>CM022299.1:169945377-170545377 GCA_011799875.1 Thinopyrum elongatum
TTATTCATGCTAGAATTTTATTAACCGGAAACTTAGTACATGTGTGAATACATAGACAAACAGAGTGTCCCTAGTATGCCTCTACTTGACTAGCTCGTTAATCAAAGATGGTTAAGTTTCCTAGCCATGGACATGTGTTGTCATTTGATGAACGGGATCACATCATTAGAGAATGATGTGATGGACAAGACCCATCAGTTAGCTTAGCACTATGATCGTTTAGTTTGTTGCTATTGCTTTCTTCATGACTTATACATGTTCCTCTGACTATGAGATTATGCAACTCCCGAATACCGAAGGAACACCTTGTGTGCTATCAAACATCACAACGTAACTAGGTGATTATAAAGATGCTCTACAGGTGTCTCCGATGGTGTTTGTTGGGTTGGCATAATCGAGATTAGGATTTGTCACTCCGTGTATCGGAGAGGTATCTCTGGGCCCTCTCGGTAATGCACATCACTTTAAGCCTTGCAAGCAATGTGACTAATGAGTTAGTTGCGGGATGATGCATTACGAAACGAGTAAAGAGACTTGCCGGTAACGAGATTGAACTAGGTATGAGGATACCGACGATTGAATCTCGGGCAAGTAACATACCGATGACAAAGGGAACAACGTATGTTGTTATGCGGTTTGACCGATAAAGATCTTCGTAGAATATGTAGGAGCCAATATGAGCATCCAGGTTTTGCTATTGGTTATTGACTGGAGATGTGTCTCGGTCATGTCTACATAGTTCTCGAACCCGTAGGGTCCGCACGCTTAACGTTCAATGACGATTTGTATTATGAGTTATGTGATTTGATGACCGAAGTTTGTTCGGAGTCCCGGATGAGATCACGGACATGACGAGGAGTCTCGAAATGGTCGAGAGGTAAAGATCGATATATTGGAAGGCTATATTCAGACATCGGAAAGGTTCCGAGTGATTCGGGTATTTTTCGGAGTACCGGAGAGTTACGGGAATTCGCCGGGGGAAGTAGTGGGCCTTAATGGGCCATACGGGAAAGGAGAGAAGGGCCTCAAGGGGTGGCCGCGCGCCCCCCCCCCCCATGGGCTGGTCCGAATTGGACTAGGAGGGGGCGGCGCCCCCTCCTTCCTTCTCCCCTCTTCCTCCTTCCCTCCTTCTCCTACTAGGAATAGGAAAGAGGAGGGGAATCCTACTTGGACTGGGGAGTCCTAGTAGGATTCCCCACACCTGGCGCGCCCCCCTTGGGCCGGCCACCTCTTCCTCCCCTCCTTTATATACGTGGTCAGGGGGCACCCCAATAGCACATCAAAGTTTCTCTTAGCCGTGTGCGGTGCCCCCCTCCACAGTTACACACCTCGGTCATATTGTCGTAGTGCTTAGGCGAAGCCCTGCGCCGGTAACTTCATCATCACCGTCGCCACACCGTCGTGCTGACGAAACTCTCCCTCGGCCTCAGCTGGATCTAGAGTTCGAGGGACGTCACTGAGCTGAACATGTGCAGATCGCGGAGGTGCCGTGCGTTCGGTACTTGATCGGTTGGATCGCGAAGACGTTCGACTACATCAACCGCGTTACTAAACGCTTCCGCTTTTGGTCTACGGGGGTACGTGGACACACTCTCCCCGCTCGTTGCTATGCTTCTCCTAGATAGATCTTGCATGATCGTAGGAATTTTTTTTGAAATACTACGTTCCCCAACAGTTCTTGTGTTGTGTCCCCCACCTTTGCACTCCCCACAACGGGATCTCTCTTGAGGCTCTTGGAATTGGCCGTTGCCCGATTCTCGACCGCCACCACGGCCCCATCCGTCCAAGTCACCTCTAAGATGCTTTATCTTACGTCTTCCCCGTTTAATGACCTTCCAATCCGGATCGGGACATAGTAGAACTCCATGGTACTCCGGCCATTGTGATTTGTCAAAGTATGGGTGAAATTAGGGAGCCCATGTATTCTTAACCGTTATGATTGGGAACTCGGACTCCCTCATGGTGAGCGGGTGATTGACGTCCACATTCCTAACATGAGCTGCGGTATACAAGTGCGAGCATGGGAGATGAAGCAACAATGGCCTCCCGCAAGAGCAATCACACCGTCTTAGGGAGACCTTGAAAGCCCGGCCTCCGTGTTGGCGGCCATTGTTTGTGGTTCCTCCTTGCTCTTTCACTTCGTACAGCCAATCATTGTTGTTATATAATATAGCTTATTGGGAGTCCGCCTTCCGTGATTAAAATTCCAACCATTCATCAACCTTTGGTGGGAAATTGTACTTGTACTTGTGCTTGTTCTCACCCGCAATCTACTTATCTGTTTCCATTGAGTACTTTAGAGAGTACGCATTCATCTTGTCGAATGTGTATTGAACTATTGCCTTCACGGGTAATGCACGTACACCCTTGAGCACCCTATTGAAGCATTCTGCCATGTTGTTTGTCATTTGACCGTACCTCTAGCCATCTTCATCAAAAGCACGTGCCCACTTATTCCTTTCTTGAATGTTCCTATTGAGAAAGTCAAGACCCCCGAGATCAAGTTTTTTTGTGTGTGAGTGATGTCTACTACGCAACTTTTATTCTTGTAGGTTTAGCTGGGCCTCCAAGTTGATTGCTTGTATCTGCGTTGGTATTTCCCCGAAGAGGAGAGGATAATGCAGCACAGTAAAGGTAAGTATTTCCCTCAGTTATGAAACCAAGGTTATCAATCCAGTAGGAGAACCAAGCAACACTATGTAAACATCACCTGCACACAAACAACAAAAACTTCCAACCCAATGCGTAAGAGGGATTGTCAATCCCTCAACGGTATTGAGATAGATAAATTGTATAGGTTTTGATAAATAGATCTAACTAAAACACAGAATAAAATAAATAAAGAAAAATTGCAGCAAAGTATTTTTGGATTTAATATATGATAGGAAATAGACCCGGGGGCTGTAGTTTTCATGAGGCTTCTCTCAAGAAAATAGCATACGATGGGTAAACAAATTATTGTTAGGCAATTGATAGAAAAGCGAATAATCATGACGATATCCAAGGCAATGATCATGTATATAGGCATCACGTCCAAGATTAGTAGACCGACTCATGCCTGCATCTACTACTATTACTTCCCACATCGACCGCTATCCAGCATGCATCTAGTGTATTAAGTTCATGAAAAACGGAGTAATGCAATAAGAACGATGACATGATGTAGACAAGATAAACTCATGTATAAATAAACCCCATCTTGTTACCCTTAATAGCAACGATACATGCGTGTCATGTCTCTTTCTGTCACTAAGATTGAGCACCGCAAGATCGAACCCATCACAAAACACCTCTTCCCATGGCAAGAAAAATCAATCTAGTTGGCGAAACCAAACCAAAATTTCGGAGAAGAAATACGAGGCTATAACAATCATGCATAAAGAGTTCAGCAAAGACTCAAATAATATTCATGGATAGAACTGATCATAAACTCACAATTCATCGGATCCCAACAAACACACCGCAAAAAAGAGTTATATCAAATATATCTCCAAGAACATCGAGGAGAACATTGTATTGAAGATCAAAAAGAGAGAAGAAGCCATCTAGCTACTAACTATGGACCCATAGGTCTGTGGTAAACTACTCACGCATCATCGGAGGGGCAACAAGGAAGCTGAAAAACCCCTCCGTGATCGTTGCCCCCTCCGGCAGAGTGTCAGAAAAGGCCTCTAGATTGGATCTCGTGGTTCTGGAACTTGCGGCGGCGGAAACTGTATTTCCTCGACTCCCCTAGGGGTTTTTGGGATTTTAGAGTATTTATAGAGGTGGAAGTAGGTCAAGAAGGTTCCCATGGGCTCCACTACCCACCAGGGCACGCCAAGGCCCCCTGGCCCGCCCTGGTGCCTAGTGGGCCCCACGGGCCTCCCCTCGTGTGCTCCTTTGGCTCCCAGGGTGTCTTCTGGCCAGAAAAAAATCTCCAAAAAGTTTCGTGGCATTTGAACTTTGTTCGGTATTGATATTCTGCAAAGTAAAAAACAAGCAAAAAACAACAACTGGCACTGGGCACTATGTCAATAGGTTAGTCCCAAAAAATGATATAAAGTTGCTAGTAAATGTATATAAAACATCCAAGATTGATAATATAACAATATGGAACAATAAAAAATTATAGATACGTTGGAGACGTATCACAAGTGCATAGTTTTATAGGACAGCAGCAAATTTCCCTCAAGTGGATGACCTAAGGTTTATCAATTCGTGGGAGGTGTAGGATGAAGATGGTCTCTCTCAAACAACCATGCAATCAAATACAAGAAATCTCTTGTGTCCCTAACACACCCAATACACTGGTAAATTGTATATGTGCACTAGTTCGGCGAAGAGATGGTGATACAAGTATAGTATGGATAGTAGATATAGGTTTTTGTATTATGTAAATATAAAATCAGCAAGGTCGCAAGTGATAAAACAGAGCACAAACATTATTGCAATGCTTAGAAACAAGGCCTAGGGTTCATACTTTCACTAGTGCAATCTCTCGACAGTGCTAACATAATTGAATCATATAACAATCCCTCAACGTGCAACAAAGAGTCACTCCAAAGTTCTTATCAAGCAGAGAACATAAGATGAAATTGTTGTAGGGTATGAAACCACCTCAAAGTTATCTTTTCCGATCAATCTATTGAGCCATCCCTATAAGTGTCACAAACAGCCCTAGAGTTCGTACTAAAATAACACCATATGATACGCATCAACCAACTTTAATGTCACCACAAGTATCCGTGAGTTGATTATTCAATATGCATCAAACAACTTCAGATTCATAATATCCAATCCAACACAAAGAACTTCAAAGAGTGCCCTAAGGTTTCTACAGGAGAAATAAAGACAAAAACGTGTATGAACCCCTATGCATAGATTACCCCAATGTCACCTCGGGAATCTGCAAGTTGATTACCAAAACATATATCAAGTGAATGAATAGAACACCCCATTGTCACCACGGGTATCCACATGCAAGACATACATCAAGTGTTCTCAAATCCAAAAAGTATTCCATCCGATAATAGTGAAACCTCAAAGGTAAAAACTTAATTAATCACAAAAAGACAGAGAGGGAAAAACATCATATGATCCAACTATATTAACAAAGCTCGCGGTACATCAAGATCGTGTCAAATCAAGAACATGAGAGAGAGAGAGATCAAACACATAGCTACTGGTACATACCCTCAGCCCCGAGGGTGAACTACTCCCTCCTCGTCATGGAGGCCGCCGGGATTTTGAAGATGGCCTCCGATGATGATTTCCCCCTTCGGCAGGGTGCCAGAGAAGGCCTCCAGATGGGATCTCTTTGGTATAGAGGCTTGCGGTGGTGGAGCGGAAGTTCTAGGTTTCTTTTTAGGGTTTTTGGTATTTATAGGAATTTTTGGCATTGGTTTCATGTAAAGGGGGCCCACGAGGGAGCGACAAAAGACTGCCCCGCACGCCCTGTGGGGGTGGGCATGGTCCCAGGCTTGTCGCTTCCTCGTGAGGCTTCTGGTCCTTGAAGCTTCGGCGGTCTCTTTTGGTCCACAAAAAATCACCGTAAATTTTTAGCCCATTCCGACAACTTTTATTTCTGCACAAAAAATAACACCACGGTAGTTCTGCTAAAAACATCGTCAATCCGAGGTAGTTCCATTTAAATCATACCAAAACCATATAAAATTATTGTAAACATGGCATGAATACTTTATAAATTATAGATACGTTGGAGACGTATCAGTGAGAAATTGGTTGTAGAAGTTGGCGAACCGCTTGTTGAAGAGAGCGAGACAACGATCTTGAAGATCATCGACTAACTCCTTTAGGCCACAGACCCTATAGAAGTTTGAACAAAAGTACCTTATGCACCATCGATGGTGCAACGGAGCATGCCCGGGAATGTCAATGTCCACCTCATTAAGAATTCTTGGATGGCGATCCGATATGACACAAATTTCCCCTTTGAGCCGGTAATACCTTGGTTCTCAAAATACGTAAGAACCACTCCCAGTTATCATTGTTCTCCACCTCAACCAAAGCAAAAGCCAAAGGCAACACCCGTATATTGGCATCACTTGCTATTGCAACCAATAGAGTGCCCTTGTATTGTCCGGTCAAGAACATGTCATCAACGGAGATGACCGGCTGACACTGTTCGAAAGCCCTCACACATTGCTCGAACGCCCAAAATGCACGGCCAAATACTCGGACGGTCCTTCCGTTGTGAATCATTGTTTTTTGCCCATGAGGCTCGACCACATGAACCATGCCCGGGTTAGTGGCGGCCATAGCTCCCAACAACCTAGGGATTCAGTTGTATGCTTCCTCCTAATTACCATACAACATCTTGAATGTGGCTTGCTTCGCCTTCCATGCCTTGCAGTATTTCACCTTGTAATGAAAGATGGCTTTCACAAGGTCCATGACGATCTGAATGCTCATGGTTGGAAGTGAGGATATCGAGTTGGAAAGCCTGTAAGCAATGAACTCGGATGTGAGTTGTCTGTGGTCTTGGGACACAACCTTTCCATCCACCTTCTTGCCTCGGCACATGTGACTTGGTACACAACTCACTATGTGCCAAGTGGGCCCTCCTTTCCATGGTCTTGCACGCACAATTCATGGACATCGGTCCTCCTCACATGCAACCGTGTAACGCATATTGATGTCCGAGTGAACCACCTTGTGTGGACGATAATGCGTAACCAAGTAGTCGTCGAGCCACATCTTCAATTCCAAGAAGGTTCCAAACTTAGACCCGGGAGAAATCTTGTTCTTGTCGTGTTCCAAATCCTGGTGAGAAGTTGGCCTAACTCCAAGAAATATACATTTGCCACCGTCTACCACGGCTTCATCCGCGAGACTAACATCCTTGAATAATGGTGTCTGATGATCCTGCTGTAATACCTTCTCAAAAGTTTCGGCCTCCTTCACCGTGACCCCCTCGTCATCAACTTCTTCATCGGGACCTTCGTCATCCGACTCCGATGCATAGCCACGGAAATAAGGGATGGAATGGTCCATTGTGTCTTGCACATAATATTTGTCGAGATCACCCACATTGTTGTCATGGAGATCAACTTCATTATCATCGTCTTCATGCTCATCATTCTCCTCTTGCAAAGCTTCATTTTGGTTGTTTGAAATCGGGCTCAATGTTGGCCTCACTTGTTGAGTCAAAGGAGGTTCACTCATTTCATCTTGGTTCATGGGTGGGGGACTATTAGTAACCAACGGGGAGGCGTTTTGGTTCAAGTCAAAAGGCAAACTAGACTCAACCTTCTTCGTAGCAAATAACTCAAGAGCCTTGTCTAATGATTCGACCACCGTCTCCTTGTATGCAACCCAACGTTGCTCGGAGTTCACACGCATGGTCTTCCAACGGATGTGCATTCCAAAACCCACATTATGCCTTCCCTCCAACTCAACGATATCACTTGGGTCCATCCAATTCAAATCTTTCCTCACTTGTTCCAAGACCTCGGCATAGCTAGGACTACTCTCAAACACCATGTCAAGCTCATCTGGGTCCGGTTCAATATTGCCTTTCAAAAATGTGTCTTTGTCCACATGATGAACATAAACACATGTTCTTCACATCCCTAGAATAATTAAAATAACACAACGTAACATATATTCCATAAGTACTCATCTGAATATTAACAAAAAATACAAAGCTCTAACATAGATATGAAACAATAACCCTAACCCCACTTAACAATAACCATAAGCATAACCCTAACATACTAACAACCCTAACTCTAACCCTAACCCCAACAAAACGACACCCATAATCCTAACCCTAACATACTAAGAAGCACCCTAGCAAATTGGCAAACAAACATCTCATATTTCCATACAAATTTCAAAATCCATAAAAAACTAGGTTTTGCCCAAACTAGCAAGAAATGAGCAAACATGAGCATTTTTTGGATGAAAACAAGGGATCGAAGGAGATTACCTTGAGGGAGGGATTGGGTTCGAAATCCACGAAGAAATCTTCAGATTTGCAAGATTTGGGGAAGGATTTGAGAGGGGAGAGAGGGGAAATCACGGGTGGGAAGAGATGTGGTGGGGGTTGGGATGGGGGTGTGGGGGATGGCGGAGGAGGGCCAACCTACGCACTGGTAATAGAATGTGCAGTGCCTAATGACTAGGCGCTACACATTGCATGTGTGGCGCCTAGAAATAAGGCGCTGCACATTACATGTGTGGCGTCTAGTTGTAAGGCACTGCACGGCTGGGTGTGGGGCCAGGCCTGGCCCAGGTGTGCCACGTTGGCCAGATGTGTAGCGCCTGAGAGCCAGACGTTGCATAGTGTAGTGTGACGCCTTGTTCTCGGGTGCTACACAAAAGGGTCGGCTGGGTGAAATTTTTTCCCCGACAGTTCATTTTGTGAATTAGTTCTGTCCACATGTCAGATTTGTCATCTTTGCCTCCAGACGAGCCATTCCGCTCACATGCTTTGCTCGCCCCCTTAAACACGCCGCCTTTGAGCCTTGATTGAAACCTAACTGCTACCGGGGGACGCGACCACCGCCGTCACCACCACCACGTATGGGTCCAGGGCACGCATTCAGAGCCAAGATGGAATCTGCGTCGCTGTCGTGGGTCATCCTGGGCCACGTGACCAAGGTGTCGGCCGTCGACGTCAATCTTCCTCCGGGCGCCAACCTCTCCCTCACGCTGCCGGCGCCGCTGCGCGTCGCGCTCCTCACCATCACCCCGGGCATCTTCCCGAGCCAAACCACCTCCGACAACTTCCCATCCATCCTCGCCGCCGACCGCTCATCCTCCTCCACGCCTCCCAGGGACCCGCCATGGGCCCCGCCGTCATCGACCTCCCCGACCGCTAGGAGGTCTGCTGGCGCCCATTCATCGCGGGCTACTTCGTCCTCGACTCCAAATCTGCCTCGGCCTTCCCGCTCCCCAACCCCGAGTGCATCATGAACCAGAAAACAAGTTTTGGAGCACCTGCACCCAGGCCCCTCTTGTCTAGCCATCCATTCTTCGCATCAAGATCCGTGTAAGTACATTTCTCTTTTTTGTTTCTCTCATATAGAACATGTCTTCAAGTTCAAACCTTTGCAGAACAGCAAAGCTTTCTAACCAGAATCTAAGATAAAACTTTTAGATTTTTTTGTCCAACATAAATATACAAAATAAGTTTTGTTTGATTAATAAATCTTATTTTTAGTATTTACATCGGACAAAAAATTCTGAAAGTTTTATCCCACATTCTAGTTAGTATGTTTTGCTGCACGGAGGCCTTTTGATCCCATTTGGAGGCTTTTCTGGTACTTTGCCAGAGGGGGGATCGATCACAGAGGGTTTCTACATCATCCTTGTTGCACCTCCAATGACGCATGAGTAGTTTACCACAGACCTACTGGTCCATAGCTAGTAGTTAGATGGTTTCTTCTTTCTCTCCGATCTTCAATACAATGTTCTCCATGATCTCCATGGAGTTCTATCCGATGTAATCTTCTTTTGCGGTGTGTTTGTTGGGATCCGATGAATTGTGGGTTTATGACCAGATTTTATTAAAAGTAATTGAGTCTTTGCTGAACTTTCTTATGCATGATTGTTATAGCTTTGTATTTCTCTCTGATCTATCTGTTTGGTTTGGACAACTAGATTGATTTATCTTCAGTGAGAGAGGTGCTTTGTAGTGGGTTCAATCTTGCGGTGACCTCACCTCGTGACAGAAGGGGTAGCGATGCACGTATTGTATTGTTGCCATTAAGTGGTAAAAGGACGGGGTTTGATCATATTGCTTGATTTTATTCTGTCTACATTATGTCATCATACTTCATGCATTACTCTGTTTGTTATGAACCTAATACGTAGAGAGGCAAGCACAAAAGCGCTCTCGAAGTGGAGTAATAGTACTAGATGCAGAATCGTTTCGGTCTACTTGTCATGGACGTAATGCCTATATATATGATCATTGTCATGAATAACATTGTAACTATGCGCTTTTCTATCAATTGTAGTGCAGTGGTACGCAATGATCATGGGGATTTCATAGCTGCTGCTTCATGGTTCCTGCCTCACGTGTGTGACGTTGACTCAGCTGAGCTTATTGCCATAAGGAAGAGTATGTTCCTGTTTGCAAACCTGGGGTGTAGTAAGGTGGAGATGGAGTCAGACTGTTCTTTTACGGTGGACTCGGTCAAGCTAATGGATGAATACATGGGACCGGATGTGACGGTCGTTATGGAATGTAAGGAGATGGCTTTGGACCTTGCCGGGATCACATTCAAACATTGTTACTGGGAAGCAAATCAAGTAGCAGATGAATTAGCTAGGCACTTTCTTTTTAGAATCACACAAACTGATCAATCAGTCTGGTTACAGTCTTTCCACAATATATCACTCAGCTCATCTGGCACGCCCGCCAACTTGAAGAGGTCGCCCAAACTAGATGCAATAGCTGCCAGGCCATGTGCAAGTTTATTCTTCTCCCTCTGAACCCACTCAATCCGGTGAGATCGAAACTTGCCCAGCACTGATTTGATGTCAGCTACAATCGGAAACAGGTACAACTGATTGGCTGCGGCTGGGTTGATCGCCTTCAACAGGGTCAAGCAATCGAGCTCTACATGTATTGGTCCATTATAATATTTTGCCAGAGTCTGCAACCTGTTCAGCAACGCTAGGCCCTCAGCTTCTTCCACAGTCGTACATTTGCCCAGTTTGCATCCCATCGAGAAGACCGGTGCTCCCTGTTTGTTTCTAGCAACTACACCGCACGCGCTCACACCCGATGTAGGGTCAAAAGCAGTGTCAGTATTTAATTTGATCACGCCCTCGCCTGGAGGGCACCATTGCTTTCCTACAGGCCTGAGAGGATCTGGGCACTAATCATCAAACAAATTCATGCAGAACATGCCCCTTTCGGTCTCTGATTTCTCCTGTGCTGACCTGACTTCTTCCTCATACTTAAGCAGGAAAGCCACTGATCTCGAAATGGTCTCCTTTCCATCACTATGGATTATATTATCCCTGAGATACCATGCTCTCTATAGCATGATTAGGATTTTGTTCCGGGTGTCAGCATCGCATGTATTCAGGAGGTTTTGGAGCCAATCCTCTCCGGTGTACCAGAACGCATTTTCTTTGGGGAGCCTCCAATGATTTCTCATTGCTTGTCTTAGAGCTCTACTTTTTGTGCACGATACCACAGCATGAAACTCATCTTCCTCCGCATTGTCGCATATATCACAGGTGCTGTTTGTGACAATCGTTCGCCTGCACTTATTTGACTTGGTAGCTAGGGTGTTTGTGGCCACCCTCCATCCGAATAATTTTATTTTTCCAGGGATTTTCACTTTCTAGATAAGGTCCCAGCTGCTGCGGTCGTCCACACTTGCCGTGGAGCTGGAGGTCTGAGGGCCGCTACCTTTTATTGCCATCGCTAGCTTGTAGGCATTCTTGGCAGAGAAATTACCAGAATTCTCATAGTGCCAAGCCACACAGTCCTCAGTCTCCCCTTTCGGTATTCTTATCTTAACAATTTCAGAAGCATCGAAGGGATTGAATAACCGATTGATAAGTCCATGGTTCCAATCTTTAGAGACCGGGTCAATAAGCTGATTAACCCATCTCAGTCTTGATCTGCAAGTGAAATTGGCAACTTTTAATCCCTCTTTCCTTGGGATCCATTGGTCCCTTTGGATTTGAATGTTCTTTCCATTACCAACTCTCCAAATTATTCCTTTCTTTAGAAGCTCCAAGCCGAACTCAATTCCTCTCCATGCCTGTGAGGCATCGGAGGCAAAAACCGTGTCTAAAAGTTCTCCTTTAGGTTAGTACTTTGACTTGAGGACCCTCGCACACAAGCTATCCGGGTACTGGATTAGCCTCCATCCCTGCCTCACCAACAATGCTTGGTTGAAGAAGTGCATGTCCCTGAAGCCAATACCTCCACCTCTCTTTGGTTTCGTCATTTTGTCCCACGCCATCCAATGGAGTTTCCGATGTTCTTCCTCATCACCCCAATAGAAATCTCTAATCAGTCTCTCGTACTTCTCACAGAACCCCATGGGCATCTTGAATACACCCATAGTGAAAGTTGGTAGGGCTTGGACGATTGATTTTACATGGACTTCCTTCGCCGCAAAGGACATATGTCTACCCGACCCGTTGCTGCATCTTTTTATAAATCTTTCCATAATCGGTTGAAAATTCTCTTCATTCTACCTTCCGGTGTAGGAAGCCCAAGGTATTTGCTCTCAAAAGTTGAGGACTCGACCTCAAGTGTTTCTCTGATGCCAACTTGGATAGGAACCGGGCACTTCTCACTAAACAACAAAGAACACTTATTCGGGCTTATGAGCTGTCTAGTACCCCTCTGAAAGGCGAAAAGCACATATTTCACCACCTCTGCTTGTTCAACCGAAGCCTTGAAGAAAAGAAGACTATCGTTCGTGAATAACAGATTTGAGATGCCCGGGCTCCCTCGAGCAATTTTTAACGGCAAGATGTTGCCCCCACTAACCTCCCTTTCCAGAATCCGAGATAGGCCCTTTGCCGCAAACAAAAGCAGGTATGGACTAAGAGGATCGCCTTGTCTTAGCCCACGAGATGGTGTGAATCTCTCTAGGAGCTCTCCATTGCATCTCACTGAGTATCTCACGGACCGGACACAAACCATGATCCATGATATCCATTTCTTGTTGAACCCATATCTGTCCAAGACACCTTCCAAGAACCTCCAATCCACTCTATCGTAAGCCTTGGCAAGGTCAAGTTTGTATGCGCAATGCGTATTCATAGGGTAATTGCTATGTTGAATTTTATGGAAGCACTCGAAAGCAATCAGTGCATTATCCGTAATCATCCAACCGGGAATAAATGCACTTTGTGTCTCAGATAAGAGGTCGTCAAGGAGGGGGCGCAACCGATTGACCAAGCATTTAGAGATCACCTTGTAGATGACATTACACAAGCTAATTGGTCTGAAATCCTTCAACGACTGCGGGTCATTACCCTTGGGGATGAGAACAATGGCAGTATCGTTTAGACCATCCGGCATGAGTCCATCAACAAAGAAATTATGTACTGCCTTCACTACCTCTGCCTTCAATAGCCCCCAATTCCTTTGATAGAACCAGGCGAGGAAACCATCCGGACCTGGGGCCTTTAGTGGTCCAATCTGGAAAAGCGCATTGCCGATTTCCTTCTCAGTAAAGTCTCTCTCCAGATCCTCATTCATTTCTTGGGTGACCATCTGCGTGTACAAGTCCAGAAGTTCGTGTGGAATCACTCCCTTGTCCTCAGTAAACAGATCCTTGAAATAATTTGTTGTCATGTTCTGGAGGTCTTCCTTCTTCTCTACCCACTGACCATCACCATTTTTCAGTTTAGTAATGGTGTTTTGTTTTCTCCTCCAAGAAGCTTGCCGGTGGAACCATTCTGTGTTCCTATCTCCTTCGCTTAAATAGGTTGCTCTAGACCTCTGACGCAACATAATTTCCTCGTGAAGGAGTAGTTCATCCAATTCGTCCGTGATTCTTTTTATCTCCCTGTCATTTGCTGCACATTGTGGTTTATTTATGAGGGATTGTAGCTTGCTCTAAAACTTTTTTGTTTGTCTAGCCACTAAACCAAACTCTGATTTACTCCACTTGCCGAGTCCCTGTTGCAGAGAATGCACCTTATTCTGAACCTCCTGAAGTGTTGCAGCGGCTCCTCCCCTGCTCCAAATCTCCTGAACCAAATCTTGCAGCGACCCCTCTGTCGGTGTCAACACCAGCAGACCTCGGGGTAGGGGGTCCCGAGCTGTACTCTAGCTTCCCCCCAAACTGAAGTAGAAGAGGCAGATGGTCAAATCGAGTTGAACACAAATGTTGAATGTTAGCATTTTGGAATCTATTACACCAGCTAGGGGTAGCTACCCCGCGGTCCAACCTAGCCTTCACATTATTCTTGCCGGACTGCTTGTTGTTGTAAGTCCAGCCCGGCCCTTTGAAGCCCAAGTCATGCAGGTTGCACCACTCCAATACATCCCTGAAATCTGCCATTTGTTTCTCTGAACGCTTTGTAGCTGAAAAATGTTCACTCTGCCATTGGGTCTCATTAAAATCACCTATTACTAACCATGGGGCATTAGCATTATGTTTAATCCGTCTCAACAAATTCCACATATGTATTCTTTCATGAGCTTTGGGTTCACCATACACAAAGGTTCCTCTCCACCATTGCTCATTGGGACTATTTTTGATCAACACATCGATGTACCTCGGGCCAACTGATAGCTTTTTTATTTCCACAGATTCATCCCAGTACAAAGCGATACCGGCACCCTTTCCTCTGCTATCATGCAGTATGCAGTTCTTGAGGCCAAGCCTCCACCTAAGACCGTTGACCCTCTCTTTATTTTGCCTAGTTTCCGAAAGAAAAATGATGGACGGGCGGTGTGCACTCACGAGTTGCACCAGTTCTTGAACTGTCCAGGGCTGCCCCAGGCCCCGGTAGTTCCAACTTAGGAGCTTCATGGCTCCTGACGGACGCTGACATTCGCGTCCGCCAGTTCACCGAGAGCCCCGGGCTCGGCCGCTTCCTGTATTTCCTTTCCTCCAGTGGTATTCTGACCTTCCTCCCCCTCTGCAGCCTTAATTTTCTTGTGTTGTTCTGTCCCATCTTTCTTGCTCTTCACACCCTCAGGAGCTTCATCACCTTTTCCACGCCCGCGTCTTTTTTCCAAGCACTGACGCAGCCTCGCCAACTCCCTTTCTGGCATGTTTCTTCGTCTCCACCTTGTTTCCCTTCCCTGCATGAAAAACCATCACGGTGCTCTTCAGGTTGACTTGCTGCTGTTCACCTGGCTTTGTTGTCTCCTCTGCATCAGTGTCCACCCCGGTCTTGGCGAACTGAGCCACTGGTCCGAATCCAGGCAGGAAAAGAGGGTCATCCTTGTTGGTGATCATGCCAGCTTGGTCGCCCCCTCCTTTCTGTCCCGGGGGGGGGGGGTGACAACACTCCCTGTTTGCGCCCTGTTCTCTGTATCAACAGACTTCGGGTACAGAGGAGCCCGTTCCCCCAGCATCCCCTCACTCCCAATATGGGCCGAGGCATTAGGCATCACCAGCGCCGCCTGCACCTCTGCCTGCGGTCCTCCATCTGAAACTTTGATTGCACTGACTGCTGCAATAGCTGCTTGAACCAGAGGATTAGCAAGGATCTCCTCAGATGTCCTCTCTTCGTCTTGCCCTGTCAGTCTATCTGTATTCCCTCTGAACACCTCCTTCCCAAAGCTGAGAAGCCGCCTAGCACTCCTTGCAACCGGAGCCACGTATCCACCTCTACTGTTACTCTTTTTGAAAGGGGAGGCGCGCATTGTTGCCGTGTACCTCATCTCTTGGAGGTCCACCGACAACTTACAATCGCGTTGGCCATGCCCAAAAAAACAACAAAAGCCACAAAACCTAGGGACTCTCTCATATTTTACCTCTAGGAAGAACAACTCATTTGTTGGCTTGTCATGGGTTGCGATTTTGTTACGGAGAGGTTCATCTACATCATGATTCACTCTAACTCTTATGAAGTCACCCCATATCTTACCACTCTTATTTGTGTCCACCTCAAGCACCTCCCCAAGCTTGGCACCAAGCTTCCATGCCACCCCTTCATCCAGCATGATCGGGGGGACATTGTGGATGCGCGCCCAGATTGGCATGTAGGCGACCTCCACGTCGCCCGGCGGGGCGCTACCATCATACGCCACCATCAAGAAAGCATCTCCATTGTACGTCCACGGGCCGTTGTCGAGGATGAGGCACTCTTTTAGATCAAGATCCTCTAGTCTTTAGGATGAGTTGATCCCTGACTTTATTTCCAATCTTCTTGTAAATGATACTTCGTATTTCTTAGGCGGAACACAGTAGTATATAAGAAATAAAGTCTTAAAAACAATATGGCTTTCATTTGAGGAACAAAGTTGATTATGTTTTTTTTATAAAAGCTACTGTGTTCCGCCTGATCAAGCCGACTGATTGCGTCAGCGTGCGACCGATCGGACCGGATGCGCGTTCCAGACGAGCCATTCCGCTCGCATGCTTTGCTCACCCCCTTAAGCACGCCACTTTAAGCCTTGATTGAAACCTAACCGCCACCGGGGGACGCGACCACCGCCGTTCACCACCACCACGTACGGGTGGCACGCATTCAGAGCCGGGATGGCGTCCGCGTCGCCGTCGTGGGTCATCCTGGGCCGCGTGGCCAAGGTGTCGGCCGCCGACGCCGATCTTCCTCCGGGCGCCGACCTCTCCCTCGCGCTGCCAGCGCCCCCGCGCGTCGCGCTCCTCACCATCCCCCCGCGCATCTTCCCAGGCCAAACCACCTCCGACAACTTCCCGTCCGTCCTCGCCGTCGACCGCTCCGGCCTCCTCCTCCTCCACGCCTCGCAGGGCCCAGCCGCGGGCCCCGCCGTCATCGACCTCCCCGACCGCCAGGAGGTCTACTGGCGCCCATTCGTCGCGGGCTACTTCGTCCTCGACTCCAAATCCGCCTCGGCCTTCCCGCTCCCCAACCCCGAGCACATCATCAACCCGGGCCGCCTCGGCCTCATCGCCTCCCCCGAGGATGCAGGCCGCTACATGGTCGCTGAGCTCCAGCCGATCGTCTGCGGCGAGCAAGCCGACCTCCTCTGCTTCTCGTCGCAATCCGGGCAGTGGGACAGGAAGACCGTCCCCTACCCGCTTCCGTCCCGGCCGTTGACCCCCAACGGCGTGGTCTCGCACTCCGGGAGGCTCTGCTGGGTCGACCTCTCCTGGGCCTCCTCACCTGCAACCCCTTCGCGGACGCGCCTGTGCTGAGCTTCGTCCCACTCCCGCCGCGCAGGGCGCTCAAGTACAGGGAAGATTCTGCCATGCTCGACAAGTACCGCCGCGTGGCTGTCAGCCGGGGCAAGCTGCGGTTCGTGGACATGTACAAGAACCGTAGCAGCTTCGGCTCTGCACAGATCAGCGTGTGGACGCTCGCCTATCCGGACTCCACCGAGTGGACGCTGGAATACGAAGCGACCTTCTCGGAGATCTATAATGATGCGAGCTTCAAGGCGACTCGTCTGACAAGGCAGCTCCCGGTGCTCGCGCTCATCCATCCCAGGGACCCCGACGTGGTCTACTTCTTCCTGGACAGGCACCTGTTCGGCGTCGACGTGCCTGACCGCAGGGTCGTGCAGTGCGAGCTCTACGAGCTGGTTGAGGAGCTATCCAGCAAACGCATCGCCACCCGTTTCGTTCACGCTTGGAGGCTGCCACCGGCTCTCCGCTCAGGTAATTATGCCGTTTGCCCTCTTTGTAAGATTCTTGTTACTACTTTGTTTAGTTCCTGGAAATGGTATGTTTCTGTGTTAACATTGCGAGAGAGATGTATAGTGTCGTCTTGGTGTGTAACATATACACTGAATTAAGTCTAATATTTATGAAGTTGTGGGAGAGAAGGGATGCCAATGTTGGAAATTTCAGGCTGTGTTAGTTTAGCTTGTTTTAATTTAGTGACGCTGTAAGGGGCTTAAATTGGATTTTTGTAGGGTAAATAGGGATGGCAGTTTTGCCCATGGGTATGGGTACCCGCGGGTACCCTACCCAAAAGCAGTGGGCATGGGCAAGACTTTGAGAGAATTTGTACCCATGGGTAATGGGTATCCATACCCGCAAAATATATGGGTAGGGCATGGGTATGAAATTGTGCCCATGGATAACCCAATGGATACCCACAAAAGTTTAATAAATGTAAATAACTCCTATGACATGTGGGGTCAACATCCAACTCCTATGGCCCAACCCTAAATCATGTATTCCCTAAACTGGCCATAACTCATAGGCCCATAGGCACTTGCCCGCCACTCCTCCCGCGTCCTATGTGACTCCTCAAAATGATGAAATCTTAACTTATCTTCACCGGACTCCTATCCATATCTCGATCCAGTGATCCCCGATTCCCACCACCGCCTCCCAGTGCATCGGGCTTCCACCAACCGTTGCTCATACTCACTTGATTCTTCCAAGAGGCGACCCACCGGAGGAGGACGTGTCGGTGCTATACTACTTGCCCATCATCACTTGAATTTTAGACTTATTTCTCTACTTCTTAAAAATTAAATGCTATACATTATACCCATTGGATACCCGATGGGTATGGGCATGGGTATCAGTTTATGCCCATGGGTATTGAAGTGGGTGGGTATAGAAGGTTTCTATGGGTATGGGTTTGGGCAGAAGGAGGCTGTACCCACCCATACCCTACCCATTGCCATCCCTAAGGGTAAAGCACCGCTTGCTGTTAGATCTGACACTTCCAGTGAGTTCAAGCTTTTTTTTCTTCTACACAGAAGCACACTTGTATCCATTAATTTTGCCAATCACTTTTTTGCAAAGCATTATGCACAGGACGCAGGCAAGAGTATGGAAATAAATTTTCATATGGTATTCCTTCCATAGTTTTCATGTTGTTTCCTGGATTCTAAGGTGCATCTTTAACATTGAAGATGTTTGTTTCCCCCGCAAAAGAAAAAATGGATTAGTTTAATATTTCTAAAGATGCTATCTGTTTAACTTCACTGTATACACAGACATTTCTGATAAAATTTGTCTCTAGGAATTCATAAATCAGTGTGTGGCTTTTTGAAACATTATATTTCTCACTTACTTGCAGTGCTAGTAGGTAGTAGTATAAGGATCACTTGCTATTTTTCATGCAGTTGCTTGAAGCCAGATTATATTTGTAAAGACACTCTGTTGCCCTTCATCATATATATGCAAACTTTTAATTAATATATACTCTCTCCGTCCCACAATATAAGATCGTCTTTCAAGCTAACATAGCTTGGAAAATGATCTTATATTGTGGGATGGAGGGGGTATGTTTAAGGAGGTACTGATCTATTTATAATTGAAATTTGTCACTGTATTCCGTTACAAAGAGTTTGGCTTCTTCAATTGTAGTCTTTCCCTTTTTGTTGCTTATATAGTGTCTTGGTGTGTAACATATACTGAAATAAGTCTAACATTTAAGTTGTGGGATAGAAGGGATGCTAATGTCGGAAATTTCAGGCTGTGTTAGTTTAGCTTGTTTTAATTTAGTGACACTGTAAGGGGCTTAAATTGGATTTTTGTAGAGTAAAGCATGTTTGCTGTTAGATCTGACACTTCCAGTGAGTTCTAGCTTTTTTCTTCTAAATAGAAGCACACTTGTATGTTGTATCCATCAATTTTGCCAGTGACTTTTTTGCAAAGCATTATGCACAGGACGCAGGCAAGCGCAAGACTATGGAACTAAATTGTCATATGGTATTCCTTCCATAATTTTCATGTTGTTTCCTGGGTTGTAAGATGCAGCTTAACATTGAAGATGTTTGTTTCCCCCGCAAAAGAAAAGATGGATTAGTATGATATTTCCAAATTAAAGATGCTATCTGTTGAACTTCACAGTATACACAGACATTTCGGATAAAATTTGTCTCCAGGAATCCATACATCAGTGTGTGGCCTTTTGAAACATAGTATATTTGTCACTTACTTGTAGTGCTAGCAGGTATAGTAGTATAAGGATCATGTGCTATTTTTTCATGCAGTTGCAGAAAGCCAGATTATACTGTAAGGACACTCTGTTGCCTTTTATCGTATATATGCAAACTTTTAATTAATATGTTTAAGGAGGCACTACTTGTAATTGAAATTGTCCCTGTATTCCATTACGAAGAGTTTGGCTTCTTTAATTTTAGTCTTCCCCATTTTGTTGCAGCACTAAACTATTACTCCCTCCATTCCTAAATATTTGTCTTTCTAGAGATTTCAACAAGTGACTACATACGGAGCAAAATGAGTGAATCTACATTCTAAAATATGTCTATATACATCCGTATGTGATAGTCCATTTGAAATCTCTAAAAAGACAAATATTTAGGAACGGAGGGAGTACGTATTACCGTATTAGGATGTTTTTTGTTGGTAATAATTATCTGAGTGCATGTGCCAGCTCCTGCACTTTTGTTTGGATTCAGCTTCCATTAGTGTGGCAAAAGAGGAGATGCTGAACTGGAACTGGGTTCCAACTAGCCCAATTCTGGGTACTATTAATTATCCATCCAGTCATCTTTATGCGGCGTCAAATCTATTTGCAGCTGCGGATGCCGTTGTGGAGAAGCTAAACGCAGGAGGAAATCAAGAAATCGTTGATGCCGCTCCAGTCTCAACTTGCCAAACTGAAGTTGAAGTCGGTGGCGGCAACACACCTATGTCCAAGGCTCCAAGCGGCGTAGGCTAGAGTGATCTGAGCTTGTTGAGATCTGTTCTTGTAGTCTCTCTGTTTCAATATCTTGTAGGCATCACCTTTCCAGAAGAAAAATCTTGTAGGCTTTGCTAGAGAGCTGGTAACCCCAGTATGTTATCGGATACCACCTTTTGTATCCGTGATGTTGTTGATCTTTTTTCGACCGGGCATCAGCAGAGATGACCGGGCATCATGAATCAGCTATTAGACCTAACCAAGTTGTTGCAAATGTTTAACCCATAAATAATTAGAGGATGTATTGGTGACCTGTATGCTTCGACTAATATAACTAACTTTTCAAAAATGAAGTGAAAATTGAGTGAGTGAAGCAGGTTGCTCTGCAAAGGAGGTTGACAAATGAAGCGAGGGAAGAACTGCAGCAACTCCTTGTGAGTTGAAATAAAGAGAGCTATGAGTCTTCTTTTGAACTGGGAACTTCTCATTCCGTTACTCAACGTGGCGAGCAAGATCGCTGGCAACAAAGACCTGGGCAAGGGCAGGGACGACACCCGGCCATACGGCTGGGGGTGCATGCCCCATCTTCGACCCATACATCGCTAGAGCGTCTCCGACATTATTACACGCCCGAGGGCAATGTTTAATTTGAAAAGAGCTAGAGTTTTAGGAAGCAAAACATTTAATCTCCCTAAAAAGCACGGCCGACGACGCCGTAACTCCATCCCTCTCCTATGGGATGGAGCGACCCTCCTGCAGCAGCCGGAGGACATCCGGGCCCATGTAGACGGCTTTTACAGAGACCTATTCTCTGCCTCCCTTCTAGGAGGGTTGGCCCTCGCCCACGACATTTGGCCGGCCCACAGACGTGTCTCGCCTGCGGACAATGTAGCCCTTACGGCTCCGTTCTCCGAGGCAGAAGTCTGGGCGGCCATTAAGGGCATGAATCCATCGTCAGCCCCCGGCCCGGATGGCCTCCCTGTGAAGTTTTTCCAGACCTTCTGGGAGGCTATTAAACCGGAGGTGATGGCCCTCTTTGAGGAGTTCTATGTAGGCTCCATAGACCTTATCAGGCTGAACTTTGGGATTATCACCCTCATCCCCAAAGTAACGGGAGCATCGGATATCCGCCAGTTCCGCCTGATCACGGTGATCAATGTCATCTTCCGCATCCTTGCGAAGGGGTACGCCATTAGGGTGGCCCCATTAGCTAACCGGATCACACACCCGGATCAGTCGGCATTCATACAGGGCCGGTATATCCTTGATGGAGTCCTAGTGTTTCACGAAGCACTCCATGAGGTGCACTCCAAGCACCTCAAGGCAGTTTTCCTGAAACTGGACTTCCACAAGGCATACGACACGGTCAGTTGGCCCTTCCTTCGGGAATGCTTGCTCCGGAAGGGATTCGACGATAGATGGGTGACCCGCGTGATGCAAATGGTCTCCTCGGGCCGGACTGCGGTGAACATAAATGGCGAGATTGGCCCTTACTTCCCCACATTCTGTGGGGTCCGTCAGGGCGATCCCTTTTCTCAGTTCCTTTTCAACATGGTCGTTGATGCTCTGGCAGCCATCCTAGATAAAGCCAAGGCTGCGGGACATATTAGGGGCATAGTCCCTCATCTGGTCGGCGGGAACGGGATTTCCCTTCTCCAATACGCAGATGACACCATTATAATGGTGGAGGGCTCTGCGAACAACATCACGAACTTGAAGTTCCTCCTGCTCTGCTTTCAGCAGATGTCTGGCCTTAGGATCAACTTTGATAAGAGTGCGGTCATGGTCTTGGGATACTCCCAAGACGAGCGTCAGAGCATCGCGGACCGCCTCAACTGCCAGCTTGGGAGCTTCCCCACAACTTATTTGGGGATCCCCATTAGCGATTCGCGGCTCACGGTGGCCGAGCTGCGCCCCACGGTGGGGAAGCTTCAGCACCGCATTGAACCTTGGCAGGGCCGCTGGCTCTCTAAGGCCGCCCGGACGGTGCTCATTAACTCGTCCCTCGCCGGCTTGCTCCTATTCATTATGAGCTTCTACAGCTTGCCTGAGACTCTGCACCATGAGATTGCCACGGTCCAGGGACGCTTCTTCTAGGCTGGCGAGGGCGATAAGCAGAAGTACCACATGGTTCGGTGGTCCGAGATCTGTAAACCTCGCGATCAGGGCGGACTCGGGATCATGTCCTCCAAACGCATGAACATTGCTCTCCTGACTAGGTGGCTTTGGCGGATTGCGAACGGTGAGGGTGGCTTGTGGCTCCGCATCATCCAGCAGAAATACCTCCATGGCCAGCCACTTGCCTTCTGCCAGCGGTCCGGTGGCTCCCAGTTCTGGCAATCCATCATACAGCTGCTTCCAGTCCTCCGCATCGAGACCTCGATTGCGGTTGGATCTGGCACCGCCACGCTGTTTTGGTTCGATAGATGGGCTGGGGACACTCCCTTCGCCGCTCGCTTCCCTGACCTGTTCTCCATCACGGTAGATCCACGGATTTCTGTCGCGGTGGCCCTTATTGACTTAGGGCATCTCGTGTTCCGGCGTCCTTTTGGACCGGCGGAGAATGAGGCATGGCAGGACCTGCTTGACTGCATTGCTTTGCACGAGCCGGATCTGGAGATAGGAGGGGACCGCACCAGGTGGCGGCTAGAGCCATCTGGGCAATTCTCCTCTAAATCTCTCTACCAGGCTATAGCCCCTTCGCCAGGCCCTGAGGCTCTCACCACCATCTGGGCAATCCGGCTCCCCTTAAAGATTAGGATCTTCTTATGGCAATGGATTCGTGGCCGCCTTCCGACCGGCGTAGAGGTCCTGAAACGCAACGGCCCTGGTGATGGGCGGTGCCCGCTCTGCGGGCCTGAAGAGGATACGAACCATATCTTCTTCACCTGCGTGTCCGCGCAGTTCCTCTGGAGCTGTTTCCGCGAGTTAGTGGGTGGAAGCTGGGACCACAACAACTTCCCCGCTCTCTTTGCCGAACTTCAGGCGTTACCACCCGCGTATCGCCACATTAGGTGGTTGACCGTCGGTGTGCTAGCCTGGACGCTGTGGACTATTAGGAATAAGCTTGTGATTCAGCATGTCCCTCTTCGTCGTGCTACTGACGCTTTGTTCAAATGGTCTGGTTACCTGCAGCTTTGGCGGCCGCTTAGCTGCCCCAGGGAGAGAGATGCCATCACCTCCATCATCACCCAGCTTCGCGCGATGGCTCTCCGGATGGCTCCACCGCTTCCCCCACCACCACCAGAGCCGGACTAGATTTTCTCCTCTTCGCCGTCACCGCCGTTTATGTGTTGTGCGTACTTCATTTCTGTGTTGGCCTTGTTGTGTTGTGCCCACAACTGAACCTCGTGTAGTGTTTGGTTATGTGTGTGTTGGATCTTGTCTGCGGTGGCGTTGTGTGTGTGTGTTGTTCGGATGGTACCATGTTGACTTTGTGTTCGGTGGTTTGCTTTATTTATAAAGCGGGGCGAAAGCCTTTTTCGGTAAAAAGCACAGGTGGGCGAGTTGATAGCTTGAACAAGCTGAATAGCATCCGTTTCCACCATGATCTTATTCATCCCAAGTTCATGGGCTTGGTATAACGCCTGCACGCAAGCTTCAACTTCAGAGTGCAAGGCATCTTGAGCATGCTCCAGTCTTCCCGCCATGGTGATAGCCACCAGACGAGTTCTCCCTACTGAAGCTGCCATCGACGTTTATTTTGAGGTGGTCTGACTGTGGTTTCTGCCATCGACCAGTGGACTGTACTGCAAGTTTCGTGCCTCCTCCAAAATACTGAGCAAATTCTCCCCTGGTACTTCAAACCCTCCAGGCCAGAGTGGCAATGTCGATCTTCCTTCCCTCCGTCGGATCATGCAGCTGTACACATTTGGCCCGTACTTCTTCCAGTCCCACAGCCTGCCAAAAGTGTCCAACTGGCTGGCATTTGAACAGCAAGTGACGGCCGTCTTCGTCCAGGCGCTGGCAGACCGTGCATAACCTGTCGATTTCGACACCTGGCGTTTAAGGCTAGTGCACAGCGCAAAGCTGTTGTGTGGATTCTCCACAAAAATTGTTGCACCTTCATCGGGCATGGGGCTCGCCATGTGGTGTGCCAATCAAAAGTTTCCCGATAGGCCGAGCCACTGCCCATAGAACCGTCTTCACCCTTCTGTACTCGCTCGAGCTGTCTGCAAAGTTGGTATGCAGACTTGACATCCACGAGTATCGGGGTGCCACGCCCAAGTCCTCCATGTCCTCTCTAATTGGGAGCGCAAGGATGAGAGCAGCCTCCGGAGCCCAGAATATGGACTTTACCACCTGGTCATCCTATGAGGTCGTGATGGGATTGATGAGCTCGTCCATTGTTGTCATTAGAGCTTGCTGTGTACTACCTCCGTCCGGATTTATTAGGCCCCCTCTCATTTTGGGCTAAAATTTGATCAACAAATTTAATAATCAAATGTAAACTATATGTCACAAAAATTATACCTTCGGAAAGCTCTTTCGAATACAAATCCAACAATGTACTTTTTATAGCATGTATTCTATATTTTGTTAGTCATATGAATGGTCAAAATTTAGCTCAAAATACTAGGGGCCTAATAAACCCGGACGGAGGTAGTAAACGGGCGCCTGTCCCAATTCCTTGGGAGCCACGGATCCTCGTAGACTTTGATGCTTGTGCCATCGCCGACTCGCTTGATAGCTCCATTCTTCATCACCTCCAAACCCGTAGAATGCTACGCCAAGTGTATGACATCCAAATATTACCTGGCACCCCATTGGCCCACTGCTCCTTTTGGTGGCGAGACTGTCTTAAACTCTTGCCCGCTTATAAGGAGTTGGCTGCTTGTTCTGTTCAAAATGGACACAACATTCTTTTTTGGTCTGACATATGGAATGGCCAAGCTCAAGCTTAAACTTGGCCACCATGAAATGCTTTACTGTTTTGGTGTGCCCTTTTTGTTTGGTGTTTTTGGATAAATAAATGGACCTGCTGAGAGACTAAGGCATAGATAGAGAATGAAGTTTTTCGATCTGTCTTGTTTTGTTGGTACCATGTTGTCCAGGGGAGCATTGGATCTAGCTACATTTGTTTTGTAAAGTATGTCTTTGTTGTTGAGTAGGTACGATAATTAGATGGAATTCATATTTTTGGACGAATAGATGGATCTTGTGAGAGATGTGTTAGATGTGTATAGTCCCTTTTCTGTATATCCCCATTGTATAAGGGGTTTTCCTGCACTTTACCACACATGTATATGTATTGCCATTTGGCCCTCAGTGAATATTAGTTGCTGATTATCCAACATGGTATCAGATGACAGGCTAGCCTCTTCCTCCCGCACGCTGCAACTCCGTGCGCCTTGCACCTAGCCTTCCCCGTCTCCGGCTGCCGCGGGCTGTCTCCGGCCGTCTCCCCTCCAGTCCCCGGCCTGCATCCACTGCCCCGCTGCCTCCTCCGTCAGGCAGGAGCTGCCTCCGGCCCGTCCGGCCCTCCTACCTGTTGCTGCCGCCGTCGCAGCTGACCGGCCGCTGCCCCGTTGGGCCGCCGCTGCCTCCGGCCTGTCCGGCCGCCGCCGTTCCGGCCAGGTCGTCGCGCCGTCGCCGCCCCTTTCCCGTCCGGCCACCGCCACCCCGGCCCGGTCGTCGCTGCCCCTTTCCCGTCCCGCTCCGCCGTCTGCGCCTGACCCAGCGGGGCTGGTTCCTGCTTCCCGCTCGGCTTGGTCGAGTGAGCGGCTACTCCCTCGATTGCCCAGGCCGCAGGTGCGAGCGAGCGCTCTTCTGGCCGATTCTCTCGATCTCGCTTGATCCAGATCGGGTCTTCCTCGTCCGTTGACTTCAAAAAAAAAGGGGCCATGTCTTCTTCTAGCTATGTGGCTGTTCCTCGGTGCTCGGTGATCTTCGATGGCACCAACTATGCTGAGTTTGTGGGCTTCATGCGTATTCATATGCGTGGTCTCCTTCCGTGAGGCGTTCTCTCTGGCGAGGTCCCCTGTCCGCCATGCTCTGTTGCTCCCGTGGCTCCCACTCCGCCGGTGCCGCCGGTCCTTGCTGCTGAAGCTTCCCAGGCTGATCGGGATGCAGCCAAAGCTCTCGATGATGCTGCAGTTGATGCCTATGATCAGCATGTATCCGCTTATTCAGATGCTCTTTCTGTCTACCGCGATGATCTGTCTGCTTACACTCAGTGGTGCAATGATGATGCTCGCGCTGCTGCTGTTCTCACTGCGAGTGTTCTCCCTCAGTTTGCTTCGGAGTTCATGGGACTCGGCACAGTTGCAGCGATGAGGTCTTATCTCTGTCAGCGCTATCAGCCCTCTGGCGATGCTCTCTACCTATCTGTGGTGCGTCAGGAGCACGCACTTCAGCAGGGTGATTCTTCTGTTGATGAGTTCTATTCATAGTGCTCTGCCATCTGGCGGCAGCTTGACTCTCTTCGGAGAGTTGTTTGTGGAGCTTGTCGTTGCTGTCAGACTACGAGGTCTGATTTGGAGTTTCAGCGGGTCCATGAGTTCTTATCTCGTCTCCGTTCTGAGTTTGAGCCCCGACGTGCTCACTTGCTTGCTCGTGGTCGTGTTCCTATCTCGGAGGTGCTTGCCGAGCTTCGTGCTGAGGAGACCCGCCTTCGCTCTGTTGGGTTGCTTGCGGTTCCGTCTGTGTTGGCTGCTCGGGCTCCTGTGTCGTCTGCTCGGCTCACCGCTCCACCGCTCCTACGTACACCTTCAGGGGGGTGGGTCGCCCTCCTTATGCTGAGAAGGGCCGATCGCGCCGTGACACCTTCTGTGGCTACTGCTCTCGGCCAGGTCACCCAGAGTCTAATTGTCGTCAGAAGCAGCGAGACCAGAGGCGCTCCTCTTCCAGTGGGGCTCCTGGATTTTCCTCGACTCCGTCACTCACTGACCAGGACATTGTGCGGCTCAAACGTCTTCTGGCTTCCTCAGGCTCTTCGTCGACTGGTTCTGCTGCCGCTGTGACTGCATCCACCCCTCCATCACCGCCGGCACCTACACCGTCAGGTACATCTTCGTGGGTTTTGGATTCTGGAGCTTCCTTTCATATGTCTTCTGATTCTTCAGCATTGTCTTCTCTTCGACCTCTTGATTCTCCTATTAATGTTCTTACTGCCGATGGCACATCTCTTCCTGTTGCTAGTCGTGGTATTCTTTCTACTCCGTCCTTTTCTGTTCCTAGTGTTTCACATGTTCCCCGCCTCACCATGAATCTTTTTTCCGCTGCCCAACTTACTGATTCTGGTTGTCGTGTCATTCTTGATACCGACTCTTGCTCCATTCAGGATCGTCGCACCAAGGCTTTGGTTGGTGCTGGCCCCCGGCGCCGTGAGTCAGAGGGCCTTTGGGAGGTTGACTGGCTTTGTGTTCCTTCCGCTACCACCACTTCTGCCAGTTCTCATGCTCTTGCTGCCTCCTCGTCTGCGTCCTTCCAGCAGTGGCATCATCGCCTTGGTCACATCTGTGGCTCTCGCTTGTCCTCATTAGTGAGTCAGGGCCTCTTAGGGTCTGTCTCTGGAGATGTTTCTTTACATTGTAATGGTTGTAGACTTGGCAAACAGACCCAGTTACCTTATCCTACCAGTGAGTCGGTATCTCAGCGTCCTTTTGACTTAGTTCATTCTGATGTCTGGGGTCCTGCTCCCTTTGATTTGAAAGGTGGTCATCGCTACTATGTTTTGTTTATTGATGATTTCTCTCGCTACGCTTGGCTATCATGAAATCTCGTAGTGAGGTTCTCTCTATATACAAACGATTTGCTGCCATGGTTCACACCCAGTTCTCCACGCCTATTCGTACTTTTCGTGCTGACTCCGCTGGAGAGTATATCTCCCAGATGTTGCGTGGTTTTCTCGCGGAACAGGGTACTCTTGCCCAGTTCTCATGTCCTGGTGCCCATGCTCAGAATGGCGTTGCAGAACGTAAGCATCGTCAACTGCTTGAGACGGCTCGTGCGCTGATGATTGCCGCTTCCCTTGCACCCCACTTTTGGGCTGAGGTCGCTTCTGCATCCACCTATCTCATCAACATTCAGCCTTCGACGGCCCTGCAGGGTGGTATTCCTATGAAGTGTCTCGCTGGTCGTTTTCCTGACTACTCAGCTCTTCGTATGTTTGGATGTGTGTGCTACGTCCTTCTTGCCCCACGAGAACGCACCAAACTGACTGCTCAGTCGGTTGAGTGTGTTTTCCTTGGCTACAGTGATGAGCACAAGGGCTATCGCTGTTGGGATCCTGTGGGTCGTCGCCTGCGAATTTCGCGTGATGTGACTTTTGACGAGTCTCGTTCTTACTACCCACGTCCTTCTTCCTCGAACTTCTCTGTGGACGATATTTCTTTTCTTCTCCTTCCCGATACACCCTGCTATGTGCCTCATGTCCCACCTCTTCCTCCGGCACCTCTCCTTCATTCTCATTCACCACCGACACCATCTTCCTCATCCTCCTCCCCATCCTCCTCCTCCACCTCTCCAGTCCGCCGCCCTCTCTCACCGTTTCCTCTCCACTACACTCTCCGCCCTTGCACTGAGGATGATTCCCCTGACGCGCCTTCCACCTCCGGCGCGCCTCCCTTCACGCCTCCCCTGATTCATAACCTTCGTGCTCGGCCTTGCCCCCCGCCTGATCGCTATTCTCCTGATCGGTACGGTCTCTCTATTATTGCTGAGCCCATTTCCTATCGGACTGCCATGACTCGGCCTGAATGGCAGCTAGCGATGGCCGAAGAGCTTGCTGCCCTTGAGCGCTCTGGCACATGGGATCTGGTTTCCCTTCCTTCCGGTGTTCGTCCCATCACCTGCAAGTGGGTCTACAAGATTAAGACTCGCTCTGATGGTTCTCTTGAGCGCTACAAAGCTCGGCTTGTGGCACGTGGTTTTCAGCAGGAGCAAGGACGCGATTACGATGAGACATTCGCTCCTGTGGCCCACATGACCACTGTCCGCACTCTTCTTGCTGTGGCTTCTGTTCGTCATTGGTCTATCTCCCAACTTGATGTCCAGAACGCTTTTTCTCAATGGCGAGTTGCGTGAGGAGGTTTATATGCAGCCACCACCGGGGTACTATGCTCCTGATGGTATGGTCTGTAGACTTCGCCGCTCCCTCTATGGTCTTAAACAGGCCCCTCGCGCCTGGTTCGAGCGTTTTGCCTCTGTGGTGACTGCCGCTGGCTTCTTGTCCAGTGATCACGATCCCGCGTTGTTTGTTCACACGTCTCCTCGTGGTCGGACTCTTCTCCTTCTCTATGTTGATGACATGATCATCACTGCTGACGACTCTGACTACATTGCCTTTGTTAAGGCTCGCCTTCACGACTAGTTCCTCATGTCTGATCTTGGTCCACTTTGCTATTTCCTTGGGATTGAGATCTCCTCGACCTCTGATGGCTTCTACATCTCCCAGGAAAAATATATTCAGGATCTTCTTGCTCGCGCCGCTCTCGGTGATGAGCGCACTGTTGTGACTCCTATGGAGCTCAACGTTCAGCTTCGTGCCTCTGACGGTGACCCTCTTCCTAATCCCACTCGCTATCGTCACCTCGTTGGCAGCCTTGTCTATCTCGCTGTTACGCGTCCTGACATCTCCTATCCTGTTCACATCCTGAGTTAGTTTGTTTCAGCCCCCACCTCTGTCCACTATAGTCATCTCCTCCGTGTTCTACGATATCTTCATGGCACGATCTCTCATCGCCTTTTCTTTCCCCACTCCAGCTCTCTCGAGCTCCAGGCCTACTCTGATGCTACCTGGGCTAGTGATCCCTCTGATTGACGCTCGCTGTCTGCTTACTGTGTTTTTCTTGGTGGCTCTCCTATTGCCTGGAAGACAAAGAAACAGACTGCGGTTTCACGCTCGAGTACAGAGGCTGAGTTGCGAGCCATGGCTATGTTGACGGCTGAGGTGATTTGGTTACGGTGGTTACTTGAGGATTTTGGTGTGTCTGCTACTACCTCGACTCCCTTACTGTCAGACAGTACCGGTGCTATCAGTATTGCTCGTGACCCGGTGAAGCATGAGCTCACCAAGCACATCGGTGTGGATGCCCACTTTGTGCGTGCTGTTGTGTAGGATCAGTCTCTTGCTCTTCACTATGTGCCTTCTGAGTTACAGTTGGCGGACTTCTTCACGAAGGCACAAACTCGAGCGCAGCATGGCTTTTTTCTCTCCAAACTCAGTGTTGTTGACCCACCATGAGTTTGAGGGGGGGTGTTAGATGTGTATAGTCCCCTTTCTGTATATCCCCATTGTATAAGGGGTTTTCCTGCACTTTACCACACATGTATATGTATTGGCCTTTGACCCTCAGTGAATACTAGTTGTTGATTATCCAACAAGATGAAGGCTTCAACTGTCTTGCAGTTGTGCTATATGGATCTGATGAGAGCCGAGGGCTAAAATAGATTCGGTTGTCTTGGAGTTGTTTTTGTCATTTGATAATTAGGAGATGCTTTGCTGCTTCAGTTGTGTCCCTTTTGATTGGTATTTTTGGATGAATAAATGGATCTTGTTAGGGATGAAGGCTAAAATATATTCAATTGCCTTTGAGTTGTAGTTATGAATCTGGTGAGAGATGAGAGCTAAAATAGTTTCGGTTGTCTTGGGGTTGTTTTGGGGTTTCAGGTTCATATTGATATTGTACTGTGGTAGCAAATGGACGGCACACTGCGACATGCTTTTGTATTATGGATTATTAGTGTGGGTCATTTAATTGGGGTTCTTGAATGAGTGGATCGATTTGGTGTCGGTTTGGGTCACTGGTTGGGTGTGGTATATTGTGTTTTCTGTTTATTGGGATGGTTAGGTACGATTAATTGAGTTCTTTGTGCTGCCTGGTGATCATGGGCATTATCATATATAGCATATTCAGGGTTCCACTCTTGTTAGTTGCGTGTGTTTGCCAGGTTGTACACCGCATGGTCTTGCAATCAGGTTTACTTCGTGTGTCTTGTTGTGGTCAATTCCTATGTATGTATTGTTTTGTACTTTTGTTTCTCTGGTTTTAGCTTCTGTCCGCCGATGCAGTGAGAGCTCGGTGTCGTGTCCGCTAGCTAAGCGACAAGCTGGAGCTGCAGGTCGATGAACATGGTGGCCCTACTGTGAGGTTCTCATGTCTCACTCTATGTCTATCTCTTTCAGTCCCGTTCCCCTTTATGCTAATCAGTCATGCCTCACTAAGATTTTTCTTGGTTTTGTAGTTGTGGATTACTGTGAAGAATGATTACCCTGATTAATTAGGATTTGAATGTGTTAGCCTAGACCCAGATGGATTGGTTTCAAGTTATTTCTTGGGTTGCAGCGAGAGTGGGAGATCATATGTACCTCTACAGGCATGAAAAAGAACAGCCTCAAACATTTGATATATTCCTCATTTAGTTTATTTATTGTCTTACATGGCTAATTTAGTGCTTGGGGCTACTTTGTGTTTTCAGGTTACTGGCCAGGTCTTTAGCCGCCAGGAGCAGTGGCTAGGGCTGTCCAGCTTGGCAGGTATACTGCATGTTCTGTTCTTGTCCTTGTTTGTATTTGTGTACCTATAACTAATATACATGCCTTTGTTTCTTCCTGTTGTGTGTGTTGGTCTTTTTTGGTTGTTCCTATGGATTGTTGTGGCTTCCTTTGTTTTCTGTCGGGCAGTGTGCCTTTGTTTGGGTCAGTTGCCATGGTGCTTCATAGGTGATCTTGAAGATAATCTGGGATAATGTCCCACCGTGCGCAAGTGGTTCCTCCTGTGCTGCCTTGTTGAATGCAAGCTTCTCTATCTAGGAAACAAGCAGCGTTCCCTACCTTGTTTGAGAGCTTTTTCTTTGTGTTCTGTTCCACTGCTGCCCAGTTCCTCCGCCGGTCTGGCACTAGACTCTAGAGAGGTTTACATTGATGTTTAGGCTCTGTCTCACTCAAAAGGCTCACCGGTTCCCACAACATGGGAATTCGCAGGGCCCTATGGAGCGGTTTCTTGTGCGGATGCATGGCGGTGCTCTTGCGAGGGATGCCTGTGCCGTGTCCAACATAGTTAGGCCCAGGTGTCGGCCAAGGCCATGGCTGGTGCCACCCACTCGCTGGGCAAGGAGGTCGTCGCTGTTCTGTCGGACGACGACAGTGACTAGTTTAGTTTGGTTTTACTGTAGTTATGTGATGTCTTATGGGTACTGTATACTCCTTTGACTATTAGCATTGAGTTTATTGTGTTGTTTCTGTTGTGGTAAATGCCAACCCCAACGAGTGTTGTTTCTGGCTATTAAGTCAAGCTATGCTTATATTATTTTTGTTTGTCTTGGTTGTGATGGATTTGTGAGGTTGATTTAGGTGTTTGAAATGTATGCAAACAAATTTAGACCTTTTGATTTGTTTCTCTCTATGATTTATACTTTACAAAAACTCGGTTTACGATATCGCTTGCTAAATGCTGATTGTTATTGTTAATTGTTTCTCCTAGTCTGCACTGTTGGCTGCTGTTTTTACCATTCGGTTCATAGAGGTAATACGGAAAGGCCATCTCAAAGGTAAGAGATCCAGTTTTTAGAATATCATGTTCATATTAAACAAAATCTCCGACGCTAGCAAGTGAGGGCATGCTTGCACCAACATGCGTTGTCCTTTTGAAGCAGAGACCGTAGACCAATCGTTCTACAATATTTTCATTAATAACAGCAAAGATACAAAATATTACAAAGCATATGACAGTTCACCCGACACCAGTTTATGGAAACATCAAGTTAAACATAGATAATCAATTGAGGTGAGCTGCGATGCAGGCCTTCAAACTTGCTACATATCTAGCCTTGATCTTGTGAGTGAGCAGATTGAGGTCTTTTTTCAGTAGAAGTCTCCAAGACTCCACTGAGGGTTGGGTCTGCTGAAAAATCCTTCCATTCCTTTGCATCCAAATATGCCAGCATCCCATAATGATTATTGTTAGACCAAAATTCCTGGGAAGAGCATTAGTGTTCAAGAGAATCTCATCCAAGACTGAGATACCCCTAAACTTGTGTAGGCCAAGGGATGCCCAACAATCATAAGCAAACAGACAGTCCCAAAACAGTCTCATCAGCATTTAGAGTACAAATGGCACAATTTTGATAAGACAGGTAAAAACCTTTTCTATGGAGGAGGCATCTGGTGTTGATTCTGTCATGCAAGAGCAGCCAAAAAAATATTTTATATCTTGGCATTGCCGCACATTTCCAGATTTTCAAGAAGACGGGGAGCAGCATTGCCCTGCTTTAAGAACTTGTACATGTTAATAGCAGTAAAATCTTTTGAGTTCCAACTGTAAGTTCAGGTGTCTCTCTGATCAGTAATCACCACATTGCTCAACAACAATTGCATCTGGTTTAGTTGTTGAAATGCCTGTAAGGATAGAGGTGAATGCGCTGTTCTTGGGAAATGCACATGGGAAAAGTCAATGGCGATAATGCTTCTCTTCTCTATCCGATGCTGACGTGTGCTGAGTGTATACTGCACCTTATGAGCATGGCTAATAGTAAGGTGCTATGTCATCTATAGTCATTGATAAAGTAGCGTTAACTATTAGACTATTTTCTTAAAGCTCACAGTGCTTTAAGAAACTAAACCGTACGCTGTGAGCTTTTTGATAAAGTAGCATGCATGACCTACTTTATCAATTGAGTGAGTTTCAGAAATTAAACCTTAAAGCTCACAGTGCCCTCATACGGGATCCAACTACTTTGTTGATTGCAATGCAATAGGGCAGCTGGCACGGCTGGGCTGGTGCGAGCTTCCACAGCTTCGTGCCCGTGCGAATTTTCGTTTTTGTGGGGAGAAATAGCTGCCGCTGTGTCAAACCAAAGGAGACAGTCTAGGATGCCCAGAAGATATTTATGGATAGAATATTACACGTGTCTGGACTCGGTGCAAGAATTTTCTTGATTCTTTCAATAATTTTCTTCAGTGGAAGCAGGCATCTTGGTTGGTCCACCACAAACACAATGTAGAGAGGGAGGTCCAACCAACGCATATGGATAAGCACAAGCAAGCGCAATGATCCGTGCATGCATATGCATGCATGTAGGCTGCGTGAAAGCTCTACTGCTCTTAACCGTGCATGGGTTCTTAGAAATAGCCATTTCTCGGCCAGACATGCATTATCATTCATTGGTTGATCGATCTGGAAAACCACGCTCCACATTGGTTGCCGCACTAGCATGTTTTGGGTACTTCGGTGCTGATTAATTGGATGTATAGAATCGACGGGCCACCAGTGGCGTCCAGCCGAGGTAGGCCCGAGACGTGGACGGTGGATAGGCAGCCTCTCTCCCCGCTCTATAAATCACGGGCACACCAAGCTTCCCTTCCAAAGCAGAACAAGCGCAGATCAGAGAGCAGATGAACTCGAGGTATTTCGTTGAGTGAGATCACCACCATGTCGTGCTGCGGAGGCAACTGCGAGTGCCGCACCGGCTGCGGGGGGTAAATTATCTCGAATCCCCTCCTGATTTCTGCCTTCGATCTCTCCATCTTTACGCCTTCTTTCTCAAGCTTTTCTTTCATCTCTCCTCGATCCATCTTGTTCCGCTGCCTAACAACATGCATGTTCATCGATCCCCTCTTCCCGCGGCAACACAGCGCGGATGCCTGTTGCAGCTTTGTTTCTCCCAAGTTTTTTCTAGGCTGTTTCTGGGACGACATCATCGTTACCTTTGTCTGAAATTGAACAGGGCTCAGTGTGGGGAACGATTCATTGACTCATTGTACGGCCATGATGACATCCACGGCCTGGATTACTGGGCTAAGAAGTGCGCAGATTATTTGTCGTCAGAGCCACCTGATGGTACATCTATCGAATTTCCCTCTTCGTCAATCATATTATGTAAAAAAATAACTAATGCTAATGAACATGGGTGCTGCCGTTGCACTATACTCTGCCCGATGCTTTGCCATGGGTAGAATTTCTAATGGGTTAGCATACCCAGTTACACTTGATTTTGTCACTGGGTTTAGCAGCTGGCTTCCCTTCTCAGGGTCTGAATCCTTAATATTCTGGAAGAAAATAAATACTAGTGATTTACACATGACATGTGCGTAGTAGTATTTGTTAAACTCATATACAAACGTCTTGTTCAGGACCCTGAAGAGCAGGATGGAGGGCCAGGGACGACTGCTCGCAGGAGAGCCGCTCACTTAAATATCCTGCTCTTGCATGGAGACGGTTAGCATTGCTACTGTTTTGCTAAATACTCATGTTAAGTTCCTTGTCAGTACTAAGAATGGTTTATTTCTTTGGTGTTCCTGCAGATGATCCTCAAGTACCATACGAAACCAGTATATGGTACGCTGAGTTTCTGCGAACCTCAGGCTTTTCAGTGGATTTTAAAACCTTCAACAGGTACTACAGCTGGACATACACCATTTTTTCACTGATCATTTGCTCTCATATTGTTCTTCTAAAATTTAGTACTAACATCATCATGTCATTTATGCAGCATTTTTGGACGTACCGTGAGATGGATTATGTCAAGCAGTGGCTCCGCCCTAGGATCGCAATGCCCAGAATCACATTGCCCAGACGCCATGGAAGGCTGTAGTTTAGTACTCCCTCTGTAAAGAAATATAAGATCGTTTAGATTACTAATATAGTGATCTAAACAATCTGGAAGGCTGTAGTTTAGTAGTAAGTCGTACCACCTTATTACTACTCCCTCCGTCCCAAAATAAGTGTCTTAAGCTTAGTATAAGTGAGGGAGTAGTATATATAGTAAGTACTAAAGACGATGGCAGTATTGTATGGTAATAAGTACTCCCTCCGTTCTATAATGTAAGACGTTTTTTGACACTACACTAGTGTCCAAAAACATCTTACATTATGGGACGGAGGGAGTACTAAAGAGGATGGCAGTATTGTATGACAGTAAGTACTAAAGAGGATGAACATTTGCAATTTCCAGTGAAGCTTGGCATAGGTGCTGCTGTTGCCCTCTACTCGGCACAGTGCTATGCCTTGGGAAGATTTTCTAATCGGTTACCACACCGATTACCCTGGGCTTTGTCATTGAGTGTAGCGGTTGGTGGTTGGCTTCCCTTCTCAGGGTCTGAATCCTTAATATTCTGGATTTGAAAATCCAGTGACAAAATCTAGGGTAATTGGGTATGGTAACTGATGTGAAGCATCTTACGGACATCATCAAGTCAAGAGCCCCATTACTAAGAGACACGCCCAACATCTACTTCAAACATACTAAGATGATTTCCATCGTTAATGCATGTCTTCTTAGTTCTCCTGAGGATGGTATACTACTTGATTTTCCCGCCATTTGCACATATAGGTTTGAGTCCAATGATGAGCGTGCCATAGAGGAGGTCATCCCCAAACGAGTGCCTACACCATCCGCGAGAGAAGCATGAAAGCGGAGAAGGAACCGTCAAGATGAAGACAAGGTTCCGCAAGCATCGACGGGTGTCCATGAAAAGGCTACAAGCAATGCAGCCTGTAAAATGATCTCCTGCAATATAGCGCCGTAGCACATAGATTCACCTCTTTCAAGTTCCTAATTATATCCTGGCAGTCTGAACTCCGAAGTAATCACAATACGCCTTTGTGTTCATGTCTGGCACCAGGGCAAAGGCTTTGATGCGAGCGTCATCTGGGCGAGTGAGCACTGGAATCTATTTTTGGGTTGTGTTCAGACTTCAGACACAAGCGGTAGTCAGCTCAGTTTAAGTCGACAAACTAAGCTTGTGGTTTCTCCTCCAAATCATCGAGGAAGTGATTAATGAAACCAAAAGTGGACGCTGGCCTATAATAGATGACTTCATGAATTACCTTTCTTCTCAAAGACCATGTGACCGGGCAAACAACTCACGTTTTGATGAACTCAGGGGTCCATCATATGAGAGCACCACCGTTTGATGTTCTGGACACCAAAATCTGGATAAGTGTTCAATATAAGCTCCTCACCGATCAAGGACACGCCCTGGTTGACAATATACCAAAAGCAAATCAGTCGATGCATTGGCACACAAAATATATGGCAAACAAATATGTTACATTAAACCAAAAGAAAAGTCCGTTTAGTACAAGAAAATGAAAAACATGAAACCAATAATCCTATTTTTAATTTTTATTTTTAACGGGGATTTTTTATCACTGATCGTAAGAAATCAATAGTTATTGGCTGCATACAAAGAAAGAAAATTTATACCCACACAGCCCAAAAAATTGAACACATGGGGCAACCCATAGAAAAGCATAAGGCCTAGGTTCAAGCTGCAAAATTTTCAAAGAACGAAGTAATGTGGTATAGAGAAAGCATAAGGCCCGTGTTCAAGTTGCAAAACATCAAAGAAGAAACAAAGTAATGCAGTACAGAGAGGCAACAGGCGCGGCAAAGCGCACCTATGCTTCTAGTAATGGCTAAAGCCTACTACTTCCAATAATGCTAGCACTTAGGATAGCCCACACCGCCAATTAGTTTGATGCATGCAAATAAAAAATGAAGCACCCAACGACTACTTTTGATTCGACGCAAGTGAAATTCCTACGTTCGGCCTGGAAAAGGGTAAAAGGACCATAAAATTGATCTTGACGCCCACGTTAAGCGTGCGTTGGAGATGGCCTATAGAAGTATAGAGGTTAGCCACAAGATCAATTCCAACATTGTGATGGTTTTTCCCCCTAAAATTCCAACATTGTGATGCCTTTTCCCCCCCTAAAACCCATGGTGATGGCTTTTACACTTCTTTTACTCAATTCATCAAGCTTCTTATAATCGATCAAATGCTATTTCTTGAAATCAGGTAAAACTCTGGTAATCGTGTGACAGCTATTATTTTTTGTAATCGGGTAAAAGGCAAGTTACATGGCTCACTACCTTTACTCGATTAATCAAGCTTCTTATAATGGGGCAAATGCTATTCCTTGGAATCGGGTAAAACTCTTGGAATGGTGTAACAATTGCTTTTTGTAATCGGGGTAAAACGCAAGTTAGAGAGCTCACTACTTTAGCCCAATTCATCAATCTTATAATCGGGCAAATGCTATTTCTTGGAATCAGGTAAAACCCTTGGAATTGTGTAACGATTGCTTTTTGTAATCGGGTAAAAGGCAAGTTATTAGATGGCTCACGGAATAACATACACTCCTTGCCTGTTTTGCCCTCTTCTGTCCAGATTCTCACCCAGGACCCTATAAATATAGTTCCACCTTAGCTATGTGTACCAGCAATAGCAACAGCAGCAGCAGCATTGATCGATCATTTGTGACCCGATGACACACACCACGAGCTCCTCCAATGGCACCCATATAATCCGGGTCAGGGAGGCGCACCTGGCCACCGTTATCTGGTTGTGACGGCGAGAGGTATATATACTCTGTACTGCATTGCTCTGCTTTGCCATGCTGAGTCCATTTCTAGTGACTGGACTGTTGTGACGGTGAGAGGTATATATACTCTGTACTGCACTGCTCTGCTTTGCGATGATGAGTCCACTTCTAGTGACTGAACTGTTGTGACGGCTAGAAGTATATATACTCTGTACTACACTGCTCTGCTTTGCCATGATGAGTCCACTTCTAGTGACTGAACTGCGAGAGGTATATAGATTCTGTAATGCACTGGTCTGCTTTGCCATGATTGAGTCCACTTCTAGTGACTGAATTGTTGTGACGGCGAGAGGTATATATACTCTGTACTGCACTGCTCTGCTTTGCCATGATGAGTCCACTTCTAGTGACTGAATTGTTGTGACGGCGAGAGGTATATATACTCTGTACTGCATAAATTTGAATGTGAAGTGAGAGCATAACTATGTAAGTATTTGTGGGTGATCGAGGTTATGTTTTCTTGGGAGGGCGAACATTAATTCATAGCGAACGATAGAGTAAATAAAAAACAAACATTTTTTATATAAATGTTCATGTTAGTGTAACAAGCATTGTTGACAATTTTCATCATGCAAAAAGGAATAGTAGTGCTTCATCAGTGAAAAAAACAGAATTAAGTGTAACATTTGAAGGTAACAATTAATGTTTGACTTTGTTTTTTGGGACAGGTCAAAATTCTACAGCTTTTCACCTAAAATTTGCAGGTAGCATTTGGATGTGACCACGAACACATCTAATTTTATTTTGATTTTTTCTTACATTTGAAAAATGCATTTTTGGCGCTCAGGAGAATGTGCTTCTGGAAGCCAAATTGGATTTCCGTGTTTTCACATACTTCTTCCCTAATCATATATTTGTGTTTCTGTATTAATTGCAATCATAATCAACTATAGTTAATTGCATTGTGAATCGACTATTCAATATTTGAAAGTGCCACAAGAGCTCTTTCTGTATTAATTGCACTGTGTGCGTTTGTATTCCACCTGACCACCTGTACTAAGTTTCTGGTACTCCCAACGGTAGTGCATAGCCTGCACATGACCGGCACCAAAAACACCTTGTATGCATCTACTACGGTTGCCCAGACGCCGCTTTCCGTGGATGAAATACAACGAACTCCCCTATCTATACAGCGAGATAGACGATCCCAAGGCATCAGGTGCTCGTCCACCAAAACTACTTTTCGTAGAAACGTACGTAGCTTACTAGTGAAGCTAGTACATGACGCAAATGCTTGCCTCAGAGCTAGCTGGTATTTTTGCTTTGGTCCGTTCAGAACTGCTATATAAGGAGCAGCTCACCACGGATTGTAACAAGCTCATCAGTACTGAAATACACTAGAAAAACAGCTTCACAGTGTGGATGTCATCATGGTTAACTAACCGAGAGAAAGATGAGGGAGACAAAGTCTCCACCTCTCACCACTATGCCTTGATTGGGAGCTTCACACCGTGGATGTCATCGTGGCCGTACATGAATCGTCCCCCACATCCAGCTCTGTTCAATTTCAGACAAAGGTGGACGTTTCATTGTACGGCCTGATGACATCCACGGCGTGGCTCTCCCAGAAACAGCCTACTCAAGGGAGAAACAAAGCTGCAACAGGCAGCCAAGCCATATGTAAGTTTTGTTAAGAATTAATTAGATGTGATGATTAGTTAAGGACTGCTACAGCCTACAGACCCTTGAAGCAAGCCACGCGATGCAATGGGCCACCACTCCGTTCACGGCAAAACAGCGTGCAGAAGGGAAATTAATGATCTAACGATTGATTTGTTTTCTTCACTGTAAGTACGTTTTTGCACTCAAGATTGCTAATCCAAGAAGAAATTTCTTCGACAAAGAACAGACAAGTGAAGTGTGCACCCGACGGTTACCTTCAGGCGAGGCACAGAGCCACGGTCGTCTTCGGCGACTTCTCGGGGAGGCGGCTCCAAGCGGTGGCCTCGCTGAACGCACGGGAGCGCCCTCACACGCCACAACAACAGCGCAGCACGGCTGCACGGCGGCATGGTCGGCCACCGGAGCGTGGCGGCAGCGACCGTGTCGCGTCGGCGAAGGCGACAGGCGACAGGCGCACGGCCGAGGCCTTGTCCACCGGAGCGTGGCGGCAGCGACCGCGTCGCGTCGGCGAAGGCGACAGGCGCACGGCCGAGGCCTTGTGATCAGTGCGCAGCCCGGTCCACGCGCAAGGCGAGGCGGAAGCCAAACCTCCTGGCGTGGTTCTCCCGGTCGCATGGCGCAGCGGAGGTTCTGCCCGGCGCGGTGCGGCGGTGTAGCGCGTGGCTATGCGGCGGCGCGGCATTGGCAACGTGCGGTTGCATGACCCGACGGCATGGCCGGGCTGGCTGTTGGCCGCCCGTCGACGGCGACGGTGCGGCACGGATTTCTCCGGCGATAGGCCATCTTTTTTTTTCCTAGGCCATGCGGCTTGGAGGAAGCGGGGATTGGGTAATCCTAACCCTTTGGAATATTTACATTTCGGTCTACAATCTTTCTGTTATTCACAGAAAATACCATATATTTCTCTATATTTTCTTTTGAACACCATATATTTCTCTATTGGCAAAGAGGCACCGGTTTTGCGATTGGGCGCTGCTATGCATCGGCCGGCGGATCTTTTCGAAAGATCCGCCACCTCGCAAGCCATTGGATCTCACGGATTGAGTGGTCGACCGTCACCCTGTACCATTTCAACATATGTCGTGTTTCAGATTTTTTCTACAACACGGGTCATGTTGCAGAAATTTTTACAACATAGATTAAGTTGGAGATTTTTTTTATAACAAAAGTCTTGTTACAGTTTTTTTCCCTTGCAACAGAGGTCTTGCCGCAGAATTTTCATGGCAAAAGTCTTGTAATTTTCGCAACAAAGATCTTGTTGCAGAATTATTCTGCAACGGAGGTCTTGTTGCGGTAATTTATAGTCTTTTCACAATCGATGCTCGTGCGAGCCGAGGCTCTGCAACTGTTCCTGGGTGAAACGAGAGCGATAGGATCATGATGTTTCTGAGAAGGAAAGGTGGACAACGGGGGGGCCACATGGACACGTGGTAGACGATGGAGGCGGTTGATGCTTGGAAACAATCCACCGATGGGTGCTAATCATTTCCCGTTGCGATTAGTCTTCCGTTCCAATGATAGAAGAGGTTTCGACAGTCTTGTCATCTGCACGGCTTGAGCTCTATGGAAGCAACGGGACGCCAAAGTCTTCAACAGGTGGTTGCAGCTTACCTCACTCGAATGATCTTGGAAGAGCTTAGAGAGTGGAACTTAGCATTTCACGGTGTAGGAGGTTTACAACGTTTTGTGAGACAGTAGCTTTGTAGATGTGTGGCATGGGTGTTCGCACGTCAATGTTCGCATCGTCGTGTGGATCTTGTAAATCTATTTCTTTTTCTATAAAATACGGTACGCAATTGCGTACTCTCGAAAAAAGAGAGCATCTACAGGCAGACTTGGCAAATTCTACCCCTCAAACGCCTCATACTTGGTTCTATGCATCCAAGTCTCTCATATTTCATCCCCTAGATCCATACAAACCATGTAAAATAAACCAACGTACTGCGACACGCTAGCTACTACGCTTCGTCGTCGGAGATGGCCGCGACGCAGTGCCGGGCACCGGGTAGATGGGCTCGTAGAAGGGCTCCGGCTCCTCCTCCTCCTTCTCCTCATCATCAATATACGTGAGCATCTCGTCAACTTCCGCGGCGTGCTCCGCCTCCGCCTCCTGCCGACGACGGTGTTTGACCTCCGCCTCCGATTTCGACCGAAGGGAATCAAGGATCGCCTGCTACTCCGCCTGCAAATCCGCGTCCCCAGCTTCCCCCACATCCTCCTCCTCCTCCTCGTCAACCTCCTCCTCCTCCACCTCCAAGTCCTCCTCCGGATCCACCACGTCCGGAGGTAGCCCCGCGGCGATCCGAGCTTCGCGCCTTGCCCAACAGATTAGGAGAGTATTGCATCTTCATGGAGTGGTATTGTTAATAGTAGGGATACTCTCCTCTCAGTTGACCAACAGCTTGTCTTTCACATCTAATTCACGGGATCTCCGATCACATAGACTAGGTTACCACTGTGAACAACTCATATTGTGGGTCTCATACCCATCTCCTTCGATGCATTATCTATCACATTACGTGATAGACCCTTAGTAAAAGGATCTACCAGATTTTTAGACGTTTGGATATAATCCAATGCAATAACTCTGGAGTTTTTCATTTTTCTGACAGACTTTAACCTTCTCTGAACGTGTCTTGATGACTTCATGTTATCCTTTGAGCTGCTCACTTTAGTGATCATAGTCTGATTGTCGCAGTTCATAAGGATACCTGGTACAGGTTTCTCAACAACCGGCAAGTCATTCAAGAGCCGACGAAGCCAATCTGCTTCGACCGTAGCTGTATCTAGTGTTGTGAGTTCTACTTCCATTGTTGACCTCGTTAAGATGGTCTGCTTGCAAGACTTCCAAGAAACAGCGCCACCTCCATGAGTGAATACATATCCGCTCGTGGCCTTTATCTTATCAGCATCAGAGATCCAGTTTGAGTCACTATACCCTTCCAGTACCTTTGGGTACCCAGTGTAGTGAATTCCATAACTCGCAGTGCCTTTCAAATAACGCATAACTCTCTCTAGAGCTTTCCAATGCACATCTCCTGGTTTTGAGACAAACCGGCTCAGTTTGCTAACAACAAAAGAGATGTCAGGTCTTGTAGCACTGGCTAACTACATAAACGAGCCAATAATCTGAGAGTATTTCAATTGATCTCTAGCAATTCTTCGATTCTTTCGAAGCAACACGCTAGCATCATATGGTGTTGGAGAGGGGTTGCAGTCACTGTAGCCAAAGCGACTCAAGATCTTTTCCACATAGTGAGATTGAAGCAATGTAATCCCACCATCATCGTCTCTCAACAACTTGATGTTCAGAATGACATCAGTCACTCCTAAATCCTTCATCTCAAAACAACGAGATAGGAAATCCTTGACCTCCTTAATAACATTCAGATTTGTTCCGAAAATTAGTATGTCATCAACATACAGGCAAAGGATAACTCCCTCGCCCCCACCATGGCGATAGTACACACATTTATCAGCTTCGTTTACAACAAAGCCTGCAGCTGTTAAAGTTTTTTCAAACTTCTCATGCCACTGCTTGGGTGCTTGCTTAAGTCCATACAAAGACTTCAGCAACTTGCACACTTTTCCTTCCTAACCATCTACTACAAACCCATCTGGTAGTTCCATATAAATTTCCTCGTCCAACTCTCCATTTAGGAAAGCAGTCTTAACATCAATTTGATGAACGAGAAGACCATGTGAGGCAGCTAGTGAAAGTAGTACTTGAATAGTGGTCAGTTGAGCCACAGGTGAGTAAGTATCAAAGAAGTCTTCACCTTCCTTTTGGGTATAACCCTTGGCCACGAGCCGTGCCTTGCACTTCTCGATAGTACCATCAGGCCTAAGCTTTTTTCTTGAATACCCATTTGCACCCTATAGGTTTGCACCCAAATGGACGATCAGTTATCTCCCAAGTTTCATTTGCCAAGATGGAATCCATCTCACTACGGACCGTTTCCTTCCACTAGTCAACATCTTCAGATGCATAGGCCTCTGAGATAGAACTGGGAGTGTCATATATGAGGAATAGAAGAAAATCATCACCAAAGGACTTTGCAATCCTCGGTCTCTTGCTCCTAGTAGGAACTTCATTGTTCTCCTCCACAGGATTTTCAGAGTGTTCCATCGAAATGGTAGGTTCAGTAATTGTAACTAATTCCTGATTCGAGGAACTAGGCATGTCCTGATTTGATGAGCTCGCCATATCCTTCATGGGAAAGATATCTTCAAAGAAAGTCGCATCATTCGACTCCGTGATTGTACCGACATGCATGTCAGATACCTCAGATTTTACAACCAAGAATCTATAGACAATGCTATGAAAAGCATATCCCAAGAAAACACAATCCACAGTTTTTGGTCCAAGTTTGCGCTTCTTTGGAATTGGCACATTGACTTTCGCCAAACAACCCCAAGTTCGTAGGTAAGAGAGTTTTAACCTTTTCTTCTCCCATTCCTCGAATGGAGTTATCTCTTTGTTCTTTGTGGGAACTCAGTTTAGGACATGACATGCAGTCAATATCGCCTCCCCCCACCATGCCTTGGAGAGACCCGATGTGTCTAACATGGCGTTAACCAAATCAGTTAGAGTACGGTTCTTTCTTTCGGCTACCCCATTTGACTGAGGTGAGTAGGGAGGCGTCCTCTCATGGATTATACCATGTTCCACACAAAAGGAATCAAATTCATTTGAGAAATACTCTCCACCACAATCGGACCTAAGCCTCTTAATCTTTCGATCAAGTTGGTTTTCCGCTTCAGCTTTATAGATCTTGAAATAGTTCAAAGCCTCATCCTTAGATTCAGAAGATACACATGGCAGTATCTAGTGGAGTCATCAATTAACGTCACAAAATACTTCTTTCCACCTTTTGTCAACACACCATTCATTTCACAAAGATCAGAATGTATGAGCTCTAGTGGTGCAAGATTTCTTGTTTCCGCAGCCGTATGAGACTTACGAGGTTGCTTAGCTTGCACACACACTTGACACTTAGTCCCTTGACAGTGGTGAAACTAGGGATTAAGTTCAACTTCGCTAGTCACGACATGCAACCAAAGTTAACATGACAACGATGTGAATGCCACACATTTGATTCACTATTATTGCAAACATGATTAACAACTTTATTGCAAACATTTGATAAGGATAAACAAAACAGGCCTCCTGACTCATAGCCTTTACCAACAAAAGTTCCATACTTGGATATTACAAATTTATTCGACTCAAAGACAAGCTTGTAGCCATCTCTACACAAAAGAGATACGCTAACAAGATTTTTATTGACGGAGGGGACATAATGCATGTTCTTCAGCCGCACGATCTTCCCCGAAGCAAACTTCAGATTGACCGTGCCAACACCACGAACAAAAGCACTTGAACCGTTGCCCATTAGCACGGTTTAATTCCTTGCGGTCTGATAAGACGAAAACATGGAAATATCACCGCATACATGCACATTAGCACCCGTGTCAATCAACCAATCAGGAGAATGACATACTGAAAGAATAGGGGGGAATATACCATACCCAGCATCCTTCATGTCAGTGTCACCAATGACAACATTAGCGGTCTTGCCGCCTTTCCCAAGATGACGCTTGTCATAACGATTAGGGCAACTAGGAGCCCAATGGTCAGGATCTCTGCACACATGACAAACACCTTTCTTCTTGTCATTCTTCTTCTTGAAGTTGGTGTGCTGTACAGCCTTGTTCTTCCCATCAAACTTTGCTTTACCATCAAACTTGCCCTTGTTCTTGAACTTGTGGGGCTGGAAGTTTTTCTTCTGTACCAGATTGGCACTAGATCCTCCCTCAATACCTCGAGCACGTGTGTCCTTTGTTCTCGCCTTTTCTTCCACATCAAGAGTACCAATGAGATCCGAAACAGAAAACTCCTGCCTCTTATGCTTTAGTAAGGTAGCAAAGTTCCTCCATGAAGGAGGAAGCTTAGTGATGATACCTCCGGCAACAAACTTGTCTGATAGCATACAATTGAAGTGCTCAAGTTCTCTAGCAAACGACTGTATCTCGTGAGCTTGCTCAACGATGGAGCGCTTATCGTGGGAACGGATCTAACAGTAGAAGTAGGGGGTACGTAGGAGAGGGCAGAGTCTAGCTACGGCGAAGTTGTACACTCGGATTTACGAGTTCAAGCCCCTCTCGGAGGAGGTAACAACCCTACGTCTCGGTGCCGCAGAGGCTTTGTTGATTGGAGTGTTGAGTTACAGGGGGTGCGAACCCTTGTGCAAGAGGGGAGGGGTGGCTTATATAGAGTACGCTGACCTCTCGCAGTCCTCAGTTACACAAGGGTTCAATGAGAGAATAAAGGTACGAACGTTACAGGTAACGCCCATGTTTAATGATCTTTATAGCAGCGAAGTGAACACCCGACCGTTGCCATACTGGGGTGGCTCTAGGCCTTCTGTCTTCCGAGTGAAATCTTGTACTCCGAGTGAATAGCATACGTTGAGTGAAAGCGGGATTATCAGAGTGGATCTTCTGTCGAGTGAGTTGCACTCCGCGGTCATTTCAGTCGGTATCCCCTTCCTAACTTTGTAGGCCTTGGCCTCTTGTGTGTGTCCTTGGGCAAGGCATGTAGGTCAGGCCTAAGACCCTACCCTAGGTACATATCATCGTCATTAGCCCCCGAATGGATCGAGGTCCGAGTGAGGAAGGATTGAAGCTGACTTCGACCCGACCTAATGTCTCGGAGATACTTTTTAGAAGTCTGAAAGTACACGGGCCATTAAATCCTCCGTCAGTCGCCTTGATCGATTCTGGCTTCTTGAGTTTCTGAGTGAACAAATAGCATAATAACAAACAGACTGAACTTGGATGACTCTGATGCAACCAATCGATTCGTTGGATCCGAATTTTGCGGGATTCGAATTTTGGAGAAGCGCGCGGGCTGGCCGCAGCGGGGCAAGTGGGGAGGGACTCCTCGATCTTCGCCCCACATTTTTCGCCACGTATCGGGTTGGCGTCAGTTGTGGGATGCGTTGGGATTGCGCTGGCCCACCGGTCATTCACTCGGATGTGCGAGTATAAAAGTCGATGCGGCCGATGCATGCAACAGTGTCCTCCACTTTTCCCCTTTCTTCCTGGCCTCTCTGCCTCATCCTCCTTAGCACAGCACAGCACCGCCGCGCTCGCTCCCGTCGACCACCACGGAGATGGTGAAGGACAAGACGAAGGCACTCGAGCACGCCAAGAAGGGAGGCGGAGGGAAGAAGACGTCGAGCTCTCGGGCCGGTCTACCACCGGGCTGGATCCAGGGCGATTGGATCTGCTCGGCGGTCATGGTGGCAGACCTTGAGGGGCTCCAATCTGACGGCCTCGTGATGCTTGGTTCGTGGAGAGTGCCGGGGAGGGAGATCGAGCCTCAGCCTCAACCCGACGAGCGAGTTCTCCTCCTCACTCACGTGGAGAGAGGTTTTTCCCTGCCCCCCACATCCATTTTTCTGTGGTTTTCTGAACTTCTTCGGTGCCCAAATCCACCACTTTCCTGCGAATACCATTTCGTACTTAGTAGCCTATGTGTCCATGTGCGAAAATTTCTTGGGGTGTCGCCCTCATTGGGGTTTGTTCAAACACATCTTCACATGCCATTCCCAGTCGGTTAAAAAGGCGAATCCGAGTGATTCGAGGACCCATGTGATCCAGTTGTGTGGGGGTTTGGGAATCCAAATGAGAGGTAGGAGCGCTTTCCCAGCCATGTCTTTCCCCGAGTCAGTTCGAGGTTGGCAATCGTCTTGGTTCTACTGCAAAGACGTTCCAACTCCTTCGTCGACTGGCATTCCCCCCTTCACATTGGACAGAGCCAATTCTCCTCATTCGCTGACTGTCAAAGAAGATGAGAAATCCGAGGTGGGGATTCTGGTGGAAGCTGTAGTCGAGTTGATCCGGGGTGGAGTGACGGGCTTGGACCTGTTGGAGGCGTTTCTCAGTCGACGCATCCAACCTCTGCAAGCTCGCGACCATCCTATGTGGTTGTATTCAGGTGCAGATGACACCACTCGGACCCACCCGGAGGAAGTCAAGGAAGAGACGGTGGCGCAGTGGCTCAGGAGCATCACTGGAGCCCATGACAACCCGCGTGGATCCAAGCGAATTCTGCCTTTCGACTTCAAGCACCCCCCAGGAGAGGTGAGACTCACATTTGTCAAGTGTACTTTCCTTTGCTTCATTGTGTAATATTACTAAAAACTGGCTGGCTTGGACATTTGTGTTTTGCAGGCCTTCACAAAGATGTATTCGCCTGTGCCGAATGGAGAGCAGCTCATCGAAGGAAACCAAAGCGAAGGGGGCAGCGCGAGTGCTGACTACGTTGACGATAGCGAAGACAGCAACGAAGACTCGGAGGAGAGCAACGAGGTCGAGTCCCCTCCATGCACTAAACGTCGAACCAAGCAGACCCAAGATCCGGCGGCTGGCATGGGCAAGGCCGTGGCGTCGAGTGCCAGGATCCCCAAACGCACTCGAACGGTAACACCGGCCCGACTGAAAAGTCTGCAAAGCAGCCCAAGATTGTGGCAGTGAAACCTCGGAAGGCTCTCCCTAGGATCAAAGTCGTGGTACCCATTGCTTCAGTGTGAGTGCTCTTCTTCTATCCCTTTCTATCTTATTACTGTAAACCCGCGTGCTTTTGCTGACCGAATGAGAATTCTGCCAGGGCTGCAACTTCAATAACATCGGGCATGCAGATTGATGAGGAGCATATGGAGGAGGATACTGCTGACGCAGCCACCTCTCGTCGAGGTATGACACGTTTGCACTCTGTTATGTTCCATTGGTTGGTTTGTCGACTGAACAAGCCATTGTTGCTGAATGACTGTAGTACCAACAGATATCATACAACTTCCTGACGACGATCAAGATGAACCTCCGCATGGTGCGGGTGGTGAGGGTGTGACTTTGGGCACTCCTCGCAGACCCACTCGGAGGACGTCGCCGAGTGGAACGTCTCGAGCACCACCTACGCCACTGCTTCAGGAGCCTGGTGGTTCGTCTCGGACTGGCGCTATCTCTATCGCTCCACCATCGACTGCTCTGCCGTTGGTATCGACTCTTCCAATTTCTGGACCTGCTGGCCAAACTCAAGCGCCGATCCCTCCGACTGCATCATCAGCTCCTTCGTCGAATGTATTCACTCTGCATCATGTCCCAGAGGACCAGACCGGGGCCAGCAAGGAGGCTATGATCCAGGCCGATTTGATGATGCAACGCTTGAAGGAGGTGTATGAAAGTAGCAAGTTAGCTTATGACGCCAGCATCGCCCTTGAAGCAAATGTCCGAGTAATTATGATAGTAAGTTGATTTCCGATTGGATTTTGTCTTATCCGTCTTGATTCTGTACACCCAGTGGGTGGTGTTCTTGACCTAGTGCTCATTTGGTCGTACTTTTGTATTCTGATATTCTTCACTGGGGTCAGTCAGGCTGAGGCCGAGTAGAAACGAATCCAGTGGGGGCACGCTGAGTGCACCCACTGGGTGTAGTCCCCGAGACTGCCGTCGAATGTTTAATTCGGCGGGGGTCTGAGAATGTGTTTGCTGTTTTTTTGGTAACCCTCCACTCGGACCGGTCAGGCCGTACCGAGTGGGAAACTGATCCAGTGGGGGCACGCTGAGTGCACCCACTGGGTGTAGTCCCCGAGACCATCGTCGGATGTTTGATTCGGCGGGGGGTCTGAGAACACCTTTGCTTGAAACTCTTCACTTGGACCGATCGGGTTGGGCCGGGTGGGAAACTGATCCAGTTGGGGCACGCTGAGTGCACCCACTGGGTGTAGTCCCCGAGACCACCGTCGAATGTTTGATTCGGTGGGGGTCTGAGAACACCTTTGCTTGAAACTCTTCACTTGGACTGATCGGGTCGGGCCGGGTGGGAAACTGATCCAGGGGGGCATGTTGAGTGCACCCACTGGGTGTAGTCCCCGAGACCACCGTCGAATGTTTGATTCGGCGGGGGTCTTAGAATATTTTTTGGTGGTAGCAATCTGGATTTGCTCTTCTCCACTCAGAAGTGGAGGAAATGTTTTGAGAATCTCTCTCTTCGCTGGCTGAACTCTTCTTTTTGTTGATCTTCAAAAATCCTGTGAACTTGGAACTCAGTATGTTGCTCTGGAGAAGGAGAAGATCCAGCTCCAAATGGACTTAGAGCTTGCCAAGAAGAACCTGAAGCAGGCTCAGGATGAGGTGAAGACCATGGGAGGTAACACTTCGCTGAACGTGTGCTTTGTCATTCTTTTCCTTTCTGTCCTTTGAACCGAGTGATTCCACTCGAACAGATGTGCGTAGTGAAAACCATCGACTCCAAGCTCGACTAAAGAATGTTATTTCTTTAGACACTATGAAGCAGGCGCTGGTGAGGAAAGACAACGAACTCGCGGGGGCGCAGAAGGTGGCTCGAGAGAATACTGAAGCAGCTGAGAAAAAGCTAGCTTCAGTCGGAAAACTCGAAGAGGAAAATGCGGCCCTGAAGACTGCCGTTGAGGAGGTGAAGAAGGAAGCTGCTCAGCTTAAGGAGGAGAAAGTCGCTCTGTCCGACAAGGTGGACCAGCTCACTCGAAAGAGGGATGAGCTGGAGGAATATTTGGGAGGCCTCGCAAAGAAGATGTACATCATGCTAGAAGGTATCCTTTTTCATCCGAGCGAATTTCCGAAAACCTTGAAAACCATACTGCTGCTGATTCATATTGTCCCTCTTTGTGCAGAATTCTGCCAGAACTTTAAGCAAGAAACAGAACGAATTGAAACAGGACTGGACCCCACCAAGTCACTCGTCAAAGATGATGCTGCTATGAATGTGCTACGACTTGAAGCTCGCCTTGACAACGTCTTGGGGTATGTCGCTCGGCTGAAGGTTGCACTGACAAGGGTAGACAAGGAGCTGTGGCCAGAGGATACACTTCAGAATGACCACGAGTCACCGATGACTCGACTCAATGAAATCCCTGGTCGAGTGCAAGCATGGAAGAAATCAGCTGCCCGAGTGAGAGGGATGCTCTCACTCGGAGTAGTTTTTTAACTTAGGCAAGGACGGGCTCACGGCTAAGCCTCCGAGTGAGAGGGATGCTCTCGCTCGGAGTAGTTTTTTAACTTACACGAGGATGGGCTCGCGGCTAAGCCTCTGAGTGAGAGGGATGCTCTCACTCGGAGTAGTTTTTTAACTTAGGCGAGGATGGGTTCGCGGCTAAGCCTCCGAGTGAGAGGGATGCTCTCACTCGGAGTAGTTTTTTAACTTAGGCGAGGACGGGCTCGCGGCTAAGCCTTCGAGTGAGAGGGATGCTCTCACTCGGAGTAGTTTTTTTAACTTACGCGAGGACGGGCTCGCGGCTAAGCCCCCGAGTGGGAGGGATGCTCTCACTCGGAGTAGTTTTTTTAACTTAGGCGAGGACGGGCTCGCGGCTAAGCCCCCGAGTGGGAGGGATGCTCTCACTCAGAGTAGTTTTTTTAACTTAGGTGAGGACGGGCTCGCGGCTAAGCCCCCGAGTGGGAGGGATGCTCTCACTCGGAGTAGTTTTTTTTAACTTAGACGAGGACGGCTCAGCTGCTAAGCCCCCGAGTGGAGGGATGCTCTCACTCGGAGTAGTTTTTTTTTACTTAGGCGAGGACGGGCTCACGGCTAAGCCCCCGAGTGGGAGGGATGCTCTCACTCGGAGTAGTTTTTTTTTAACTTAGGCGAGGACGGGCTCGCGCTAAGCCCCCGAGTGGAAGGGATGCTCTCACTCGGAGTGTTTTTTTAACTTAGGCGAGGACGGGCTCACGGCTAGCCCCGAGTGGGAGGGATGCTCTCACTCGGAGTAGTTTTTTTTACTTAGCAGGCGGGCTCGCGGCTAAGCCCCCGAGTGGGAGGGATGTTCTCACTCGGAGTAGTTTTTTAACTTAGGCGAGGACGGGCTCGCGGCTAAGCCCCCGAGTGGGAGGGATGCTCTCACTCGGAGTAGTTTTTTTAACTTAGGCGAGGACGGGCTCACGGCTAAGCCCCCGAGCGGGAGGGATGCTCTCACTCGGAGTAGTTTTTTAACTTAGGCGAGGACGGGCTCACGGCTAAGCCCACGAGTGGGAGGGATGCTCTCACTCGGAGTAGTTTTTTAACTTAGGCGAAAACATGTTTCACAGCTAAGTCACCCGCTGGGGGTTTTGAACACACGCTTATGCGAGAGAAATCATCATGGGACTGCGGGAGTCATGTCTGGATAAACAATCTAAAAAGAGCTCTTATTACATCTCGACAATCTGAGTGTTAGGTATAAAATCATCGGAGAAGATCTGCATTCCAGGAGCGTGACTCGTCGATCTTCTTCGCGAGGTTGTAGACGTGGTAGGCCCCATTGTGTAGCACCTTGGTGACGATGAAGGGGCCTTCCCATGCGGGGTCAAGCTTGTGGGGTCGCTGTTGATCCACTCGGAGCACAAGATCTCCTTCTTGAAATGCTCGACCTCTAACGTTCCTGGCGTGGAATCGACGAAGATCTTGCTGATAGACAGTCGACCGAATCTGGGCCATCTCGCGCTCCTCTTCCAATAGATCAATGGCGTCCTGCCATGCCTGCTCTGCCTCAGCTTCCGAATAGAGCTCCACTCGGGGTGAATTGTGGAAGAGATCACTCGGTAGCACGACTTCAGCTCCATACACCATGAAGAAAGGGGTGCGATCAGTAGACCGTTTTGGAGTCGTCCTCAAACCCCATAGGACAGATGGCAGTTCAGTCACCCAGGCTCCAACTGCATGCTCCAGGTCGCACATGAGTCGGGGTTTCAGTCCTTGGAGGATAAGACTGTTCTCCCTCTTAGCTTGACCATTCGACTGCGGGTGCGCAACGGATGCGTAGTCTACCCGAGTGCCTTGGGTGGCGCAAAAGTTTCTGAACTCTTTCGAATCAAAGTTTGAACCATTATCTGTGATAATACTATGGGGAACTCCGTATCTGAATATCAATTCTTTCAAGAACTTAATGGCCGTTCTTGAATCTAACTTCTTAATAGGCTTGGCTTCAATCCACTTGGTGAATTTGTCGACTGCTACAAGCAGATGGGTGAAGCCACTCCTGCCGGTCCTGAGAGGCCCAATCATGTTCAATCCCCATACAGCGAACGGCCAGATGAGTGGAATGGTCTTCAGAGTAGATGCGGGCTTATGGGACATGTTTGCGTAGAACTGACACCCTTCACACCGCTGTACCATTTCCTTTGCAGCTTCATTGGCCCGTGGCCAGTAAAAACCCGGCTCGGTATGCTTTGGCCACAATTGTCCGAGAGGACGCATGATGACCACAGGTCCCCGAGTGGATCTCTTCCAAAATCAGTTGACCTTCTTCCGGAGAAATACATCATTGAGCTACGCCAGTGACACTCTCCCTGTAAAGCTGTCCATCTATCACTGTGAAAGCCTTGGATCTGCGGACAATCTGACGTGCCTCAATCTCATCCTCTGGTAGTTCTTGCCTGAGCAAATATGCAATGTAAGGCACTGTCCAGTCAGGGGTAATCACTAGAATCTCCATAACCAAGTCGATAACAGCAGGGATCTCGATTTCAGTCAGATCAGTAGGACTTATCGCTTGTGGAGGTTCTTTAGTGAAAGGATCCTCTTGTACTGACGGGGAATGGAGATGCTCAAGAAATACGTTGCTGGGGATAGGCTTCCGAGTGGAACCTATTTTTGCCAGATCATTGGCTGCTTGATTTTTGATTCGGGGAATGTGGTGAAGCTCCAGACCCTCGAACTTTTTCTCTAGCTTTCTCACAGCATTGCAATATCCTGTCATGGCTGGGTTTCTGACATCCCATTCCTTCATCACTTGATTAACCACCAAATCTGAGTCGCCGTAGACCATCAGGCGACGGACACCGAGTGAAATGGCCATACGCAACCCGTAAAGCAGTGCTTCATACTCAGCTTCATTATTGGAGGAATCAAAGTGAATCTGGAGGACATAACTAAGATGATCACCTCTTGGAGATACCAGAAACACTCCGGCACCGGAACCATTAAGCATTTTAGATCCATCGAAAAACATAGTCCAGTGCTCTGAGTGAACTTGAGTCGGCTGTTGCTGTTCAATCCACTCGGCCAAGAAATCTGCGAGCGCTTGAGATTTGATCGCCTTCTTCGCTTCAAACTTAATATCCAAAGGGAGAAGTTCAATTACCCATTTAACCACTCGGCCAGTTGCATCCCGATTGTTCATGATTTCAGATAACGGGGTGTCACTGACGACTGAAACCGAGTGATCTTGAAAATAGTGTGCAACTTTCTTGGCTGTTAAGTAAATTCCATAGATAAGCTTCTGATAATGAGGATACCTCTGTTTGGACGGAGTCAAAACCTCAGAGATATAATATACAGGTTGTTGAACCTTGTAAGCCTTGCCTTCCTCTTCCCTTTCCACTGTGAGCACTGTGCTGACAACCTGACCAGTGGCTGCAATGTATAAAAGCAGAGGCTCTTTGCTGTGCGGAGCAACAAGCACCGGCTGGGTGGAGAGCAGGGCTTTAAGCTCAACAAACGCTGCTTCAGCTTCGGGAGTCCACTCGAACTAGTCGGACTTCTTCATCAGTCGATAAAGAGGCTGCGCCTTTTCACCGAGACGAGAAATGAATCGACTCAACGCTGCGAGACAGCCTGTAAGCTTCTGGACGTCATGCACGCGCACATGGCGTTTCATTCGGACAATTGCACTAATCTTCTCGGGATTGGCATCTATCCCCCGTTCGAAAACGAGGAAACCGAGTAACTTGCCTCCAGGCACTCCAAAGATGCACTTGGACGGGTTCAGCTTGATGTTATATCTTCTTAGATTAGCGAAGGTTTCAGCGAGATCAGTCAGCAGGTCAGAACCTTTGCGTGACTTGACCACGATGTCATCCATGTAGGCCTCGACGTTCCGACTGATTTGAGTGAGCAGGCACTTCTGGATCATGCGCATGAATGTAGCACCGGCATTTTTGAGACCGAATGGCATGGTGACATAGCAGAAACACCTGAAAGGGGTGATGAAGGCGTTTTTTATTTCATCTGGCCCATACAGTCGGATCTGATGGTATCCGGAATACGCATCAAGGAAAGACAAGCGCTCGCAGCCCATAGTCGAATCAACTATTTGATCGATGTGGGGGAGCGGAAAATGATCTTTCGGGCAGGCCCGATTGATATGGTTGAAGTCAATGCACATGCGGAGTGAATTATCCTTCTTGGGGACCATGACGACATTGGCGAGCCACTCGGAGTGGTATATCTCGCGTATGAACTCAGCTGCTAGGAGCTGAGCCACTTCGTCGCCAATTGCCTTCCTCTTCTCTGAAGCAGAATGGCGGAGATGTTCTTTGACAGGTTTGGCTTTTGAATCGACATGCAAACGGTGCTCAACCAGTTCCTTGGGTACACCTGGCATGTCGGATGGTTTCCATGCAAAGATGTCCCAGTTCTCACGGAGGAACTGGATGAGCGCGGCTTCCTTTTTGCTGTCGAGTGTCGACGAGATGTTGGTTGGAGTGGCTGTGGGATCTTCAGGGTGAATGTGAACTTGCTTCGTCTCTCCTGCCAACTGAAAAGCAGAATTGGAAGCTGGCTTCTTGGAGCAGAGCAAATCACTCGGATCGGCACTCTTCTTATATTCTTCTAACTCCACCACTGCCATCTACTCATCAGCAATCCTGGATCCCTTCTGGAGGCATTCCTCGGCTCTCTGCCTATTCCCAGTGACGGTGATCACGCCCTTGGGTCCGGGCATCTTCAGCTTAAGGTACACATAACATGGACGGGCCATGAAGCGTGCATAACCTGGTCGACCCAGAATAGCATGATAGGCACTGTGGAAGTCCACCACCTCAAATGTCAACTTCTCCTTCCGAAAATTCTTTGAATCACCAAAACCACATCTAAAGCAATCTGCCCAAGTGATTTCGCCTTCTTTCCTGGGATGACCCCGTGAAACTGCATGTTGCTTTCACTGAGTTGGGACATCGGAATGCCCATCCCCTGGAGGGTCTCAGCATACAGAATGTTCAGACCACTGCCACCATCCATAAGAACTTTGCGCAACTGAGTGCCTCTGATGACTAGGTCGACCACCAAAGCCTGCCGCCCGGGGGTAGCAACGTGAGCTGGGTGATCCGACTGGTCGAAGGTGATGGGAGTCTTTGACCACTTGAGGTACGTTGTAGTTGCCGGAGCAACCATGTTCACCTCTCGGTTGATGACTTTCAGTGAACTTTTGCTCTCAACATCAGCAAAAATCACCAAAGTAGCGTTGACCTTCAGGTAATCTTCTGCCTTTTCGTTGTCCTCATCCTTGTCGGAGCCCTTTTCACTCGGCTGACCTTCGTGGAACTGTTGAATGAGGAGTCTGCATTGTCGAGTGGTGTGTTTGGGTAAAATCAGGTTACCCTCCTCGTCTTTCTTCGTGTGGATGGCACACGGTAGATCCAAGACATCTTGACCAAATTGATCTCTTTTCTTCTTAGGAACCCACTGCTCTTTGGCTTTCCCTTTGAATTTGCCTTGTGTATTCACCACTGCTGCTTCTGTTTGACTAGTGGCTTCTACTTTGCGCTTCTGCTTCTGACTGGAATTTCCACCTCCAGTGTCAGGCTCTGTAGCCTTTCCTTTGCCACTACGGAGTCGGTCTTCCTCTTCGCCGTTCGCATACCGAGTGGCTATCTCCATCATTCGGTTCAGAGTCATGGCCCCGGATAGACCAAATTTCAATATGAGCTCTCTGTAATGGACGCCCTCCTTGAAGGCGCAAACTGCTTGGTGCTCCGAAACATTCTCCACCACATGGTGAAGTGTGGTCCAACGTTGGATGTAATCCCTCAAAGTTTCACTCAGTTTCTGGACACAATGTTGCAACTCTGTCAACCCAGCAGGATGCTTGCAGGTGCCTTCGAACGTTTTGATAAACACTCAGGCCAAGTCTTACCAACAGTATATGCTAGCTGGAGCCAACTGGTTCAACCATGCTCTGGCTGAGCCTTCAAGCATCAAGGGCAAGTGCTTCATGGCCACTTCATCATTGCCTCCACCAATCTGCATAGCCACTCAGTAATCCTCTAACCACGTGTCTGGCTTCGACTCGCCAGTGAACTTGCTCACTCCTACCGCCAACCTGAAGTTGGGAGGAATCTCAGCAGCTCGAATGGCTCTACTGAAACACTCAGGCCCGGAGATGAACGCTCTACTTCAACTCGGGTGATCTCTGTCCAAACCTTCTCGGTTAGCCCTGCCTCTGTCAACCAGGCCCTGCACGAGGACTGACCTTGCATCAAACCCGGGCTCTCGGGGGTTGACTGGAATCCTCCGCTCGTCACCGAATGGGCGCCTATCATCATAACGCCTGGGCACGTACGAACCACCCCTCAGAGGGGGCGTAGGCACTCGACAGCGGTCGTCACGGTGGTATCGAGGGTCAAACTATCCGTGGCCTCGATCAAGGTACTGATCCTGGCGATAACCACGATCTTCATGCCATAGAGGCGACCTTGGGCTGTGCGCAGACTGAACCGTGTCCGCCCTGACAGACCTGTTGTGAATCCTGTTGCGTGTCGGGGGGATGGACCCCAGGTAGCCTCATCAGCACTTAACCATATTTCAAGACATCGGGGCAGGCCGAGCCCCACAATTTGACTGGTCGTAAAACTAGCCTCCGGGGCCAGGCGGGACTGGAGGACCGCCTCCTAGAAGACGGCGCACTCCAGAAGGCGGCGAGGGAATGGGCCGGCTCCTAGCAGGCAGCCCGTCCCCTCCTAGGGGTTTGAGCCCGACCAGGAGACAAGCTGGGGCATGGCTACAGTACGCCATGCCTCCCCCGATCCACGGCCGCATGGCTACAGCGGGCGCCGCCCGGTGGTCGCCGACTCGTCCGGCACAGCACTATAGCCATGGCGCGCCCGACACGGCCCCCGTCAGCGCGGGCGGCGCCACAGTGAAGAGCCGTCAGCGGGGCCCGCAGGCGGCGGGCCCCACCTGTCGGCCGGTTCCTCGGCAGCCGGCAGGGCCCAACAGAAGCGGGCCCCAACAGCCGGCAGAGAACCCGGCCCCCATAGACGCTGGCAGCCAGGGCCTACCACCCGGCCATATTACCATTGTACCCCTGGGGGGTTAGCCTATAAAACCCCCCAGGCCACACCCATGCAAAGGGTTCCCCTCATGTTCCACCCCAGTTCTACACACACCATAGCCAGGGAGAGGAAAGAGCTAGACTAGCCCTTCTTCCTCCTCTGGCCGAACAACTCTAGGAGCACCATTGTACTCTTTTGCTTCATAGTGATCATGCGGAGACCCCGCAGAGCAGGAGTAGGGGTTTCATCTCTTAGGAGAGCCCTGAACCTGGGTAGATCTTGTGTCCATCCGAGCTTGTGCCCACTCCCGCTTCCAGGACCCGACGATGATCTCATGGCCCCAACCATGATAAGCCACCCCCTGGCATCTGTCGAGATATTACCACGACAGTTGGCGCCCACCGTGGGCCCAGCAGCGACGTCGGCCGGAGACACGTTCTGGACGGGAACCTTGTTCCTCTCCGGCGAGTGTGCCGCGGCTGGCAAGATCAGCCGGCCCGATGCGCCCGCCCGCGCTGGCCTTGGCGCATCACGTGACGCGGGAGCCGCCTTCCTCGCGGGTCGTTTCGCTGGCCTCTTCGGCGAACTCAGCCTCTTCGATGAGCCCGCCGCCGATGCACGAGCGGCCGACTCCCTCACCGAGCTTTTCGGCAGGCTCGCTCTCATCGACATGGCCTCCACTGACAATTTCCCCAGCTACGTGGAGATCGTCGACGATCCCCTCCCTCCTGCCGCCAGCGATGCCCTTGTTGGCGCGTTCGACGCCAGCCCCTTCGCAGAGGTGATGGTCATCGATGACGGCCTGGGTGCTGGCGGATCCAACCAGGATCCGCTGGACGCGACCATACACGCCCTGGCGACGCCTCCTTCCCTGGCGCCAGCCAGGCAGAGCTGGAGGAGTTCCGCGTCAAGCTTTTCGACAGTGCTTCCAAGATGGCGGCACTGAAGCGCCGCGCTGAAGCCACTCAGCGCGAGATCGACCGCGTGGTCGGTGGGACGGCGGCAGCGGTTGAGCCTAGCCGGGCCGGCGTCATCCGGCAACGCGGCGCTACGATTGCCAGCATGCTGGGGGTCGAGCGCCCGGTCTATGAGACGCCAGCGCAGAACATGCGTGCCACCTAGGCAGCTGCAGATGAGCTCAAGCATTTGCAGGGCGACGAGCTACGCGAGCAACTGGAGCGCCTCCAGCAGCTCATCGACGCCGCGAACGCGCAGCAGGACACGGGCAACCGTGTGGTGGGAGCAGGCCGACGGGTCGACACCCACGTGCCCCGTCGCGAGAACGGCGCGACCTCTCGGTCCCCCAGCGGCGGAGGCCGCGCGCAGCCGTGAGACCCAGAGCCGGCTGCTAGCAACAGCCGGCGCACGCACCGCATGATAGCGGACAGCCACCAAGTGCTCCAGAACCCGGAGCCTCGACGCCTGCCGGAAGAGCGCTTGCCTCCTCGGAGGGAAAGGGCGGCCACTCCCGCGCCGCCGCCTGAGCACCCGACGCTCAGCAGCCGGCTCGGCCCCCGCGAAGCAGTCGGCGAAAATGACGCACGCCACCGGATCGAGCGGCTGGCTCGGTCCCTGCTGCTGGAAGAGGAGCGCACAGTCGGGCTGGCCTGCTTCGGCCCCCGCATCCGCGATGAGCCCTTTCCCAAAGGGTTCACGCTCCCCAGAGACATGCCCAAGTACAACGGCGTCGTGAAGCCGGAAGACTGGCTAATCGACTACTCCATGGCAGTCGGCATCGCCAACGGCAACAAGCGCGTCGCCGTCAAGTACGTCCCGCTCATGCTTTAGGGCATGGCCCGGACGTGGCTGAACAGTCTCAAGCCCAACAACATCAACAGCTGGGTAGATTTCAGTGACGCCTTCGTCCGCAACTTCACCAGTACGTACAAGCGGCCCCCAAGCCACGCCAGCTCTCCATGTGCATTCAGGGGCTGACCGAGTCTACTCGCGACTACCTGACGCTTTGGGGCGAGTTGCGCAACTCCTGCGAGGGGGTCCACGAGGTGCAGGCCATCGAGTACTTCACCGCCGGGTGCAGAGAGGGCACTCTGCTCAAGCACAAGCTCTTGTGCGACGAGCCGGCGTCCTTGGACGAGCTCTTGGTCGTGGCCGACAAGTACGCCACTGCGGATTCCTCCATGAACTCGGAGATCCGGGTTGATTCGACCGGCAGGGTGGTCCATCCGGGTCCCCAAACTCCGGCCGGTGACACCAACCGGCGCCAGCAACCGAACGACAACAAGCGCAAGGCCATGCAGCCGGCTTCCAACAGCTGGCAGGAGGCCACTGTCGAGGATCAGCAGCCGGCCGGGCAGCCTGGCCCCAAGCGTCAGCGGGGCGGCAGGGGTGCCTGGCAGCCTGCCTTCTCCTTCGAGCAAGCCCTCGATGCCCCGTGCAAGTTCCATAGCGGCGCAAAACCGTCCAACCACACCACCCAGAAGTGCAATTGGCTCGCCCGGATTGCCAAGGGCGAGGCCCTGCCGCCTCCTCCACCAGCCGGCCAGGTAGCTCCGACTGTTCAGCAACCGGCCCGAGCTGCCGGCATGCTTCAAGATGAGTTCCCCGAGGAGAACGCCACCTACATCATCTTCACGAGCCAAGCCGACGACAAGCACAGCAGACGGCGGCAGCACCGCGAGGTGAATGCTGTCAGCTCCGAGGTCCCCACCTTCATGCACTGGTCTGAGAGGCCCATCACCTGGAGTCAAGCTGACCACCCGGCCGTGATGCCCTCGCCGGGTGCATATGCCTTGGTGCTGGAATCAACCTTCTCGACGGAGAGGCGGACTTGCCGCTTCGGCCGAGTTCTTGTAGATGGCGGCAGCAGCATCAACATCCTGTACCACGAGACCATGGAGCGGTTGGACATCAAGGTCAAGCAGCTCCAGCCCAGCTGGACTGTCTTCCACGGCATAGTTCCCGGCCTTTCCTGCTCTTCCATTGGCAAGATCAAGATCGATGTCCTGTTCGGCGACAAGAGCCACTTCCGCCGTGAGCCAATCTGGTTCGAGGTGGTCGACCTGGACAGCCCCTACCACGCGCTCTTGGGCTGGCCTACGCTGGCCAAATTCATGACGGTCCCGCACTACGCCTACCTGAAGGCCAAGATGCCGGGTACCAAGGGCATCATCACTGTTGCCAGTGACTACCAAAAGTCGCTGGACTGCGCCACCGCCAGCAGCCGGCTGGCCGAGTCCCTCGTCATCACCCAGGAGAAGCGTCTCCTTGACCAGATGGTAGCCATGGCCAGCGAGAAGCCGGCCATGCCGGCTGATCCCAAGGAGACGGAGGCAGGAGCCTCCTTCCAGCCGGCCAAGGAAACCAAGAAGATCTCCTTGGACCTGGCGCACCCGGAGAGGTTTGCTGTCGTAGGGACCAACCTCGACAGCAAATAGGAAGGCGAGCTCGTCGATTTCCTCCGTGAGAACCGAGACATCTTTGCATGGTCCCCCAAGGACATGCCGGGTGTCCCGACGGATTTCGCCGAGCACAAACTACATGTAAGGCCGGGTGCTAAGCCGGTCAAGCAACCCCTCCGCCGCCTGTCAGAAGAGAAGAGAAGAATCGTTGGTGAAGAAATCGCCCGGCTTTTGGCAGCCGGCTTCATCATGGAAGTGTTCTACCCGGACTGGCTTGCCAACCCAGTCCTCGTATTGAAGAAGAATAACAAGTGGCGCTTGTGTATCGACTACACGAGCCTCAACAAGGCCTGCCCCAAGGATCCGTTTGCCCTGCCACAGATTGACCAAGTAATAGACTCCACGACTGGCTGCGAGCTGCTATCCTTCTTGGACGCATACTCCGGCTACCACCAGATCAAGCTAGATCCGACCGACCGCTTGAAGACCGCCTTCATCACACCATTTGGCGCCTTTTGCTACATCACCATGACGTTCGGCTTAAGGAATGCCGGCGCCACCTTCCAGCGATGCATGCAGAAGTGCTTGTTGAAGCAACTCGGTCGCAATGCCCACGTCTATGTGGACGACATTGTGGTGAAGACGGAGAAGCGCGGCACCCTCCTAGAGAATCTCAAGGAGACCTTCCAAAATCTGCGCCATTTTCAAATCAAGCTCAACCCGGAGAAGTGCGTCTTCGGAGTACCAGCCGGCCAGCTCCTCGGCTTTCTTGTCTCTGAACGCGGCATCGAGTGCAACCCCGTGAAGATCAAGGCCATCGAGCGGATGGAGAGACCCACCAAGCTGCGTGATGTCTAGAAGTTCACCGGATGCCTGGCATCCCTCAGCCGTTTCATCAGTCGGCTGGGCGAGAAGGTGCTCCCCCTGTACCAGCTCATGAAGAAAACCACTTGCTTCGAGTGGAACGACCAGGCGGACGAAGCTTTTCGTCAGCTCAAGCGCATGATGTCCACGCCGCCTATCCTAGCGGCTCCGACTGCCAAGGAACTGATGCTCCTCTACATCGCCGCCACCAGCCGAGTCATCAGCACAGTGATTGTGGTCGAGCGCCCAGAAGACGGCAAGGTGCAGCCGGTCCAGAGGCCAGTGTATTATCTGAGCGAGGTCTTGTCTGCCTCCAAGCTGAACTACCCCCACTACCAAAAGATGTGCTACGGCGTGTACTTTGCCGCCAAGAAGCTGAAGCAATATTTCCAAGAGCACTCCATCATGGTTGTCTGCACCGCCCCCCTTGCCGAGATCATGGGCAACAGAGATGCTTCAGGCCGGGTGGCCAAATGGGCCATCGAGCTGGCTCCCCATACCATCCTCTACCAGCCTCGCACCGCCATCAAGTCCCAAGCACTGGCTGACTTCTTACTCAACTGGGCCGAGTCCCAGTACCTGCCGCCCACCGGATTCTACGCATTGGCGGATGCACTTTGACGGCTCAAAGATGCGCACCGGCTTGGGAGCCGGCATCGTCCTCACCTCTTTCAAGGGCGACAAGCTAAAGTACACGCTGCAGATCCACTTCGCTGCCTCCAACAACGTAGCCGAGTACGAGGCGCTCATCTTTGGGCTCCGACTGGCTAAGGAGATCGGCATCCGCTGCATCCTCTGCTATGGCGACTCGGACTTGGTGGTCCAGCAGTCGTCCGGCGACTGGGACGCCAAGGATGCCAACATGGCAAGCTACCGCTTCCTCATCCAGCAGATGAGCGGGCACTTCGATGGGTGCGAATTCCTCCACGTGCCAAGAGCCGACAACAATGCAGCGGACGCCCTCGCCCGCATTGGTTCCTCCCGGCAGGCCATACCAACCGACGTCTCCCTCGAGCATCTGCGCAAGCCGTCTATCAAGCCGTCGCTAGAGTCCGACTCCATCTTCATGCTGGCTGACCCCGGAGCAGTCGGATCCGGCTCGGGGACTCCAGCAGCCGGCCCGGGGACTTCAGCAGTCGGCCCGGGGACTTCAGCAGCCGGCTCGGGGACTCCAGCAGCCGGCCCAGGGACTGCAGCAGCCGGCCCGGGGACTTCATCGACACCACCAGGAGCGGTCGGCTCCAGCCCGATGCCTCCCAACCCGGCCACCCTCTTGCCAGTTGCTGTCTTCACAGTGGTGGCGGTCCCATCTTGGGCACAGCCCATCCGCGACTATCTGGTAAGCCGCGTGCTACCAGTAGACAAAGTGCTAGCCCGGCAGATCCAACGCCGGGCAGGCGCCTACACCATCGTCAACAGAGAACTCGCCAGGTGGAGCGTGACCGGCGTTTATCAGCGCTGCGTGGAGCCAGAGAAGGGCGTGGAGATCCTCAGAGACATCCACCAAGGCGAATGTGGACACCACGCCGCCTCCAGGTCCCTCGTAGCCAAAGCCTTCCGCCATGGTTTCTTCTGGCCGACTGCATTGGACGACGCCAAGGAGTTGGTCAAGAAGTGCAAAGGGTGCCAGAAGTTCAGCACCAAGCAACACCAGCCGGCCTCTGTCCTCAAGACCATCCCCATCACCTGGCCGTTTGCCGTGTGGGGTTTGGACATGGTGGGTCCTTTCAAGACAGCACGCGGCGGCATGACTCATTTGCTGGTCGCCGTGGACAAATTCACCAAGTGGATAGAGGCCAAGCCAATCAAGAAGCTGAATGGTCCGACTGTCGTCACGTTCATCGCCGACATCACCGTCCGATACGGCGTTCCCCACAGCATCATCACCGACAACGGCACCAACTTCGCTAAAGGCGCCTTGGCTCGTTTCTGCGCAAATCAGGGTATCCGACTGGACCTAGCGTCCGTTGCCCATCCGCAGTCAAACGGCCAGGTGGAGCGAGCAAACGGCCTCATCCTATCCGGCATCAAGCCCCGCCTGATCGAGCCGCTGGAGCGATCGGCCGGCTGCTGGATCGACGAGCTGCCGGCCGTCCTCTTGAGTCTTCGGACCACGCCCAACAGATCAACCGGCTTTACACCCTTTTTCCTCGTGTACGGTGCTGAGGCTATCATCCCCACAGATATCGAGTTCGACTCGCCTCGCGTCACCATGTACACGGAGGCGGAAGCAAAGGAGGCGCGAGAAGACGGCGTCGACCTGCTGGAAGAGGCCCGGCTGCTGGCATGCAGCCGGTCCGCCATCTACCAGCAGGCCCTGCGCCGCTTCCACAACAAGAAGGTCAAGCCGCGTACATTTCGCGAAGGCGACCTTGTGCTCCGCCTGATCCAGCGATCAGCCGGCTAGCACAAGCTCGCAGCACCTTGGGAAGGCCCCTTCATCGTCAGCAAGGCCCTAGGCAACGACTCGTACTACCTCATCGACGCCCAAAAGCCCAGGGCACGCAAGCGAAGCACAGCCGGTACGGCCAACTACGGCCAAGCCAGCCTCTTGCCTCTCTCGTCCGGCTGCTCAGCAGCCGGTAGGCCGACTTCTCGCTCGACTAAGCTACGCTCTAAGCGGCTGAAGTAACTTGCCCGTTCTAAAACGACCAAGTCCCTGACCCAGCCACAGACCGCAGTGCGGCTGTCCGGCTGGCAGGGAGGCGGCCAAGGGAACGCGGCAAAGGAAAAAGCCAAAGAGGGCAAAAGCAAACTCAAGCTAGAACCCGGCAACACATGCAAAATGTGGGGAGTTAAACTTTGTACATTGCAAAAGGGCCCAAGGCCAGCATTCATCAAGTTTAGAAATACACCCCCAGTGGGTGGAACCGCGCGTAACTAACATTATTTTCAAGCACGAGACAGAGGAACTCGAAAAAAGATAACAGGCCATCTAGGCGGATGGCCCTTCGGGCTCCACGGACTGGTCGGCAGCAGGCGTAGCTCCGGTTGGTGGGGCTGCCGGCTGCGGAATCTCGGCCTGGCGGTCGGCGGCGGCTGACGTGGTCTCCGGCTGGTCACCAGTCGACGCCGGGTCGGGCCGAGTCAGGCTGGTCGCTCCACCACCCGATGCGGCGTAGCTGCCACCCTCATCCTCGTCGTCCTCATAGCCTTCGTCGCTGGAGGCAATCTCCTCCGCCGAGTCCTCCCCATCCGACGGGTTCAGGCCGAACCAAGACGGGGGCACTTTGGCGCCGTTGTCCTCCCGCTCCGGGACGAGGACGCTGACATCAGCGTAGTCGGCAAGAGCCGACGCTCGGATGGCAATGGTGTCACGCTCCGCCGCCAGCTCCGGCAGCGCCTCCTGGCGGAAGGAGGCCAGCTGCACCAGGCGTAGCTCGGGGTACCAGGCCTTGACGAACTCCAGCGCCTTCGCAGCCCCAGACCGCGCCGTGGAGCTCTTCCAGGTTTCGAGCTGATCAGCCGCCACCTCCAGCCAGTCGGCTGTCCGACTGGGAGTCCGCGGGATCCGAGCACCCGGCCACAAGCCCTCCAAGACCTGCGACCCGGCCCGCTGAAGCCGACGTAGTAGGCGGCGCGTTGGCTCAAGGCGCATCCGGACGGCCATGAGCTGTTCGCGCAAGGTCCGAGGCCGGTCCTGCGCGATCTCCTTGCCCTTTAGCCTGCACTCCTCGCGCTGGGCCTCGATAGTCATGCAAATAGCGACAAAGTGGCCCGGAAGGAACTCTATTCAAAAAAGACAAAAGTGTCAGATGACGGCTTCCGGCAACGGCCGGCAGCCAGCAGCCGGCAACAAAAAGAAAGGGACGCACCGTCGAGCAGATCCTCGACCACGGTGTAGCCGTCCTGAAGGATCTTCTCCTTCTCAGCCCAGTCCGAGCGCTGGATCTCGAACTCGGCCGTGAGATTTTCCTCGTCCGCCCTCAGCTACCAGACCCGCTCCGCGTGCCGCTCGGCCTGGTCCGCCAGCTCCTTCTCCAACCGGTCGCACGCTGAGGCCACCTGGTCGCACTCCTGCACCACAACCCGGAGCTGGCCCTCGAGCTCGGCCACGCGCTCTCTCAACTGGGCGGCAGCCGCTGAAACAAGCAAGAAACGTCACCATCTACTCCAACAAAAACAAGAACAAGCCGCCTGAGAAGATCCGGCCCGACTGCTCAGCAGTCGGTCCGAATCTCGGGGGCTACACCCAGTGGGTGCGCTGGCGCGCCCCCCACTGGAAGCTGGCTTACGTACCTCGGCTCTGAGTCAGCTCAGTGGTCCGAGCGGCGAGCGGCCGGTTCTGCGTATTGTAGGTGGCCGCCCGCATGTTGTGGTAGTCCTGCAACAGCAGCAAGCATTTCAGCCAAAGAGAATAATACCTTGGAGTTCCAACCCGCCTGCTCAGCAGCCGGCTCGAAACTCAGGGGCTACACCCAGTGGGTGCGCTGGCGCGCCCCCACGGAAGATTACAAGACAAAAAACATAGGAAAATAAGGTGTACGTACCCGGACGGCCGACCGCGTCGCCAACAGCTCCTCCCTCGCCCTCTGCAGAGTGGTGTTCTGGGCGAGGAACCGGTCCTCCAGGTCGCGCACCGCCAGGTTCAAGGCGGCCGAGCCGGCCCCTGCCACCCAGCCTGAAGGAGCAGCGCTCGGGGCCCCGGTGCTGGCCCCCCGCGAGCTCGAGGCCACAGCCTCCACCCGCCTTGGCTCTGAGGTCGCCCGCGTCGTACGCGGGCGCGCCCGCGCAGGAGCACGCGCCGCCAAGACCCAGTCCGCCGCCTGCCCAGCACCGGCTTGCGGCGCCTCCGGCTGGCCGGACCCGCCACCTCCTCGACCGCCAGCATCCGGTGCGCGCCAGACCTCCTCCACCTCCGGGATGGCGGTGTTGGTGACCGCCAGCCCCGGCACCGGCTGGTCGGCTCCGGTTGCCCCAGGCGGTAATCGGTTCTCCGCCACCTGCACTTCCGGCTGCTCGAGAGTGATGGTCTCCGGGACCCCACCACCAGCCGGACCCACCGTAGCCCTGGCATCGGCCTCCACCCGAGCCTTGGCCGCGGCTTCCGCCTCCGCCCTCTCCATCGCCGCCTCCGCCTCCGCCCTCTCCGCGGCCTGGGCCTCCGCCTGTGCCGTTTCCTCCGCCCAGGCGTCGGCCCGCGCCTTCTCTGCGGCCTCCTGCTCCTCGCGCACCTCCCGCGCGTTCCTCGTTGTCGCCTCTTGAAGAGCGGCAGCAGGGTCCACGCGCCTGGCCTCCTCGGAGCCGCCCGCTGCGTCCATCAATGAGGCGGACGGAGCCCACGTAATGACGCAGGCCACTCTGCTCAACAAGAAAGAAAAGATGAGGAAACCCCCAAGGGAGAAGAAAAACATGAAGTCAGGGCAGCGAGCGCACGTACCCGGACGTGTACGGCATAGGCTTGGGCCCCCTTCGGGCGGCGGCCACCTTCAGGGCCTCTTGCCGCCTGGTCGCGTCCGCCTGCTTGGCCTTCTTCGTCGGGTGGCTACCAAACCTCCCCGCAAGGAGGCGGCGTTTCTGTCCGCCGGCTGAAGCAGCCGGCCGCGGCCCAGAAGAGCCGGCTCCCGCCCCCGCGCCTCCGCCAGGTCGGCGCCGCTCCTCGTTGTCGTCCGGCCAAGACCAAACGTCGCCAACTCCTCCACCTCCCAAGGAGCCGCCTGCTCCGGCACTACCTCCTCCGGTGGCCTCGTCGTCGCCACCTTCCTCCATGGCGGCCGCCCCCAACTCGGGGTCGCCTGCGTCGCTGTTCTCGCAGTCCGACATCCACTGTCGGTCCGCAGCCGGCCCGCCTTGGCCCGGGAAGCACTGCCTCAAGGCCGGCTGGTCAGGACGGATGAAAGAAGGACATTACAAGTAAAGCAGTCGGACCTGGTACTCACCGCTGGGGGAGGGTTGGCCCGACTGTATGGCTCCTTGCCGATGTGCCACTCCTCCTCGCCAAGCTTGCAGTTGGAGAAGTAGTTCACATGGTGGACCACCTCCACCTCTAGCATCTCCTTGGTGGACATCCGGCACGGGTCCCGGCTGCCGCTCATCTCGCTAATAAGATGCGGCCGAAGTTGGAGGGGCGACACCCGGCGCATGACGAAGCCGGCCAGCAGGTCGGCCGGCTTGAGCCCCTCCTGGTCCATGATCTCTTGAAGCCGGGCAAGGACGCTGACGATGAGGGCCGGCAGGCGCTTGGGCGGCTACTGTTGCCAGTTGTCCCGCGGCCCAGGCACGAAGGCCGGGAGGTTGATGTAGTCGTTGACCTGATGAAGATTTCAGACATAGAAGTAGGACTTCTGCCAGAGTTTGGTCGACTCGTGCAGAGGGATGGCCGGGAAGCGTGTGCCGCCTCTTGAGCGCCTCACGGCGACGCATGCCCCGCACTGGGCCGGCTCATCCTTCGCCAACGTGCCCAGCTTGAGGTAGAAGAATCTACCCTAGAGCTCAAGCGTGGGTAGGACGCCGAGGTACCCCTCGCAGAGCGTGACGAAGGCCGCCAGGAGCACCACCATGTTGGGGGTGAGGTAGTGCGGTTGCAGGCGGTAGAAATCGAGGAAGGCCCAGAAGAAGTTGCTCACTAGGAGCCCGAAGCCGCGAAGGAAATGCATGCGGAAGACGACGAACTGACCGGGCTCCGGCCGTGGCGAGATCTCCCGCTCGGGGGGAAGGCGCAGGCCCACGTTGTCAGTGTGGGGAAGCCTCCGCGTCGCGCGGAGGAAGTCGATGTGGTCCTCGTGCACGTTGGAGCCCAGCCAGCCACTCTTCGCCATGGCTTGATGACGGAGAGGGGAAGCTCAGTGATGAGGACGGTAGGCGGTGCTGCGGCGGCGCAGGGCGACAGAGGCGTCGCGGCGGCCGCGGCGGAGCGGCAGCGGAAGAGCAGCAGCTGCGGCGGCGAGAGGAAGGAGAGGGAGTAGGAGGGGGCGCGTGTGCGTTCTGCCGCCCCTCCTCCTCCTCCCCCTCTTTATAACCGGCAGGGGGCGAAGCCGATGCAACGTGGGGGCGTGGGATTAACTGCGCCCCACGCCCCGCACGACCCTACGCATTCCGCGCGGTTATGGTGCATTTAACGCAACGCGGAAGGGCTACCGTCCGCCTCGGCAGTAGCGGATCCGCGCGCGGGCCGAGGCCCTGTAGTGGCGGGCCCCAGCCTGCGGCGATGTCCCTTCGCGCGCGTGGGCTGGCAGGCCGGCCTGGCCTGCGGGCACCGCGTGGCGCGCGTGCGGTGGGCGGCGCCGCACCAACTCCCGCCTGTCGATTCGAATTCCACCAGGCAGTCGTGACCTCGGCCGGCTACTAGAGTCCGGCTCCTCCTAGCCGGACGGAGCAGAAGGCGGAAAACCACTCGAAGGGGAAACTGCTGAGGCCCTCCGACTACTAAAGCCGTAGAGCCTCACCAGCGTCGGGGACTACTGTCGGGGGGATGGACCCCAGGTAGCCTCATCAGCACTTAACCATATTTCAAGACATCGGGGCAGGCCGAGCCCCACAGTTCGACTGGTCGTAAAACCGGCCTCCGGGGCCAGGCGGGACTGGAGGACCGCCTCCTAGAAGACGGCACACTCCAGAAGGCGGCGAGGGAATGGGCCGGCTCCTAGCAGGCAGCCCGTCCCCTCCTAGGGGTTTGAGCCCTACCAGGAGACAAGCTGGGGCATGGCTACAGTACGCCATGCCTCCCCCGATCCACGGCCGCATGGCTACAGCGGGCGCCGCCCGGCGGTCGCCGACCCGTCCGGCGCGGCGCTGTAGCCATGGCGCGCCCGACGCGGCCTCCGTCAACGCGGGCGGCGCCATACTGAAGAGCCGTCAGCGGGGCCCGTAGGCGGTGGGCCCCACCTATCGGCCGGTTCCTCGGCAGCCGGCAGGGCCCAGCAAAAGCGAGCCCCAGCAGCCGGCGGAGAACCCGACCCCCATAGACGCTGGCAGCCGGGGCCTACCACCCGGCCATATTACCATTGGACCCCTGGGGGGTTAGCCTATAAAACCCCCCAGGCCACACCCATGCAAAGGGTTCCCCTCATGTTCCACCCCAGTTCTACACACACCATAGCCAGCGAGAGGAAAGAGCTAGCCTAGCCCTTCTTCCTCCTCTGGCCGAACAGCTCTAGGAGCACCATTGTACTCTTTGCTTCATAGTGATCATGCGGAGACCCCGTAGAGCAGGAGTAGGGGTTTCATCTCTTAGGAGATCCCTGAACCTGGGTAGATCTCGTGTCCATCCGAGCTTGTGCCCACTCCCATTTCCAGGACCCGACGACGATCTCATGGCCCCAACCATGATAAGCCACCCCCTGGCATCTGTCGAGATATTACCACGACATTGCGCGACTGAGAAACAGCTGAATTCTGCTCCCCAGCTGCCCTGAGCAACGTACGAATCTGCTCTAGGCCTCTTCCAGCCTCAAAACGAGACGGTTGGATTGAATCTGCAATACGTGCGGCTGCTGCAACATTCTGGATTGGTGTGCGGTATACCTGACACTCATCCCGAGATCCAGTCGGGAACAACTGCCGTTGCCGTCGACTGGGATTTGGAGGCGGTCTGCGAGCGCGATCGTTGAGTTACTTCTGGAGATCCTCCAGATGTGCACGTTCGGCTAGGGTGGCTACGCGTGCGGCCTCCAAAGCCTGAGCCTCGGCGGTCTCCCCAACGATGGTAGTCTAGAGAGCTTGCTCGTTCCTGCGATGCAGTTCCTCCCTTTGTTCCGCAGTGAGGGCTTGCGGGTAGTACTCGTCATTGCCGTGTGATGGACCACCGCTTTTGCCCCCGCCATGAGGAAACCCTGGTGGGCTACGCTGGGGGCCAACCATGAGGACCTCCGCCGCGGGATCATTGCTTTCGCACTCGGAAAGAGTGTCTGAGTGGCCAGTCGACAGATTGAACAAGCCATAGAGGGACTCATCAGGCTCAGTCGCCGCGATCTGAGGAGTGGACGATTGACGAGCCACTGCGTGCTTCATCCACTGCTGGAGCCGCGAGCGACCGGATCGCTTGCGACGGCGAGCAGCGAAGAGGGAAGACGCCACCGGAGCCGACCGATACCGAGTCGACGGCTGACGCAAGAGGACGCCGCAGGCACTCGCACAGAAGTGCGCCGCCCCACAAATAGGGAGCGCCTCGATGTCAAGGGGGGCTTCCTGGAGCTAGGCCGAATCGTCGGCGATGAAGATGAGCGCGCCGAGACGGATCTTGCGGCCCAAAGACAATCCATCGCCGGAAACCATGTCGATGGAGATCGAAGATCGCAACCTCGCCGGAAGTCGCTTAGACACCTACCCCACGGTGGGCGCCAACTGTCGTGGGAACGGATCTGATAGTAGAAGTAGGGGGGTACGTAGGAGAGGGCAGAGTCTAGCTACGGCGAAGTTGTACACTCGGATTTACGAGTTCAGGCCCCTCTCGGAGGAGGTAACAACCCTACTTCTCGGTGCCGCGGAGGCTTTGTTGATTGGAGTGTTGAGTTATAGGGGGTGCGAACCCTTGTGCAAGAGGGGAGGGGTGGCTCATATAGAGTACGCCGACCTCTCGCAGTCCTTAGTTACACAAGGGTTCAATGAGAGAATAAAGGTACGAACGTTACAGGTAACGCCCGTGTTTAATGATCTTTATAGCAGCGAGGTGAACACCTGACCGTTGCCATACTGGGGTGGCTCTAGGCCTTCTGTCTTCCGAGTGGAATCTTGTACTCTGAGTGAATAACGTACGTCGGGTGAAAGCGGGATTATCCGAGTGGATCTTCTGTCGAGTGAGTTGCACTCCACGGTCATTTCAGTCGGTATGCCCTTCCTAACTTTGTAGGCCTTGGCCTCTTGTGTGTGTCCTTGGGCAGGGCATGTAGGTCAGGCCTAAGACCCTACCCTAGGTACATGTCATCGTCAGCGCTCTTCAGTCATCCTGTAGTCATAGAATTGTTCCATGATGTACAGCTCATTGCTGGCATCCGAGACCCCAAACTTGGCCTCGAGTGCATCCCACATATCTTTTCCATTATCAATTGACGCATAAGCATCAACTATGTTCTCACCAAGAACACTCAAGAGAGCAGCCTTAAACAGGGTATCCATTTTTTGAAAAGCTTGTTCCTGTTGAGCATCATAATCTCCTTCAGGTTTGCCAAGAGTGGCGTCATAGCAACTCATGGTTTGAAACCATAAGACTGCTCTCACGCACCACCTCTTATAGTGGATACCCTCAAACATAGGAGGTCTCATGGAAGCAGCAAAACCACTCGGGGTAAATTGCCTATAATAAGGTTTTGGATTGTTAGAAATATGAGCAATTTACCATATGATTTTATTAACAGAAATACTAGATAAAACATGATTATTGTAGCAGAGAAACAAGTCATGCAATCTGACAGTGAGAACGTAAATAGCATCTACAAATATGAACTGGAACCAAACATATCTAGAGCAGACAGTAGAGCAATGTGCATATATGAACTAGAACCTAATATATGTAGGGCAGACACTAGAGCCAGGAACTGTGGCAGGACCTCTAGCAGAAAGAATAGGAACAGGTACGGGACAGCAGCAGCAGCAGAAGCACTGGTCTTGGGGTCGACATCCTCGCTAGCCATGTCATCGAAGATGTTGTCGACGTCGGGGCAGAAGTCATCGTTGGGGAAGTGGTCGTCGGTGTCCGGAGCGTCCGTGATGAACTGGTCAGTAGTCACGCAGAGCGCTCCCCAAAAACCTTATCACCCTTCTCCCGTACAGGACTCAAAAAGGTGGGGTTTCGGAGGCCTACTGTCCCAACCCGCGGTGCACGCCGCAAGCCGGGATGGGGAAGATCGTAGCAGCTCATAGATTGGAACTCGGTGGCGAGAGGGATACGATCTTCTGGTGTGTCTCTCTGGGAGGAGCAACCTCTCTTTTATAGGCGCAGGAGAAGGAGGCGAATAGGCTGCGTCGGGAGCTGAAGAGAGAGAGGGAGACGAAATGAACAGACAGCAGTCGAAGGGTGCAGCGTTCGTATTCAATATCCACTACAGCAAAACTTTCCAGCTCCTGAGTGACCTTTCGTATACCCGTCGTGCGTGGCAAATATTTAGACATCGGCTCGGCTCATTCCCGCAACCCGCGGCGCGGCGCGTTGTGATGAGGCGTGGCGTGGCGAGGCGGGCGGCGGAGGAGGAGCGCGCGTGAATGTCCCTCTTGTTCTCATGCTCATACATGTGGGGAAACACCCTCCCTTATAAGGAGGTCCAACTCCCACCAAACTAGCAATGTGGGACTAAACTTTGGTTCCACCTCTTGCCTTGCACGAATGGGCTGCGTGGGCCTCTAGGATTTATTAGGAATTCTGAAAACTGCTATTGGGCTGGCCCATAATAGACTAAATTCCAGCAATCCCCCACCAGATCCCAGAGGCACACAAAATTTGCCTTTGTTTCCAAAACACTGTTTTATATACCGGTACTGCAGTGGAGACTGTTAAGTTGAACTTCCACCTAGAACTCTATGCTACACTAGTAAGCAACTTGAACAGTGGACTAGGCCTTGAACTGCAAGTTTTCTGTGAATCTAGCTTCACGCAAAGCCTTGACCGATACTAGGCTACCGTGGGTCTTCCCCGCGGGTGGAGCTTATGCGTCATACTTCGAGACATTTCAAGAGTTTTACTAGAGAGCACCCTACTCTCATAGATTGCGACGTTTAATAATCAGACTCATATAGTTGTGTTCTTCAAAAGATGTTCTGCAGGACAACATCTCTGCTTCAATGAGCCACTTAGAACACATTAAGATATACATCAACCTGACATGCAGATTAGGAGAGTATTGCATCTTCATGGAGTGGTATTGTTAATAGTAGGGATACTCTCCTCTCAGTTGGCCAACAGCTTGTCTTCCACATCTAACTCACGGGATCTCCGATCACATAGACTAGGTTACCACTGTGAACAACTCATATTGTGGGTCTCATACCCATCTCCTTCGATGCATTATCTATCACATTACGTGATAGACCCTTAGTAAAAGGATCTGCCAGATTTTTAGACGTTTGGATATAATCCAATGCAATAACTCCGGAGTTTTTCATTTTTCTGACAGACTTTAACCTTCTCTGAATGTGTCTTGATGACTTCATGTTATCCTTTGAGCTGCTCACTTTCGTGATCACAGTCTGATTGTCGCAGTTCATAAGGATACCCGGTACAGGTTTCTCAACAACCGGCAAGTCATTCAAGAGCCGACAAAGCCAATCTGCTTCGACTGTAGCTGTATCTAGTGCTATGAGTTCTGCTTCCATTGTTGACCTCGTTAAGATGGTCTGCTTGCAAGACTTCCAAGAAACAGCGCCACCTCCATGAGTGAATACATATCCGCTCGTGGCCTTTATCTCATCAGCATCAGAGATCCAGTTTGAGTCACTATACCCTTCCAGTACCTTTGGGTACCCAGTGTAGTGAATTCCATAACTCGCAGTGCCTTTCAAATAACGCATAACTCTCTCTAGAGCTTTCCAATGCACATCTCCCGGTTTTGAGACAAACTGGCTCAGTTTGCTAACAATAAAAGAGATGTCAGGTCTTGTAGCACTGGCTAAGTACATAAGCGAGCCAATAATCTAAGAGTATTTCAATTGATCTCTAGCAATTCTTCGATTCTTTCGAAGCAACACGCTAGCATCATATGGTGTTGGAGAGGGGTTGCAGTCACTGTAGCCAAAGCGACTCAAGATCTTTTCCACATAGTGAGATTGAAGCAATGTAATCCCACCATCATCGTCTCTCAACAACTTGATGTTCAGAATGACATCAGCCACTCCTAAATCCTTCATCTCAAAACAACAAGATAGGAAATCCTTGACCTCCTTAATAACATTCAGATTTGTTCCGAAAATCAGTATGTCATCAACATACAGGCAAAGGATAACTCCCTCGCCCCCACCATGGCGATAGTACACACATTTATCAGCCTCGTTTACAACAAAGCCTGCAGCTATTAAAATTCTTTCAAACTTCTCATGCCACTGCTTGGGTGCTTGCTTAAGTCCATACAAAGACTTCAGCAACTTGCACACTTTTCCTTCCTGACCATCTACTACAAACCCATCTGGTTGTTCCATATAAATTTCCTCGTCCAACTCTCCATTTAGGAAAGCAGTCTTAACATTCATTTGATGAATGAGAAGACCATGTGAGGCAGCTAGTGAAAGTAGTACTCGAATAGTGGTCAGTCAAGCCACATGTGAGTAAGTATCAAAGAAGTCTTTACCTTCCTTTTGGGTATAACCCTTGGCCACGAGCCATGCCTTGTACTTCTCGATAGTACCATCAGGCCTAAGCTTTTTCTTGAATACCCATTTGTGCCCTATAGGTTTGCACCCATATGGACGATCAGTTATCTCCCAAGTTTCATTTGCCAAGATGGAATCCATCTCACTATGGACCACTTCCTTCCAGTAGTCAGCATCTTCAGATGCATAGGCCTCTGAGATAGAACTGGGAGTGTCATCTATGAGGTATACAAGAAAATCATCACCAAAGGACTTTGCAATCCTCTATCTCTTGATCCTAGTAGGAACTTCATTGTTCTCCTCCACAGGATTTTCAGAGTGTTCCATCGAAATGGTAGGTTCAGTAATTGTAACTAATTCCTGATTCGAGGAACTAGGCATGTCCTGATTTGATGAGCTCGCCATATCCTTCATGGGAAAGATATCTTCAAAGAAAGTCGCATCATTCGACTCCATGATTGTACCGACATGCATGTCAGATACCTCAGATTTTACAACCAAGAATCTATAGCCAATGCTATGAAAAGCATATCCCAGGAAAACACAATCCACAGTTTTTGGTCCAAGTTTGCGCTTCTTTGGAATTGGCACATTGACTTTCGCCAAACAACCCCAAGTTCGTAGGTAAGAGAGTTTTAACCTTTTCTTCTCCCACTCCTCGAATGGAGTTATCTCTTTGTTCTTTTTGGAACTCGGTTTAGGACATGACATGCAGTCAATATCGCCTCCCCCCACCATGCCTTGGAGAGACCCGATGTGTCTAACATGGCGTTAACCAAATCAGTTAGAGTACGGTTCTTTCTTTCGGCTACCCCATTTGACTGAGGTGAGTAGGGAGGTGTCCTCTCATGTATTATACCATGTTCCGCACAAAAGGAATCAAATTCATTTGAGAAATACTCTCCACCACGATCGGACCTAAGCCTCTTAATCTTTTGATCAAGTTGGTTTTCCGCTTCAGCTTTATAGATCTTGAAATAGTTCAAAGCCTCATCCTTAGATTTCAGAAGATACACATGGCAGTATCTAGTGGAGTCATCAATTAACGTCATAAAATACTTCTTTCCACCTTTTGTCAACACACCATTCATTTCACAAAGATCAGAATGTATGAGCTCTAGTGGTGCAAGATTTCTTATTTCCGCAGTTGTATGAGACTTACGAGGTTCCTTAGCTTGCACACACACTTGACACTTAGATCCCTTGACAGTGGTGAAACTAGGGATTAAGTTCAACTTCGCTAGTCGCGACATGCAACCAAAGTTAACATGATAAAGACGTGAATGCCACACATTTGATTCACTATTATTGCAAACATGATTAACAACTTTATTGCAAACATCTGATAAGGATAAATGAAACAGGCCTCCTGACTCATAGCCTTTACCAACAAAAGTTCCATACTTGGATATTACAAATTTATTCGACTCAAAGACAAGCTTGTAGCCATCTCTACACAAAAGAGATCCGCTAACAAGATTTTTAATGACGGAGGGTACATAATGCACGTTCTTCAGCCGCACGATCTTCCCCGAAGTAAACTTCAGATCGACCGTGCCAACACCACGAACAGAAGCACTTGAACTATTGCCCATTAGCACGGTTGAAGTCCCTGCAGTCTGATAAGACGAAAACATGGAAATATCACCGCATACATGCACATTAGCACCAGTGTCAATCAACCAATCAGGAGAATGACATACTCAAAGAATAGTGGGAAATATACCATACCCAGCATCCTTCATGTCAGTGTCATGAATGACAACATTAGCGGTCTTGCCACCTTTCCCAAGATGACGCTTGTCATAACGATTAGGGCTACTAGGAGCCCAATGGTCAGGATCTCCGCACACATGACAAACACCTTTCTTCTTGTCATTCTTCTTCTTGAAGTTGGTGTGATGTACAGCCTTGTTCTTCCCATCAAACTTTGCTTTACCATCAAACTTGCCCTTGTTCTTGAACTTGTGGGGCTGGAAGTTTTTCTTCTGTACCAAATTGGCACTAGATCTTCCCTCAATTCCTCGAGCATGTGTGTCCTTTGCTCTCGCCTTTTCTTCCACATCAAGAGTACCAATCAGATCCGGAACGGAAAACTCCTGCCTCTTATGCTTTAGTAAGGTAGCAAAGTTCCTCCACGAAGGAGGAAGCTTAGTGATGATGCCTCCGGCAACAAACTTCTCTGGTAGTATACAATTGAAGTGCTCAAGTTCTCTAGCAAACGACTGTATCTCGTGAGCTTGCTCAACCACGGAGCGCTCTTCAGTCATCCTGTTGTCATAGAATTGTTCCATGATGTACAGCTTAGTGCCGGCATCCGAGACCCCAAACTTGGCCTCGAGTGCATCCCACATATCTTTTCCATTATCAATTGACGCATAAGCATCAACTATGTTCTCACCAAGAACACTCAAGAGAGCAACCTTAAACAGGGTATCCATTTTTTGAAAAGCTTGTTCCTGTTGAGCATCATAATCTCCTTCAGGTTTGCCAAGAGTGGCGTCATAGCAACTCATGGTTTGAAACCATAAGACTGCTCTCACGCACCACCTCTTATAGTGGATACCCTCAAACATAGGAGGTCTCATGGAAGCAGCAAAACCACTCGGGGTAAATTGCCTATAATAAGGTTTTGGATTGTTAGAAATATGAGCAATTTACCATATGATTTTATTAACAGAAATACTAGATAAAACATGATTATTGTAGCAGAGAAACAAGTCATGCAATCTGACAGTGAGAACGTAAATAGCATCTACAAATATGAACTGGAACCAAACATATCTAGAGCAGACAGTAGAGCAATGTGCATATATGAACTAGAACCTAATATATGTAGGGCAGACACTAGAGCCAGGAACTGTGGCAGGACCTCTAGCAGAAAGAATAGGAACAGGTACGGGACAGCAGCAGCAGCAGAAGCACTGGTCTTGGGGTCGACATCCTCGCTAGCCATGTCATCGAAGATGTTGTCGACGTCGGGGCAGAAGTCATCGTTGGGGAAGTGGTCGTCGGTGTCCGGAGCGTCCGTGATGAACTGGTCAGTAGTCACGCAGAGCGCTCCCCAAAAACCTTATCACCCTTCTCCCGTACAGGACTCAAAAAGGTGGGGTTTCGGAGGCCTACTGTCCCAACCCGCGGTGCACGCCGCAAGCCGGGATGGGGAAGATCGTAGCAGCTCATAGATTGGAACTCGGTGGCGAGAGGGATACGATCTTCTGGTGTGTCTCTCTGGGAGGAGCAACCTCTCTTTTATAGGCGCAGGAGAAGGAGGCGAATAGGCTGCGTCGGGAGCTGAAGAGAGAGAGGGAGACGAAATGAACAGACAGCAGTCGAAGGGTGCAGCGTTCGTATTCAATATCCACTACAGCAAAACTTTCCAGCTCCTGAGTGACCTTTCGTATACCCGTCGTGCGTGGCAAATATTTAGACATCGGCTCGGCTCATTCCCGCAACCCGCGGCGCGGCGCGTTGTGATGAGGCGTGGCGTGGCGAGGCGGGCGGCGGAGGAGGAGCGCGCGTGAATGTCCCTCTTGTTCTCATGCTCATACATGTGGGGAAACACCCTCCCTTATAAGGAGGTCCAACTCCCACCAAACTAGCAATGTGGGACTAAACTTTGGTTCCACCTCTTGCCTTGCACGAATGGGCTGCGTGGGCCTCTAGGATTTATTAGGAATTCTGAAAACTGCTATTGGGCTGGCCCATAATAGACTAAATTCCAGCAATCCCCCACCAGATCCCAGAGGCACACAAAATTTGCCTTTGTTTCCAAAACACTGTTTTATATACCGGTACTGCAGTGGAGACTGTTAAGTTGAACTTCCACCTAGAACTCTATGCTACACTAGTAAGCAACTTGAACAGTGGACTAGGCCTTGAACTGCAAGTTTTCTGTGAATCTAGCTTCACGCAAAGCCTTGACCGATACTAGGCTACCGTGGGTCTTCCCCGCGGGTGGAGCTTATGCGTCATACTTCGAGACATTTCAAGAGTTTTACTAGAGAGCACCCTACTCTCATAGATTGCGACGTTTAATAATCAGACTCATATAGTTGTGTTCTTCAAAAGATGTTCTGCAGGACAACATCTCTGCTTCAATGAGCCACTTAGAACACATTAAGATATACATCAACCTGACATGCAGATTAGGAGAGTATTGCATCTTCATGGAGTGGTATTGTTAATAGTAGGGATACTCTCCTCTCAGTTGACCAACAGCTTGTCTTCCACATCTAACTCACGGGATCTCCGATCACATAGACTAGGTTACCACTGTGAACAACTCATATTGTGGGTCTCATACCCATCTCCTTCGATGCATTATCTATCACATTACGTGATAGACCCTTAGTAAAAGGATCTGCCAGATTTTTAGACGTTTGGATATAATCCAATGCAATAACTCCGGAGTTTTTCATTTTTCTGACAGACTTTAACCTTCTCTGAATGTGTCTTGATGACTTCATGTTATCCTTTGAGCTGCTCACTTTCGTGATCACAGTCTGATTGTCGCAGTTCATAAGGATACCCGGTACAGGTTTCTCAACAACCGGCAAGTCATTCAAGAGCCGACAAAGCCAATCTGCTTCGATTGTAGCTGTATCTAGTGCTATGAGTTCTGCTTCCATTGTTGACCTCGTTAAGATGGTCTGCTTGCAAGACTTCCAAGAAACAGCGCCACCTCCATGAGTGAATACATATCCGCTCGTGGCCTTTATCTCATCAGCATCAGAGATCCAGTTTGAGTCACTATACCCTTCCAGTACCTTTGGGTACCCAGTGTAGTGAATTCCATAACTCGCAGTGCCTTTCAAATAACGCATAACTCTCTCTAGAGCTTTCCAATGCACATCTCCCGGTTTTGAGACAAACTGGCTCAGTTTGCTAACAATAAAAGAGATGTCAGGTCTTGTAGCACTGGCTAAGTACATAAGCGAGCCAATAATCTAAGAGTATTTCAATTGATCTCTAGCAATTCTTCGATTCTTTCGAAGCAACACGCTAGCATCATATGGTGTTGGAGAGGGGTTGCAGTCACTGTAGCCAAAGCGACTCAAGATCTTTTCCACATAGTGAGATTGAAGCAATGTAATCCCACCATCATCGTCTCTCAACAACTTGATGTTCAGAATGACATCAGCCACTCCTAAATCCTTCATCTCAAAACAACAAGATAGGAAATCCTTGACCTCCTTAATAACATTCAGATTTGTTCCGAAAATCAGTATGTCATCAACATACAGGCAAAGGATAACTCCCTCGCCCCCACCATGGCGATAGTACACACATTTATCAGCCTCGTTTACAACAAAGCCTGCAGCTATTAAAATTCTTTCAAACTTCTCATGCCACTGCTTGGGTGCTTGCTTAAGTCCATACAAAGACTTCAGCAACTTGCACACTTTTCCTTCCTGACCATCTACTACAAACCCATCTGGTTGTTCCATATAAATTTCCTCGTCCAACTCTCCATTTAGGAAAGCAGTCTTAACATTCATTTGATGAATGAGAAGACCATGTGAGGCAGCTAGTGAAAGTAGTACTCGAATAGTGGTCAGTCAAGCCACATGTGAGTAAGTATCAAAGAAGTCTTTACCTTCCTTTTGGGTATAACCCTTGGCCACGAGCCATGCCTTGTACTTCTCGATAGTACCATCAGGCCTAAGCTTTTTCTTGAATACCCATTTGTGCCCTATAGGTTTGCACCCATATGGACGATCAGTTATCTCCCAAGTTTCATTTGCCAAGATGGAATCCATCTCACTATGGACCACTTCCTTCCAGTAGTCAGCATCTTCAGATGCATAGGCCTCTGAGATAGAACTGGGAGTGTCATCTATGAGGTATACAAGAAAATCATCACCAAAGGACTTTGCAATCCTCTATCTCTTGATCCTAGTAGGAACTTCATTGTTCTCCTCCACAGGATTATCAGAGTGTTCCATCGAAATGGTAGGTTCAGTAATTGTAACTAATTCCTGATTCGAGGAACTAGGCATGTCCTGATTTGATGAGCTCGCCATATCCTTCATGGGAAAGATATCTTCAAAGAAAGTCGCATCATTCGACTCCATGATTGTACCGACATGCATGTCAGATACCTCAGATTTTACAACCAAGAATCTATAGCCAATGCTATGAAAAGCATATCCCAGGAAAACACAATCCACAGTTTTTGGTCCAAGTTTGCGCTTCTTTGGAATTGGCACATTGACTTTCGCCAAACAACCCCAAGTTCGTAGGTAAGAGAGTTTTAACCTTTTCTTCTCCCACTCCTCGAATGGAGTTATCTCTTTGTTCTTTTTGGAACTCGGTTTAGGACATGACATGCAGTCAATATCGCCTCCCCCCACCATGCCTTGGAGAGACCCGATGTGTCTAACATGGCGTTAACCAAATCAGTTAGAGTACGGTTCTTTCTTTCGGCTACCCCATTTGACTGAGGTGAGTAGGGAGGTGTCCTCTCATGTATTATACCATGTTCCGCACAAAAGGAATCAAATTCATTTGAGAAATACTCTCCACCACGATCGGACCTAAGCCTCTTAATCTTTTGATCAAGTTGGTTTTCCGCTTCAGCTTTATAGATCTTGAAATAGTTCAAAGCCTCATCCTTAGATTTCAGAAGATACACATGGCAGTATCTAGTGGAGTCATCAATTAACGTCATAAAATACTTCTTTCCACCTTTTGTCAACACACCATTCATTTCACAAAGATCAGAATGTATGAGCTCTAGTGGTGCAAGATTTCTTATTTCCGCAGTTGTATGAGACTTACGAGGTTCCTTAGCTTGCACACACACTTGACACTTAGATCCCTTGACAGTGGTGAAACTAGGGATTAAGTTCAACTTCGCTAGTCGCGACATGCAACCAAAGTTAACATGATAAAGACGTGAATGCCACACATTTGATTCACTATTATTGCAAACATGATTAACAACTTTATTGCAAACATCTGATAAGGATAAATGAAACAGGCCTCCTGACTCATAGCCTTTACCAACAAAAGTTCCATACTTGGATATTACAAATTTATTCGACTCAAAGACAAGCTTGTAGCCATCTCTACACAAAAGAGATCCGCTAACAAGATTTTTAATGACGGAGGGTACATAATGCACGTTCTTCAGCCGCACGATCTTCCCCGAAGTAAACTTCAGATCGACCGTGCCAACACCACGAACAGAAGCACTTGAACTATTGCCCATTAGCACGGTTGAAGTCCCTGCAGTCTGATAAGACGAAAACATGGAAATATCACCGCATACATGCACATTAGCACCAGTGTCAATCAACCAATCAGGAGAATGACATACTCAAAGAATAGTGGGAAATATACCATACCCAGCATCCTTCATGTCAGTGTCATGAATGACAACATTAGCGGTCTTGCCACCTTTCCCAAGATGACGCTTGTCATAACGATTAGGGCTACTAGGAGCCCAATGGTCAGGATCTCCGCACACATGACAAACACCTTTCTTCTTGTCATTCTTCTTCTTGAAGTTGGTGTGATGTACAGCCTTGTTCTTCCCATCAAACTTTGCTTTACCATCAAACTTGCCCTTGTTCTTGAACTTGTGGGGCTGGAAGTTTTTCTTCTGTACCAAATTGGCACTAGATCTTCCCTCAATTCCTCGAGCATGTGTGTCCTTTGCTCTCGCCTTTTCTTCCACATCAAGAGTACCAATCAGATCCGGAACGGAAAACTCCTGCCTCTTATGCTTTAGTAAGGTAGCAAAGTTCCTCCACGAAGGAGGAAGCTTAGTGATGATGCCTCCGGCAACAAACTTCTCTGGTAGTATACAATTGAAGTGCTCAAGTTCTCTAGCAAACGACTGTATCTCGTGAGCTTGCTCAACCACGGAGCGCTCTTCAGTCATCCTGTTGTCATAGAATTGTTCCATGATGTACAGCTTAGTGCCGGCATCCGAGACCCCAAACTTGGCCTCGAGTGCATCCCACATATCTTTTCCATTATCAATTGACGCATAAGCATCAACTATGTTCTCACCAAGAACACTCAAGAGAGCAGCCTTAAACAGGGTATCCATTTTTTGAAAAGCTTGTTCCTGTTGAGCATCATAATCTCCTTCAGGTTTGCCAAGAGTGGCGTCATAGCAACTCATGGTTTGAAACCATAAGACTGCTCTCACGCACCACCTCTTATAGTGGATACCCTCAAACATAGGAGGTCTCATGGAAGCAGCAAAACCACTCGGGGTAAATTGCCTATAATAAGGTTTTGGATTGTTAGAAATATGAGCAATTTACCATATGATTTTATTAACAGAAATACTAGATAAAACATGATTATTGTAGCAGAGAAACAAGTCATGCAATCTGACAGTGAGAACGTAAATAGCATCTACAAATATGAACTGGAACCAAACATATCTAGAGCAGACAGTAGAGCAATGTGCATATATGAACTAGAACCTAATATATGTAGGGCAGACACTAGAGCCAGGAACTGTGGCAGGACCTCTAGCAGAAAGAATAGGAACAGGTACGGGACAGCAGCAGCAGCAGAAGCACTGGTCTTGGGGTCGACATCCTCGCTAGCCATGTCATCGAAGATGTTGTCGACGTCGGGGCAGAAGTCATCGTTGGGGAAGTGGTCGTCGGTGTCCGGAGCGTCCGTGATGAACTGGTCAGTAGTCACGCAGAGCGCTCCCCAAAAACCTTATCACCCTTCTCCCGTACAGGACTCAAAAAGGTGGGGTTTCGGAGGCCTACTGTCCCAACCCGCGGTGCACGCCGCAAGCCGGGATGGGGAAGATCGTAGCAGCTCATAGATTGGAACTCGGTGGCGAGAGGGATACGATCTTCTGGTGTGTCTCTCTGGGAGGAGCAACCTCTCTTTTATAGGCGCAGGAGAAGGAGGCGAATAGGCTGCGTCGGGAGCTGAAGAGAGAGAGGGAGACGAAATGAACAGACAGCAGTCGAAGGGTGCAGCGTTCGTATTCAATATCCACTACAGCAAAACTTTCCAGCTCCTGAGTGACCTTTCGTATACCCGTCGTGCGTGGCAAATATTTAGACATCGGCTCGGCTCATTCCCGCAACCCGCGGCGCGGCGCGTTGTGATGAGGCGTGGCGTGGCGAGGCGGGCGGCGGAGGAGGAGCGCGCGTGAATGTCCCTCTTGTTCTCATGCTCATACATGTGGGGAAACACCCTCCCTTATAAGGAGGTCCAACTCCCACCAAACTAGCAATGTGGGACTAAACTTTGGTTCCACCTCTTGCCTTGCACGAATGGGCTGCGTGGGCCTCTAGGATTTATTAGGAATTCTGAAAACTGCTATTGGGCTGGCCCATAATAGACTAAATTCCAGCAATCCCCCACCAGATCCCAGAGGCACACAAAATTTGCCTTTGTTTCCAAAACACTGTTTTATATACCGGTACTGCAGTGGAGACTGTTAAGTTGAACTTCCACCTAGAACTCTATGCTACACTAGTAAGCAACTTGAACAGTGGACTAGGCCTTGAACTGCAAGTTTTCTGTGAATCTAGCTTCACGCAAAGCCTTGACCGATACTAGGCTACCGTGGGTCTTCCCCGCGGGTGGAGCTTATGCGTCATACTTCGAGACATTTCAAGAGTTTTACTAGAGAGCACCCTACTCTCATAGATTGCGACGTTTAATAATCAGACTCATATAGTTGTGTTCTTCAAAAGATGTTCTGCAGGACAACATCTCTGCTTCAATGAGCCACTTAGAACACATTAAGATATACATCAACCTGACATGCAGATTAGGAGAGTATTGCATCTTCATGGAGTGGTATTGTTAATAGTAGGGATACTCTCCTCTCAGTTGACCAACAGCTTGTCTTCCACATCTAACTCACGGGATCTCCGATCACATAGACTAGGTTACCACTGTGAACAACTCATATTGTGGGTCTCATACCCATCTCCTTCGATGCATTATCTATCACATTACGTGATAGACCCTTAGTAAAAGGATCTGCCAGATTTTTAGACGTTTGGATATAATCCAATGCAATAACTCCGGAGTTTTTCATTTTTCTGACAGACTTTAACCTTCTCTGAATGTGTCTTGATGACTTCATGTTATCCTTTGAGCTGCTCACTTTCGTGATCACAGTCTGATTGTCGCAGTTCATAAGGATACCCGGTACAGGTTTCTCAACAACCGGCAAGTCATTCAAGAGCCGACAAAGCCAATCTGCTTCGACTGTAGCTGTATCTAGTGCTATGAGTTCTGCTTCCATTGTTGACCTCGTTAAGATGGTCTGCTTGCAAGACTTCCAAGAAACAGCGCCACCTCCATGAGTGAATACATATCCGCTCGTGGCCTTTATCTCATCAGCATCAGAGATCCAGTTTGAGTCACTATACCCTTCCAGTACCTTTGGGTACCCAGTGTAGTGAATTCCATAACTCGCAGTGCCTTTCAAATAACGCATAACTCTCTCTAGAGCTTTCCAATGCACATCTCCCGGTTTTGAGACAAACTGGCTCAGTTTGCTAACAATAAAAGAGATGTCAGGTCTTGTAGCACTGGCTAAGTACATAAGCGAGCCAATAATCTAAGAGTATTTCAATTGATCTCTAGCAATTCTTCGATTCTTTCGAAGCAACACGCTAGCATCATATGGTGTTGGAGAGGGGTTGCAGTCACTGTAGCCAAAGCGACTCAAGATCTTTTCCACATAGTGAGATTGAAGCAATGTAATCCCACCATCATCGTCTCTCAACAACTTGATGTTCAGAATGACATCAGCCACTCCTAAATCCTTCATCTCAAAACAACAAGATAGGAAATCCTTGACCTCCTTAATAACATTCAGATTTGTTCCGAAAATCAGTATGTCATCAACATACAGGCAAAGGATAACTCCCTCGCCCCCACCATGGCGATAGTACACACATTTATCAGCCTCGTTTACAACAAAGCCTGCAGCTATTAAAATTCTTTCAAACTTCTCATGCCACTGCTTGGGTGCTTGCTTAAGTCCATACAAAGACTTCAGCAACTTGCACACTTTTCCTTCCTGACCATCTACTACAAACCCATCTGGTTGTTCCATATAAATTTCCTCGTCCAACTCTCCATTTAGGAAAGCAGTCTTAACATTCATTTGATGAATGAGAAGACCATGTGAGGCAGCTAGTGAAAGTAGTACTCGAATAGTGGTCAGTCAAGCCACATGTGAGTAAGTATCAAAGAAGTCTTTACCTTCCTTTTGGGTATAACCCTTGGCCACGAGCCATGCCTTGTACTTCTCGATAGTACCATCAGGCCTAAGCTTTTTCTTGAATACCCATTTGTGCCCTATAGGTTTGCACCCATATGGACGATCAGTTATCTCCCAAGTTTCATTTGCCAAGATGGAATCCATCTCACTATGGACCACTTCCTTCCAGTAGTCAGCATCTTCAGATGCATAGGCCTCTGAGATAGAACTGGGAGTGTCATCTATGAGGTATACAAGAAAATCATCACCAAAGGACTTTGCAATCCTCTATCTCTTGATCCTAGTAGGAACTTCATTGTTCTCCTCCACAGGATTTTCAGAGTGTTCCATCGAAATGGTAGGTTCAGTAATTGTAACTAATTCCTGATTCGAGGAACTAGGCATGTCCTGATTTGATGAGCTCGCCATATCCTTCATGGGAAAGATATCTTCAAAGAAAGTCGCATCATTCGACTCCATGATTGTACCGACATGCATGTCAGATACCTCAGATTTTACAACCAAGAATCTATAGCCAATGCTATGAAAAGCATATCCCAGGAAAACACAATCCACAGTTTTTGGTCCAAGTTTGCGCTTCTTTGGAATTGGCACATTGACTTTCGCCAAACAACCCCAAGTTCGTAGGTAAGAGAGTTTTAACCTTTTCTTCTCCCACTCCTCGAATGGAGTTATCTCTTTGTTCTTTTTGGAACTCGGTTTAGGACATGACATGCAGTCAATATCGCCTCCCCCCACCATGCCTTGGAGAGACCCGATGTGTCTAACATGGCGTTAACCAAATCAGTTAGAGTACGGTTCTTTCTTTCGGCTACCCCATTTGACTGAGGTGAGTAGGGAGGTGTCCTCTCATGTATTATACCATGTTCCGCACAAAAGGAATCAAATTCATTTGAGAAATACTCTCCACCACGATCGGACCTAAGCCTCTTAATCTTTTGATCAAGTTGGTTTTCCGCTTCAGCTTTATAGATCTTGAAATAGTTCAAAGCCTCATCCTTAGATTTCAGAAGATACACATGGCAGTATCTAGTGGAGTCATCAATTAACGTCATAAAATACTTCTTTCCACCTTTTGTCAACACACCATTCATTTCACAAAGATCAGAATGTATGAGCTCTAGTGGTGCAAGATTTCTTATTTCCGCAGTTGTATGAGACTTACGAGGTTCCTTAGCTTGCACACACACTTGACACTTAGATCCCTTGACAGTGGTGAAACTAGGGATTAAGTTCAACTTCGCTAGTCGCGACATGCAACCAAAGTTAACATGATAAAGACGTGAATGCCACACATTTGATTCACTATTATTGCAAACATGATTAACAACTTTATTGCAAACATCTGATAAGGATAAATGAAACAGGCCTCCTGACTCATAGCCTTTACCAACAAAAGTTCCATACTTGGATATTACAAATTTATTCGACTCAAAGACAAGCTTGTAGCCATCTCTACACAAAAGAGATCCGCTAACAAGATTTTTAATGACGGAGGGTACATAATGCACGTTCTTCAGCCGCACGATCTTCCCCGAAGTAAACTTCAGATCGACCGTGCCAACACCACGAACAGAAGCACTTGAACTATTGCCCATTAGCACGGTTGAAGTCCCTGCAGTCTGATAAGACGAAAACATGGAAATATCACCGCATACATGCACATTAGCACCAGTGTCAATCAACCAATCAGGAGAATGACATACTCAAAGAATAGTGGGAAATATACCATACCCAGCATCCTTCATGTCAGTGTCATGAATGACAACATTAGCGGTCTTGCCACCTTTCCCAAGATGACGCTTGTCATAACGATTAGGGCTACTAGGAGCCCAATGGTCAGGATCTCCGCACACATGACAAACACCTTTCTTCTTGTCATTCTTCTTCTTGAAGTTGGTGTGATGTACAGCCTTGTTCTTCCCATCAAACTTTGCTTTACCATCAAACTTGCCCTTGTTCTTGAACTTGTGGGGCTGGAAGTTTTTCTTCTGTACCAAATTGGCACTAGATCTTCCCTCAATTCCTCGAGCATGTGTGTCCTTTGCTCTCGCCTTTTCTTCCACATCAAGAGTACCAATCAGATCCGGAACGGAAAACTCCTGCCTCTTATGCTTTAGTAAGGTAGCAAAGTTCCTCCACGAAGGAGGAAGCTTAGTGATGATGCCTCCGGCAACAAACTTCTCTGGTAGTATACAATTGAAGTGCTCAAGTTCTCTAGCAAACGACTGTATCTCGTGAGCTTGCTCAACCACGGAGCGCTCTTCAGTCATCCTGTTGTCATAGAATTGTTCCATGATGTACAGCTTAGTGCCGGCATCCGAGACCCCAAACTTGGCCTCGAGTGCATCCCACATATCTTTTCCATTATCAATTGACGCATAAGCATCAACTATGTTCTCACCAAGAACACTCAAGAGAGCAGCCTTAAACAGGGTATCCATTTTTTGAAAAGCTTGTTCCTGTTGAGCATCATAATCTCCTTCAGGTTTGCCAAGAGTGGCGTCATAGCAACTCATGGTTTGAAACCATAAGACTGCTCTCACGCACCACCTCTTATAGTGGATACCCTCAAACATAGGAGGTCTCATGGAAGCAGCAAAACCACTCGGGGTAAATTGCATATAATTAGGTTTTTGGATTGTTGGAAATATGAGCAATTTACCATATGATTTTATTAACAGAAATACTAGATAAAATATGACTATTGTAGCAGAGAAACAAGTCATGCAATCTGACAGTGAGAACGTAAATAGCATCTACAAATATGAACTGGAACCAAACATATCTAGAGCAGACAGTAGAGCAATGTGCATATATGAACTAGAACCTAATATATGTAGGGCAGACACTAGAGCAAGGAACTGTGGCAGGACCTCTAGCAGAAAGAACAGGAACACGTATGGGACAGCAGCAGCAGCAGCGGAAGCACTAGTCTTGGGGTCAACATCCTTGCCAGCCATGTTGTCGAAGATGTTGTCGACGTTGGGGAAGAAGTCATCGTTGGGGAAGTGGTCGTCGGTGTCCGGAGCGTCCGTGATGAACTGGACAGTAGTCGCGCAGAGCGCTCCCCAAAAACCTTATCACCCTTCTCCCGTACAAGACTAAAAAATGTGGGGTTTCGGAGGCCTACTGTCCCGACCTGCGGTGCACGCCGCAAGCCGGGATGGGGAAGATCATAGCAGCTCAGAGATTGGAACTCGGTGGCGAGAGGGAGATGATCTTCTGGTGTGTCTCTCTGGGAGGAGCGACCTCTCTTCTATAGGCACAGGAGAAGGGGGCGAATAGGCTGCGTCAGGAGCTGAAGAGAGAGAGAGGGAGACGAAACGAATAGACATCAGCCGAAGGGTGCAGCGTTCGTATTCAATATCCACTACAGCAAAACTTTCCAGCTCCCGAGTGACCTTTTGTATACCCATCATGCATGGCAAAAATTTAGACATCGGCTCGGCTCATTCCCGCAACCCACGGAGCGTCGTGACGAGGCGGGCGGCGGAGGAGGAGTGCGCGTGAATGTCCCTCTTGTTCTCATGCTCATACATGTGGGAAAACACCCTCCCTTATAAGGAGGTCCAACTCCCACCAAACTAGCAATGTGGGACTAAACTTTGGTTCCACCTCTTGCTTTCCATGAATGGGCTGCGTGGGCCTCTAGGATTTATTAGGAATTCTGAAAACTTCTATTGGGCTAGCCCATAATAGACTAAATTCTAGAAACAACAACAGCGCAGCACGGCTGCACGGCGGTATGGTCGGCCACCGGAGCGTGGCGCAGCGACCGTGTCGCATCGGCGACAGGCGACAGGCGCACGGACGAGGCCTTGTCCACCAGAGCGTGGTAGCAGCGACCGCGTCGCGTCGGCAAAGGCGACAGGTGCACGGCCGAGGTCTTGTGATCAGTGCGCAGCCCGGTCCACGTGCAAGGCGAGGCGGAAGCCAAACCTCCTGGCGTGGTTCTCCCGGTCGCATGGCGCTGCGGAGGTTCTGCCCTGCACGGTGCGGCGGTGTAGCGCGTGGCTATGCGGCGGCGCGGCATTGGCAACGTGCGGTTGCATGACCCGACGGCATGGCCGGGCTGGCTGTTGGCCGCCCGTCGACGGCGACGGTGCGGCACGGATTTCTCCGACGATAGGCCATCTTTTTTTTCCTAGGCCATGCGGCTTGGAGGAAGCGAGGATTGGGTAATCCTATCCCTTTGGAATATTTACATTTTGGTCTACAATCTTTCTGTTATTCACAGAAAAGACCATATATTTCTCTATATTTTCTTTTGAACACCATATATTTCTCTATTGGCAAAGAGGCACCGGTTTTGCGATTGGGCGCTGCTATGCATCGGCCGGCGGATCTTTTTGAAAGATCCGCCACCTCGCAAGCCATTGGATCTCACGGATTGAGTGGTCGAGCATCACCCTGTACCATTTCAACATATGTCGTGTTTCAGATTTTTTCTACAACACGGGTCATGTTGCAGAAATTTTTACCACATAGATTAAGTTGGAGATTTTTTTATAACAAAAGTCTTGCTATAGTTTTTTTCCCTTGCAACAGAGGTCTTGCTGCAGAATTTTCATGGAAAAAGTCTTGTAATTTTTGCAACAAAGATCTTGTTGCAGAATTATTCTGCAACGGAGGTCTTGTTGCGGTAATTTATAGTCTTTTCACAATCGATGCTCGTGCGAGCCGAGGCTCTACAACTGTTCCTGGGTGAAACGAGAGCGATAGGATCATGATGTTTCTGAGAAGGAAAGGTGGACAACGGGGGGCCACATGGACACGTGGTAGACGATGGAGGCGGTTGACACTTGGAAACAATCCACCGATGGGTGCTAATCATTTCCCATTGCGATTAGTCTTCCGTTTGAATGATAGAAGAATTTCGACAGTCTTGTCATCTGCACGGCTTGGACTCTGTGGAAGCAACGGGATGCCAGAGTCTTCAACAGAAAGGAACAACAGGTGGTTGCAGCTGACCTCGCTCGAATGATCTTGGAAGAGCTTAGAGAGTGGAACTTAGCATTTCATGGTGTAGGAGGTTTACAACGTTTTGTGAGACAGTAGCTTTGTAGATGTGTGGAGTGGGTGTTCGCACGTCGATGTTCGCATCGTCGTGTCGGTTCTTGTAAATCTATTTCTTTTTTATAAAAATACGGCACACAATTGCGTACTCTAAAGAAAAGAGCATCTACAGACAGACTTGGCAAATTCGACCCCTCAAACACCTCATATTTGGTGCTATGCATCCGAGTTTCTCATATTTCATCCCTAGATCCATACAAACCATGTAAAATAAACCAACGTACTGCGACACGCTAGCTACTATGCTTCATCGTCGGAGATGGCCGCGACGTCGGTGCCGGGCACCGGGTAGATGGGCTCATAGGAGGGCTCCGGCTCCTCCTCCTCATCATCATCAATATACGCGAGCATCTCGTTGACTTCCGCGGCGTGCTCCGTCTCCACCTCCTGCCGACGATGGTGTTTGGTCTCCGATTTCGACCGGAGGGAATCGAGGATCGCCGCTGCTCCGCCCGCAAATCCGCGTCCCCAACTCCCCCCACATCCCCCACCTCCTGCACCTCCAAGTCCTCCTCCGGATCCACCATGTCCGGAGGTAGCCCCACGGCGATCTGGGCTTCACGCCTTGCCTGGATCTGCTCAAGGAGCTGCAACTGGTGCTCCGGCGTTAGATATGGGTAACTCCTTACCGTACGGCGTGCATGGCTACTAGTGGTTACGGGTGGCGATTGGAAAGTGCGGCGGCGGCGGACGAGAGGGGGGAAATGTTGACGGGTAGGATTTCGGTACCGACGATCGGCTTAAATAGCCGGGTTAGGGCACTACGCAACCCACCAAAGTGGCACCACACGGCTCCATCGATCGATGGAGGAGACGAGTTTTGGACCACCGGGTTTCGGAGTGTTTTTCTGTGGGACCCCATCGTCAGTCCGATGTGGCGGACGCGCCCGGGCCTCCCCATATCCGCCCAGATTTAGACTGGGTATGAGGGGTGTTGGTCAGCCCGGGCTTATGAGACCCGTTTGAGGCGTCCTCTGGGTCATTTTTTTTGTGACTGGTCACTGACCGGACCGTCTGCCCAGACGTTTGGGGATGATTTAAGGTGCCCGGCTGTAGATGCTCTCAGGTACCTGAAAATTTTGTCCTTCAGTTAGCGAGTGATGCGTTGCCAATTTTTTTAATTGATCAATCGCTTTCTTCTTCACTTTTCCTAATTTCTGCTCGTCTATTGTCTATTTGGCTTCAGTCTATTTTTTGAGCCGTCCGATTGTGCAGGAATCTCACCGTCTCTCACGTCCTCATTCCACGGTTATTTATAATCTTACCAACTACTTCCTTCATCCCATAATATAACATCGTTTTTTACGCTGTATTATGGGACAGTGGGAGTAGTAGATAACTACACACGTAAACAAAATTCATGCGTAGGGATAGTCCCACTGGGGCTCCTTAGGAATTTTTGGATTGACTGCCAGGTAACTCCCCAATCCAACAGGGTGTGTATGGAAAAGGTTGGTCTATAAAACTATTATACATGCGACTGTAATCTTTTGGGTAGATGCTGCCCAAGTCTTCAAGCTTCGGTAGGCCAGTCCTCTCTCGATTGATTCATTCAGAAAGATAACTTTGTACGGATGAAATCCAAGGATTGAAACATAGCTAGTGTAGTGCTTCCCAACTCTTCCTCTTGTGTCAGGAGTATTGTCATTGTCAGAGTCCCATTCAAGTTTATCTTCTACCACTTGTTTGACGTCAATGGGACGAGTAAAATTTTCGGAGTTGTAGTTAATATCTTCTATGATCCAGGGCCCTCAAACTTGTGGGTCATACACTCCACGTGACAACATATGATGATTGATGAAGATTGTTATCATGCTTAAGCACCCACTCGATGCAGCCACCATGCGATTCATTGAGGATCCATACTCGAAGATGGTGTAGATAATCAAATGATGCAAAATAAACCCCATTCTCCGATCTTCCAAGATTAATTTCTCTATATTCACTAAGCCTACCAAGGGAAGAACAAACCTGTTTTCAACAAGCCTACCAAGACTACTACCTTCAAGAAGAAGAAGTTCAACAAGGCTGAGCTAGAGTGCTACGCCTGTGGGAAGCCCGGACACTTTTCCAAGAAATGCCCTGAACGTGCAGACCGCAGAGGGAAAATGAGCTCCAAGACTGTCAACATGGTGACCGCTAGCAATACTGATGGGTATGGTAATTTACCTATTGTACTTTCAGTATTTCAATCATCTTCATGGTGGATTGATTCGGGTGCTAACGTTCATGTGTGTGCTGACGTCTCCCTGTTTACTTCTTATCAGGTCGCAAGGGATTCTTCCGTCCTAATGGGGAATGGGTCACATGCTTCTGTTCGTGGCATTGGCACGGTGGATCTGAAGTTTACTTCAGGAAAGATCGTGCAACTAAGGAACGTGCAGCATGTCCCTACTATGAACAAGAATCTAGTTAGCGGCTCCCTTCTATGTCGAGATGGGTTTAAGGTAGTTTTAGAGTCGAATAAAGTAATCGTGTCAAGATTTGGACAATTTATAGGCAAAGGCTATGAGTGCGGAGGCTTGTTCTGCTTTTCCCTTTCAGATTTTTGCAATAAGTCAGTAAACCAAATTTGTGCTAGTGTTAATGATGATGCAAGTATTTGGCACTCTCGTTTATGTCATATTAATTTTGGTTTAATGTCTCGGCTATCCGGTATGAGTTTAATTCCGAATTTCACCGTTGCCAAAGGTTCTAAGTGCCATAGTTGTGTGCAATCGAAGCAACCTCGAAAGCCTCATAAGGCTGCCGAGGAGAGAAACTTGGCACCTCTAGAACTCATACATTCTGATCTTTGTGAGATGAATGGTGTGTTGACAAAAGGTGGAAAGAGATATTTCATGACTTTGATTGATGATGCGACTAGATTTTGCTATGTTTATTTGTTGCAAACTAAAGATGAAGCATTAGACTACTTTAAAATCTATAAAGCTGAAGTTGAAAATCAACTAGAGAGAAAGATCAAGCGTCTTAGGTCCGATCGTGGTGGAGAGTATTTTCCCAAAGTATTTGATGAATTTTGTGAGGAACATGGTATTATTCATGAGAGGACGCCTCCCTATTCACCCCAATCAAATGGAGTTGCCGAGAGGAAAAACCGCACGTTGACTGATTTGGTGAATGCCATGTTAGACACTACTGGTTTATCTAAGGCATGGTGGGGGGAGGCTCTATTGACTTCATGTCATGTCCTGAATAGAGTTCCTAACAATAATAAGGAGAAAACCCCTTATGAGGAGTGGGTTGGGAGAAAACCATCACTTTCTTATTTGCGCACTTGGGGATGTTTGGCAAAGGTCAATATTCCTATTCCTAAGAAACACAAACTTGGACCAAAGACAGTGGATTGTGTCTTTCTAGGGTATGCTCAACGGAGCATTGCTTATAGATTTTTAGTGGTAAAATCTGAAGTACCTGATATGCATGTTGATACTATAATGGAATCTCGTGATGCAACATTTTTTTGAGAACATATTTCCTATGAAAGATATGCATAGCATTGCTAGATTTTCTTCTGAGATAATTCCAGAATCTAGTACAACTGATGAATATTTCGAACAATCACATGAGGAAGTCCTTGAGAAGGATAATAATGAAGTTCCTATAAGGAACAAGAGACAAAGGATTGCAAAATCCTTTGGTGATGATTTCATTGTATACCTTGTGGACGACACACCCAAGTCGATTGCAGAGGCATATGCATCTCGGGATGTAGATGATTGGAAAGAAGCTGTTCATAATGAGATGGACTCAATTCTTTCTAATGGAACTTGGGAACTAACTGATAGACCATATGGTTGTAAACCTGTGGGCTGTAAGTGGGTGTTCAAAAAGAAGCTAAAGCCTGATGGTACTATTGATAAGTACAAGGCGTGGCTAGTGGCCAAGGGCTACACTCAGAAAGAAGGCGAAGATTACTTTGACACCTATTCACCCGTTGCTAGAATGACCACCATTCGAGTGTTACTTTCCTTGGCTGCCTCTTATGGTCTTATCATTCATCAAATGGATGTAAAGACAACTTTCCTCAATGGAGAGTTGGAAGAGGAAATCTATATGGATCAGCCTGACGGGTTTGTGGTAAAGGGTGAAGAAAGAAAGGTGTGCAAGTTGTTAAAATCTTTGTATGGCCTGAAACAGGCACCTAAGCAATGGCATGAGAAGTTTGAAAGAACTCTGACTTCTGCAGGATTTGTCATTAATGAGGCTGATAGGTGTGTTCACTATCGCCATGGTGGGGGCAATAGTGTCATATTATGTTTGTATGTGGACGACATACTAATCTTTGGTACAAACATTAATGCAATTAATGAGGTCAAGTCTTTTCTATCAAAAAGTTTTGACATGAAAGATCTGGGAGAAGCCGATGTAATTCTAAACATCAAACTTATTAAGGATGAGAGTGGGATTATGTTAACACAATCTCACTATGTTGAGAAGGTCTTGAACCAATTCGGTTTTATGGATAGCAAGCCTTCTCCAACACCTTATGATCCCAGTGTGACACTCAGAAAGAACAAGAAAGAAACGAGAGATCAATTAAGATACTCTCAAATTGTCGGTTCACTCATGTACTTAGCTAGTGCTACAAGACCAGATATCTCTTTTGCTGTGAGTAAACTGAGTAGGTTCATGTCCAACCCGGGTGATGATCATTGGCATGCACTAGAAAGGGTCTTGCGCTATCTGAGAGGTACTATGAGTTACAGAATTACTTATTCAGGGCATCCTGCTGTGCTAGAAGGATATAGTGATTCAAATTGGATCTCCGATGTTGATGTCCTCTACGCAACAAGTGGGTATGTATTTACTCATGGAGGTGGCGCAGTGTCATGGAGGTCTTGCAAGCAAACCATATTGACGAGGTCAACTATGGAAGCAGAACTAACTGCTTTGGACACAGCTACTGTTGAGGCAGAATGGCTGCGTGAGCTCTTGATGGACTTGCCTGTGGTTGAAAAACCTGTACCGACTATTCTTATGAATTGTGACAACCAAACGGTTATCGCTAAAGTGAACAATTCTAAAGATAATGCGAAGACGTCAAGACACGTGAAGAGACGTTTGAAGTCTGTCAGGAAGTTGAGAAACTCCGGAGTAATAACTGTTACGTATATTCAAACAGACAAAAACCTGGTGGATCCCTTTACAAAGGGACTATCACGAAATGTGATAGATATTGCATCGAGAGAGATGGGTATGAGACCCATAGATGTTACACCATAGTAGTAACCCAACCTTTGTGATCGGAGATCCCGTGAATTAGGATCTGGGAAGAACAAGCTATTGGTTAACTGAGGAGAGTAATAACTAATGACCGTCTCTAAGTGAAGATGCAAAACTCTCAGAGCTGTAATGCTCAGAGCTGTAAGGCAGGTTGGCAACATGCCTTAATGTGGTTCTATTGGCTATAATTAGCAAAGATGCTGTCCTACAGAGCAGTCTTGAAAGAACACACCTATATGAGTTCTGACTGTAAACGCCGCAGTCTATGAGATTTGGGTGATCTCTAGTAAGCTCATGAAGAGACCAGGGAGTATGACGTATAAGCTCCAAACCGCGGAGTAGCCTACTAGCGGTCAGGTACTAGTTAAGACTTTGAGTGAAACCTGTTCACACAAAACTAGCAATTCAAGACATAGTCCATTGTCAAGTTGTGAATGGATGTAGCTTAAAGTTCTAGGCAGAAGTTCAACTTAACAGTCTCTGCTGAAACACGGGTATATTAAACAAGTGGTGAGAGAAGGCAAATCTCTAAATGGGTATTTGAGATTTGGTGGGGGATTGTTAGAATTAATGGGCTAGGCCCATAGCAATTTCTAAAATCTCAAAGCCCATGTGTAAAATGGCAAGTGGTGGTGCTAAAGTTTAGTCCCACCCCGAAAGTTGAAGAAGAGTTGGACCTCTTTATATAGTGGGTTCTCTCCACCACTCTAAGTGGTGTATGAGAAGAGAAAGGGAAGACCACACACGCGCGCTCGCCTCGCCTCGCCTGGCCTGGGCGGGCCGTGGCGTGGCGTGGCGAGGCGAGGCGGCGCGTACGTGCGACATGCGCGTGAATGGTCTGCCGAAATCCGGTCCATCTCCTTGCAGGGGCACAGCTTCCTTTTGCCGTTTTATTTTTATGTCTTGGCAGACAAGTTTTTGATTTCTTGTCCGGTAAGTATACGAATTAGAAACCGAGTCGGTTTGGGATTGTGATCGCGACACAATACCGCCTCTGGTCCTAATATATATACAACTACCGGCTGCGGCCAAAGACAAACCGAAAACACCTAGGGTTTTGCCTCATCTCGCAACTTGCGCCGCCGTCGTAGTCTACTCCATCCCAAACACCGGCGTGCATCGGCGCGTGGGAGAGCAGGTCTCCGGAACTGCTCGTCTTTGTGATCCTGCACTGGGAGAGGACGAATTAGGTTTTTGGGAAGCGCTCTGCGCAACTGCTCAAATTCGTCATCACGGGTCGTCTTCCGTCCAAGTCGGGCGGTGCTACTCATCGTCGTATTCATCGCCGTCAGCAGCAGATCGTCGCCAACATCATCATCAACACCGTCGCACCCACAATAGCTAATGAACAGTACGTCCAACATCATCTGTTCATGTCTGTCTCTACAACTATTGTTTCGTGTTCGCTGCTGTTATGCATGTCTTGCTGTTCTTCTAGTTTGCTAGATTGTTGCATGCTAGTATCTGTTCTAGTCATGAATTATTTACAGGAATTAATCATGAACTTGCCTAATTTTCCAACAGAGACGGCGGGGTCAAACACTATGTAGCGGTGAAGGGAGGCGACGGCGTGGTGAACCTCTTGTGGCAGTGGTGGTAGGGGAGCCCAGCGCTGCGTGGCGGGGTTGACCACGTAGTGGAAGAGCAGGAGGAGGCCGTTGCAGTGATCCATCATGACGGCTTCTTCCATGGGGGGCATGTAGTGGAGGAGATTGCCGCTGATGGCTGCTGCGGCATCATCTCTCCTCGGTGGCCGGAAGAAGAACTCGGAGAATGATAGTTCCATGAAGTTGATGAATAGGCCGGCCAGCGAGGGCGGGAAGAGATGCAGCAGCTGGCGGTCGTCGATGGTAGCGTGCCAGGCCTTGCACACGCAGCGAGCCGCCGCGAGGCCGTGCGGGGGGAGGCGGCGGAGGACGGCGGTGAACATGTCATCCGGTAGCCGCTGCGTCGACTCCATAGTCCTTGTCCCTATCGGTCTGCGCTGGCAAATTGGTGTCTTTTTGACTTGTTTAACTGGTACTACGTAGTATATATGTTGCATGTAGTCGTCTACGTGGAAGAAGAATTATTGAGGACAAACACCTCAGGACTTACTTCAACCCCAAGCGCTACAGCCTGTTTGGTAAACACTTGGGCAGGGGAATGGGAGTTTGCACAAGGGTGTTTATGGAGGGATTAGTCATGGGAAGTAGATTTTTACTCCCATTCCCTTGTTTGGCATATGGTGGGAATTAACGTGGGATAAAACTCTGCTCACGAATTAACAGGGTACCCCCTGGGAAGAAATAGGTGGGAATTGGCTTTCTCAATTCCCATTCCCTTTCCCACTTAAACTCCCATTCCCCCTAATCAAACAGTGGACTTTTAATCTCCTCACCCCTCAACTCCCATTCCCCATCTCTAATTCCCCTGAACCAAACACGCTGTAAGGGATAAGACATCTGATGCCTTGCTTCCTATAGTCGGGACTTTCAAAAACAGAAAATAATAAATGCAGTGCGATTTTTGCTATTCGTTTCCCAGCAAACAAAATTAGGGAATAATTGCCCAGCAATTTAGCTTTCCCGATTTTCAGGAAACTAACAACTCCAAATTCCATGTTTGGTTCCTTTGAAAAATGGATGCCAATATCTGGGGCATGGTTGCCGAGGGAGATCGTAGCTGCCGGTTTCGTTCGCACGGCCTAGCTAAGGTTGTTCGCCAGGGACGGGCCAGTGTTAAAATATTTTTCTTTTGTTTAATAAAATTTCCACATCAGAACTTTCTATAAAAAAAGTTGAGTGATCTTATAAAACTGCCATCCTTTTCAGGAAAAAATGCCATCATCTCAAAAACATTAAAAATATGGGACCCCATATGGCACTGACGTTCGGTTTGGGAGCACCCCAGATCGAACGTTTCGTTTGGTACGGGCCACACGTTCGGGATGTGAAAGCCCCACCGTGAATGCCTCCCCAGCCCCTAATAGTGCAAAAGATGAATCGCAAAACCCAGTAACAAAAAGAAGAAGAAGAAAGGCCAGGATATTTCTTTTCTTTTTGCTATGACAAAAAAAGAACAACTTTTTGCTTTGTTAAGTAAAAACCCCATCAACTTTCAAACGCAGAAAATTGCCATGGGTGAAAAAGAATATATTTTAACAATACCCCCCCCAAAAAAAACAAGTCATGGCAATTTCCATAGTACAACACAAAATAATTTGCAAATGGAAAATTCATAGCAAAAAATGTCATGGTATTTGTACTTAAAATTACATGCAATCTATGCGAAAAATGTCGTGTGTGAAAAAACACAAAAAAGTTGAAAAAACAAAGAAAAACGCCAACCAAAATCATATTAAAATGTGCATATATTTGACATGGCAAAAAAGGTAAAATCTGCCATGTTAATAAAGGTCAAATAAATAGTAAATCTTCCCATGTTAAAAATTACCATGTGAATTTAGGTAAATTTTCCATGTTAATAAAGGTAAATTAGCCATGGCAAATAAAAAAAGTAAAATTTGCCATGGCAATAAAAGTTAAATATTGCCATGGGGATTTAGGTAAAATTTGCCATGTTAATAAGGGTCAATTTGCCATCGGCAAATAAAAAAGTAAAATTTGCCATGGCAATAAAAGTTAAATATTGCCATGGAAATTAGGTAAATTTGCTAAAAATTACTATGGTAATAAAAGTTCAATATTGCCATGGGGATTTTGGTAAATTTGCCATATTAATGAAAGTCAAATAAATAGTAAAACACGCCATGGCATACTGCCATGGGGATTTAGGTAAATTTGCCATGTTAATAAAAGGTAAATTTGACATGTCATATAAATAGTAAAACTTGCCATGGGAATAAATGTTAAAAAAATTCCATGGGGATTTAGGTAAATTCGCCATGTTAATAAAGGTGAAAACTTGCCATGGCAATATTAGCCATTTTGTGTTGTTTTTGACAATTTAAAGAATTACAACGACAATTTTAAAAATCAAAAGTTGCCACTGCGAGAAAGCAATGAATTTGCCATGATCCAAGAACTAAAATTCCCATGGTTCGATAACTACATTTTCCATGTTTTAGTGATCATTTTTTCGTGGCAATTTTAGAGATGTCTAAAAACATGGAAAAATAGACATGATACTTGAGTTAAACTTGCCATGTAGAATCTATAAAGAATTTGGACATATAAATTTGAAGGGTGGCAAGATTGCCATGTTTTAGAAACTTTCAAAATTTGCCATGTTTTAGAGAAGAGCAAATGTATATTTGCCATGTGCCCACGGTCCAAAATTTACCATGCCGGTACTTGTTAAGTTGCTGTGGCAAAAAAACAAAATAGTTTCCTAATCTAATAATGAATTTGTTTATTCCTTGAAACAATGGCAAATTTGCCATGGTAAAAATACAAGAGAACACGAATTAGACCTAAAAATGCTTTGTGATCAGTCCATTAATGTACACAAAATTGCCATGTCTTATATATCATTTTTTTCATAAATTTGCCGTGCAACTACTTAGAAGCTTTGTAAATTTGCCATGATGACGAGTGAACTCCATTGATTCCCGTAGTAACTAATCCAAATCACCAAGCAAACATAAAAACAAAAATGGCAAATTTGCCATGGGAAGATGTAGAGAATGCAATTACACCTAAAGTTGCCATAAGATCAGTCCATCCATTTTACACAAAAAGATAGAAATGTGCTTTAAATCAAATTTCCATGGACTAGCCGTGTAACTTTTACAAGGTTTATAATTTGCCATGATGTTGTGTGAATTTATCACCCGTATCAAACTTAAAATCAAAGCACGAAGCTAACACTACATATAATCTGGTGAGAGAGCAACATCAATCACAAAAAAGCGGAGACATCATACATACCATCGGAGAATCGCCCACACACGTCCACCGTTGCTCCTCCCCCTCCCCGCTCCGCCTCCTCAAGCACCTTGTTGGCGCTGATGGGGAACGTTGCATGAAAATCAAAAAATTTCCTACGAATCACCCAAGATCTATTTATGAGAAGCATAGCAACGAGAGGGGAGAGTGTGTCCACGTACCCTCGTAGACCGTTAAGCGGAAGCGTATATTACGCGGTTGATGTAGTCGTACTCTTCACGATCCAATCGCGATCCGATCCGATGAAGTACCAAACAGACGGCACCTCCGCGTTCAGCACACGTGCGGCTCGATGATGTCTCCTCCTTCTTGATCCAGCAAGCAAGGGTGGAGAAATAGATGGGATCTCAACCAGCATGATGGCGTGGTGGAGATGGTGGTGGTGTAGTGTCGGCAGGGCTTCACCAAACACTGCCGGAACCAATCTGAGGAGAAAACGGAGTTATGGGAGAGGTAGGGCTGCCGCTGGGGCGTGGAAATTGATGTGTCCAGCCCCTACCTCTCCCCCACTATATATAGGAGGCAAGGGGGAGGGCTGGGTCGCAGCCCTAGCCCCTCCTCCAAGGAGGGGAGGCGGCCAAGGGAGGAGTCCTCCCTCCCCAAGGCACCTAGGGGGTGCCTTCCCCCTTAGGACTCTTCCTCCTATACCTCTCCTTGGTGCATGGGCCTCTTGGGGCTGGTGCCCCTGGCCCATGTAGGCTAGGGCACCCCCCTACAGCCCAAGTGGGCCCCGGGGCCAGGTGGACCCCCGGACCCCTTTCAGCACTCCCAGTACAATACCGATAATGCCCAAAACTTTTTCGACGACCAAAACAGGACTTCCTATATATAAATCTTTACCTCTGGATCATTCTGGAGCTCCTCGTGATGTCCCGGATCTCATACGGGACTCTGAACAACATTCGGTCACCAACATACATATCCCAATACTACTCTAGCGTCACCGAACGTTAAGCGTGCGGACCCTACGGGTTCGAGAATCATGTAGACATGACCGAGACACCTCTCCGGTCAATAACTAATAGCGGGACCTGGATGCCCATATTGGTTCCAACATATCCCATGAAGATCTTTTATCGGTTGAACCATGATGTTGAGGATTCAGTTAATCCCGTATGCAATTCCCTTTGTATAGCGATATGTTACTTGCCCGAGATTCGATCGTCGGTATCTCCATACCTAGTTCAATCTCGTTACTGGCAAGTCTCTTTACTCGTTCCGTAATACAAGATCCCGTGACTAACTAATTAGCCACATTGCTTGCAAGCTCTTTACAATGTTGTATTACCGAGAGGCCCAGAGATATCTATCCATCATACGGAGTGACAAATCCCAGTCTCGATCCATGCAACCCAACAAACACCTTCGGAAATACCTGTAGAGCACCTTTATGATCACCCAGTTACGAAGTGACGTTTGATAGCACATAAGGTGTTGGTGCAATATCTGCCTACCTATGTGTTGGAGATTGTTGACAGAAACAGGTATGGACTGATTTGTTTGCTAGTGCATATAGAGAGAAATAGTCCATACAGAACCGAAGAGGATGCTGTCTCCGGTGTCAAGTTTGATGAACTTCACCAAAGTATATCTGCGTTGCAGAGAAGAATGAGCTACATTTGTTGAAGATATGTATGCGAGAAGATTGATGTGAAGGAATTAACCCCTCAAAGATTTAATGCTGAAGCAAAGCATTTGGTTCGGTAATGTCGTCCGAAGAAATTGACTGCAGCAAACGGAAGTCGAAGACAAATTGAAGACGTAGTATTCTTTTTGTCTTTCTTCTTTGGTTCATTTGAGTCATAGGACCTCCGTACTATTAAGAGGGTTATAGGTTCTCGAAGCTTAGATTCGCTGTGATGCTTAGCCCAAAACCTATGAAAGGTGCGAGAGAAATCTCTTTATGCTCCGACTGATTACCTGACAGCAGTAAACGTTGTTCTTCGTGCTGCAGGAGATATCTTTCGGGCTGTGGAGTTAGCATTACTTGCTCCGCAAGTAATGTTACCGTTGTGCTCAAATTTTCGACCGTTGGACTCGTGTCGTTCGTCCATTGGCTGCTCCACATGTCCAATTTGGTCATTTCCCATCAGGGAAGGCTGCGGCTATAAATAGCCACCCCGCTCTAACGTTGTTCGTTGGCTGCTCCGCTTGAGATTTGTGAGAAGATTGATTTGAGCAACCCCTCTCCGAGTGATTTGAGTTTAAGATCCACCGAGAGAAAAATCAAGAACCCAAACTTAGACAGTGGTTTAGCATCACAGTAGTTCTAAGTTATAGTTCTTGTATATATTACTCTTGAGAGCTGCGCACTCTCTAGACGGATAGGTTTCCGCTCGAGTGTTGAAGAGTTGTTGTCTTCACTGAGCTAGATCTTCAGCAACCAAGAGTGATTGTGGTTTGCGAAGGTTGACCGAAGGTTTGGAGATCGCCAACAAAGATCTACCACGAGTGAAATCAACTGGAGTCTGATCAGCTTTGAGTTGAAGGAGAATAGGGTGAAGAGAGTTTATCTTCCATGTTAAGTCACAGCCCCTCCAACCAGACGTAGCCCTTTGGCAGAAGGGTGAACTGGTCTACCAAATCTCACTGTCGCCATTGAGCACCACCGGTTCATTCTACTTTACTGCAATTCCTTCAGTAGTTTACTTTCGTGCTCTGTGTCGATAGTTTACTCGATCATTATCTTCTGTTGTATTTCCATTTCGCATCTTTCTATTCTGTTGTCAACCTCGGATATCACTGTGTTCATTCAGTTTCATTCTCATCACTTGTTTTCATTCGTCAATGTCATATTCCTCGGTTCATATATGATATCTTACTGTAGTTCTAATTCTCTGTGCGTATCATGTTGTGTCTAATTCTACTGCATCTGTTTGCATGTTGCATTACTCTCATCGTAGTTAAACCAGTGATTTCCCAAGCTCGTACTGTTATCACTTCTTTCATCGAGGAATATACTTCTGAAGATGAAGATTGATTTAGTGCATTTCCATCTTTTCATTATTCCGCTGCTGTGATTGGGATTGATTTCAAAACATTCGAAAGAATTTGTGAATCTCCTATTCACCCCCCTCTGGTCAATATACTCTCGGTCCTAACACAAGGCATTCCTCTGATATCCGGGAGTGACATGATCTCATGGTCGAAGGAACTGATACTTGACATGAAGAAAGTTGTGGCAAATAACTAAACGATCTAATGCTAAGCTTATGGTTGGGTCTGTCCATCACATTATTCTCCTAATGATGTGATCCCGTTATCAAATGACAACTCATGTCTATGGTTAGGAAACCTTAACCATCTTTGATCAACGAGCTAGTCTAGTAGAGGCTTACTAGGGACACGGTGTTGTCTATATATTCACACATGTATTTAAGTTTCCGGCCAATACAATTATAGCATGAATAATAAACATTTATCATGAACGGGAAATATGATAATAACCATTTTATTATTGCCTCTAGGGCATATTTCCAACAATCTTCCACTTGCACTAGAGTCAATAATCTAGTTCACATCGCCATGTGATTAACACCCAATGAGTTCTGGGGTTTGATCATGTTTTGCTTGTGAGAGAGGTTTTAGTCAACAGGTCTGCAACATTCAGATCTGTATGTACTTTGCAAATATCTATGTCTACAATGCCCTGTATGGTGCTACTCTAGCTAACTGCTCCCACATTCAGTATGTATCCGGAATGAGACTCAGATTCATCTGGATCGGTGTCAAAGCTTGCATCGACGTAACCCTTTACGACGAACTCTTTATCACCTCCATAACCGAGAAAAATTTCCTTAGTCCTCTTTAGGCACCTAAGAATATTGTCGGGCCCATGGGACTGGGGGTACCCAGGCCCGTCAGCCTGCGGCCCAAGACGTGGCGCACGCCCATGGCCCAGTGGCCGGCCCGCTACAGGACTTCATGAGCAAGACCCTCGCGAGGCACACATCAGCAGGCATCATCAACAGCCTCACGAGCCCCCCTCATGGGGCGATCTCTCGAGGCCCCTCTCTGGGTGAGCAAGTCAGGCGTGGCTTGGCGGGTCGTAGTACACTGCGTCCCCACGTGGGTGATGCGCACGATGATGGGTGGCACCAGGAGCCGTGCCAGTAGGCGCGGATGAGGAGGCTTTCCCCTTTCGTGCTAAGGGAGCAAGGACAACGTACCGGTTCCCAAAGCAATCCTCGAAGGTTACCTATTTGGTGCAAGAGGACCAAGATGACGGGCTCGCTAGGACGAAGGTCATCACCGAGCCCACCAGCGCGTCACGACAGGAGGCTTTTGCAGGCGAAGACGGCCTTTAGTCAGGATAGGCTGCAACCTTGTCCCCTTTCGAATTGGCCGTTGTGGCAGCCCTTCCCACCATGTGTTTTTGGGGAAGAGGACCAAGGGTAGTATAAGAGAGGGCAGGGTGCCACCGTAGAGGGGGATGGATTTTGGAGCAAGGATCGACTCATTCGGAGCAACTAGAGCTACGGGCTTGTACTCCATCTCCCCAAGCAATTCCAACCAAGCAGGAGTAGGGTCTTACACCGCATGGTGGCCCGAACCTGGGTAAACTGCCATGTCCATTGTTCTTCTTCCTTAGCTCGAGCACACCGGAGCATCGCCGTGAGGTTGTGAGGCTGAGTAGGTTGATAGGAACGAGCGTACCCCAGAGTTCGTACCTTCTTGGGTCCCCGGAGCCCCGATTCTGAAATTTGGCACACCAGGTAGGGGTGCGACGTTGTTCTTCCGCTTTGCTCCGATCTCCGCTACACCGACTCCATGGCTAACGCTCGCTGTGTTCGTGCCGAGCGCCGGGCAACTCGCGTCGCCCAGACGGAGACCATGGGCCGCGGCAACCGCCGCCACTCTACCGAGGCCACGGCGGCTGCCACTGAGCCCGCCGCCCGCGAGCAGCAGGACTCCTCCATGCACCCTTTCGTGCAGCTCGATGGCCGCACCGCCACGGCCTCCTCCTCCCTTGGCTGCCGCGGGCTGCCGAACACACAGGCTGCGCTGCTCATGGCGCGCGAGTTTCTCCGCTACCGCCCGGCTGACGCCGGCTATGACGCTTGGCTGGGCCGCATCACTAAGCTCATCAACGCCGCTGGAGAGGCCTCGGTGCCCTCTTGCTCCGCCCTCCGATGTCTCCTGCTGGGGATGTGGAGCATGGCGTGCCTCCTCCTCCCCTGCGCGGTGACCTCGCCGGGCCAAGGCGCGACACGCGCCCGCGTGACCCGCCTCCCGGTGCACCCGCCCCGCTCGGGGATGAAGCCAGCTGCCAGATCGTCCATCGTGCGCCGCTCGATGCGCGCGTGCTCCTCGAGCAACAATGGCAACGCCAAGACCGTATCGTTGAAGAAGTCGCTGGGGCCGGGCATCAAAACCGGGCCACCCTCGTGCACACTGTCCCCACAAGCAGTGTGGACTGCCGGGCCTTCACTCGCGAGCTGCACCGGGTGGTTTGTGCCTCAAGTTCAAATCGTAACTGCCCCCGTGCTACGACGGCATCCCTGACCCCATGGAGTTCCTCCAGCTCTATGCGCTGAGCATTGAGGCGGCGAGCGGCAACAACAAAGTCATGGCGAACTGGTTCCCCATGGCCCTCATAGATGGCGCACACTCCTGGCTCATGAACCTGCCCAAGCGGTCGATCTCTTCGTGGAGCGAACTTTGTGAGCATTTCGTCGCCAACTTCAAGGGCACGCACGACCGCGCCCTCACCATCAACGACCTGCGGCACGTGAAGCAGCGCCCTAGAGAGACCCTCCACAAGTACATTCAGCGCTTCAGCCAAGTGCGCAACAAGATCTCGCGCGCCTCGGACGAAGCCATCATCTTGGCATTCTCCAACGGCGTCACGGGCGTTAGGATGCGCGAGAAGCTCGCCATCAACGACAATCTGAGCTTGGTGCTGGAGCTGTTCAACATCGCTGACAGGTGCGCCAAGGCCGAGGAAGGCTGTCTCTTCATCCACAATGACCCCGATGCGGCGCTCGACGACAGCAAGGCCAAGGTGAAAGTGCAACTAATCCCCGAGTGGTTTTGGTAATTCATAACAACATATAGCTCATTGAACTAATATCCATTCAAGTTGACTTTTTCAGAAAGTTCAATGATTGGCATGGCATGGACTAGAATTGTGGACCCCTCAAAATGCTAAGGACACATATTGGCAAAAGCTCAAGACTCTTCATTTATATTTTAGTGATCCAAGATCACATTGAGTCCATAGGAAAGCCAATACTATTAAAAAGGGATGAGGTGTTGCTTAATGGTGTACTTGCTCAAAGTGCTTAGTGATATTGCTCCAAAACCCTTAGCCACTTTCCCATTTCCACATATGTCCAAAACTCAAAGTCAAACTCGGCCCCACCAAAATGTTCTATTCGGCGCCACCGAGTTCAGTTGACATAGCCACTGCCAGAAACCCTAAACGATTCGGTCACACCGATACGGATCTCGGTCTCGCTGAGATGGCCCTGCAAACTCTCTGTTTCCCTTTGTAACATTTTGGTCTCACCGAAATGAGCGATCAGTCCCACCAAGTTTGCTTGACCAACTCTCTGTTTGCTCTTTGCTGAAATCGGTCTCACCGAGTTCATGCAATCGGCTTCACTAAGATGAGGTTTTGCCCTAGCCCTTGCACATCGGTCCCACCGAGTTGTTCCAGTTGGTCCCACCGAGATTCCTAACGTTCACATTTTGAACTGAATCGGTCTCACCGAGTTCTTCTATCCTGTCTGACCGAGTTGGGTCAAATGTGTGTAACGGTTGGATTTTGTGTGGAGGCTATATATACCCCTCCACCCCCTTCTCCATTCAAGAGAGAGCCATCAGAACGTGCCTACACTTCCACTACTCATTTTCTGAGAGAGAACCACCTACTCATGTGTTGAGACCAAGATATTCCAATCCCACCACAAGAATCTTGATCTCTAGCCTTCCCAAGTTGCTTTCCACTCAAATCATCTTTCTACCATAGCCAAATCTATGAGAGAGACTTGAGTGTTGGGGAGACTATCATTTGAAGCACAAGAGCAAGGAGTTCATCATCAACACACCATTTATTACCTTTTGGAGAGTGGTGTCTCCTAGATTGGTTAGGTGTCGCTTGGGAGCCTCCGACAAGATTGTGGAGTTGAACCAAGAAGTTTGTAAGGGCAAGGAGATCGCCTACTTCGTGAATATCTACCCGAGTGAGGCAAGTCCTTCGTGGGCGATGGCCATGGTGGGATAGACAAGGTTGCTTCTTCCTGGACCCTTCGTGGGTGGAGCCCTCCGTGGACTCGTGTAGCCTTTACCCTTCGTGGGTTGAAGTCTCCATCAACATGGATGTACGATAGCACCACCTATCGGAACCACGCCAAAAATCTTCGTGTCTACATTGCGTTTGCCTTCTCCAAACCCTTCCCTTTACCTTCATATGCAATGTTTACTTTTCGCTGCTATACTCTTAGAATTGCATGTGTAGGTTGATTGCTTGACTTGTGCTAGTTGCTAAAATCTGCCAACAATTAAAATTGGGAAAAGGCTAGATTTTTATTTGGTCAAGTAGTCTAATCACCCCCCCCTCTAGACCTACTTTCGATCCTACAAGTGGTATCAGAGCTTTGATCTCCATTTGCCTTGATTTCCATAGCATTGGTGATCATAGCCTTGGTTTCACAACCTAGGAGAGTATGGCGTCTAGCGAGGGAAATTACCACCGTAGAGGTCCTTATTTTGATGGTACAAATTTTGCTAGTTGGAAGCATAAGATGAAAATGCATATTCTTGGTCATAACCCCGCCGTTTGGGCTGTTGTGCGTATTGGCTTGCAAGGTGATTTCTTCGAGGATGGAAAAGAACCGGATCGTGAAGCGACATCGGAAGAAATGAAGATGCTGCAATACAATGCTCAAGCTTGCGATATTCTCTTCACCGGATTGTGCCCCGAAGAATTCAACAAAATCAACCGTCTTGAGAATGCAAAGGAAATTTGGGATACTTTGGTTGATATGCACGAAGGTACCGAGTCCGTCAAGGAATCCAAATTGGATGTGCTTCAAAGTCAACTTGACAAGTTCAAAATGAAGGATGGTGAAGGAGTCGCTGAGATGTACTCTAGGCTTGCTCTCATCACAAATGAGATTGCCGGCTTAGGAAGCGAAGAGATGACCGACAAATTCATCATCAAGAAGATCCTAAGAGCCTTGGATGGAAAATATGATACCGTGTGCACCTTGATCCAAATGATGCCCAACTACAAAGATCTCAAGCCAACGGAAGTCATTGGTAGAATTGTTGCTCATGAGATGTCACTCAAGGATAAGGAAGAGCTCCACAACAAGTCAAGTGGTGCTTACAAAGCTTCATGTGATGCTCCTACAACATCAAGTGAGAAACAAGTCTTCAATGAAGAATTGAGCTTAATGGTGAAGAACTTCAACAAATTCTACAAGAATAGAAGCAAAGAGAGAAGTTCCAAGTCAAGGTCCTACAATGACAAAAGATCTTCTAGTCGTGATCGCAATTGCTACAATTGTGGAAGACCCAGACACTACTCCAATGAGTGTACGGCTCCCTACAAGTAAAGAGAAGATTCACCTAAAAGGAGAAGTAAACGAGATGAATCACCACCAAGAGAGAGAAGGAGTAGAGATGATCGTTATGAACGAAAACCCTCTCATAGAAGCAATGATTCGAAAAGGAAGGACAAGTCATCAAAGAACTACACAAGACGAAGACATCAAGCTCATGTTGGTGAATGGGTATCCGGTTCCAACTCCGACAACTACTCTGAGAGAAGTTATCACTCTGACTCTGAATATACTCAAGATGAAGGTGTTGCCGGTCTTGCACTTGTGTCATCCAACTCCTACAACATATTTGACTCACCAAATGAAGGAATTGGAAGGTGCTTCATGGCTAAAGGTCCTCAGGTATCACACCCCGAGTACTTTGATTTCAATAGTGATGAAGATGATTTGCTAGGTGATGATGATTTACTTGTTGACAACACTAGTGATGAAAACTATGATGAAATTGCTATTAATCATGCTAATCAAGATAAAACGAATGACAATGATAAGAAGGATATTGTGCGTCTAACTAAAGAACTAAACACTCTTAAGTTAGCTCATGAAACTACTTTAGAGGATCATCGAGAGCTTTTAAAGACTCATGAGAAGCTACGCTTCAAGAAGCTCAACTTAGAGCAAGAGCATGGGTTCTTAAAAGCAATCAATGATGATCTTCGAAAGAAGAGTTCTTTTTACATTGCCAAGCGTTTACTCTTGTCTACTTATATGCCACAAGTAAAATCTAGCAACAAGAGCAAGAAAGATTCTTCTTCTAGCAGTAACAATAATCATGTTAAATGCAATATTGTTGCTTCTAGTAGTTCTCTTGATTCCACTAATGATTCTCTTAGCCGAGTTACACTTGAGCAAGAAAATAGCTTATTGAAGGGAATTATAGAGAAAGGTGTTTACAAGAGCCTTGCTGGAAGTAAGTAGTTTGAGGAAATTGTACGCAAGCAAGGAAGGCACCGGAAGAACCAAGGTGTTGGTTTTGAATGAAAGTTCAATGCCAATGGAGTTGAGTGGGAAGAAGATCAATACCCCAAGATGAAGTTTGTTCCTCAACAAGAGAAGTATGATCCCACTTCTTTCAAGGGAACACAAGCTCAAGATGATCTTCCACCACAAGACCACAAGCTAAAAGGCAAGGACAAGCTTCAAGAAGAGATTGATGCATTTGAAGAAGCTCCTAAGGCCATGGTCAAGTGGATTCCCAAGACTACATCAAGTTCTACTTCATCAAGTATGACTACAACTCCAAGGATTCCCATCAAGTTGATGTGGATCCCAAAGAAGAAGAACTAGAGAGTTCTTGAGGGTGACTCCACCAACATACTTCACTCATATTCATTTTGGCAAGGATAAGTGCAATCAACTTTCATATCTTGCACTAGTTCAAGGAATCACAAACCCTCTTGTTGGTAAGACAAGGGACAAGGTAACCTAATGCTTTCATGGACATCATCATGTGTGTGTTTCCCTCTATGTCTATGGATATCCTTGTATGTTCCTTGTGGGACTAACCCGTGTAGGTATTGAAAGTGCAACTCACTCCAATGGATTGCTCCAAATGATCTACATCAACATTAAGCATCCACATCTTCAACACCTACATGAAGTCATCATCGACAAAACCCAAGGTTAGTTCATCCCTCTAAGGGGGGATATCACATCTAGGGGGAGCTTTACTCTAAAAATTGAGCTAAAGCAACTCTAATGATGTGAATACAACAATGCTTTATGTAAAAGTGGTAACCCCACTTGTGCTTAAACGATGAGTATGACCTATGATCAAATGTTCTCATTTGACTCCTAAGTCAATATTGATGTCTACTACGCAACCTTCTTCTTGTAGACTCATGTTGGGCCTCCAAGCGCAGAGTTTTGTAGGACAGTAGCAAATTTCCCTCAAGTGGATGACCAAAGGTTTATCAATCCGTGGGAGGCGTAGGATGAAGATGGTCTCTCTCAAACAACCCTGCAACCAAATAACAAAGAGTCTCTTGTGTCCCCAACACACCCAATACAATGGTAAATTGTATAGGTGCACTAGTTCGGCGAAGAGATGGTGATACAAGTGTAATATGGATGGTAGATATAGGTTTTTGTAATCTGAAAATATAAAAACAGCAAGGTAACTAGTAACAAAAGTGAGCAAAAATGGTATTCCAATGCTTAGAAACAAGGCCTAGGGTTCATACTTTCACTAGTGCAAGTTCTCTCAACAACGATAACATAATTAGATCATATGGCAATCCCTCAACGTGCGACAAAAGTCACTCCAAAGTTCCTATCGCGGAGAACATAAGATGAAATTGCTTGTAGGGTACGAAACCACCTCAAAGTTATTCTTTCCAATCAATCCATTGAGCTATTCCTATAAGTGTCACAAACATCCCTAGAGTTCATAGTAAAATAACACCATATGACACACATCAATCAACCCTAATGTCACCTAGATACTCCAATGTCACCACAAGTATCCGTGGGTCAATTATACGATATGCATCAAACAACTTTAGATTCATAATATTCAATCCAACACAAAGAACCTCAAAGAGTGCCCTAAGATTCCTACCGGAGAAACAAGGACGAAAACATGCATCAACCCCTATGCATAGATTACCCCAATGTCACCTCGGGAATCCGCGAGTTGAGTGCCAAAACATACATCAAGTGAATCAATAGAATACCCCATTGTCACCACGGGTATCCCACGCAAGACATACATCAAGTGTTCTCAAATCCATAATAGTATTCAATCCGATAATAGTGAAACCTCAAAGGTAAAACTCAATTCATCACAAGAATATAGAGGGGGAGAAACACCATATGATCCAACTATAATAACAAAGCTCGCGGTACATCAAGATCGTGCCAAATCAAGAACACGAGAGAGAGAGAGAGAGAGATCAAACACATAGCTACTGGTACATACCCTCAGCCCCGAGGGTGAGCTACTCCCTCCTCGTCATGGAGACCGCCGGGATGATGAAGATTGCCACCGGTGATGATTTCCCCCTCCGGTAGGGCACCGGAACGGGCTCCCGATTTGTTTTTGGTGGCTACAGAGGCTTGCGGCGGCGGAACTTCCGATCTAGGTTTCTTTCTGGGGGTTTCTAGATTTATAGGAATTTTTGGCGTCGAGAACAAGTCAGGAGGGTCCACGAGGAACCCACAAGACCGGAGGGCGCTCCCAGGGGGTATGGCGCGCCCTCCACCCTTGTGGAGGCTTCGTGGCTCTTCTATCCCAACACTTTTGCTTCGGGGGCTTCTTTTGGTCCATAAAAAATCACCGTAAATTTTCAGCTCATTTGGACTCCGTTTGATATTCCTTTTCTGCGAAACTCAAAAACAAGGAAAAAACAGAAACTGGCACCGGGCTCTAGGTTAATAGGTTAGTCCCAAAAATAATATAAAATAACATATAAATGCATATAAAACATCCAAGATGGATAATATAATAGCATGGAACAATCAAAAATTATAGATACGTTGGAGACGTATCAAGCATCCCCAAGCTTAATTCCTGCTCGTCCTCGAGTAGGTAAATGATAAAAACAGAATTTTTGATGTGGAATGCTAGCAAGTGCACAAGTTTGATCAATGATAATTTCAATCACTTTTTCTAGCATCATTATATATCATAAATAGTAGCTCATCTCATAAAACTTCTCATGATCAAGTAGCAAACTATTCACATGTTAAAGCATAGATCATAAACTTTCTTGAAAACTAACAAACTAGGTTTTCAGTCATCAAACAATTGCAATTCATCTAATTTTTAGGAAGGGTCTATGTAAGAGCTTTGATTTAGCAAATCCCACATACTCAACTATCATATAGTCTTCCATGATTGCTACCACTCAAAGCATATTTTTAGAACAAATAGCATCCATCGAACACAGAGAAAGATAGGGGCTTAATGTTTTGCCTCCCAACTTATTTATCATATAGATAATTGTCAACAATAATAATTCATGATCAAATATATTTGAATGGCCATATATGCTTAGATCTTTCCCCACCACATGATGCTTGCCAACTAAAGAGTAGGTTGGAATGAGAAGGAATATTACTGACTCTTACATAAAAGTAAAAGATAGGCCCTTCGCAGAGGGAAGCAGGGATTTGCAGAGGTGCCAGAGCTCGAAGCTTTTAAAATAGAAATAAAAATAATTTTGAGAGGTATGCTTTCATTGTCAACATAACAACCAAGAGTTCCCAATATCTTCCATGCTAGATACATTATAGGCGGTTCCCAAACAGAAAGGTAAAGTTTTTACTCCCCCTCCACCAACAATCACACTCCACGGCTGGTCCGAAACAACGGGTACCGTCCATACCAACAACAGTCCTGGGGGAGTTTTGTTTAATTATTTGAAATTTTGTTTTTGATCTTTTGATCATAGGACTGGGCATCCCAATTACTAGCCACCCTCTCATGAATGATAAGTGAATAAACACTCATCGTGAGAATAACCCACCTAGCATGGAAGATACTGACAGCCCCTAGTCGCTACATGAGCGATTCGGGCATACAAAACAGATTATTATTTGAAGGTTTGGAGTTTGGCACATGCAAATTTACTTGGAACGGTAGGTAAATACCTCATATAGGTAGATATGGTGGACACTCATGGAAGAAACTTGGTTCAAGGAGTTTGGATGCACAAGCAGCATTCCCGCTTAGTACAGAAATTTTGGCTAGCAAAAGATTCTAAATAGCAAGCACCACATGTTGGAGGATCCATAACAATATAACTTCTATACAAATATACCCAAGCATAACTCATTATGTTGTCTTTCTTGTCCAACTTCAACTAATTTGCTCAGGTTTGAAAATAATTAATGGGGCTCACAATCATAGAAGATGTCCAAGATAGTATATTTATATGTGAAATCTCTCTTCCTTCAATATTCTTTCATGAATTGTTCAAGTGACCAATACTATGTTTGCTAACTTTCAATAAATTTACCACCTCTACTTCTTATATGTGAAGTCATTACTCCCCATGGTATAAGCATATGAAGCATATATAATTTCAGATTTATGATATTCAATTCATTCAACCATTTACTCATAGGATATAAGTGAAGCACGTGAGTAAATGACTAACTACTCCAAAAAGATATAAGTGAAGATCAATGAGTAGTCAAATAATTAAGTAGCTATGTGAAGACTCTCTCTCATAAATAAAATTTAGATCTTAAGTACTTTATTAAAACAACAAGCAAAACAAAATAAAATGACATTCTAAAAATAGCACACATCGTGTGAAGAAGCAAAAAAACTTAGGCTCAACCGATACTAACCGATAATTCTTGATGAAGAAAGGTGGGATGCCTACCGGGGCATCCCCAAGCTTAGATGTTGAGACTTCTTGAAATATTATATTGGGATGCCTTGGGCATCCCCAAGCTTGAGCTTTTGTGTCTCCTTAATTCCTTTTATATGATGGTTTCCCTAAATCTTAAAAACTTCGTCCACACAAAACTCAACAAGAACTCGTGAGAAAAGTTAGTCTAAATCAAATGCAAAACCTTATCATTCTCTACTGTAGCAAATCACTAAAATTATTATTTGACATTGCATACTAAATGCCTCTGCATATTTAATACTCCTATCCTCAAATAGAATCATTAAACAAGCAAACATATGCAAACAATGCAAACATAACAGCAATCTGTCAAAACAGGATAGACTTTAAAGAGTGCAATTGTACTCATACTTCCCTAAGTCCAAAAATTCTGAAAAATTACTAAACTGTAGAAAATTTGTAATTTTTCATTTTGTAAAAATTTCAAGATTTTATCATTTCCTGACTATTCTCAAATATTCAAAACATAACAGAAAACTTTCTGTTTTCAAACAGCAACATATAGACTTGCAAAATAAGCATGGTAGAGGCTATACTTGACACTTTTATTGAACTAAAAGATACAAAACATTACTCTAAATAGCAGAAATCAAATACTAATAAAAGAAAATGACACTCCAAGCAAAACACATATCATGTGGTGAATAAAAATATAGCTCCAAGTAAGGTTACCGATAATGTTGGAGACGAATGAGGGGATGCCATCCGGGGCATCCCCAAGCTTAGTTGCTTGGATCTTCCTTGAATATTACCTTGGGGTGCCTTGGGCATCCCCAAGCTTAGTGTCTTGTCACTCCTTATTCTCCTCATATCGATATCTCACCCAAAACTTGAAAACTTCAATCACACAAAACTTAACGGAACTTCGTGAGAGGGGTTAGTATGATAAAACAAATCATTCACTTTGGTACTGTCCAGACAAGATTCATAATTTTTATCACATGATGCCTACTGTACCCTATCATTTCTACAATTTATATTAAGCAATATAAGCCATAGAAACTAGAAAACAAGCAAACTATGCATCGAAAACAGAATCTGTCAAAAACAGAACAGCCTGTAAAGATCTGAATTAAGGTAATACTTCTGTAACTCCAAATATTCTAAAAAATTATGAAAACGTATACAATTTGCATGCCAATAAACTGTAAAAAATTAAGAAGTTTTCCACGTTCCAGTAAAATATAGGAATTTCTGTACTGGACGCAAAAGTTTCTGTTTTTGCACAGAATCAAGTCAACTCTCAACCACACTATCCCAAAGGCTTTACTTGGCACTTTATTCAAACAAAAGATATAAAACATGATTAATACAGTAGCCTAATCATGTGAACACACAAAAACAGTAGGGGTAAATGTTGGGTTGTCTCCCAACAAGCACTTTTCTTTAATGCCTTTTTAGCTAGGCATGATTATTTCAATGATGCTCACATAAAAGATAAGAATTGAAACATAACGGGAGCATCATGAAGAATATGACTAGCATGTTTAAGTCTAACCCACTTCCTATGCATAGGTATTTTATTAGCAAACAACTTATGGGAACAAGAATCAACTAGCATAGGAAGGCAAAACAAGCAAAACTTCAAGATTTTCAACACATAGAGAGGAAACTTGATATTATTGCAATATGTAAAAGCTTAAGTTCCTCTCTCATAATAATTTTCAGTAGCATCATGAATGAATTCAACAATATAACCATCACATAAAGCATTCTTTTCATGAGCCACAAGCATAGAAATTTTATTACTCCCCACATAAGCAAATTTCTTCTCATGAATAATGGTGGGAGCAAATTCAATGAAATAACTATCATGTGAGGCATAATCCAATTGAAAATTAAAATCATGATGACAAGTTTCATGGTTATCATTATTCTTTATAGCATACATGTCATCACAATAATCATCATAGATAGCAACTTTGTTCTCATAATCAATTGGAACCTCTTCCAAAATAGTGGATTCATCACTAAATAAAGTCATGACCTCTCCAAATCCACTTTTATCAATATAATCATCATAAATAGGAGGCATGCTTTCATCATAATAAATTTTCTCATCAAAACTTGGGGGACAAAAAATATAATCTTCATCAAACATAGCATCCCCAAGCTTATGGCTTTGCATATCATTAGCATCATGGATATTCAAGGAAAGCATATTAACAACATTGCAATCATGCTCATCATTCAAAGATTTAGTGCCAAACATTTTATGGACTTCTTCTTCTAACACTTGAGCGCAATTTTCCTTTCCATCATTTTCACGAAAGACATTAAAAAGATGAAGCATATGAGGCAACCTCAATTCCATTTTTTTGTAGTTTTCTTTTATAAACTAAACTAGTGATAAAACAAGAAACTAAAAGATTCAATTGCAAGATCTAAAGATATACCTTCAAGCACTCACCTCCCCGGCAACGGCGCCAGAAAAGAGCTTGATGTCTACTACGCAACCTTCTTCTTGTAGACTCGTGTTGGGCCTCCAAGCGCAGAGTTTTGTAGGACAGTAGCAAATTTCCCTCAAGTGGATGACCTAAGGTTTATCAATCCGTGGGTGGCGTAGGATGAAGATGGTCTCTCTCAAACAACCCTGCAACCAAATAACAAAGTGTCTCTTGTGTCCCCAACACACCCAATACAATGGTAAATTGTATAGGTGCACTAGTTCGGCGAAGAGATGGTGATACAAGTGTAATATGGATGGTAGATATAGGTTTTTGTAATCTGAAAATATAAAAACAGCAAGGTAATTAGTAACAAAAGTGAGCAAAAACGGTATTGCAATGCTTAGCAACAAGGCCTAGGGTTCATACTTTCACAAGCGCAAGTTCTCTCAACAATGATAACATAATTAGATCATATGGCAATCCCTCAACATGCGACAAAAGTCACTCGAAAGTTCCTATCACGGAGAACATAAGATGAAATTGCTTGTAGGGTACGAAACCACCTCAAAGTTATTCTTTCCGATCAATCCATTGAGCTATTCCTATAAGTGTCATAAACAGCCCTAGAGTTCATAGTAAAATAACACCATATGACACACATCAATCAACCCTAATGTCACCTAGATACTCCCATGTCACCACAAGTATCCGTGGGTCAATTATATGATATGCATCAAACAACTTCAGATTCATAATATTCAATCCAACACAAAGAACCTCAAAGAGTGCCCCAAGATTCCTACCGGAGAAACAAGGACGAACACGTGCATCAACCCCTATGCATAGATTACCCCAATGTCACCTCGGGAATCCGCGAGTTGAGTGCCAAAACATACATCAAGTTAATCAATAGAATACCCCATTGTCACCACGGGTATCCCACGCAAGACATACATCAAGTGTTCTCAAATCCATAATAGTATTCAATCCGATAATAGTGAAACCTCAAAGGTAAAACTGAATTCATCACAAGAAGATAGAGGGGGAGAAACACCATATGATCCAACTATAATAACAAAGCTCGCGGTACATCAAGATCGTGCCAAATCAAGAACACGAGAGAGAGAGATCAAACACATAGCTACTGGTACATACCCTCAGCCCCGAGGGTGAACTACTCCCTCCTCGTCATGGAGACTGCCGGGATGATGAAGATGGCCACCGATGATGATTTCCCCCTCCGGCAGGGTGCCGGAATGGGCTCCCGATTGGTGTTTGGTGGCTACAGAGGCTTGCGGCGGCGGAACTTCCGATCTAGGTTTCTTTCTGGGGGTTTCTGGATTTATAGGAATTTTTGGCGTCGAGAACAAGTCAGGGGGGGGGGGGTCCACGAGGAGCCCACAAGACCGGAGGGCGCCCCCAGAGGGGTAGGGCGCGCCCTCCACCCTTGTGGAGGCCTCGTGGCTCTTTTGGCCCAACTCTTTTGCTTCGGGGGCTTCTTCTGGTCCATAAAAAATCACCGTAAATTTTCAGCTCATCTGGACTCCGTTTGATATTCCTTTTCTGCGAAACTCAAAAACAAGGAAAAAACAGAAACTGGCACTGGGCTCTAGGTTAATAGGTTAGTCCCAAAATTAATATAAAATAGCATATAAAACATCCAAGATGGATAATATAATAGCATGGAACAATAAAAAATTATAGATACGTTGGAGACGTATCAAATATACTCATATATAGATGACCTAGTCATTGCCAATTGCTTGATAGATGCTAGAGTGTTTGTGCACGCTTTGCCACATGTTTTATTTGCTATCTTATTGTGTGAGCATGTTGGTTGCATAATTTTCTCCATTCGAGGACATCCATTTGTTGCTTTGGTTGTTTGGTTTTTCTTTTTGCCAAATGGATGGACAAGAATGCCTAAGTTCTCCCTCTTGCTATCTATGCTTTTTCTCGTCTCAAACTCTATTCATGCTACATCACAAAGTTTGAACAAGTCGAATTCGGACCCTCCGGGTGGGGAGCACTCGGAGCCACCGATCCGTCAAGGGCTTAACTTCCAAAACCTCTTGATGCCTTTCGGTCAGACCAACTCACTCCTATTCGGTCTCACCGAATTCATTAAGTTGATCTAGGTTTTCATCTCGGTGCAACCGATTTGAACAATTCGGTCACACCGAGTTGCAGCAACTGCTTGCAGTTTTGCATCTCGGTGCCACCGAGTCATTCCACTCGGTCACACCGATAGTGACTGGGTATATATACCGCGGGTTGAAATTTTGGAAATTTCTTCAAAACACTCGACCGCGCCTCCCAGCTCTGCCGCCCCCTTGGTCTCCGGATCATCGCCGTCGTTGCCAGTGACCTCCAGCCGCTGGTCTCCGCCGCCGTCAACGAAATTCTCACTGCCGTTGCTGCCGTAGCAAATCCGTAGCCAAGTTAGGGTACGGATTTGACCCTTTGTGCTTTCCATAACTCCGATTCTTGCACAAAGTATAATGCCTATGTTCTTCCCATGCATGAGATTGATCTATCCACCAAAAGAATTCCTTAGAATAGATTTGATGCAAAAACTTAGGGTTAGGTTTCCACCGAACTCATCTCGGACCGACCGATCTGAGGATCTCGGTCACACCGATTGGCCCTGGCCATTGCACAAGTACAACTCGGTCTGACCGAAGTGTACTGATTGGTGTGACCGAAATCACTTTCTCTGTGAAACCCTAGCATCTCGGAGTCACCGAACTGCATTTCGGTCTGACCGAAACTGTGTGTTTAGACTCTGTTAGTGCTTCAGTGTCACCGAGTTTGTCAAATCGATAGCTCCGAAATGCTTTCTGTAGAAAACTAAAAATAAGTTTTTGTCTCAATATTTTTGCAAAATAAGCTGCACTTTGTGATGCTCATCCACTCTATCTATACACAACTATTCACAGGGTCAGTTTCAGCAATGTTAGAGGGCAGTGATAGTCAGAACAAGTTTGAAGAGCAGGTCAACCTCAGTGAGGGCACTAGTCCCTCAATCAGCTATGATGAGGGGAGCAGAAGCACTCCCAGCAACTTGCCTAAGGCAGCAACCAGGACAAGGAAGAAGAGAACATCTGAATCTGAGGATGAGGACTTTGTTGTTGAGGAGGAGGTGACCTCCAAGAAGAAAGTACTCAAGAAAGAGTATGCTGCTGCTGCAACCAAGCCTGGAATGCCCAAGAAAGCTCATGCTAAGAGAGCTCCAATGTCTAAAGCTAGAGCCTTAACTCAAGAGCGAGCACAACTAGCCAGTGGTGCTGGAAAAGAGTAGAAGAGGAAGGAGAGAGAGTCAAAAAGACCATTGCCAGAGCCATTGGCAAACCTTCTATGATGAGAGATTCTGATGAAGAAGATGAGGAGGAGGAAGAGCCTGTTGCACCTCCTGCAAAGACTCAGAAGCTTATGGAGGATGCCATAAGGACTGGGGCTGCTCCATCTAAGCCCAAGTCTGGCCCCAAGCCTCCAGCTCAAGCTCAAGCTCCAAAACCATCTGCACCCAAGAGATCAACTAGGAACATCCCTGCTGCTGAAAAGAATAAGGCCCCAGTGCCTGAAGCTCAAGAAGAAGAAGTCTCTAGTGCTCAGAAAGTTGAAGCCCAAGATTCCAGATCATGGTGATGATCATCCTGTGGCAGAAAATATGAAGCTGAGAAAGGATGCAGGTCTGAGACTTTGGAGACAGACTGATCCCTATGCCACTAGGAGGAGAACTGTTGTAGACTACCGTTTTCACACCAAGGAACAACAAGATTTCTATGAGACTGTCCTTTTGGACAAGAAGCCCATAGTATGTGACATGAAGTGGGTTGACTGGAAATACATTGATGAAAATGAAGATTATTTCCAAGGTATGCATGAGAGCTTCAGAATGAATGAAGTTGACAAATTTGTTGGACAGAAGTTGACTAAGTGGAACGATGAGATGATCATGCAATTCTATTCCACTGCTCATTTCTACCCTGATGGAAAGATTGTCTGGATGACTGAAGGTACAAGGTATCAATCAACAATCTTAGAATGGGCCAAGCTGATCAATGCCCCAGAGGAAGAGGAAAATGACACTGATGTATATGATAAGCCTAGGAAGGATCACAACTCCATGGCCAACATGTACAAGACTATTCCTGATGATGCCCTGGAGACACACAAGTTTGGATCAATATACTATCTGCTGTCTGGTTTGACCACTATCAACACTATATTGAGGCACACTCTTTTGCCCAAGTCGGGAGAACATAGAATGATCCATGGTCACTCAATCAATTTGCTTCACATGTTTGATGTGCCACAGAAATTTAAGGTGATGACCTTGATTGTAGAAACTGTGAAGAGAACAGCCGCTGATCAAAAGAGATCATGTGGATATGCCCCTCACATTCAAATGTTGATCAATTCCAAGATGGGAACCAGGACATATCTTCTGATAGAGAGCATCTTCCCCTGAGGCCAGATTTTGAGGACAATGAGGTTGTCATGGATGCATCCCATCCTACTAGTGCAGAAGCCCAGGAGAAGAGAGAGAAAGCAAAGGCTACAAAAGCAGCGAAGGCAACAAGTGCACCAGATGCCTCCACAGTGATGCTCAAGACCAAGCAAGATCAACTCAGTTATCTGCTTGAGGCTATAGTGAGAATTGAGAAGGGCTTGGCCACCCTGACTCAAAATCAAGAAAGTCTTGAGAGGATCATTGAGACTAAATTCTATGACCTAGATGTGAAGGTCACTGAGATACAGACTATTGTGGAGAAGCTCCAAGAAGAAGCTGAGGACAGGGAGGATAGACCAACTACAGATACTTTTCAAAGAGTGCCAAGGGCACAAAGGTCATTAGCAGTGCTAGTTGTCACAGACACCAGGACTACTACTTCAGCACCTGCAACAACTGCCACGATTATACCTCCAGTGTCAACCCCTCCAGCTCCACAGACTTCCTCAGAAGCTTTTGCAGATGCCCTCCTCTCCACGCCATCTACGCACACCGGAGCGACAAGCCAGAAGACCCCTTCAGGAGCTCCCGGAGATCGTGCCTAGAGTGCCGCATAACACTATACGTTTTCTAACTTTTTGGTAACTTGTTGCCAAAGGGGGAGAAAGTGTATAGATCACAGGCTTAGAGAGAGAATGTTTTGCCTTTTATATGCCTCTCTTGCTACTTTGTTCATTTGGTTGTTTGATTCCTATGCTACTATTTGTGTTATGCTCGTGAGATACTTATGATCATGTGTTTGATCATACTATGCCTTAATGTGTGCTTGCATGATTATATCTATGATATCTGTGTATGATCAATCACCTTTTACCCTTGGTGATGAGTGCATGTTATTTAAATCTTTTCATTTTGAGCGCTCCACCAAGATGTATGTGACATGGAAGAGTGACCCATGATCCTAATCGATTGTGCATTTGCATTCAAACGCAAATTTTAAATAATGGACAAATTTAGGGGGAGCTCTTGCTTATCACATACTTCTCAAAGGGATGATGTATTTCATTCATATTATCATTTGTCGAAGCTTTGATCTATATGTTGTCATCAATTACCAAAAAGGGGGAGATTGAAAGTGCAACTAATCCCCGGGTGGTTTTGGTAATTCATAACAACATATAGCTCATTGAACTAATATCCATTCAAGTTGAATATTTAAGAAAGTTCAATGATTGGCATGGCATGGACTAGAGATGTGGACCCCTCAAAATGCTAAGGACACATATTGGCAAAAGCTCAAGACTCTTCATTTATATTTTAGTGATCCAAGATCACATTGAGTCCATAGGAAAGCCAATACTATTAAAAGGGGATGAGGTGTTGCTTAATGGTCTACTTGCTCAAAGTGCTTAGTGATATTGCTCCAAAACCCTCAGCCACTTTCCCATTTCCACATATGTCCAAAACTCAAAGTCAAACTCGGCCCCACCGAAATGTTCTATTCGTCGCCACCGAGTTTAGTTGACATAGCCACTGCCAGAAACCCTAAACAATTCGGTCACACCGATACGGATCTCGGTCTCACCGAGATGGCCCTGCAAACTCTCTGTTTCCCTTTGTAACATTTTGGTCTCACCGAAATGAGCGATCGGTCCCACCTAGTTTGCTTGACTAACTCTCTGTTTGCTCTTTGCTGAAATCGGTCTCACCGAGTTCATGCAATCGGCTTCACCGAGATGAGGTTTTGCCCTAGCCCTTGCACATCGGTCCCGTCGAGTTGTTCCAGTCAGTCCCACCGAGATTCCTAACATTCACATTTTGAACTGAATCGGTCTCACCGAGTTCTTCTATTCGGTCTGACCAAGTTGGGTCAAATGTGTGTAACGGTTGGATTTTGTGTGGAGGCTATATATACCCCTCCACCCCCTTCTCCATTCAAGAGAGAGCCATCAGAACGTGCCTACACTTCCACTACTCATTTTCTGAGAGAGAACCACCTACTCATGTGTTGAGACCAAGATATTCCAATCCTACTGATACGTCTCCAATGTATCTATAATTTTTTATTGTTCCATGCTATTATATTATCTATTTTGGATGTTTTATATGCATTAATATGCTATTTTATATTATTTTTGGGACTAACCTATTAACCTAGAGCCCAGTGCCAGTTTCTGTTTTTTCCTTGTTTTTGAGCCTCGCAGAAAAGGAATACCAAACAGAGTCCAAACGGAATAAAACTTCATGATGATTTTTCTTGGACCAGAAGACACCCAGGGGACTTGGAGTCCAAGTGAGAAGAGACACGAGGCGGCAACAAGGGTGGAGGGCGCGCCCTAGGGGGAGGGGGGCGCGCCCCCTGCCTTGTGGGCCCCTTGGGACTCCTCTGACCTAGCACTTCCTCCTATATATTCACATATATTCCAGAACCACCAGAGGCATCCACGAAAACACTTTTCCACCGCCGCAACCTTCTGTTCCCATGAGATCCCATCTTGGGGCCTTTTCCGGCATCCCGCCAGAGGGGGAATCGATCACGGAGGGCTTCTACATCAACTCCATTGCCCTTCCGATGATGCGTGAGTAGTTTATCTCAGACCTACGGGTCCATAGCTAGTAGCTAGATGGCTTCTTCTCTCTCTTTGATTCTCAATACAACGTTCTCCTTGATGTTCTTAGAGATCTATCCGATGTAATCTTCTTTTGCGGTGTGTTTGTCGAGATCCGATGAATTGTGGATTTATGATCAGCTTATCTATGCATATTATTTGAATCTTCTCTGAATTCTTTTATGCATGATTTAATATCTTTGTATTTCTCTTCTAATTATCGGTTTGGTTTGGCCAACTAGATTGGTTTTTCTTGCAATGGGAGAGGTGCTTAGCTTTGGGTTGAATCTTGCGTGATTTCACCCAGTGACAAAGTAGGGGTAGCGAGACACGTATTGCATTGTTGCCATCGAGGATAAAAAGATGGGGTTTTCATCATATTGCTTGAGTTAATTCCTCTACATCATGTCATCTTACTTAAGGCGTTACTCCGTTCTTTATGAACTTAATACTCTAGATGCATGCTGGATAGCGGTCGATGTGTGGAGTAATAGTAGTAGATGCAGGCAGGAGTCGGTCTACTTGACACGGACGTGATGCCTATATGCATAATCATTGCCTTGGATATCGTCATAACTTTGCGCTTTTCTATCAATTGCTCGACAGTAATTTGTTCATCCACCGTATTATTTGCCTTCATGAGAGAAGCCTCTAGTGAAACCTATGGCCCCCGGGTCTATTTTCCATCATATTACTTTCCAATCTACTATTTTGCAATCTTTTATTTTCAGATCTATATACCAAAAAACCCAAAAATATTTTATCTTTTGTTTATCTATCTCTATCAGATCTCACTTTTGCAATTGACCATGAAGGGATTGACAACCCCTTTATCGCGTTGGGCGCAAGTGTTTGATTGTTTGTGCAGGTGTTGGTGATTTGTGCGTTCTTCTCCTACTGGATTGATACCTTGGTTCTTAACTGAGGGAAATACTTACCTCTACTATGCTGCATCACCCTTTCCTCTTCAAGGGAAAAAACAACACAAGCTCAAGAAGTAGCAGGAAGAATTTCTGGTGCCATCGCCGGGAAGATCTACGCCAAGTCAAGAAATACCATGTACCCATCATAAACTCTCATCTCTTGCATTACATTATTCACCATTTGCCTCTTGTTTTCCTCTCCCCCACTTCTAAAACGATTTTCGAAAAGATTTGCCTTTTTATTCGACCTTCTTCCGTTCATCTTTTTAGTTTGCCTTTTGTTTGCTCGTGTGTTAGATTGCTTGCTTTGTCAGGATGGCTCAAGAGAATACCAAATTGTGTGACTTTTCCAATACTAATAATAATGATTTTATTAGTACTCCGATTGCTCCCGCCAGTAGTGCAGAATCTTATGAAATTAATGCTGCTTTGCTGAATCTTGTTATGAAAGATCAATTTTCCGGCCTTCCTAGTGAAGATGCCGCATCCCATCTAAATAATTTCATTGATTTGTGTGATATGCAAAAGAAGAAATATGTGGATAATGATTTTGTTAAATTGAAGCTATTTCCGTTCTCACTACGAGATCGTGCTAAAACTTGGTTTTCATCTTTGCCTAAAAATTGTATTGATTCATGGAACAAGTGTAAAGATGCTTTTATTTCCAAGTATTTTCCTCCCACTAAGATCATCTCCCTTAGGAAGGATATTATGAATTTTAAGCAACTTGATCATGAACATGTTGCACAATCTTGGGAGAGGATGAAATTGATGATACGAAATTGCCCTACTCATGGTTTAAATATGTGGATGATCATACAGAATTTTCATGCCGGATTGAATTTTGCTTCTAGAAATCTTTTAGATTCGGTCGCGGGAGGTACTTTTATGGAAATTACTTTAGAATAAGCTACTAAACTCCTAGATAATATTATGGTTAATTATTCACAATGGCATACCAAAAGATCTTCTACTAGTAAAAAAGTGCATGCCATTGAAGAGATTAATATTTTGAGTGGAAAGATGGATGAATTTATGAAATTGTTTGCTAGTAGGAGTGCTCCTATTGATCATAATGATATTCCTTTGTCTACTTTGATTGAGAACAATAATGAATCTATGGATGTGAATTTTGTTGTAGGAACTTTTGGTAATATGTCATAGAGGTAATTTTAATCCTAGGCCGTTTCCTAGTAATTCTTCTAATAATTATGGTAATTCCTACAACAATTCTTATGGAAATTATAATAAGTTGTCCTCTTATTTTGAGAATAGTATTAAAGAATTTATGAGTTCGCAAAAGAATTTCAATGCTTTGATTAAAGAAAAATTGCTTAAGGTTGATGATTTGGCTAGGAACGTGGATAGAATTTCTCTTGAGATTGATTCTTTGAAAATTAGATCTATTCCACCCAAGCATGATATTAATGAGTCCTTAAAAGCTATGAGAATTTCTATTGATGAATGTAAGGAAAGAACCGCTAAGATTCGCGCTAAGCGAGATTGGTTTGTGAAAGCGTGTTCTTCTAGTTCTTGTGAAAATAATGATGAAGATCTTAAAGTGATTGATGTGACTCCTATTGAATCTTTGTTTTCTAAAATAAATCTTGATAAAGATGGGACTAGAGATGAGTCAACTTTAGTTAGAAGGCGTCCCAATGATTCGGAGTTTATAGATCTTGTTGCAAAAATTGATAAAAGTGGGATTGGAGAGGTCAAAACTTTAAGTAGCAATGAACCCACTCTTTTGGATTTCAAGGAATTTAATTATGATAATTGTTCTTTAATAGATTGTATTTCCTTGTTGCAATCCATGTTGAATTCTCCTCATGCTTATAATCAAAATAAAACTTTTACTAAACATATTGTTGATGCTTTGATGAAATCTTTTGAAGAAAAGCTTGAATTGGAAGTTTCTATCCCTAGAAAACTTTATGATGAGTGGGAACCTACTATTAAGATTAAAATAAAATATTATGAGTGCCATGCTTTGTGTGATTTGGGTGCTAGCGTTTCCACAATTCCAAAAACTTTATGTGATGTGTTAGGTTTCCGCGAATTGGATGATTGTTCTTTAAATTTGTATCTTGCGGATTCCACTATTAAGAAACCTATGGGAAGGATTAATGATGTTCTTATTGTTGCAAATAGGAATTATGTGCCCGTAGATTTCATTGTTGTTGATATAGATTGCAATCCTACATGTCCTATTATTCTTGGTAGACCTTTCCTTAGAACGATTGGTGCAATTATTGATATGAAAGAAGGAAACATTAGATTTCAATTTCCATTAAGGAAGGGCATGGAACACTTTCCTAGAAAGAAAATTAAGTTGCCATATGAATCTATTATGAGAACTACTTATGGATTGCACACCAAAGATGACAATACCTAGATCTATGTGTTTTTATGCCTAGCTAAGGGCGTTAAACAATAGCGCTTGTTGGGAGGCAACCCAATTTTATTTTTGTTTTTACTTTTTTGGTTCTTTTTTTCAATAAACTTTTCATCTAGCCTCTGGTTATATGTGTTTTGGTGTTTAATTTAGTGTTTGTGCCAAGTAAGACCATTGGGATGGCTTACGGTGATATTGATTTGATCTTGCTGAAAAATAGAAACTTTTGCGTCGATTCAAAGAATTTTATTAATTCACTGGAGCATTAAAAAACCCTGAAGGTTTTACACGAGATTTATCTACAAATTTCCTATGTTTTCCTAATTTTTCAGAATTTTTGGAGTTACATAAGTATTAGAACAATTGGGATCTTCGCAGACTGTTCTGTTTTTGACAGATTATGTTTTCTTTGTGTTGTTTGCTTATTTTGATGAATCTATGGGTAATATCGGGGGGTATGAACCATGGAGAAGTTGTAATACAGTATATATTACACCAATATAAATAAATAATGAGTTCACAACAGTACCAAAAGTGGTGATTTTATTTTCTTGTACTAACGGATCTCACGAGTTTTCTGTTGAGTTTTGTATTGTGAAGTTTTCAAATTTTGGGTAAAGATTTGATGGACTATGGAATAAGGAGTGGCAAGAGCCTAAGCTTGGGGATGCCCAAGGCACCCCAAGGTAATATTCAAGTACAACCAAGATCCTAAGCTTGGGGATGCCCCGGAAGGCATCCCCTCTTTCGTCTTCATCTATCGGTAAATTTACTTGAGGCTATATTTTTATTCACCACATGATATGTGTTTTGCTTGGAGCGTCTTGTATGATATGAGTCTTTGCTTTTTAGTTTGCCACAATAATCCTTGTTGTACACACCTTTTGAGAGGGACATGCATAAATCTTGATTTATTAGAATACTCTATGTGCTTCACTTATATCTTTTGAGCTAGGCAATTTTGCTCTAGTGCTTCACTTATATCTTTTTAGAGCACGACGGTGGTTTTATTTTATAGACATTATTGCACTCTCATGCTTCACTTATATTATTTTGAGAGTCTTTCTAAACAGCATGGTAATTTGCTTTGGTTATAAATTTAGTCCTAATATGATAGGCATCCAAGAGGGATATAATAAAAACTTTCATATAAAGTGCATTGAATACTATGTGAAGTTTGATTCCTTATGATTGTTTTGAGATATAAAGATGGTGATATTAGAGTCATGCTAGTGAGTAATTGTGGATTGTATAAATACTTGTGTTAAAGTTTGTGATTCCCGTAGCATGCACGTATGGTGAACCGTTATGTAACGAAGTTGGAGCATGAGGTATTTATTGATTGTCTTCCTTATGAGTGGCGGGGACGAGCGATGGTCTTTTCCTACCAATCTATCCCCCTAGGAGCATGCGCGTAGTACTTCGTTTCGATGACTAATAGATTTTTGCAATAAGTATGTGAGTTTTTTATGACTAATGTTGAGTCCATGGATTATACGCACTCTCACCCTTCCACCTTTGCTAGCCTCTCTAGTACCGCGCAACTTTCGCCGGTGTCATACACCTACCTTTTACCTTCCTCAAAACTGCCACCATACCTACCTATTATGGCATTTCCATAGCCATTCCAAGATATATTGCCATGCAACTTTCCACCATTCCGTTTTATTATGACACGTTCCATCATTGTCATATGTTGCTTTGCATGATCATGTAGTTGAAATAGTATTTGTGGCAAAGCCACCGTTCATAATTTTTATACATGTCACTCTTGAGTCCTTGCACATCCCGGTACACCGCCGGAGGCATTCATATAGAGTCATATTTTGTTCTAAGTATCAAGTTGTAATTCTTGAGTTGTAAGTAAATAAAAGTGTGATGATCTTCATTATTAGAGCATTGTCCCATGTGAGGAAAAAATAAAAGAGGCCAAAGAAGCCCACCAAAAAAAAGAGAGAAAAGAGAGAAGGGGCAATGTTACTATTCTTTTTCCACACTTGTGCTTCAAAGTAGCACCATGATCTTCATGATAGAGAGTCTCCTATGTTGTCACTTTCATATACTAGTGGGAATTTTTCATTATAGAACTTGGCTTGTATATTCCAATGATGGGCTTCCTCAATTACCCTAGGTCTTCGTGAGCAAGCAAGTTGGATGCACACCCACTTAGTTTCTTTTTGAGCTTTCATAAACTTATAGCTCTAGTGCATCCGTTGCATGGCAATCCCTACTCACTCACATTGATATCTATTGATGGGCATCTCCATTGCCCGTTGATACGCCTAGTTGATGTGAGACTATCTCCTTCTTTTTTGTCTTCTCCACAACCACCATATTCTATTCCACCTATAGTGCTATGTCCATGGCTCACACTCATGTATTGCGTGAAAGTTGAAAAGGTTTGAGAACATCAAAAGTATGAAACAATTGCTTGGCTTGTCATCGGGGTTGTGCATGATTTGAATACTTTGTGTGATGAAGATGGAGCATAGCCAGACTATATGATTTTGTAGGGATAACTTTCTTTGGCCATGTTATTTTGAGAAGACATGATTGCTTTATTAGTATGCTTGAAGTATTATTGTTTTTATGTCAATAATAAACTTTTGTTTTGAATCTTATGGATCTGAACATTCATGCCACAATAAAGAAAATTACATGGATAAGTATGTTAGGTAGCATTCCACATCAAAAATTCCATTTTTATCATTTACCTACTCGAGGACGAGCAGGAATTAAGCTTGGGGATGCTTGATACGTCTCCAACGTATCTATAATTTTTGATTGTTCCATGCTATTATATTATTTGTTTTGGATGTTTTATATGCATTAATATGCTATTTTATATTATTTTTGGGACTAACCTATTAACCTAGAGCCCAGTGCTAGTTTATGTTTTCCCCTTGTTTTTGAGCCTCACAGAAAAGGAATACCAAACAGAGTCCAAACGGAATAAAACTTCACGATGATTTTTCTTGGACCAGAAGACACCCAGGGGACTTGGAGTCCAAGTCAGAAGAGCAACGAGGTGGCAACAAGGGTGGAGGGCGCGCCCTAGGGGGGGCGCGCCCCCTGCCTTGTGGGCCCCTCGAGACTCCTCTGACCTAGCCCTTCCTCCTATATATTCACATATATTCCAGAACCACCAGAGGCATCCACAAAAACACATTTCCACCACCGCAACCTTTTGTTCCCTTGAGATCCCATCTTGGGGCCTTTTACGGCATCCCGCCGGAGGGGGAATCGATCACGGAGGGCTTCTACATCAACTCCATTGCCCTTCCGATGATGCGTGAGTAGTTTACCTCAGACCTACGGGTCCATAGCTAGTAGCTAGATGGCTTCTTCTCTCTCTTTGATTCTCGATACAACGTTCTCCTTGATGTTCCTGGAGATCTATCCGATGTAATCTTCTTTTGCGGTGTGTTTGTCGAGATCCGATGAATTGTGGATTTATGATCAGCTTATCTATGAATATTATTTGAATCTTCTCTGAATTCTTTTATGCATGATTTAATATCTTTGTATTTCTCTTTGAATTATCTATTTGGTTTGTCCAACTAGATTGGTTTTTCTTGCAATGGGAGAGGTGCTTAGCTTCGGGTGCAATCTTGCGTGATTTCACCCAGTGACAAAGTAGGGGTAGCGAGACACGTATTGCATTGTTGCCATCGAGGATAAAAAGATGGGGTTTTCATCATATTGCTTGAGTTAATTCCTCTACATCATGTCATCTTACTTAAGGCGTTACTCCGTTCTTTATGAACTTAATACTCTAGATGCATGCTGGATAGCGGTCGATGTGTGGAGTAATAGTAGTAGATGCAGGCAGGAGTCGGTCTACTTGACACGGACGTGATGCCTATATGCATAATCATTGCCTTGGATATCGTCATAACTTTGCTCTTTTCTATCAATTGCTCGACAGTAATTTGTTCACCCACCGTATTATTTGCCTTCATGAGAGAAGCCTCTAGTGAAACCTATGGCCCCCGGGTCTATTTACCATCATATTACTTTCCGATCTACTATTTTGCAATATTTTATTTTCAGATCTATATACCAAAAAACCCAAAAATATTTTATCTTTTGTTTATCTATATCTATTAGATCTCACTTTTGCAATTGATCGTGAAGGGATTGACAACCCCTTTATCGCGTTGGGTGCAAGTGTTTGATTGTTTGTGCAGGTGTTGGTGATTTGTGCGTTCTTCTCCTACTGGATTGATACCTTAGTTCTTAACTGAGGGAAATACTTACCTCTACTGTGCTGCATCACCCTTTCCTCTTCAAGGGAAAAACCAACACAAGCTCAATAAGTAGCACCTACCACAAGAATCTTGATCTCTAGCCTTCCCAAGTTGCTTTCCACTCAAATCATCTTTCCACCATAGCCAAATCTATGAGAGAGACTTGAGTGTTGGGGAGACTATCATTTGAAGCACAAGAGCAAGGAGTTCATCATCAACACACCATTTATTACCTTTTGGAGAGTGGTGTCTCCTAGATTGGTTAGGTGTCGCTTGGGAGCCTCCGACAAGATTGTGGAGTTGAACCAAGAAGTTTGTAAGGGCAAGGAGATCGCCTACTTCGTGAAGATCTACCCGAGTGAGGCAAGTACTTCGTGGGCGATGGCCATGGTGTGATAGACAAGGTTGCTTCTTCGTGGACCCTTCGTGGGTGGAGCCCTCCATGGACTCGCGCAGCCGTTACCCTTCATGGGTTGAAGTCTCCATCAACATGGATGTACGATAGCACCACCTATCGGAACCACGCCAAAAATCTCCGTGTCTACATTGCGTTTGCCTTCTCCAAACCCTTCCCTTTACCTTCATATGCAATGTTTTACTTTCCGCTGCTATACTCCTAGAATTGCATGTGTAGGTTGATTGCTTGACTTGTACTAGTTGCTAAAATCTGCCAACAATTAAAATTGGGAAAAGGCTAGATTTTTATTTGGTCAAGTAGTCTAATCACCCCCCTCTAGACCTACTTTCGATCCTACACAAGTGTAAGGAGGTCAAGCACAAAGGTCCTGCCGTGCTGGCGGCGGAACCCGAGTAGAAGTGCGGCCGTGACTGTGATGAACCCAAGAAGGACCATCGCCCTTCTGCGTCTACCACAACGTGCGCACCCACAACACCGAAGACTGCCAAGCCGCAAAGAGCGCTTTGGCCGTTGACCAGACCGCAACGATCGTGGAGGCGGCCGTGGTGGCGGCCGCTGGGACAACCGTAATGGCAACCCCGGCTAGGTCTGGCGCGACCAACCTTGCGAGGGCGGCTGGCGCGATCAGCCTCGTGAGGGCGCCTGGCACGACCAGCCTCGCGAGGCGCACCCCTAGGGCAACGCTGCCCTTCCACCGCTGCCACCGCCGCCCAGAAGGAACGACACCAACCAGCAAGACGAGGGGGCTGGGGGCTACCAGGAGCCTCACGCGATAGCCTGCATCCTCAGCGGAACTCAGGCCCCCGCGTCCAACTGCCTCTTCAAGCAGTTCTCTCGTGAGGTGAATGCCGCCCTCCCGCGGCTTGAGGCCGTGCGGCCCCTCAAGTGGTCGCAGTACGCCATCACCTTCGACTCCAAGGACCACCTTAGGTGCTCAACCGCTGCCGGTGAGCTCCCCATGCTGTGCACTCCCACCATCAGCAACGTCGCAGTCACCAAGACTCTCATCGGCGGGGTGCTGGCCTCAATGTGATCTCCATCGCAACCTTCGAAATGCTCCAAGTGCCCTATGATCAGCTGATGCTGACCAGGCCCTTCTCCGGGGTGACCGATGGCTCCACCGTCCCCATGGGGCAAGTGTGCCTCCCTGTCACCTTCGGCAAGCGCGGCAACTACCACACTGAGCTCATCGACTTCGATGTGGCGCACATTGGCCTCCCGTACAACGCCATCCTGGGGTACCCCGCACTTGCCAAGTTCATGGCAGCAACCCACCACGGCTACACCGTCCTCAAGATGCCTGGCTGCAGCGGCATCATCACCGCGGCCTTCGACGAGAAGGACACGGTTTGCTCCCTCGAGCATGCCTACCGGGCCGCCGCGGCTGAAAACTCCAACGGCGAGGGCGTCGCCATGCCTCCCGAGGCCACCCCTGCAAAGAAGAAGCAGCTGCTCCCCAAGGACCGCCCTGAGGCGAAGAAGTAGCCGGCTGGTGGCGACACCCAGGGCCTCGCCCCTACTGCCAGGGCCTGCCCTCCTCCTGCATAGGAAGGCGTGCCCGGTGCCTCCCTTCGGTTGGGCTCGGGGGCTTTCACCTGGAAAGCATCCGACCTGACCAGCGTGACGAGGGAGGTGCCTGGGCACCACTTGGAAGCGTGCTTCGATGCGCGCGCCTGCAAGCAAGGAGCATGGCGTCAGGCACCAGAGGCACAAGAGTTCATCACCCAGGAGATTCACAAGCTTCGGGAAGCACGGGCCATGCGCGGCGAGCATCGGCCCGTGTGTTCCGTCAATTCAGCTGCCGCCCTCGGAGAGGGCAGCAACGTGCACGTGTGCATCGACGTCGAGAGCCTCAATGGGGCCAGCTCCTAGGACCTCTTTTAGCCATCGCGCGTCACCCTGAGCAGGGGCATCGCCACCAACTACACCCGCATGCCCTTCGACCTGGAGAGCACCGCCGCTACCTTCCAAAGGCCGGCGCGGCTTGCAATGGCGCCTCGCGAGACTTCAGCCCCTCGCGAGCCCCCAAGGCCTCAGGAGCCAGCCGGCCCCTGAGAGGCAAACCTCCACGGCACGCTTCGCCAAGCAGCCGGACGCTCCCGCAGCAGCATGATTGCTAGGTGACTTTTTGGTTTGTTCAAATTGAGGGCGCCCTTCGGGCTGCATCATCCTCAAGCTGGTCAAGGTCCGTCCCTGTAGCCGCCTCACTTTTGGTCGTGTAGCGAGTCTGGTTATCCTTTAATACATTATCTTGCTCGCTTAACCCTGTGTTTGGTGCCTCGCCACCATTGAGATCACCGCACCCTCGCAACTCTTCTCTTGACCGTCCCATGACTGGGGTTTAGGCACGACGCCTGTGCTCAGGTCCGTCCTTGCAACGCTGATAAATCCAAGCGATCGAGATCTGGCTCGTGGGCCTGCTCCCGTGCACATCACCTCACCGAGATCCTTGGTGCCTCATTTCCTCATGGAACAGCCACGAGTCGGTCGGCGAGCGTGCGTCACCCTACTACCTTGAAGTTGTGCAAATGTGCAGAAACCAAGCTCTAGGGGACTCGAACGGCCACCCGAAGAGCCCCGCATGGCAAGGACTCCAAGGAGCGAGCCGTGGCCTGCCAAACGTCACTCTAGGCATAAGCTAAGTCGAGCCGCCTCACGAGGCACCAGTTTCGTCTCTGGAGTTCCTTCCTCTTGTGACCTAGGCGGAGGCCGTTCTCCTCTTCCGCGTGAGCCGCTTGCACGTCAAGGGGGGGGGGGTCCCTGAGCATCGCGCCTCAGGAACCCTCACTAGCTTCCGGAGCCCCTCACCTCTTGGCCTTATCCCAAGCATCGTGACCTGACATACCAGCGACGGCTGAGGCTCTCGCCTGGGGGCTGGGTCCCGACGATGTAGAGCACCTAGGCAAGCAAAGGAAAAGGGGTGAACCCCACGAGGAGATCTCAGGGGGGAACATATGATTTAAACCACAAAGGCATTGCTTGAGACACAAAGGGCATCAATTTTTCACGCACCCCTCACGGGGCTTACATTGATCCGTCACAGAATAGAAGATGGGACAAAGAAGAAAACTTCAAGGAGACGCGTCCAGATGCCGCATGAATTTCTCGCAAGCCACGGCCGCCTCGCATTGTGCCCCAAAAAGCTAAGTTAACCGCCCCACGCGACTTGGTGGTCTATGGTAGCGTTCCTTCTTTTTGTGACCTTGTCCAGGGTGGAAGCCTCTTCTCTCACGCAAGCCGCTTACGCGTCAAGGGGGGCCTCCTAAGCACCTCACCTTAGGAGTTCTTACCGGACCTCGGCCCCCTCACTTCCTGGCCTTGTCCCAGGCATCGCACCCTAACATACCAGCGACGGCTGAGGCCCGCTCGGGGCCAGGTCCTAGCAACGTAGAGTGTTAGGGTGATCGTGAAGAAGGGGGCAAGCCTAATGAGGAGCGCTAAGAACAAACTTGATTTCGAACCACAACAACATTAAATTTAAGGCGTGAGCGCCGCAGTTCCTTACACGCCCCCACGGGGCCCATATCGTTCCGATGCAGGGAAAAGAAGAAGACAAAAGAAAAGCTCTGGACGGAGGCTGCCACCCCCAGGGCGCCGGCTCGGGCGTCGACCGCGCCCTAGTCGGAGTCCTTGTCCTCGCTCTTGACACTGGGGGAGCCGCCACTGCTTCCACTTCCGTCAGAAGGGGACGCATCACCGTCGTCGTCGCTCTCCATGCAACACTTCAGGCGGCAGCCGATGACCCTGAAGATCTTCATGAAGAGCATGGCGGCCCCGTCGTACTTGAAGTAGAGGACATGCCCCATCTTCAAGCCACGAGCGAGGGCGAATGACTTCCACCCCTGCTTCAAGAACATGAAGCCGGTGGGAGTGAACTCTGTCGCCACCCAGGAGGGGCCATTGGAGCAGCCGTCCGGCTATAGCCACAGGCCCAGAGGAGCGCGTTCCCCCATCTCCTCCGCAAAAGAATCCGGGAGCCGGAGCCAGGTGCAGGGCTGGTGGTGCATCCCCATGATGAACTCGCGGGCCGCGTCGGCGGAGTGGCTCCATGACTGGGGCGGCAGGGCGGTTGCGTCGTTTAGCCCACCTCGGCCGCGGCCGTCTCGCTCCGCGCCCCCGTGCCCACGGGCGCAGTTCTTCCGTGACTACTTGAACCGGTGTAGGCCGCCAACGGAGGGCGCCCGCGTCCCCGGGGAGGTGCTCCGGGCGTGGTGGCGGATGTGCGAGGGTGGCCCCGCCCCCTCCTGGCTTCGACGGCTCCACCTCCTCCAACGCTGCCTTCCCCTTCTCCGCGGCGAAGAACCTCCTCACGGCCGTGATACGTCCATTTTGCATCATGTTTTTATGTTGATATTTATTGCATTATGGGCTATTATTTCATTTTAAGATACAATTCTTATGCCTTTTCTCTTTTATTTTACAAGGTTTACATGAAGAGGGAGAATGCCGATAGCTGGAATTCTGGACCGGAAAGGAGAAAATCTGAGATACCTATTCTGCACAACTCCAAATGTCCTGAAACTTTACGGAGAATTATTTTGGAATATATAAAAAATAATGGGTGAAGAAACAACAGAAGGGGACCCACCAGGTGGCCACAAGCCTGGGGGTGCACCCTACCCCCCAGGGCGCGCCCCTTGAGCTTGTGGGCCCTCCCTGGCCAGCCACCGGTGTCCATCTTCTACTATATGAAAGGTTTTGACCTAGAAAAAAAATTAGAAGGAAGCTTTCGGGACGAAGCTGTTGACACACGAACACATCACATGTACCCTCGACGCCGGGGGTGATGCACCGCAGCTCACGTCGAAGGAGACCCGACCGACAGCGCGATACGCAGGACAGTCGGCGGGCGCTTTTGGAGACCCGAAACCCCACACGCCCGAGAGGGACCCCGTCAGGGCGCGCGGCGCAATGGGCTGCCCTAGGTCGATTCACTCGCCCCTAGAGCCTTGGGATTCACAGCTCTCAAACTCGAGGAACAGCGAAGAACGAGGAAGAAAAACGATGGAGAGATAAAACATAGATAAAAAGTAGTCTATTGATTTGTTCGATTGTGTGTTGTTCAATCGGCCATCACCCCCAACATATATAAGAGGCGGCTGGACTTCCTGTACAAGCAAAGGATTCAATCTAGGTTTTCCTTACAAGAAAATTACATCAATTCACGTCCTAGAGTCCTAGTTCTGGTCCCACTCGGATCCATCCCGAATCTGGTCCAATCTTCTGTCTTCCTTGCGTGGGCCGTGGAATCTGCATATGACTTCCGATGGAGACGGTCCAAATATCAATTTTGTGCATTTCGACGAGGCCGAAAATCCGTATGTTGATCACTTTCCCAAATAAGGCCATCTTGAATACTCCACGGGGTCATCTTTAATTTTGGGTCGGACTCGTTCATGTAGCTGACTGGACCGCCTGACACTTGTAGCGTCTCTGCAGGTCGTATACTATGTTGGATGATGATGACTCCAAAAGCAAAGTTGACCGTTTCGATGTTACGAACAACTTTCATGTTGAACACTTTTTCATCCAAGGCCATCTAGATAAGTATTTAAGCCCATCTTCAGCATCTGGTCGGATTGGCCTTGACAGTTTTTACTGTTCCCGGCAAGATTTCTCCGGCAAGGTTTCCATCCTGGCAGTTTTCTCACCCCGACAAGGTTACTGTTCCCGGCAAGATTTCCCCGGCAAGGTTTCCATCCCGTCAAGTTTTCTCACCCCGACAAGGTTACTGTTCCCGGCAAGATTTCCCCGGCAAGGTTTCCATCCCGTCAAGTTTTCTCACCCCGGCAAGGTTACTGTTCCCGGCAAGATTTCCCCGGCAAGGTTTCCATACCATCAAGTTTTCTCACCCCGGCAAGGTTACTGTTCCCGGCAAGATTTATCCGGCAAGGTTTCCATCCCGGCAAGTTTTCTGGCTGCACCTTGTGGGTCTTTTTTGAGGCAGTAAATGACCTCGGATGAAAATGTGCCCAAAAGCAAAGTTGACCGTTTCGATGAGACGAACAACTTTTATGTTGAACGATTTTCGATTAGAGGCCATCTTGAAGGGCTAATTACTCACGCATTGCATCAGACACCCATCAGACATGTGTCTGATGGGGCGCGCAATATTTTGCCTCTTGCCAGGGCTGCATTCAGATAGCTCTAACTTTTACATACGAACTCGGATTGAGACGATTCTTATATGAAAATCAACCGATTCGATGAGACGAAGACAACTCATGTAGAGCATTCCTTCATCCGAGATTGTCTTGGAGGCGTAATCGACCAAAAAGCACTCAGAACACCTAAACATGACAATCCGAGTGTAGTTTTGGTCTTTGATATGATGCCGAATGATTATGGTCCAAACATCAAAGTCGTTCCACTCAGCAATGTGAAGTTTCTCATGTAGAATATCTTGTCATTTGAGGCCATCTCTATTGCATTCTGCATTGTGCCAAAATTAGGTGTCAACAGAAGCGTCGCCGTCTCGAGGCAAAACCTGGGTAGAAGCAATCTAGAGCTCTGGCAGAGTGATTATGCCGGGGAAACTTCCCTCCGGGAGGGGCAAATCGAAGCCATCATCATCACCAACGATCTTCTCATTGAGGGAGGGTCAATCTTCATCAACATCTTCACCAACACCATCTCCTCTCAAACCCTAATTCATCTCTTGTATTCAATCTTTGCCTCAAAACCTCAGATTGGTACGTGTGGGTTGCTAGTAGTGTTGATTACTCCTTGTAGTTGATGCTAGTTGGTTTATTTGGTGGAGATCATATGTTCAGATCCTTAATGATATTTATTACCCCTCTGATCTTGAACATGAGCATGCTTTGTGAGTAGTTATGTTTGTTCCTGAGGACATGGGAGAAGTCTTGTTATAAGTAATCATGTGAATTTGGTATTCGTTCGATATTTTGATGAGATGTATGTTTTCTTTCCTCTAGTCGTGTTATGTGAACGTTGACTACATGACACTTCACCATTATTTGGGCCTAGGGGAAGGCATTGGGAAGTAATAAGTAGATGATTGGTTGCTAGAGTGACAGAAGCTTAAACCCTAGTTTATGCATTGCTTCGTAAGGGGCTGATTTGGATCCACTTGTTTCATGCTATGGTTAGATTTATCTTAATTCTTCTTTAGTAGTTGTGGATGCTTGCGAGAGGGGTTAATCGTAAGTGGGAGGCTTGTCCAAGTAAGGACAGCACCCAATCACCGGTCCACCCACATATCAAATTATCAAAGTAACGAACGCGAATCATATGAGCATGATGAAAACTAACTTGACGATAATTCCCATGTGTCCTCAGGAGCGCTTTGCTTTATATAAGAGTTCGTCCAGGCTTATCCTTTGCTATAAAAAGGATTGGGACACCTTGCTACACCTTTGTTACACTTGTTACTTATTACCCGTTATGAATTATCTTACTACCAAACTATCTGTTACTGATAATTTCAGTGCCTGCAGAAAATACCTTGCTGAAAACCGCTTGTCATTTCCTTCTGCTCCTCGTTGGGTTAGACACTCTTACTTATCTAAAGGACTATGATTGATCCCCTATAGTTGTGGGTCATCAAGACTCTTTTCTGGCGCCGTTGCCGGGGGAGTGAAGCGCCTTTGGTGAGTGGAATTTGGTAAGGAAACATTTATATTACGTGCTGAAATTTATTGTCACTTGTCACTATGGAAAATAATCCTTTGAGGGGCTTGTTCGGGGTATCTTCACCTCGACCGGAAGAACAAAGAGGTGCTCCTCAACCTACTGCACCTATTGAAAATATTTATTATGAAATTCCTTCGGGTATGATAGAGAAACTGCTAGCTAATACTTATCCAGGAGATGGAACACTACATCCAGATATGCATCTAATCTATGTGGATGAAGTTTGTGGATTATTTAAGCTTGCAGGTTTACCCAGAGATGAAGTCAAGAAGAAGGTACTCCCTTTATCTTTGAAGGGAAAGTCATTGACATGGTATAGGCTATGTGATGATATTGGAGCTTGGAATTACAACCGATTGAAATTGGAATTTCATTAGAAGTTTTATCCTATGCATCTGGTTCATCGTGATCAGAATTATATATATATATTTTGGCCTCATGAAGGAGAAAGTATCGCTCAAGCTTGGGGGAGGCTTAATTCAATGTGATATTCATGCCCCAGCCATGAGCTCTCAAGGGAAATTATTATTCAGAATTTTTATGCTCGGCTTTCTCGTAATGATCAATCCATGCTCGATACTTCTTGTACGAGTTCTTTTATGAAAAAGAATATTTAATTCAGATGGGATCTTTTGGAAAGAATTAAATGCAACTCCAAAGATTGGGAGCTCGATGAAAGTAAGGAGTCAGGTATAAACCTTGAGTTTGATTGTGTTAAAACTTTTATGGATACCGATGCTTTTCGGGAATTTAGCGCTAAATATGGATTTGACTCTGAGATAGTAGCTTCTTTTTGTGAATCATTTGCTACTCATGTTGATCTCCCTAAGGAGAAGTGGTTTAAATATCATCCTCCCATTGAAGTAAAAATAGTAGAACCCGCTAAAGCTGAAGAAGAAACCAGTACTTATAATGATAATCCAGCTGTTCCTACTGCTTACATTGAGAAACCACCTTTTCCTGTTAAGATAAAAGAACATGCTAAAGCTTCAGCTGTGGTTCACAAGAGTTATACAAGAAAACCTACACCCACTGAACAAATTAAAGTTGAACCTAATATTGCTATGGTTAAAGATCTCTTGGCTGAAAATATTGATGGGCATGTTATTTATTTTTGTAATGAAGCTACTAGAATTGCCAAACCCGAAGAAAAAGACAAACATAGATGTGTTGTTGGCATGCCTGTTGTCTCTGTTAAAATAGGAGATCATTGTTATCATGGCTTATGTGATTTGGGTGCTAGTGTTAGTGATATCCCGTTTACCTTATATCAAGAAATTATGAGTGATATTGCACCTACTGAGATAGAAGATATTGATGTTACTATTAAGCTTGCTAATAGGGATACTATTACACCACTTGGGATTTTTAGAGATGTTGAAGTCTTGTGTGGGAAAATAAAATACCCTATGGATTTTCTAGTTCTTGGCTCCCCACAAGATGATTTTTGTCCCATTATATTTGGTAGACCTTTCTTGAATACGGTAAATGCTAAGATAGATTGTGAGAAAGAAACTGTTAGTGTAAGTTTTGGTGATGTGTCTCATGAGTTTAATTTCTCCAAATTCCATAGACAGCCTCATGATAAAGAATTACCTACTAAGGGTAAAATTATTGGTCTTGCTTCTATTGTCGTGCCTCCTACTGATCCTTTAGAACAATATTTGTTAGACCATGAAATGATATGCATATGAATGAAAGAAACGAAATAGATGAGATATTCTTTAAACAAATGCCTGTTTTGAAACACACTTAGCCTGTTGAAACTCTTGGAGATCGTCTTCCTCCCAAGAGTGATCCCGTGCTTGAGCTTAAACAATTACCTGATACTCTGAAATATGCTTATCTTGATGAAAAGAAGATATATCCTATTATTATTAGTGCTAACCTTTCAGAGCATGAAGAAAAGAGATTATTGAAAACCCTGAGGAAGCACCGTGCCACTATTGGATATACTCTTGATGATCTCAAGGGCATTAGTCCCACTCTATGTCAGCATAAAATTAATATGGAACCTGATGCTAAACCAATTGTTGATCACCAGCGACGGTTAAATCCAAAAATGAAAGAAGTGGTAAGAAATGAAATATTAAAGCTTCTGGAAGCAGGTATAATCTACCCTATAGCTGATAATAGATGGGTAAGTCCTGTTCATTGTGTCCCTAAGAAGGGAGGTATTACTGTTGTTCCTAATGATAAAAATGAATTAATCCCACAAAGAATTATCACAGGTTATAGAATGGTAATTGATTTTAGAAAATTAAACAAAGCTACCAGGAAAGACCATTATCCTCTACCTTTCATTGATCAAATGCTAGAAAGACTATCAAAACATACACATTTTTTGCTTTGTAGATGGATATTCTGGTTTTTCCCAAATACCTGTGTCACAAGAGGATCATGAAAAAACTACCTTTACGTGCCCTTTTGGTACTTTTGCTTATAGGCGTATACCTTTTGGTTTATGCAATGCACCTGCTACCTTTCAAAGATGTATGACTGCTATATTCTCTGACTTTTGTGAAAAGATTGTTGAGGTTTTCATGGATGATTTTTCCGTGTACGGAACTTCTTTTGATGATTGCTTTAGCAACCTTGATCGAGTTTTGCAGAGATGTGAAGAAACTAATCTTGTCTTGAATTGGGAGAAGTGCCACTTTATGGTTAATGAAGGTATTGTATTGGGGCATAAAATCTCTGAAAGAGGTATTGAAGTTGATAAAGCTAAAGTTGATGCAATTGAAAGAATGCCGTGTCCTAAAGATATCAAAGGTATAAGAAGTTTGCTTGGTCATGCTGGTTTCTATAGGAGATTTATCAAAGACTTCTCTAAAATTTCTAGGCCTCTCACTAATCTTTTGCAAAAAGATGTTCCATTTGTTTTTGATGATGATTGTGTAGAAGCATTTGAAATACTTAAGAAAGCCTTAATCTCTACACCTATTGTTCAACCACCTGATTGGAACCTCCCCTTTGAAATTATGTGTGATGCTAGTGATTATGCTGTTGGTGCTGTTCTAGGACAAAGAGTTGATAAGAAATTAAATGTTATCCATTATGCTAGTAAAACTCTAGACAGTGCTCAAAGAAATTATGCTACTACTGAAAAAGAATTTTTAGCAGTTGTATTTGCTTGTGATAAATTCAGATCTTACATTGTTGATTCCAAAGCAATTGTTCACACCGATCATGCTGCTATTAAATACCTTATGGAAAAGAAAGATGCTAAACCTAGACTTATTAGGTGGGTTCTCTTGGTACAAGAATTTGATTCACATATTACTGATAGGAAAGGGGTTAAGAACCCTGTAGCAGATAACTTGTCTAGGTTAGAAAATATTCTTGATGACCCACTACCTATTCATGATAGCTTCCCTGATGAACAATTAGCTGTCATAAATACTTCTCGTAGTACTCCTTGGTATGCAGACTATGCTAACTATATTGTTGCCAAATTTATACCACCTAGTTTCACGTACCAACAAAAGAAAAAGTTCTTCTATGATTTAAGACATTACTTTTGGGATAACCCACACCTATATAAATAAGGAGTAGATGGTGTTATTAGATGTTGTATACCTGAGCACGAATAGGAACAAATCCTACGCAAGTGTCACTTCGAGGCTTACGGAGGACACCATGCGGGAGAGAGAACAACACACAAGGTATTACAATCTGGTTTTTATTGGCCTACTATTTTCAAGGATGCTCATAAGTTTGTCTTGTCTTGTGATGAATGTCAGAGAATTGGTAACATTAGTAGACATCAGGAAATGCCTATGAATTATTCACTTGTTATTGAACCATTTGACATTTGGGGATTTGACTACATGGGACCTTTTCCTTCCTCTAATGGGTACACACATATTCTAGTTGCTGTTGATTATGTTACTAAGTGGGTAGAAGCTATTCCAAGTAGTAGTGCTGATCATAACACTTCTATTAAAATGCTTAAAGAAGTTATCTTCCCGAGGTTTGGAGTACCTAGATATTTAATGACTGATGGTGGTTCACACTTTATTCATGGTGCTTTCCGTAAATTGCTTGCTAAATATGATGTTAACCATAGAATTGCATCTCCATATCATCCTCAGTCTAGTGGTCAAGTAGAATTAAGTAATAGAGAAATAAAATTGATCTTGCAAAAGACTGTTAATAGATCTAGGAAGAATTGGTCTAACAAACTTGATGAGGCATTATGGGTTTATAGAACTGCTTATAAAAATCCTATGGGTATGTCTCCATACAAAATGGTATATGGAAAAGCATGTCACTTACCTCTCGAATTAGAACATAAAGCTTATTGGGCAATTAAAGAGCTCAACTACGATTTCAAACTTGCAGGCGAAAAGAGGTTTTTGACATTAGCTCACTTGATGAATGGAGAACCCAATCCTATGAAAATGCCAAGTTGTTTAAAGAAAAGGTTAAAAGATGGCATGACAAAAGGATACAAAAGCATGAATTTAATGTAGGTGATCAAGTCTTGCTATACAATTCTCTTTTAAGATTTTTTGCAGGAAAACTTCTCTCTAAATGGGAAGGTCCTTACATTATCGAGGAAGTTTATCGCTCCAGTGCCATCAAGATCAACAATGCCGAAGGCAATGACCCGAAGGTGGTGAATGGGCAAAGAATCAAACATTATATCTTAGGTACGCCCATAAATGTTGAAACTAATATTATTCATACCATAACCCCGGAGGAGTACATAAAGGAAACCTTCCAGCACGCTCCAGAACCCTAAAAAGGAATAGGTATGTGATACGGTAAGTAAACCGACTCCAAAAGTTTTCCAAAAGAAATTTTACTCCATTTTGGAATATTTAAAAAAATTAGGAAAATAAAAAGTAGTCCGAGAAGTGCATGAGCAGGAGACAAGCCTTGGGGGCGCGCCCTACCCCCTGGGTGCGCCTCCCAAGCTTGGGGCCACCTCGTGTACCTTCCGGATTCCGTTTTCTCCTAGAATACTTGTTTTACATGGTAAAAATTCATTATATAATCTCCCGAAGGTTTTGACCACCGTATTACGACAATATCCTCTATTCTTGTTTCGAGCTATTTTCTGACAGATCTGAAAGCATGTCGTTGCAAGATTCAGATGGAGAGAGCTATGTTTCCCATTATACTGCGGATCCAAAGATCTTCGGGGAGATTTATCCCTACCTATGGTCCACATATGAGGAGCAAGATTCTGACCCAAAGGAGGCAAAATATGCGAGCTCAGAAGAAGATGATGTCCCCCTACCTCAACCAGGGGATATGCACATGGAGTTCAAGAAGTCAAGCCTGCCGAACGGATCAAGCAATTCTAAGGTTCAATTTATTCCGTCCCGTTTTCTGCAGGAAAGTAAGGCCGCCTTATGCAAAAGGATATTGAAGCTTGAGTAAGAAAGTGATGATTTGAGGGAGGAAAGGTTCATCCTCAAACGTAAGCTGGAGAAGCTTGCCGCCGCATCATCAACTTCATCACCACCACCTCCGAAGAAGGAGACTTGAGTACATGGGTATGGGCACTCCCCTTGGCTTGTGCCAAGCTTGGGGGAGGTGCCCCGGTATCATATCACCATCACATCTTTATCTTTATCATTATCGTTTATCTTAGTTCGATCCTTTTGGTTATATCGTTATCTAGTAGAATAAAAGTTTTAGTAAGATCTAGTCTTTGAGTTTTTTTTGCTTTGAGATCTATCTATGTAATCGAGTGTGAGAGTTATATAATAATATTAGTTTTGAGTTAAGGGCTTTGCTTTCTTGCTTTGATCTTGGAAAAGAAAAATAAATAAAATAAATAAAAGATTATATATAATCTTATGGAGAGTGATGACGTCACATATAAGAAGTATGATGCATGAAATTTGTTGAGGGTTGACAAACATAGTATTGGTCATTGTTGCAATTAATAGGAAGTAATAAAGAAAGAGAGGTCTCACATATAAATACACCATCTTGGACATCTTTTGTGATTGTGAGCACTCATTAAAATATTATATGCTAAAAGGTTGATGTTGGAAAAGGAAGATAACATAATGTGTGATGTCCTCTTATATCTGAATAGAAGTTATAATGTCCTAGATCCTCCAACATGTTAAGCTTGCTTTCTATCCTATGCTAGCCAAAAATTCCGCACTAAGTAGAGATACTATTTGTGCATCCATAAACCTTTAACTCAGCTTTGCCATGAGAGTCCACTATATCTACCTATGGATTGAGTAAGATCCTTCAAGTAAGTTGTCATCGGTGCAAGCAATAAAAATTGCTCTCTAAATATGTATGATCTTTTAGTGTGAGGAAAATAAACTTTATACGAACTTGTGATGGGGAAGAAATAAAAGTGACAGACTACATAATAAAGGTCTTTATCACAAGCGGTAATATAAAGTGACGTTCTTTTGCATTAAGATTTCGTGCATCCAACCAAAAAGCGCATGACAACCTCTACTTCCCTCTGCGAAGGGCCTATCTTTTATTTTTTAATTTCTACCCTTATACAAGAGTCATGGTGATCTTCACCCTTCCTTTTATATTTTCTCTTTTTGGCAAGCACTATGTGTTGGGGAAAGATCCAGACATACATATCCACTCGGATATAGGTGATCATAAATTATTGTTGTTGACGTTACCCTTGAGGTAAATGGCTGGGAGGCGAAACTATAAGCCCCTATCTTCCTATGTGTCTAATTGAAGCTTTGATCTCATAAGTATCGCGTGAGTGTTAGCAATTATGAAAGATTAAATGATAGTTGAGTATGTGAACTTGCTAAATAAAAGCTCTTACATTGACTCTTTCCGATGTTATGATAAATTGCAATTGCTTCAATGACTGAGATCATAGTTTGTTAGTTTTCAATAAAGTTCTTTGGTCTATACTTTACTTTGTGAATGAATTATCACTTTGGCATAAGAAATTATATGACAATATGTTGCTATTCTAAAGATGATCATGATGCCCTCATGTCTGTATTTTATTTATCGACATCTCTATCTCTAAACATGTGAACATGATTATCAATTTCGGCTTTCACTTGAGGACAAGCGAGGTCTAAGCTTGGGGGAGTTGGTACGTCCATTTTGCATCATGTTTTCATGTTGATATTTATTGCATTATAGGCTGTTATTTCACTTTAAGATACAATTCTTATGCCTTTCTCTCTTATTTTATAAGGTTTACATGAAGAAGGAGAATGTCGGCAGCTGGAATTCTAGACCAGAAAGGAGCAAATCTAAGATACCTATTCTGCACAACACCAAATGTCCTGAAACTTTATGGAGAATTATTTTGGAATATATAAAAAATAATGGGTGAAGAAACAACAGAAGGGGACCCACCAGGTGGCCACAAGCCTGGGGGCATGCCCTACCCCCCAGGGCGCGCCCCTTGAGCTTGTGGGGCCCCTGGCCAGCCCCCGGTGTCCATCTTCTGCTATATGAAAGGTTTTAACCTAGAAAAAAAATCAGAAGGAAGCTTTCGGGACGAAGCGCCACGGTCTCGAGGCGGAACCTGGCCAGAAGCAATCTAGAGCTCCGACAGAGCAATTATGCCGGGGAAACTTCCCTCCAGGAGGGGGAAATCGAAGCCATTGTCATCACCAACGATCTTCTCATCGAGGGAGGGTCAATCTTCATCAACATCTTCACCAGCACCATCTCCTCTCACACCCTAGTTCATCTCTTCTATTCAATCTTTGCCTCAAAATCGCAGATTGGTACCTGTGGGTTGCTAGTAGTGTTGATTACTCCCTGTAGTTGATGCTTGTTTGTTTATTTGGTGGATGATCATATGTTCAGATCCTTAATGATATTTATTTCCCCTCTGATCTTGAACATGAGCATGCTTTGTGAGTAGTTATGTTTGTTCTTGAGGACATGGGAGAAGTCTTGTTATAAGTAATCATGTGAATTTGGTATTCGTTAGATATTTTGATGAGATGTATGTTGTCTTTCCTCTAGTGGTGTTATGTGAACGTCGACTACATGACACTTCACCATTATTTGGGCCTAGGGAAAGGCATTGGGAAGTAATAAGTAGATGATGGGTTGCTAGAGTGACAGAAACTTAAACCCTAGTTTATGCATTGCTTCGTAAGGGGCTGATTTGGATCCACATGTTTCATGCTATGGTTAGATTTATCTTAATTCTTCTTTCATAGTTGCGGATGCTTGCAAGAGGGGTTAATCATAAGTGGGATGCTTGTCCAAGTAAGGACAGCACCCAAGCACCGGTCCACCCACATATCAAGTTATCAAAGTAACAAACGCAAATCATATGAGCATGATGAAAACTAACTTGACGATAATTCCAATGTGTCCTCGGGAGTGCTTTGCTTTATATAAGAGTTCATCCAGGCTTATCCTTTGCTATAAAAAGGATTGGGACACTTTGCTGCACCTTTGTTTACACTTGTTACTTGTTACCCATTACGAATTATCATACTACCAAACTATCTGTTACCGATAATTTCAGTGCCTGCAGAAAATACCTTGCTGAAAACTGCTTGTCATTTCCTTTTGCTCCTCGTTGGGTTCGACACTCTTACTTATCAAATGGACTATGATTGATCCCCTATACTTGTGGGTCATCAGGGTGCCATCGCTGCGGCAATGGCATGTAGAAATGGAGAGGCGAGAAGGAGGAAGATGAGTCAAGGGACCCTTCCCCTTGCCCCTATATAGCGTTCGACTGGGGCCGGTCTGCGCCCCCTCACCTTCAGAAGATGGATGCAAGACAGAGGAAGAGCAATGATGGCCCCGCGCCGTGCCCGAAAGGCTTTATGTCAGCCCGACCAGTTGCCGAGGCATTATGGGGGAAGTGGGGGCGTCCCGCGCCCCGCCGTGCGCCACACGTTGAGCCTGGCCCGTAGGCGGTTGGAGCCCGCACCGCTTCGCCCCCTTGCAGGAACAATCATGCTCGCCGCAGGCCCGGGGCTACTGTCGGGCCCATGGGACTAGGGGTACCCAGGCCCATCTGTCTGCGGCCCAAGACGCGGCACACGCCCATGGCCTAGTGGCCGGCCCGCTACAGGACTTCACGAGCAAGACCCTCACGAGGGCCCCCGCCTCGCGAGGAACACATGAGCAGGCATCATCAACAGCCTCGCGAGGCCCCCTCGTGGGGTGATCTCCTGAGGCCGCCTCCCGAGGCCCCTCACAGGGTGAGGAAGTCAAGCGCAGCTTGGCGGGTCGCAGGACACTGCGTCCCCACGTGGGTGACGCGCACGATGATGGGCAGCTCCAGGAGCCGTGCCAGTAGGCGCGGATGAGGAGGCTTTCCCCTTTCGTTCTAAGGGAGCAAGGGCAGCGTACCGGTTCCCAAAGCAATCCCCAAAGGTTACCCATTTGGTGTAAGAGGACCAAGATGACGGGCTCACTAGGACGGAGGCCATCACCGAGCCCACCGGCGCGTCACGGCGGGAGGCTTTTGCAGGCGAAGACCACCTTTCATCAGGATAGGCTGCAACCTTGTCCCCCTTCGAATTGGCCGTTGTGGCAGCCCTTCTCGCCATGTGTTTTCGGGGAAGAGGCCAAGGCCAGTATAAGATAGGGCAGGGTGCCACCGTAGAGGGGGACGGATTTTGGAGCAAGGATCGACTCATTCAGAGCAACTAGAGCTACAAGCTTGTACTCCATCTCCCCAAGCAATTCCAACCAAGCAGGAGTAGGGTCTTACATTGCAAGGTGGCCCGAACCTAGGTAAACTGCCGTGTGCATTGTTCTTCTTCCTTAGCTTGAGCACGTCGGAGCATTGTCGTGAGGTTGTGAGGCAGAGTAGGGCGATAGGAATGAGCGCACCCCAGAGTTTGAACCTTCTTGGGTCACCGGAGCCCCGATTCCGACAGATATTCTTGATCGCCGTCCAGTGATCTACTCTTGGATCACTTTGGTACCTCCTTGTCAGACTTATGGCAAGGCACACATCAGGTCTGGTACACATCATGGCATATATTATAGAGCCTATGGCCGAGGCATAGGGGATGACTTTCATCCTTTCTCTTTCTTCTACCATGGTCGAGTTTTGAGTCTTACTCAACTTCACACCCTAAAATACAGGAAAGAACTCCTTCTTTGGCTGATCCATTTTGAACTCCTTCAAAAACTTGTCAAGGTATGTGCTCTGTGAAAGTCTTATCAGGTGTCTTGATCTATCTCTATAGATCTTCATGCCCAATATGTAAGAAGCTTTACCCAGGTCTTCCTTTGGAAAACTCCTTTCAAACAACCCTTTATGCTTTCCAGAAATTCTACATCATTTCCAATCAACAATATGTCATCCACATATACAATCAGAAATGCTATAGAGCTCCCACTCACTTTCTTGTAAATAAAAGTTTCTTCATAAACTTCGTATATACCCAAAAGCTTTGATCACCTCATCAAAGCGTATATTCCAACTCCGAGATGCTTGCACTAGTCCATAGATGGATCGCTGGAGCTTGCATACTTTGTTAGCATCTTTAGGATCGACAAAACCTTTGAGTTGCATCATATACAACTCTTCCTTAAGGAAATCGTTAAGGAACGCTGTTTTGACGTCCATCTGCCAGATTTCATAATCATAGTATGCGGCAATTGCTAACATAATTCTAACAGACTTAAGCATCACTACGGGTGAGAAAGTCTAATCGTAGTCAACTCCTTGAATTTGTTGAAATCCTTTCATGACAAGTCGAGCTTTATAGACAGTAACATTACCATCAGCGTCCGTCTTCTTCTTACAGACCCACTTGTTCTTGATGGCCTGCCGGTCATCGGGTAAGTCTACCAAAGTCTGCACTTGGTTCTCATACATGGATCCTATCTAGAATTTCATGGCCTCAAGCCATTTGTCGGAATCCGAGCTCATCATTGCTTCTTCATAGTTCGTAGGTTCGCCGTTGTCTAACAACATGACTTCCAGGACGGGATTTCCGTACCACTCTGGTGTGGAACGTGTCCTGGTCGACCTAGGAAGTTTAGTAGTAACTTGATCCAAAGTTTCATGATCATCATCATTAGCTTCCTCTCCAGTTGGTGTAGGCATCATGAGAACTACTTTCTGTGATGTGCTACTCTCCAGTTCGAGAGAAGGTACAATTTCCTCATCAAGTTCTACTTTCCTCCCACTAACTTCTTTCGAGAGAAACTCCTTCTCTAGAAAGGACCCATTCTTGGCAACAAAGATCTTTCCATCGGATCTGTGGTAGAAGGTATACTGAGGGAGTCCTGGACTAGGGGGTCCTCAGGCTGCCGGCTTATCTCTCATGGGCCGGACAGGTGGGTCGCACTGCAATGCTAGAAGGCCGAACTACGAGTCAACTCCATATCCGGACAGGAGATCTTCGATGCCTTGGTGTGTCCTCCAAGTCAAGATAAGAAGAATCGTCATGTTTATTCCTTCCTTGTAACCGACCATGTGTAACTCTAGTACCCCTGGTGTCTATATAAACCAGAGGGTTTAGTCCGTAGAGGCTAGAACAACAACCATCATCCTACTCACCTAGGGTTTAGTTCATCTGATCTCGTGGTAGATCGACTCTGTAATCATCCTATACACATCAATATAATCAAGCAGGATGTAGGGTTTTACATCTTCGAGAGGGCCCAAACCTGGGTAAACATCGTGTCCTTTGTCCCTTGTTCCCCATTGATCCAAGATCCACAGCTCAGGACCCCCTACCCGAGATCCGCCGGTTTTGACACCGACATATACCCAATGGTCTCTTTAGGCTATCCTATGAAGACGCACTTCTCCACTTTGGGTTCGAGTTTACCAGGTTGAACCCTTTTGACATAAACATCGCATCCCCAAACTTTAAGAAACGATAGCTTAGGTTTCTTGCCAAACCATAGTTCATACGGTGCCGCCTCAACGGATTTAGACGGTGCCCTATGTAAAGTCAATGCGGCTGTCTCTAATGCATAACCCCAAAACGATGGTGGAAAATCGGTAAGAGACATCATAGAACGCACCATATCCAATAAGGTACGGTTTCGACGTACGGGCACACCATTAAGCTGTGGTATTCCAGGCGGCGTGAGTTGTGAAAAAATTCCACATTGTCTTAAATGAGCACCAAACTCGTAACTCAAATATTCACCTCCACGATCAGATCGTAGAAACTTTATTTTCTTGTTACGATGATTCTCCACTTCACTCTGAAATTCCTTGAACTTTTCAAATGTTTCAGACTTGTGTTTCATTAAGTAAATATACCCATATCTACTCAAATCATCTGTGAAGGTAAGAAAATAACGAAATCCACCGCGTGCTTCAACACTCATTGGACCGCATACATCAGTATGTATTATTTCCAATAAGTCACTAGCCCGCTCCATTGTTCCGGAAAACGGGGTTTTAGTCATCTTTCCCATGAGGCATGGTTCGCATGTCTCAAATGATTCATAATCAAGTGATTCCAAAAGTCCATTGGCATGGAGTTTCTTCATGCGCTTTACACCAATATGACCTAAGCGGCAGTGCCACAAGTATGTGGAACTATCATCATTAACTTTGCATCTTTTGGCATCAATATTATGAATATGTGTATCACTACGATCGAGATTCAACAAGAATAAACCATTCACAAGGGGTGCATGATCATAAAAGATATTATTCATGTAAACAGAACGACCATTATTCTCTAACTTAAATGAATAATCATCTCGCAATAAACAAGATCCGGATATATTGTTCATGCTTAACACATGCACCACATAACATTTATTTAGGTTTAATACTAATCCCGAAGGTAGACGTAGAGGGAGCGTGCCGATGGCTATCACATCAACCTTGGAATCATTTCTGATGCGCATAGTCACCTCGTCCTTACCGAACCAATATTAAATACCCAGGGGCTACTACGAGCACTAGTAATGTACACATCAATAACATGTATATCAAAAATACCTTTGTTGACATTGCCAGCCTTCTTATCTGCCAAATACTTGGGGCAGTTCCGCTTCTAGTGGCCCTTCCCCTTGCAATAGAAGCACTCAGTCTCGGGTTTGGGTCCAGCCTTGGGTTTCTTCACGGGAACTGCAACTGCATTGACATTCTTCTTGAAGTTCCCTTTCTTTCCCTTGCCCTTTTTCTTGAAACTAGTGGTCTTGTTGACCATCAACACTTGATGCTCTTTCTTGATTTCTACCTCCACGGTCTTAAGCATCATGAATAGCTCAGGGGTTATTTTCTCCATCCCTTGAATATTATAGTTCATCACGAAGCCCTTGTAGCTTGGTGCCAGTGACTAGAGAACTTTGTCAATCGCTACTTTATCCGAAAGATTAACTCCCAACTGATTCAAGCGGTTGTAGTACCCCAACATTCTGAGTACATGCTCACTAACAGAACTATTCTCCTCCATCTTGCAGCTAAAGAACTTGTCAGAGGTGTCATACCTCTCAACCCAGGCGTGAGCTTGAAATACCAATTTCAGCTCCTGGAACATCTCATATACTCCATGGTGCTCAAAACGTCTTTGGAGCCCCGGTTCTAAGCCGTAAAGCATGGCGCATTGAACTATCGAGTAGTCATCAGAATGTACCTGGCAGGCATTCATAACATCTACATGTGAGCCTTGAGGGGGTGCATCACCAAGCGGTGCGTTAAGGACATAAGCCTTCTGTGCAGCAGTGAGGATAATCCTCAAATTACGGACCCAGTCCGCATAGTTTTTCTTCCATCATCTTTCAACTTTTGTTTCTCTAGGAACGCATTAAAATTCAGGGGAGCTACAACGTGAGCCATTGATCTACAACATAATTTTGCAAAGACAATTTAGACTATGTTCATGATAATTGGTTCAGTTAATCAAATTACTAGCACTACAAAAAAAACCACTTCCGTGATGATACGTATTTTTCACAGTAGGTCACATTTTCTGTCATGTGTACATCCATGACGATTTTATGACAGAATCAAGCTAGTCATACATGTGCTATCGTAGAAGTGTTCCATGACAATACCAAAACTATCATCATGGAAGTGACCACTTCCATGACGATAAATGGTGTGTCATGGAAGTGTTTTCGTCAAGGGTAACCGACACGTGGCATCCACCGTAACGGGTCGCCGTTAAGCTATCGAGTTCCGGTTTGGATCAGATAACCCGTTAACAGCCCTGACCAATGGGGATTTTCCACATGTAAAATTCTCATTCGCCAGAGGATCCACGCGTCAGCTCCTCGTTGGGACAGATGTCAACCGTCCACTGGACAGGAGTCGCCAATGAAATGTTGACACGTGGGACAGCCCAATAGAGGCCCATATAGGTTTAAAAGCTGGCCCAGGAAAAGGCCCACAAGATTTCGTCAGATCTAATGGGCCGGCCCATTCATTTTCTAGGCCAAATTGTGGCCCACATCAGATACGGCCCGTTAAATGCCTGCAATTTTCTGGGCCAGTTTATGGCCCATATCAGATCCGGCCCATTAACAGCCTGCAATAGTTTAGGACAAATTATGGCCCATAACAGATACGGCCCTAACAGCTACTGTGCCTTTGGGCCAATTGGGGGCCTGCTTTGCTCTTCGGCCTGTTAATGGCCCGTTTAACAGTTCGACCCGATATTAGTTTTTGGCCTGTCAGTGGCCCTGTGTACATATGGGCCTCTTTCGGCCCGGTTTCACTTTTGGCCATTTAAAGGCCCGAGTTGCATCTGGGCCTAATTCTGGTCTGTAGTGACTTTCGGCCTCTTAACGGCCTGTAGTCTTCGTGGATACATTTTAGCCCAAACTGCCTATCGACCCGTAAAAGGCCCTTGATAGTGTTCGGCCTAATTTCGGCCCGCTATGCAATCGGCCTGCTTCCAGCCCATCCTAAAATTGGGCCCACCAAGGCCCAACAACATTTCGGCCTATTAATGGCCCGTCATATCACTGGGCCAATAATGGGCCGATGTATATTCCAGCCTGCTGTCAGCCCGTGATTTGTTCGACACAATTTAGGCTCAATCTACATCTCAGCCTGTTAAAAGCCCATTTTATTTTCTGGCCCAATTAAGGCAAGCGCTTTACTCGTCCTTTTAGAGCCCGAAACTAATAGAGGGCCAGATTAAGTCTAGGCCTACTAAAGGCCCAAGATGATTGTAGGACCACAATTCGGCCCATTCATAGTGATTGGCGGCCGGCCAGTTTTAGTACCGATTTTTTTATATAAACCTAACGTATTGGCTAATTGCACTCCGATCGAAGATTATGACCTTTTCTCAGAGCGACGACAGAACATACAACAAATAAATTACAGCATCGTGACGAAGAATAAACCTAGACTATACAACAAAGAAATTACAGCATATTACATCCCCTGGGCATCAAAGTTCGCCGCCAGTGATAATAAAGGGCAATCAGACAGCAGATTCCATACACTGGGTAGGTTGCTACCAATGGATGTAAACACGCTGACAAAATAATAGATAGAACTGACAGCACTTCAACACAGTTCAAGAAAGGTTAGCCCTGCCAAGGAGCTACAGCGCAAGCAGCTTAGCAACCTAATGAGACTGCGCTTGTTTGACGCTTATATCCATCAACTCAACCTGCATAGCATCAATAGACGTCCTGTACTTATGGTTAATCTTGCATAGAGATTGGAGTTCCAGTCGGATTTGAGCGGAAGCATGTCTATCTGCTTGAATTTCAGACTGAAAAAGTCGAACAGATTCAGGCGGCGACTTCATCGACCTTGTGTCACTGCTATTATAGAGTAAGTTCGACACTACATCAAGACATGAATTTGGGGTTGTATCGCTATCCTCAAGATGTGTTGAAGGGACAAGCAATGGGTTCGTCTCACTATCATTGTGGCAGTTCTTCCTAGCATCAGTGATGTCACCCTAAAAGAGAAACAAGTAGGTAGATAACAGGTTTTGCACGTATTAGCATCAGTGCTGTCAATTCATCTCATTTCTTAGTCAGAAATAAAGAGACACTGTTTAAAATAGCATTAACATAACAGGCATTGTTCATAGTTAAGACGGCAGGAAATGGCATTGTGCAGGAGCGGCTAGCTTCACCACACCACTGGATTACAGATCAAGAACACAAGCATACATGTAGTGCTAAACAATGTATAAGCATGAATGGTGAGTGTACTGTCAATTTATACCATTTCAGATTGGTAAATAAAGAGACATGATTTAAATAACATTAACATAATATGGCATTGTTCATAGTTAAGATATAGCAGGATATGACATTGTGCTGGAGTTGGTAGTTTCACCACACCAATGGATTACAGATCAAGAACACAAGCATACATGCAGTGCTAAAGAAGGTAACTTGCTATGTTTAGTTTAATTTACATGGTATGAATAAGGAACTAGGTTGTGCAACTAAAAACTGAAATTGAGAAGGACAAACTTATGTTTATGTACTTCTTCGTAATAAACTTTGATGCAGACGACAAAAATAAACAGCATTTGCAGTCATAGCTATCCAAATATACACAACAAAGTTTGAAGGCTTGAGGAGGACAAACTTACGTTAGTAGTGAAGACCGGCTCTATAAAGCCCTTGTCCATATTGATGGGGGGGGGGATCAATTCAAGAACTTTACCACAGACTCTTCTTCAAGAGCATTGCCTTTATTCTACATTTTGTTAAGAGTAAATATAGATGTGATAATATAGGAACAAATGGCGATTATTAAAGCTAAGATGCAGACTATAAATGTAAGTACATCATACATGCAAAAGGCACTGACAAGAGCAATGCAGAGCTAAACTTCTTCAGTAGCATTGGTTTTATTCAATATTTTGGCAATAGTAAATATAGATGTGATGTGTAGAAAATGGAGGGCAAGGGAATAAGCTGCAAAGTGTACATGAACAACTAGCTGACAATATAAGTACAGTGATGAAGGACAACAGATACTTACAAGAACAATGCAGAGCCAAAGTTCTATATAAGCATTGGGTTTATTCTACATTAATGTAAGCATTAATATAGATCTGATAATTTGGAGCGAACAGTGGATAAGCAAGCTATAATGCACAATGATGTCACATAATCCACCAGGTATGAATGTAAGTACAATGATAGGACAACAGGTACTAACAAGAGCAAAGCAGCGAGCAGCATAGTTGTGATATCCTAGGTTTTGCGGCGCTGGTTCTATCGCCAATATAAGTGGGGTGCTATCTGATTTCTCCAGTACCACCACCTTTTTCAAGGACTTTCCTTGTACTCCCTCAGGTTCTGCAATCACCCTCTTCCTTTTGGATGTCTGAAACACAAGAACAACATTTGAATGGAAAAACATGGTACTCCCTCCGTCCAAAAAAGCTTGTCCCAAGCTTGTGCATTGAATGAATGTATTTAGCACTAACTTGGTGCTAGATACATCCATTTGAGGGACAAGCTTTTTCGAACGAAGGGAGTTTGACGACAAATGGAATAGGTATTGGTAATGGATGGGCATGGCATCTTCACATATATCATGAGTAAACTAAGCAGATGGCGGTGCAAAGAAACAAAAGAAATGCAAGACACCTTATGCAGGATACGTGCAACCAATAAAACCTTGCCAAATAAGAACAGGCACCTTATTGGGTGAACAGGATAGGCCATATGCCTTTGACTCCTTGATCTCAGAATAGTCATTAGGATCCTATGCTGAATACGAATCTGTAGGTCGGGAGCATGTGGGTTTCATTGCATCCAGAATGGACCTCAATCCCTTGATGCCAAGTTTGTTACCCATTGAACTATTCTGCAATATTCTTCTGATGGGTGCATTCTTATATTTATTGTGATTATGTACAATATCTGAGAAGCATGAAAACATAAATAGTAGTGAGATTATCTTTGTAATGAAGAGGATATTCTAATATAATAGGGGCTCCCTGTAAACCCTTGTGTGCTATTAGTGGATTCTGATGAGAGAGCCCATGTGTGCTATAATATGGTGCGTAGATTAATATAATATGGCACAACTACACAAAAAAATAGGTTCGCTGTTGGGAGCTCCAGATGTAAGGATAGTTGGTAGATGATAGGTTCATAATATACTGTATAGAAAGTTTGTTGCCAAACCATGATAACGAGAGCGCACAACCACTAGGCAGATCGTAGTGTAGATAAAAGGGGTACACCATAACAATCATAAATAAAATCGGGAAAGCGGAACTGGCTGGAAAATACAGGGTTGTATTACCACTACTAATATAAAGCCTATCGATCACCTACAGGCCAGCTCTATTCATCTGAAGGCGCACTGCTGTTACTATCAGTCTAGTCTATCAAAGACCGCACAGCTCCCACCATTTCCTGGATATTATGGCAGACCAACTTGAAGTGCTGAAATCATGTAGCACAAGCGGTCCAATAGAGCTATCGACTACAGATGTCCCTGCTCCCCTTCCTGACAAGGAACATACTGTACTTACTAAAGAAGAACAAAAGAGGAACATGTTAAAGAATAGAAGGGGAAGCATATTATTGAGATTCTGCTTCTTTCTCTATAATGTTGGTTGCCCACCCATGATGAATCAGAGCGCCCAAATAAATGCCATTCCATGATGTCTCTCTATATGTGGCCACATGCATTTGGAAACTCAAGTGGGAGCATTAGCTGACCAATTAAATGTGTGTCTGTTAACTAATGTCAGTATCACATCACATTCGTATTTGAAGAAGTAAGCTTCGGACGTATGATTCGTCTGTTGTTTAGCTTCAAGAGTGGACTGCTGCTAGTACGACACAAAGCACCTACACAGATCATAGTGTAGATATAATGGGAAAACCCTAAGCATCACGAGTAAAATCAGGAAAGTGGAACTTGCTGAAAAATATGTGCTAGTATTGCCGGAACGGCTAGAAAGGCTTCGGGTACCAGCTCTCTACAACTGAAGGCACAATACTGTTACTATCAGTCTAACTCTCAAAGGCGACACAGCTCCCAACATTTACTAGATATTACGGCAGACCAACACGAAGAGTTGAAAGCATCCATGACAAGCGACCGAATAGACCTATACACTGCAAATGTCCCTGTTCCTCTTCACTACAAGGAACATACTATACTACAATTATACTCCCTCTGTTCCTAAATACAAGTCTTTGTAGAGATTACACTATGGATCACATACGGATGTATATAGATACATTTTAGAGTGTAGATTCACTCATTTTGCTTCGTATGTAGTCCATGGAGGAATCTCTACAAAGACTTGTATTTAGGAACGGAGGGAGTACTTATTAAAGAAGAACAGAAGAGGAGCATGCTAAAGAAGAGCAAGCAGATTTTGGATAATAAAATGTTCGTTGCCCACACATGATGAACCAGAGCGCATAAAGAATGCAACTCCCTGCTGTCCCTCGATATGTGGCGCACATGCTTTTCGAAAGTAGAGTAGGAACATTAGCTGACCAATTAAACATTCTCTGTTTTGGTACAACATGTCAGCATCATATCAGATTCGTATTTGAGCAACTAAGTTTGTTATTATGAGTGGCATGTTGTTTAGCTTGATGGGTTGAGGAGCACTGCTTGCACGTCTCGAAGCACCTACGATGATGGTACTGAATATATGGGAATGTCTTGACGCAAGTTGCCTGACTTTCGTCATTTGGGTCAGTCGACCATTTCAGGCGGTTGGATGAAGATCCTACGTCTCCTAACCCTTCTTCTTCCTCGCCTCTTATTCTTCCCCTACAGACCACCGCACGGACCGCCAGCCGAACCACCGGCCCCCGCCCTCCCCTGAACTGCCCAACACCTCCAGTCTTCCGGCGGCCTCGGCCATCCCTCTAGCCAACCCCATCCCCCACCCACCCACCCGCGTCGAGTTTTGCCTCCGGCGAGGCCCCACCATAGCCCGACGACCGCCCCCACAAGCACTATCCCCACCCGAAACCCTAAGATAGATAATGGGGCAGCCCTCCGGCTAGCCCCTTCCTTCCCTCCGGTGAACTCCGCGAACTCCCAAAAATGGACTGACCCCAAATTGAAATTCAGTCGATTATCATTTAAGCTAATGTGGAATATAAAAGGGGAAAACCATAAGCATTGCGAGTATATTGGTGAGCGTGCCATGGTGGATCTGAAGGTGCAAATCGGACAAAGGCAACTTCGCAACCAATCTTTGGTTTCAACTAACAAGTAAGATTCTAAGTGATGGACAAGAAATCACAATAAAGCAGTGGTGATCTATTTTCTTGCTGAGATAAGTAACTTGAGCAGATACGAAAGAGTACCGCCTCTGGTGTGGCGTTGTGTAAGCATCTGCTGAGACGTTGAGGGTGCTATGGTAGCGATGGCTGTCGGCGGCGTGGAAGCAGATCTAGGAGGGCAGACGGTGGCGGCGAGAGAAATATCCCATCGCGATGGACGAGATAGTCGTACGAGCGGCCTTGGGAAGGTGGACGACGGCGCGGATGAAGCAAGAGGACACGATGCAAGGATCCTGGTCCGAAGCTGTGGATGAGAGAGGTCGATCTGTTGTAATGGGCGACGGCGCCGTGGTAACAACTCCGGCATGGTGGAGGAGGACGGCGATGGATGGGGTGGCGGACGGAGGAAACTAGGGGGAGAGGGTGTTTTGGTGCCCACGGAGTACGAATGGGGAAATGGAGGGAGAGAGGTAGGGGGAACCATGTCTTCAGGATGCGCTTGTCTCAAATGCGAGGAAATTTACAAACTTAGCCCCCGTTTATATTTTCCTACATCACAACAATATTGGTCGGTTGGGGATAGGATGATAATCTTTCATACACCAAAAATTTGCTGACGGAGATTTCGGCCGAGGAGAGTTTGTTTTGGCGCCCATCCTGTATGAATCCGGGGGAGGTGAGAGGCGATTTCGGCCGAGGAGAAACTGTGTTTTGGCGCCCGCCGTGTATGAATCCGGGTGAGAGGCGGTTATGCCACGTTTGAGTGAAATTACAAGCCTGCCCCTATCGAAACCTATAGAAATCGAGCCGACTGATTTTGCGTGTCAGGGTTAGGCAGTAATTTCCATCTCCCTGATTTTATGCCGCTTCGTTCAAATTTTTGGAGAAAAAGATTGCACGTTTACCGTGCCAACTCAATTTGAATCCATTTTGTATTCTTTTTTTTCGGGTAGGATCCATTTTATATTCCAATACAAATCTATATACATTATTTTTTTTATATATACTTTCAAAAGCACAACACACTTTATACATAAATATGGTTTACAAATGGCATGATCTCAGATTCATAAGGCTGAATCCATCTTAATTTGACTTTTCAAATATTCGAAACCACTTTATGTTGAAATCCAATGTATACATTCCTCGCTAACTGTCTCCAATTAATGTGTGTTTCTGATAACCCACAAGTATAGGGGATAGCAACAGTTTTCGAGGGAAGAGTATTCAACCCAAATTTATAGATTCGACACAAGGGGAGCCAAAGAATATTTGCAGGTATTAGCAGCTGAGTTGTCAATTCAACCACACATGGATATTAATTATCAGCAACAATATGATCAGTAGCAAAGTAATATGATAGTTTTGATAGCAACAATAATAGTAACAGTAACGGTAACAGTGATAACAATAGTTTTATAGCAAGTGTAACAGTAACAGCAGCAGTAGTAACTTAGCAAGAACAATATATGGAAAATTCGTAGGCATTGGATCGGTGAATTCGTTGGATGATATTCATCATATAATAGTCATAACCTAGGGCGATACAACACTAGCTCTAGTTCATAAATATAATGTAGGCATGTATTCCATAAATAGTCATACGTGCTTATGGAAAGAACTTGCGTGACATCTTTTGTCCTACCCTCCCGTGGCAGCGGGGTCCATAAGGAAACTAAGGGATATTAAGGCCTCTTTTTAATAGAGAACTGGAACAAAGCATTAGCACATAGTGAATACATGAACTCCTCAAACTACGGTCATCACCGGAAAGTATCCCGACTATTGTCACTCCGGTGTTTACGGATCATAACACATAATAGGTGACTATAACTTGCAAGATCGGATCTAGAACATAGATATAATGGTGATAACATAAACGGTTCAGATCTAAAATCATGGCACCCGGGCCCAAAGTGACAAGCATTAAGCATGGCAAAGTCATAGCAACATCAATCTCAGAACATAATGGATACTAGGGATCAAGCCATAACAAAACTAACTCAATTACATGATGAATCTCATCCAACTCCCTCACCGACCAGCGAGCCTACGAAGGAATTACTCACTCGCGGTGGGGAGCATCATGAAATTGGCGATGGAGAAGGGTTGGTGATGACGAAGATCGGAGATTCCCCTCTCCGGAGCCCCAAACGGGCTCCAGATCTGGCCTCCCGATGAAGAACAGGAGGTGGTGGCGGCTCCGTCTCGTGAAACATGATAATTCTTTCTCCTTGTTTTTTCTCTCCGAAAATAGGATTTTATAGCGTCGGAGATAGGGTCAGCGGGGCCACCAGGTGGGCACAACCCACCTGGGCGCGCCAGGAGGGGAGGGGGCGCCCTGGTGGGTTGTGCTCCCCCAGGGACCCCCCTCCGGTGGTTCTTGGCTCCGGTATTTTTCTTTTATTGTATAAAAATTCTCCAAAAAGTTTCGTTCCATTCCTAGAACTTTTATTTCTACACAAAAACAACACCATGGTAGTTCTACTGAAAACAGCGTTAGTCCGGGTTAGTTTCATTCAAATCATGCAAATTAGAGTCCAAAACAAGAGTAAAAGCGTTAGGAAAAGTAGATATGATGGAGACGTATCAACTCCCCCAAGCTTAAACCTTTGCTTCTCCTCAAGCAATTCAGTTGACAAACTGAAAGTGAAAAAGAAAAACTTTTACAAAATCTTTTGCTCTTGTTTACATAAATAAGCTTAAGTAGCACCCAGGTTTTCAGTAAAGATTATGACTAACCATGTCGACAATAACTCTTAAAAATTATATTAACTCATATCAATGGCATAAGCAACTAGCGAGCAATAATAAGATATGTCAAATGACAACACTTTGTCAAAACAATCATGATATAATATGACAATAGTGGTATCTCGCTAGCCCTTTCTGAGACCGCAAAAGATAAATGCAGAGCTCTGGCACCGCTGCAACAAGCAGCGACTAAACATTGTAATTCATGGTAGAAAAGATCCAGTCATGATGCATCCAACATTAGCTATACACAATGCATGAGGATGACAATAGTGCTCTCAGATCTGGCGCTTATTTGAGAAGGTGATGACACAACATAAAATTAAATAGATAGCCCCTTCACAGAGGGAAGCAGTGATTTGCAACGGTGCTAGGGCTCAGATTTTTTAAAACAGAGATAAATGAGATTTTGAGAAATGCACCCTTCCTGTTTACTTCGCGACCATTAGTTATCGATATCTTCCATGCTAAACACATTAGTGGCGGTTCCCAAGCGATAAAAGTAAAGGTTTACTCCCCCTCCATCAACAAACACACTCCACGGCTAGTCGCATCCACGGGTATCGTCCATACCAACATCAGTCCTGGGGGAGTTTTGTTTAATTATTTGCAATTTTTGAATTCGGGACTGGGAATCCCTATTACCGCCCCTCTCGTGCAAGGATGAGTGAATAAACACTCATCATGAGAATAACCCTCTTAGCATGGAAGATATCGACTACCTCCTGTCACTCCATGAACAATCCAGGCACACAAAAACGGATGTTTATTTGAAGTTTTTAGAGGTGGCACATGCAAATTTACTTAGAATAGCAGGGTAATACCACATATAGGTAGATATATGGTGGACTCATCTGGAATAACTTGGGTTTTAGGATTTTGATGCACAAGCAGTATTCTCGCTTAGTACAGGCGAAGGCTAGCAAATAGGTTGAGAAGCGGCCAGCTAGAGAGCGAAAACGGTCATGAACATGCATTATGCATAAGTAACATTGGATACTAGCATGAGTAGGATATGAACACCATGAACATAAATATCATAGAGGTTATGTTGGTTTTGATTCAACTACATGCATGAACATGTGCCAAGTCAAGCCACTCGAACATTCGGAGGAGGATACCATATCATCATACCACATCACAATAATTTTAATGCATGTTGACATCCAAGATAAATCATTATCCACTCCTAGCTACTTAAGCATGGCATGAGAAACTATAATCTCTAATTGTCATTGCAAACATGTTTGATCATAATAAGCTAAACCATGGATACTAGGTTAAACATATTTACAAAAACAGAACAAGTTGAGTTCATACCCGTTTCTCTCTGCCATAGCCAGTTCATCAAATATCGTCATTATTGCCTTTCACTTGCATGACCGAATGCTATGAAAATAATAATAGTGCAAGAGTGCCGTGGACTAAGCTGGAATCTGCAAACATTTTATTCAAAAAGGAGAAGACAAGGTAATATGGGCTCTTTGTTAGATCAATATCAATGCATATGAGAGCCACTCAACAATTTCATCGTGGTCTTCTCCTCGGTATGACTCAATAAAAGGAAAAGAATTTCAGAGAAACACAATGAAATATTTTTGGAGTTTTTAGTTTTTCTTGAAGAAATAAAAATAAAAATGAGAAAAACTATTTACATAGGAAAGCTCCCAACAAGCAAAAGAAGAACAAGGAAATCTTTTTGGGTTTTCTTTTAAATACTACAACTAACTAAACTAGAAAGAAAAACTGAAAAGAAGCAAGCAACATTTTTTTGATTTTCTCAAAGTTTTTCAAACACACAAGAAGAAGGCGAGCAAATAAATCTAGCATGGATAATACAATGAAAAAGTATGAACACCGACAACTGGAATGAAATGTGTGAACATGAATATAATGTCGGTGGAGATACGTACTCCCCCAAGCTTAGGCTTTTGGCCTAGCTTGGTAATCACCACTTGTAGTAACCCTCAGGTCCCACGTTGAAGTGCTGTGGAGCGGGCACTTGGGTGTCCCACTCCTGAGGCTCCTCCTCAGCTGCCACCTGGTTGTTTCAGTAGACAATAATGTCATCTGGCATGATCCTGTATCCGCCCCTGGCAATAGAATCAAACAAAGCAGGTGCAAGCAACGGAATAATATCACGGGTATTCTCACTGAAAACTAGGTTGTAAGGAATATGAATAGCAGTGTTCTCGCCATCAATAAATTGATGAGCTGCCATAGCCTGGCAATCTAAATAAACCTTGGTTAAACAATAATCATGCTGGCGAATCTGAATGTTAAAGTGACTCGCTAAACGAGTCGCATAAATACCGCCATGAATTTTGCCCTTGGTCCTGTTAAGGTGTAGACGACGCGCAATAATAGCTCCTAGGCTATAAGCGCTATCGTCATATAGTGCACGGCGTAAGACAGCGAAATCGGGGGCACTAAGTGCACGAACCTTCTCTCTAGCAAGTAAACACTTCGCAATGAATAGAGCAAAATAATGCACAGAAGGAAATTGCAAGCTAGTGACGGTGACACTCGATACCCCTCTCTCATCTCCCACTGACAGAGTATGATAAAAGTCCTCAAACTCTGCAGGCCTAGGCTCTCTTATTTCCCCGTCAGAAGGGATCAAGCATGTATCACAAAAGTCGGTAAGTGGTATCTGACGGGTTTCAGCATATAAATTAAACTGCACCTCAGGGGGGTTATTCCTACTCAGAAAATGGAAACTTTGCACAAAGGAATTTGTAAGGAGATGGTATTGTTCACACTCAGCTGCGATGAAGTCGGTGAGACCAACGTTAGCAGCAAATTGTGTGAACTTTTGATGGATTCCGGCTCCATCCATGAAGGGATTATGCGGCTTCACACAGCCGCACCTCCGCCCTTCTCCGAGTGTGGAGACCGTTATCTGATGACTCCCCAATGACTCCCTTGTTGGTCTTCTTGTAAGCAAACTTCCTAAAGAAACTCATCTTATTCCTATGAACAAAATTCTGAAAATTTTAGTCCACAAATTTTTTGTCAACAAAACTTCACAAGATTGATAGCAACTACTCATAGGGATGCATAGAGGCTATACTGAGCATTCAAACTACTTAGAACTCTAAGAATTCAACATGCAAGCTCATCTACAGCAGCACCAAGAGTAGCTAATTATTCAAAATATAAACCAGTAAAGCAAAAACTAATTGGACCAATGGAGGAGTCACATACCAAGTAGCAATCCCCCAAAACAGTTTCGGAAATGGAGCTTCATGCAAAGAGATTGAAATCCGCGGGTTTGAGAGCAAGAACATGAGAGAGAGAGCAATGGTGATTTTTTCTGGAGGTAGGTGATGACATGGGCTAAAGAGATAAGTGAGGGGGCCCACGTGGGGACCACAACCCACCAGGGCGCGCCTGGGGCTGCTGGCGCGCCCAGGTGGGTTGTGCCCACCTGGTGCACCCCCTATGATGTTATTTGCATAAAAAATTCTTAAATATTCAGAAAAAATCGTATTAAATTTTCAGGGCATTCTGAGAACTTTTATTTTTGTGTCATTTTTTATTGCACGGGAAATTCAGAAAACAGACAAAACATGGCATTTTATTTTATTTTACTAAGAAAAACAGAAAACAAACGTTGGGAATAGAAAGTTGTGCTTACTAAATTCATCAACTTCATACCTCTCAAAAATGATCCATTAATAAGGTTGATCAAGTCTTATTAACAACCACTTTCGATTAGCATGAAACCAAAGAACTTTCGTAAAACACTAAGTTACCTCTACAGGGATATGCTTGTCCCCAACAATAAGCATTTCATATTTCTTTTTGGCAGTAGGTAGAGGTAGTTGAAAACTTCCAATAGTGAGTGTCTGAGATTTTTCAATAACATTAATACCATTCACTTGGAATTGTTTCTTCGGAAAGTGCACCGTATGCTCATTACCATTGATATGAAAAGTGACCTTGCTTTTATTGCAATCAATAACGGCCCCTACAGTATTCAAGAAGGGTTTACCAAGGATAATCGACATGTTGTCGTCCTCGGGCATCTCAAGTATAACAAAGTCAGTTAAAATAGTAATATTTGCAACAACAACGGGCACATCCTCACAAATACCGATAGGTATGGCAGTTGGTTTATCAGCCATTTGCAAAGATATTTCAGTAGGTGTGAGTTTATTCAAATCAAGTCTTTTATATAAAGAGAAATGCATAACTCTAACACCAGCTCCTAAATCACACAAAGCAGTTTTAACATAATTTCTTTTGATGGAGCAAGGTATAGTTGGTATTCCCGGATCTCCAAGTTTTTTAGGTACTCCATCCTTAAAAGAATAATTAGCAAGCATGGTGGAGATTTTAGCTTTCGGTATTTTTCTTTTATTAGAGATGATGTCTTTCATATATTTTGCATAAGGGGCCATCTTTAATATATCAGTCAAACGAGTGCGCAAAAAGACTGGCCTAAGCATTTCAGCAAAACGTTCAAATTCTTGATCATCTTTCTTCTTAGTTGATTTAGATGGAAAGGGCATGGGTTTTTGAACCCATGCTTCTCTTTCTCTTCCATGTTTTCTGGCAACAAAGTCTCTTTTATCATATCTTTTATTTTTGGATTGTGGGTTATCAAGATCAACAGCTGGTTCTATCTCAACATCATTATCTGGTTGTTTATCATTGTCTGGTTGAGTGTCTTCATGAACATCATCATTATCTTTTTTATTATCACTAGGTGAATGTTCATTACCAGATTGAGTTTCAGCATCGGAGATAGAAACATCATTATCATTATCAGGAGGTTTTTCTATTTCAGGTTCACTAGAGGCATGCAAAGTCCTATCATTTTTCTTTTTCTTCTTCTTTTTAGAAGGACTAGGTGCATCAGTGTTAATTCTTTAAGAGTATTGTTCAATTCTTTTAGGGTGACCCTCAGGATAGAGTGGTTCCTGAGTCATTTTACCTCCTCTAGTTGCTACTCTAACAGCAAAGTCATTTATATTATTATTCATTTCATCTAGCAACTCTCTTTGAGACTTAGCAACTTGTTCTAGTTGAGTTTGAACCATAAAGGCATGTTTTCCTACACCACTAACATCATTGGAGATTCTAAATAACAAGTCACTCAAGCGAGCAATCATATCAGAATTGTATTTCAATTGTTTCATAACATTTTCATTGAAGTGATCTTGCTTTCTAATGTAATTATCAAACTCATAAAGGCATTGACTAGGATGCATATTATAAGGATTGTCCCTTTCATCAAATTTCATTAAAGAGTTTACCTCTACCACCTTGGGTGGTGGTGTGTCAAGTCCGTGTATTTCTTCAATAGGAGGTAAATTTTTAACATCCTCTGCCTTAATACCCTTTTCCATCATAGATTTCTTTGCCTCTTGCATATGTTTCAGACTGAGATATAAGATACCCCTCTTCTTTGGAGTGGGTTTATGCGGTGGTTCAAGAAGAGTCCAATCATCATAATTTTTCAATATATTATTTAATAATTCCTCAGCTTGTCCAACAGTTCGTTCCCTGAAAACACAACCATCACAACTATCTAGGAAGTCCCTAGAAGCATCGGTTAGTCCATTATAGAAGATATCAAGTATTTCATTTTTCTTAAGACGATGATTAGGCAAAGCATTAAGCAATTGGAGAAGCCTCCCCCAATCTTGTGGGAGACTCTCTTCTTCAATTTGCACAAAGTTAAATATTTCCTGTAAGGCAACTTGTTTCTTATGAGTAGGAAAATATTTTTCAGAGAAGTAATAAATCATATCCTGGGGACTACGCACACAACCAGGAGCAAGAGTATTGTACCATATCTTAGCATCACCCTTTAGTGAGAACAGAAATAATTTGAGAATATAGTAGTAGCGAATTTTATCCTCATGAGCAAAAAGGGTGGCTATATCATTCAATTTAGTAAGGTGTGCCACAACAGTTTCAGTTTCATAACCATGGAAAGGATCAGATTCAATCAAAGTAATCAACTCTGGGCCGACAGAGAATTCATAATCCTTATCATCAACAAAGATAGGTGAAGTAGCAAACTTAGGATCACATTTCATTCTAGCATTCAAAGATTTCTTTTTCAGTTTGCATAATAATTTCTTAAGATCATCCCTATCACTGCAAGCAACAAAGTCTCTAGTTGTCTCCTCATCCAAAACATAACCTTCAGGTACCTTAGGCAATTCATATCTAGGAGAGCTAGGTTTAATAGGTGTTTCAAGATTTCTAGTTTTAGGCATTTCATCAGTTTCAACAATTTCATCAGTTTCAGCATTCTCAATATCTTTAGCTCTAGCAATTTCTTCATCAAGAAAATCACCTAGTGGCACACCATCATCAAGCAAGGTACTAGCATCATCATGAGTAACATTCATAGAAGTAGCATCATCAATAACTTGCGACATATCAGGATTAATAGCATGTGGTGGTGTTGCAAGTCTACTCAAAATAGAAGGCGAATCAAGTGCAGAGTGTGATGGCAGTTCCTTACCGCCCCTCGTCTTAGAGGAAAAAAATCTTAGTCTTGGTATCCTTCAGATTCTTCATAGTGATAAATTGATAATAATCCCAAGTGAATCAACAAATATAGCTATGCTCCCCGACAACAGTGCCAGAAAGAGGTCTTGATAACCCACAAGTATAGGGGATCGCAACAGTTTTCAAGGGTAGAGTATTCAACCCAAATTTATAGATTCGACACAAGGGGAGCCAAAGAATATTTGCAGGTATTAGCAGGTGAGTTGTCAATTCAACGACACCTAGAGATTAATTATCTACAGCAATATGATCAGTAGCAAAGTAATATGATAGTTTTGATAGCAGCAATAATAGTAACAGTAACGGTAACAGTGATAGCAGTAATTTTGTAGCAAGTGTAACAGTAACAGCAGCAGTAGTAAGTTAGCAAGAACAATATATGGAAAATTCATAGGCATTGGATCGGTGAATTCGTTGGATGATATTCATCATATAACAGTCATAACCTAGGGCGATACGGCACTAGCTCTAGTTCATAAATATAATGTAGGCATGTATTTCGTAAATAGTCATACTTGCTTATGGAAAGAACTCGCATGACATCTTTTGTCCTACCCTCCCGTGGAAGCGGGGTCCATAAGAAAACTTAGGGATATTAATGCCTCATTTTAATAGAGAACCAGAACAAAGCATTAGCACATAGTGAATACATGAACTCCTCAAACTACGGTCATCACCGGAAAGTATCCCGACTATTGTCACTCCGGGGTTTACGGATCATAACACATAATAGGTGACTATAACTTGCAAGATCGGATCTAGAACATAGGTATAATGGTGATAACATAAATGATTCAGATCTAAAATCATGGCACCCGAGCCCAAAGTGACAAGCATTAAGCATGGCAAAGTCATAGCAACATCAATCTCAGAACATAATGGATACTAGGGATCAAGCCCTAACAAAACTAACTCGATTACATGATGAATCTCATCCAACTCCCTCACTGACCAGCGAGCCTACGAAGGAATTACTCACTCCCGGTGGGGAGCATAATGAAATTGGCGATGGAGAAGGGTTGGTGATGATGAAGATCGGAGATTCCCCTCTCCGGAGTCCCAAACGGGCTCCAGATCTGGCCTCCCGATGAAGAACATGAGGTGGTGGCGGCTCCGTCTCGTGAAACATGATAATTCTTTCTCCTTGATTTTTTCTCCAAAAATAGGATTTTATAGCGTCGGAGATAGGGTCAGCGGGGCCACCAGGTGGGCACAACCCACCTGGGCGCGCCAGGAGGGGGGCGGGGCGTGCCCTGGTGGGTTGTGCTCCCCTAGGGACCCCCTCCAGTGGTTCTTGGCTCCAGTATTTTTCTTTTATTGTATAAAAATTCTCCAAAAAGTTTCATTCCATTCCGAGAACTTCTATTTCTGCACAAAAACAACACCATGGTAGTTCTGCTGAAAATAGCATCAGTCCGGGTTAGTTTCATTCAAATCATGCAAATTAGTGTCCAAAACAAGAGTAAAAGCGTTAGGAAAAGTAGATACGACGGAGACATATCAGTTTCATGCGGTTTTTTTACTTCTCAAACACATATAATGTGTTTGACACACGCAGCATATATAGTGTAATCCCGTTTAGACATTAATTGCATATAAACCATGCATTGTCTCTAATTAAAAAGTCTATGGATCACTAATATTGATAAACTAAATAACATTACACGTGTCCCCAAATTCAAATGAATATGCATGTTTGATAGACCAATTTTTTGTATGATATTTATCGATGTCCTAATCTCTAGTTTAAATATTTGAATCCCCTTTAATCCAGTTATTCGTCTCATATAGCTATCACTCATGCTTATATATCTCTCTAGACCTATACACCTTCACCGTCTCATGGGTATCTCTCGTACTACTTGTATGTCAACAACAGTCTTTTATCTTCGCAACACACTGACGGTACTCTCTCCCTCAACCTTCACTCTATCTCTCTCGAAGTATATCTCGCTCACTACTATGTGTCTCTAACTATGATTCTCCCTGTGAAATCTCTTTCTCTCACACAAACACAAACTTCGTCTCCCGGGGTCACATTTCTCTCTACTATTCCCATGTATGCCACTCACACACACCCTCACACACATAGAAGTCTCGCGCTCTCTATGTCTCAGTAGCTACGACTCTCCCTCTTAAATATCTCTCTCTCACACACAAACACAAACTCCGTCTCGCAGGGTCTCATATCTCTCCACCATTCCCTTTGTATGTCGCTCAGACACCCTCTCTCCCAAGGGATATCTCGCGTTCCCTGATATGTCTCTCTAGCTACGACTCTCCTTGTGAAATATCTTTCTCCCTCGCAAACACAAAACTCCGTCTCTCGGGATCTCATTTCTCTCTGATATTCGTTTGTATGTCACTCACATGCACTCTCTCTCCATCTCTCTCCCACCCACACACATAACTCAGCCTTCTGATCCACTTGACTATTATGTCTAACACACACACTAGCCGATCTCCCTCTAGCTAGCATCTCTATCTTTCTATTTCTCTGTTTCTCCACCAACCTTCTTTCTCGCCCGCACTCTTGCTTCCTATCATGCACACTATATATGTTTCTCTCTGCATGCATTCATGCACCCTCTTTTTATCTTTCTCTCTCACACACATAACTCACCCCTCTGAACCACTCGACTGTTAACTCTAACACACAAACTAGCCGATGTCCCTCTAGCTAGCATCTCTATCCCTCTATCTATTTGTTTCTCCGTCAACCTTTCTTTCTCGCACGCACTCTTGCTTCCTATCATGCACACTATATGGGTTTCTCTATACATGTATCTATAGGTCGATCTCTTTTGCACACACGTTGTGTCTCGCTCTCTCTCCTCACCATAGATGCATGCTCCAGCCCACGCCACTCTCTCTTAAAGAAAAACACACACATGCTCAATCATCAGGCCTTCTTCCCTCCACTCTCACATGCATGCATACTGTCATACTCATACCGATCCATCTCCCCCACCCCGCTGATCTCATGACTTATGTCTCCTTTCTGTTATCTCGATCGTGCGCGCACACACATACACACACACACACACATCCCACGTATGTATACCTCTCGCACATGCATGTTCAAAGGTCTCATATGTCTCCATACGTAGTTAATTACCCTCAACCCTCACCCCACATCGAATCTTTCTCTTCTTGTGTGCACATGAATTTCATCTGGATGGGTCTCTTCTCTAAAACACACACTCACACTTAACTATCTCCTTCTAGCTACCCCCTCTCCCACTCCTTCCCTCTATCCCAGAAACCAATAAGACTATCCCTTCGTTTAATTCCCGCCTACATGCACCATCGATAGTAGTCTTCCTCGGTGTCTCTCGAACAAACACGTTATCTCGATGTCCACTCCTCTCACGCGCACACTCCTTCTCTTCCCTCTTTATGGGCCTCTTCTCTCTCGTACCCCCCTCATTGGAGGCCTCTGCCATACACATCACCTCTCTACGATGAAGCCACACACACTTAATTACTTTCCCTACCAAAGACTCAGTTTCACACACACGCATACTCTAGGTGGAGCATTTGTTCCTACCACCCTTCGTCCAACCTTACCCATCTGATAATCAATCACCTTAATTTACTTATATAACATGGACAAATTCCACTTTATTTTAGTAGTTAGCAAACTTCTCATAATTATATAACGCAAATCACGAGCAGCAAGTGACTTTTTTTTACACAACCACATTAATATGGCCACGTAAACGGTATAAATCACAAGCTAAAGTGTAGTAACCATTATACTTATATCCCGATGCAAAAGGTGGAGTACATGTCCAAAGAGTAGAGGCGCACACACACACTCTGTCTCTCAGAATCTCACACACATACCAGTTACGCGACTCCCCCTAAACAGACCCGTATGTGTACAATTTGTGCACGTGCGGGTACACGTGATGGAGCGCATTTATTTAAGCCGGACGGCGAACCCAAACAGTAGCCGCATTCATTCCCCTCCCGCCGCCTCTTCTCCGGTCACCGTCGCCCGATAGCGATGGCCCCGCCGAAGGTAACGACATACGCCATGCCCCCGCCGGAGCGGCGCTTTGATCTGCTTTCGGAGATTTGGAGGCGGCGCGAAGCCCGGATCGCAGCCGCCCTGCCTCCGGAATCTATACTAGCTGAAGCCAGAGGAGGAGCCGGTGGAAGCGGAGCAGCATGCGGAGCCGGAGGAGGAGAATGACGACGAGGGCGACGCGGAGCCGGAATAGGAGGAGGACGGCGTGGGTGAAGCGGAGCCAGAGGAGGACGATGACGACGCGGGCGAGGCGGAGCCGGAGGAGGAGGACGACGACGCGGGGGCGGTGGAACAACAAGCCATCCTCGAGTCCATCCAGTCGAAGGCCGAGGTGGAGGCCAACCGCCGCTTCCACCGCCAGCGGGAGTGGGGGATCAACGAGATGTTCGCCAAACTGGAGGAGGAGCAGGAGGAGCTGGAGTTGCAGCATGCGGCCGCCTACCCATCTCCGACGACGAGTAGTGTGGTCTAGCTTAGGTTATGTAGTACTTAGTAGTACTAGTTCTACTATTGCATGTATGTATGGATTTGAGATATCTAGTACTACTCAATGTAAATTGCTTTTAAGATGAATGAATGAAAGCTTGGCGAGCACCTTTTGTTTGTTAAAAAAACATAATCCTAATACTCCCTCCTTTCTTGTTTATAGGGCTCATCTAAAAAAATAGATTTCCATTATACTCAGACTTAAAGGGCTTTGAGTCTCACGCTACATTTATTTCATAGAGATAAGAGAAAGGAAATTTTAGTGGTCATGCACGCATCTTTTGTGCTACTCAGTAGTACTAGTACTATATTAGGGTTGACCAGTCGCTTCCCGCGGACGTGCCCGGGCGGTGGAAGAGGAAGGAGAAGGGAAGCGGGCTATCGAGTACTACTACGCCAGTTGCAGCACGAGCTCCAAGGAACATTTGTGCCAAACAATGCATAGTACACCAGCGGAGTGACATGGCTAGAACATGCATGCTGTAGTTCGACAGCCTACCGCTCCGCCTCGCACGGTGTTTGGTCATGCAAGATTTGCATGCACGCATGTCACGCATGTAGTTGTCGAAGCCGTGCTCGAAAAAGGGCGACGAGGTCCGCTAGTCCGCGTTGGTCCATGCGCCCGGAAAACAAACTAATCCCAGTCGCTGTAAATGTCGTGCGTGCTTTAATTCCGGGCTAGTGGATGGACGTGAATGTGCCGTACAACAAACCGCCCACCAGCTCCCTAATCTCAAATATAAACTGCACTAGTGCGCGCCCGCAGAACATCCTTTCCGAAGGGACGAAGCCCTGCAGTTACCATCTCCTCTCGTGTAAACCAGCTCTACAAGGGACAAGGAAGTTCGTCACCATTGCCATGGATTCGCAAGGCGGTGGTGCTTCTCGTCCTCGTCGAGGTTGGGAGACCTTGGACGACGATCCTTTGGGAGAAATCGTAAGTCGCTTCGACTTTCTCACATCCGCAAGACTTAGCGGTACTTGCACCAAATATTTTAAGAGGGTGCGTAAATATGCGTGGGAGAAGGCCATGCTAGTTGGTCTGCCATGCGTCCTCGAGGATGAGGATGTTTCCTTGGGGGTCTCTCTAGCGTGGCATGGCCGTAGTTGCAAGTTGATGCCCCTTGAGATGCTGACGGTGAGGGGCACTCGGATTTTGTCCGATGAGCAGGTAAGTGATGAGTTTGATCACGTAGTAAATGCATTCTAAAGACTACTTCCGTGTCCATTTCCTAATTCCCCCACTGCCCACTGTTTCACAGGTTAGGCTTGGTGCCAGTGGATATTGGCTTGCATATGTATGGGAGGGCACCAACATCAATTTGCACAACATCTACAATGGTGACACCGTTCCCGTAGAACCTTTGTCCAACATTGGGATCAGCCATGCAATGGGCCATCGCCTGAATTGGTACGATGGAACCACGGTGAGATTGAAGAAGATAGCAATCCCGGAAGCCCCGGTAAGGTTGTCCGCCAACCAAAATTACACTCTTATCGCGGTGTTCGACATCGCGATTGCTTTCACGAACCATGCACATGGCGGTCAAAGGTGGACCATGCTGTCTGCGGCCGATTTGTTGTCGTACGAGTACGATGATGCTGTGCTCCTTTCTAACCGCATCTTCGCCGTGACAAACTAGGGGACTTGTTTCGTATGGGACACATCCTATGTTATACTCCCTCTTTTCCAGTTTATTTGTTTTGATTTTTTCCATTTTATAAGTTTCAAATTCAAATTTAGAGCACCCCATCCCATGTTGAGATTACAATGTGCATTAAATTGTTGCGTGCATGTAGTGGTTTTTTATTGGTCATTTATATTGGTCACACATGCATGCATTGCAAGTAACATTTTTTACCACAATTTTTTAGGAAGCTAAGTGCAATAATTGAGTAGTTTTGCAAACTACTAGTACTACATCTAAAACGGTACAAAATCAATACCACCACCACGCCGCGTCTGACCGCCCTGGCCGACCCAAACCACCTCCCTTGCCGGCGCGCGCTTCCTACCTGAAACAGTCAGTGCCGCCCTAGAGTGTCAGTGCCGCATTAATGCCCGACCAGAGCAGAGGCGACCTCTCATTGGCGCTGGCTTTGAGGCAGCGCGACGGCCGAGAGAGTGCCGCTTCCCGGTGCACGCGACTGCTTCGTGTCGAGGCTGGCCATAGTGGGGAGTACATACACTCGGGAATAGCATACGTGGTGATGTGGCAGAGAATTAAAGAAGAGACAGGGGGTCATACTTGGCAATAAATATGATCATCTATGATACTACTCTATGATACTATGCACTATAAAAGTAGTATATCATACACTAGTATCATGCACTAGTATATTGTATTATATGATACTCCCCACCATGAGTAGCCTCAAAGGACACCACGGACGGCCGTCGCCCGTGCGCCGCCCACATTATAGTTGCAACTTGTTTAGAGTAGGTTTTACTCCGGTTTGTATGAAAACTGTAATGTATCTCATCGGGTTTATATGAAAAGTTTTCAAAATGTAATGATTTTCGTCCGGTTGCTATGAATTCCGCCTTGTTTTCATGATTATGCAAGGCAAAGTCATCCCCCGATCAAAATCAGATCACCAATCATGGATGTGCATGGGGCATTTGGTCTAACTTGGAACCTTGTAGCTGACAACACCCAGTTGGGACGTATTATCTTAGCAATCGTTACCCATGGTACCATTGAAGGGCAACAAGGTGCCATGATCTATCACAATCAGACCCTGATCATGTATCCAGGTAATCCCTTCTCTCCAATCTAAGAGCAGTAGAGCCAGGAGCTATCGTATATCTTATTGCCATGTCATCTTATAACATTTCAGTACATGTCTCTTTATACTCCAGGAGCAGGAGTAGTTCTTTCCCTCTTTTTTTATTGATTGGGATAGTCATCTACGTAACTTTATAATGCCAGTTGTATAAACTATAAAGGACTTAACAATTTCAATTCCATGTAGTACTAGTTAGGTAGCCATAATCCCATCAAACAAAACTACTCCTCCTTTAATTAATGTACACGGCCCAGGTAACACTCTCAAATTGTTTGTCGTCGCCCGTGCCGCAGCCGGTCTATACATTGCTTCCCTTCCCCCTCATAAAAATAAGCAATATCAAGTATTTTATTTTAATCCGTATCCTCTGCTTACGTCACCTTATTATACTGCATGGACCATAACCATGCACGTCACCATCAGATGGACGGCGGCATGTTCGACCCCCGTGATGCTACCTAGGTGCGGATGAACACACTTGAAGAGTACTCGATTTTCATTGGGGACAACTAACCCATAGTGCAAATGATGCCACCTTCCGTGCATGACGCCGACACCCTGCCGTTCATGAAGAACGGGTGCGTTTTCATTGCGCACCGACGGATTCATATCTTGAATGCCACTATCCCTTATCTATGCCGCTTCAGTTTGGATGAGTCTCCATCATGGGGAGCCACACTAAGAAGCTGCGATGATATGGACTCCCATTGCCCATCGTTATGGATCGTGCCATCTATGAAGAACACGTGGGACTGGAACTTCGAGATGGACATGTACGCAGGGATGTACGAACCTGAGTAATATAGCGCAGTAAGTGAAGTAGAAAGGCATAAATAGTATGAACCTGCGTGGCAATGCACGGTGATATTATGATGTACGTGGCAATGCACATATTAGGTTTTATATTTGTTGATGGTCCGAGACTTCCAACTAGACGCGTCTGTCTCTCCGGATCGCACTTTGTATCGTTATATACTACTACTAGTAGTACTACGTGTGGTCTCCGACCTAGAAGTGGAAGAAGTGGAGACGCTCTACCACACTGTTCATGTCCCACTCCTTTCGCTGACGTGTGGGACATCCAGCACGTGCCGTGTTTCGCACTCCTTCGTCGTAAGAATTGAAACGCTGCTTTCATCAAAAATAAAAAATAAATATAAATCAGCAGTGATACTATACCACGCGGTTTCCTTGCTCCTCGATATCGGAAAGAATACTTTTGTTCGCCGACATGTGGGATGTCGACCATTCTGGTCCACTTGCCATGCACGCAGAATTCCAGGGGAGAGTCACCCCGGTCGTCGCGCCACAATAATAATGACTAATGAGCCGTCAAATCACAGGCCCAACCTTTCCCACTGTAAAGTTGCTCGGACGAAGGAACCATCATGACTTCGTAGAATTCCGCTTCTTGAAGAAAACTACTCTACCAGCAATACTGCTAGCTACAGTATTACTGTACACTAGTGGATGCCTCCTTTGGTTCATAGGATAGGAATTTTATAGGAATAGGAAAATCATAGGAAGTGAGATGACATACATCTCAATTCCTATAGTGAAAGAGATGCCATTTGATGCATAGGATAGAAATTTTTCCAATGAATCTAGGCTAATGTACTGGTAATTTGCTCTAAAACTACAGTAGTAACTAGTACTGATAGATGCTTGTAATTAATTAAACAAACGTACGGGCGACACAGACACACACGCACACTAACTACTAGTACTCCTTCCCAGCTTTGTCGGCGACACCCCATCGTGCTTGGATCTCCGCCAAGCTCTCCTCAGCAGCACATGCATCCTCTTCTTTCTTGCGGCGACGGGACTCTCTTTTCTTTAGTGTTTTCTGCCTTTTCTGCTCCCTCTGTGCGGCTTTGGCCGCCTCTTGCTCTACCGCCCATTTGGCCTTGGCAGCTTCAAAGTCCGCCCATGTAGGTGTGAGGTCACGAGCGGCGATGAACTCGGCACGGCGGGATGCCATCACTTCCTTACCATTTTGTATGTGGTCGTGGGCGGCGAGGAACTCGGAGCGGCGGGATGCCATCGCTTCCTTACCGGTTAGTGTGCAGCACGGTGGAATGAACGACGCTTGGTGAGAGCTCTGGGGCGGAGTGGCCGGACAACAGTATAGTGCATTGGTTTGTCAAGAGCTCAACGACAGACGACGAAGGAAATTTGGATTCCCCTTCAATCCTGGTCATTTATTACCGCACACGGTTAATTTCTGTAGCCTCTAGAAACTGTGTTCGCTGACCCTATTGTGGGTTGCTTTCTGATTGGCCGCCACCCCAGCCACATGGACCGCGCGCGTGCACTGTGATCGAACGACATTCCACGTCCCTATCATCACCCGTGTAACTGTAGCTGGGATTTGATGTTTCTGCGCTACTACCTCCATCCTGGTTGATGCATGTAAGTACAAATAATATCACTAGAAACTATGTTTAAATACAAATCCAATGATATAATTTTTGGTGACATGCATTATTATTTTCTTAGTTCAATCTGTGGTGAAAGTTTGGCACAAAATACTAAGGGGACCAATAAATCAGGATGGTGGTAGTAAATTTCTACAAAATGCACATAATGGCCTAAATTTGAACACGGTGCTTTGTAGGGTGTATGTTGATCAAAGAAAAAAAAGTCAACTTCCACATTAATTGAGTACATTTGCAAACTACAAAAATAATATACCACCACGCCAGCGTCTGACCGCCCTGGCCCACCAAAACCCCTTCCCTCGCTCGTGCGCGCTTCCCGCCTAAAATGATCACCATCGCTCCAGAATGTCAATGCCGCATTCACGCCCGATGCGACCTCTCACGGCATTGCAGCTGTGCGACAGCCGAGAGAGCGCCACCCGTGCGGCATCCTGGTGCATGCTCCACGTTAACGACACCACGGCCATCCATTCGTCCACCGCCCACATTAATGACACGCTGCTGCCGACGAACCTACTCCGGCACCAGCCGTCCGTCCATCTGTCGCGGCTCATTGCCATTCGCCCGCTATATTAACTTCAGCCCCAGCCATAGCCACAGATGCATAGTCATTCTCCTTCGATCCCTTCCTTCTGTCGGCACCACTCCAACCATGCCCTCCTCGTGCTCCAAATCTCTCTTGGACGTACTGTCGCTTGAGTAGACGAAGGACATCGCCGGCTCTGCTCCGGGCACGCTCCAAAGCTCTCTTGGATGTACTATCGCAGGAGCAGATGAAGGACATCGCCGGCTCCCCCCTGGCCGCCCTCCGCCGCCACGACCACGAAGCCGGCGCGCGGGCGCGGGCGTAGCCGGCAGCGAGGAAGAGTAGTACATGGTAGGTCACCGCTGCTCTGGTCCCAGGAAGGCCATCGCTCCTCCACTCCGTCGACGCCAAGCTTGGTGGGGTAAACATCGACGGCCGATTAGCCGCTTGACGGCGACGTGGAGGCAGAAATCTTCAGAACCTTATGCTCAGGAGGAGGAGGTTATGGAGGCGGAGCTGGACAAAGCCGAGGCGGATGAGGAGGGCTGGACATGGTGGTCGGGCGCCGGTGATCATTTAGATTAGGTTTACAGTAGGTTTTAGTACGGTTTGTGCGAAAAATGTAATGAATTTCGTCCGGTTTATAGGAAAAGTTTTTGAAATGTAATGAATTTCATCCGGTTAATATGAAATTTGCTTTGTCTTGCATTTTCACTGACATGTGGGACTACAATTGAATAAGCCGTCGATAGCCGAAATCTAATCACTCGGTGGGCGTCGGCTGAGAAGAGAGAGACGGCGAGGGAAGAAGAGATCGCCCGCCAACCGCCCTGGCCCACCAGAAAACCCCTCCCTCTCCCATGCGCGCTCCCCCAGGCGCCAGCTGCCCCGCATTCAGAGCAAGTACAATACAGGGCCATAAGCCCACTTATGTGGAGGAGAGAGGCATTGAAAAAGTGAAGGAGTGGGCTCTAATGCAAGAGCCCGTCTCTACACGTTCTCCTAGGTATAAAAAACATTCGTGTCTAAAAAAAAGAAGGTAAAAAGCATTTGAGAGGAAATAGATAGAGAGAAAGTGAGAAAAAGTTGTAACCTTATAGCCAACCTTATAGTCGAGACTATGGTAGACGAGGAAGGAGGGAGTTGTGCACATGCCAAGTTCACTGGGCTGCCGTGTTTCACACTCCTCCGTCATAACAGTGGAGACAGTAGTTTTCATCAAAAATAAATAATGAATACTCCTTGCTCATCCTCGATATCGGAAAGAATACTTTCATTCGCCTACATGTGGGACGTTGTCCATCCTGGTCCACTTGCCATGCACAAAGTACTGCAGGGGAGAGTCACCCCGGTCATAGCACTGCAGTAATAAATGACTAATGAGCCATCAAATCGCAGGCCCAAGCTTTCCCACTGTAAGTTGCTTGCACAAAGGAACCATCATGACTTGCTTGAATCCGCTTCTTCAAGAAAACTTACTGTACCCGCAATACTGCTACCACACGCGAAGACTGGACGCCACTGTAGCCCGCCTAGGATTTGTATGTCTCTGTACTACTATGATTTTGTAGCACACGTATCCTTTGTCAATCTAACAACTAGAAAGAAATGGAGAGCCTTTCTCTCTATCTAGATCTCTCTCCATCCCATAACCCCTCCAGCACACGTACACACTCTCTGTAGCCACTCCGAAAGTACACATTCACACATGTTACAAGTACGTGCCAATTTTGTTCCTAATGCTGGCTATTAATGTGAATGTATCCGTGAACCAACTCTTTGAGTTTGATGTGAATTAATGTATAATTGTGGACTATTGTCTGATCGATCGCTAAGCCTACAATTTTAGGAGCTTGGGCTATTGGCCGATCGACGACCAGACCTATAAGCGTACCACGAGCTCATCAACCCCAACATTTCTCTTCGGTGAGTGTTTGCAAGTACACTATAGCTCGCACAGTAGCTAGCCTACTAACACCAAGAATCATCAAACAAGCCCTGCTGATATGATAAACAGTTCAAACTTACATCTAAGCATGCCATATATTACATCAAAAGCTGGTGAGGATACATCTGTTTCCATAACTCGCAGAGGGTTCGCATGATTCACTATCAAACAAAAGTAGCAAGTAACACCCACACAAGACAGTGCAGTAGCCCTAAGATGGTTTGATAACACGCATCGTTCTGGTAATTAAACACAATGTAAACTATGTTGAAGGATTAGCGCGACCAACTATTCCTTGTCATCGATCTCTGGGGCAATGTCCACAGCACGGACAACGGCATGGGAATCGATCTCTAGGGCGATGTCCACAGGATGGACCGCAGCATGGAAATCGATCTCTGGGGCGATGTCCACAGGACGAACTGTGGCATCAGAATCGATCTCTGGGGCGATGTCCACAGGACGGACCACGACATCGAAATCATCAAGGACGTCCACCGACACCTGCACAACCCTAACATATTAGCAAGCACATTGCAGATAATAAAAAACCACAACTATGGTAAGCCATTTTTTTGACCTTGTGCAGCTCACCGGGGGATCCCATCCCTCCGGGGGGCCATCTCCTTGATGGGGGCCATCACCTTGCCAGGGAAATACTGCTTCTCAACGGTGACTATCTCCTCAAACTCGGCCTTGAGCCTCTCATAGGTGGCCATTAGACTTTCTGGGGTAGGTACGATGGGGCCCTTGCTGTTCTTCCAGCTTTCTTGGTTGAGGAGTTTGTCCGCCAACGTCGTCAACTCTTTGGCTAGTGCTTGTTTCTTGGAGTTCTTCGTCTCCATGGGTTGGCCCGCCAACATGGCCAACTCGTTGGCCGGTGCTCGCTTCTTGGAGATCTCTGTCTCGAGTGGGTTGTCCACCGGCAACTCTTTGCCTAGTGCTCCAGGATCCATCAATAAACTGACAAACAAAAAGCAATCGAAAGGAAACCAGAATCACAATGAAAACGAGAAAAGAATAGGCAGTGAGAATCGGTCGGTGCTTCGCAAAAAGAAGATTCTTGGAATGAAAATGTAGTAGCATCACTTATTTGCCCACCTTTCCTTCGTCTGTACAGAAGAAAAATGGCAGAAGTGAGTAGCCTGGAGTGAGGTTTTCTTCAAGATAGGGGAGAAAGGGATTCAATGAGCGTTCCAGTGAAATGATGGCTGCTTCATCCCGTCCAACTTCGAGGCCACTTTACCACTGCTGGTAAAGGTGTGGGTTTTGTGATATGAAGGGTCATGACGGCCACACCGGGGTGACTGGTGAGTCTCGACTGTAGCACCTCGCTGTGATTTGGTGGATGGCACGCGGGCCCGGATGGTTGATGTCCCACATGTAATAGAGCGGCTAGTCATAGAGTTTGGACGACATACGAGGAGCTGGCAATAGTAGTATTACCTCCGTCCTGGTTTATTGGTCCCTATGATAATCTGTGGCAAATTTTGACTATAAATTTAACTAACCAAATGTTCATGCATGTCACAAAAAATTACATCATTGAAAACTATGTTCAAATATGAATCCAAGGATATAATTTTTGTTAACATGCACTAACATTTTGTCAATTAAATCTTTGGTCAAAATTTAGCACAAATTACAAAGGGGACCAATAAAGATTGTACTCTCACATTTTGTTTTGAGGATACTCCCACATAGAAAATATAAATAATAATGCATGTTGGTGCAACCCACATTTCCGATAATTTGAGCCGCGGGCTTGTTCACAATTTTTACGAGGCGGTGGTTGTTCACTTAATGGAGGGTCTAGTACCAGACTTGAACGATACAAAGTGCGACCTGGAACACCGTTAATGAGCCCTCAATAGTTCGGCTTGTTATCCTTGTGGTCGCTTCTTAATGAACAAAGCCAATCATCAATTTCTTAAGGAGCTTAACGAACCAGGTAACGAGTTTCACGCTAAGTTCGTTAGTAACAACACAACACATGTTTCATCTTACATGCTTTTTTTAACAAGCTTCAAACGAACCGAGCCGAGCAGGTTTTTTTGCTCGTTAATCTTTCAGAGCTTAACGGGCCGAACCTTAACGACCACGAGCTTAACGAGCACGAACTTAATGAGCCGAGCAGCTTGTTAATCCACCCCTGCACACCACTTGGAATAAGCGGGTAGCTATCTGAAAAAACAATCAACAACTCAAAAAAGGGCAACCTGGCACGTTGATAACCCACAAGTATAGGGGATCGTTTGTAGCCTTCTTCGATAAATAAGAGTGTCGAACCCAACGAGGAGCTAAAGGTAGAACAAATATTCCCTCAAGTTCTATTGACCACCGATACAACTCTACGCACACTTGACGTTTGCTTTACCTAAAACAAGTATGAAACTATTTTGCAAGAATAAAACTACGAGTACTTTGCGAGAATAAAACTACGAATAAATTGCAAGGTAGAAAAAGTGGATAGCTTTTGTCAATAAGAAAGTCATTTGTCCCTAGGCAATCAATAACAAGTACCGGTAATCATTCTTGTAATTCTATATGAGGGAGAGGCATCAGCTAACATACTTTCTCTACTTGGATCATATGCACTTATGATTGGAACTCTAGCAAGCATCCGCAACTACTAAAGATCATTAAGGTCGTGAAACCCAACCATAGCATTAAGTATCAAGTCCTCTTTATCCCATACGCAACAACCCACCTACTCGGGTTTAAGCTTCTGTCACTCTCGCAACCCACCATAAGCGAATCATGAACATATTGCAACACCCTACAGCGGGGGTCCCTCATGTTTGCATGAGACAGAGGGCACCGTAGGACAGGACCATAAATAAAATATACAATCATACCAACCAAGATCACGATTAACCCATAGGAGAAAATGGATCTACTCAAACATCATAGGATAACCAAAAATCATTGGGAAATAATATATGGAGTTGAGCACCATGTTTAAGTAGAGATTACAGCGGGGAGAAAGGGTGTTACACCGCTGCATAGAGGGGAGAGAGTTGGTGTTGACGGTAGCAAGATTGTTGATGTAGATCGCAATCACGATCCTAGCCCCGGCGGCACTCTGGCGCCACCGGGAGAGAGGGGGAGAGAGCCCCCCTCCTTTTTCTTCTTCCTTGGCCTCCCCCCTAGATGGGAGGAGAGTTCCCCCTCTGGTCCATGGCCTCCATGGTGGCGGAGGGGCAGGAGCCCCTCCGAGATTGGATCTCCCTCTCTGTTCTCTTCTGTTTTGCGTTCCCCAGATCTGGCCCTTCACCGTTTCTTAAATTCTCAGAGATCCGTAACTCTTATTACGCTGAAATTTTTACACAATTTTTTCCATAAATTATCTTTCTTGCACCAGAAGATGGGCCCCAACCAATGTTCGAGGAGGGCACAAGATACCTGGGCGCGCCAGGAGGTGCCCGGCGCACCCTGGTGGCTCGTGGTCACTATGGGCCCCCATTTGCATTGAGTCCACCTCCCAAAAATCATAAATATTCCAAAATAATTCTCCGTAAATTTTTATCACGTTTGGACTTCGTTTGATATGGATTTTCAGTGAAACAAAAAACATGCAACAAACAGGAACTGGCACTGGGCACTGGATCAATAGGTTAGTCCAATAAATCATATAAAAAGTTGCCAAAAATATGTGAAAGTTGTATAATATTGGCATGAAACAATCAAAAATTATAGATACGACGGAGACGTATCACACGTACATAATTTTAAACGATTGTTTTGATGGAGTGAAAAAAGAAAACTACCCCACTATTCGTATATATATATATATATATATATATATATATATAGGCAGGAGCCTCCGCGCTTCCTTGCTAGGGTTGCTCTATTCACACAATCTCATCATCTCTAGATCTAAATAAGATAGCGGTGGTCACACTGCCTTTCTATCCTCACCGCTGGTTACAGATCCTGACGCATCCCCTCCGCCGAGGAAGGGGAGGAGGGGCAGCGTTTAGGCCGTCGTCGACGGCGAGGGAGGAAACCCACTGCCGACCGCACCGTTATCTTTGGTCGAGCGCTAGCGCGGGAGGTCCTCCGATCCCTTGGTCGCTTCCGTAGTGTCGGCGGATCCGGCCTCCCGCCCCCCACTTAGCCACACCCCAACTACCTTCAGGTATATCTTACTTCGAAACCGGCCTAGCTCTACTTCCCCAGCTCACTACGTCGCTGCATGCGCATCATTTTCTACCTCTCAGCCCCCCCCCCATGTAGCTAGGCTCGATCGGATTGTCCAACGCCACCTATTTTTTTCTGTTGTTAGAGGTAAAGCTACGTCATGGATTCGAATCTTGTAGTACTTGGTTCGAACAGGATAGAAAGGGGGAAAAGATGTAGTATGTACATAGGACTTGGTACAAACATGAAAGAAAGGGGTTGAAAGTAGTACAGACTGTCCATCCAACCGGTCTCTTGGTCGAAAATGGAAATAAAGGTGAAACGCTTTACACACTAGTATGGCCAGGACTAGATTTGCTATCCACCCATATGAATAGGTGGCCAAAGTGAACAAAGATGAGGCCAACCCAGATATGTTGCTTGGATGTTTGTTTCTCGGGGCAACAAACCCTGAATCACCACTTTATGCCCTGGTTTAGGTACATGGTGCTGGACTGCTGGTGCACCCACTGTCCCATGTCCTTAGAGCAACTTATTTAGCTGTTCTTAATCTAATGCCCCTGGTAAAATGAAGCCATTCCACTGTTACAAGTCCTCACAAGTTTAACCAATTGTTTTTGCCAGTAATTTTTTGAGACTCTGACTGTTTCCTTTGTAGCTTTTTGTGCAAACAGGAATATACATTTCACCTTGATGCTATTGCAACCTTTTGGTGCACTGCACAAAAATCACTTCTTTTTAACTGGAATGTCACACCGGAACCGTTGGTTGATTTTAGTGGCACTGCACAAATGGAGATCTGTGTTCCAATCTTCATCCTCCATATTGGCACCCTAACCTTCCCTTAGGTAAGAATGATATTTAATGCATGTGTTCACCTCTATTTTGCAACTTCCATGAGAAAATAATGCTATTGTTTACTAGTAGACTTGTACTCCCTCACTAACAAAACCAAATCTGACATTGAAGGCCAATCATGTACTTGGTTTCACCAATTGGTGAGGAGAAAGAGAAACAGACCAAGAAGAGGAAGACAAAGAAGAAGAAGAAGCAGAAGAAGGAAATGAAGAAGGATCACGCAATGGTACCGTCCTATTTTATCCTGACATCTTGCTAGTGGTATTGTATTGCTGTGTTGCTACTAGTATTAATTTACTTGAAGAAATGCACTTGTAGTATGTAGCAGAGTAGTACTTGTCTTGACGACACATCATACTAATTAACTGGATTCTGGATGCATGTGTGACCCAACCCTACATGATCAACAGTGCCAAGGTGATCTTCCTGAAGCTGAGGCCTCAGTCGAGGCCATTCAAGGGCTCCAGCAACGTCTGCCTCACATGTGAGACTATCCTCCAGGAGCCCTTCCACTTTTGCTGCCTCTCCTACAAGGTCATTAATCAATTAGGAGTATTAAGCAGCACTAATTAATCGCTGCCTAATTGTCCTATCGGAATTAAACAAATCTTTAGTAGCACCTCATGCTGAATCATGTACGTGTGTGTGTGTGTGTGTGCAGGTGGACCATGTGGTGGTGGAGCATGGAGGGGATCTTGGCAGTGTCATGAGATAGTAATGCTATTGTTTTGCATGTCAATTTATTGCCACTGGTTTAATGAGCCAATGTTTTGCTACTGTATTGTCATCATGCTTTGATGCTATTGTTAAAGTAATATGCTATTGTCTTTCTATCCTTCCTCACTAAGCTAATGAAGGTTTCACCTTGTTCCTACTTGTGCAAACAGGTATCATGTTGTGTCATTCGTACATTTTAGTGGAACTGCACAAGAGGATACAATGAACTGTATCCCAGCCAGTGCTTTAACTCTGCTGGAAGTTCTTGATAATCTCTCGATATAATCTCAGCACTGGTAAACAAGAGTGATGTCAACCGTACATTGGTAGTGCACAAAAATATGTACTATTGAATGATTCCAGTCAGTGCTTTATCTTCTCTTTTGGGACTAGTTGAATAAGCTTCCTTGCTTAGGTTGGTACCGGCCTAAGGCCTTCATCTAGATTAGTGTGCTGTCATCTCTATTTGTATCGTGCTACTATTTTGCTACTGTCATGAGAAAGTCCTTTATCTTTGCATGTTAAATATTTGCAAGCTATGATACATGGCAATGCTTTGAGTGTTGAGCTAATTGGCATTGATAATATAAACTACTACCTCTCTTTAAGCAAGGCTACTATGTTGCTAACTTTACCCATTAGGATAATGAGGATGCTTCTATTTGTTAGTGTATGTTTCATCAACTAGTGCCACTATTATAGTAATCTCACTTTCTCAATATATGTGCAAACAGGGATACTCGATTTTAGTTGAACTGCACAAAAACTTTTGGTGGTTCATTGCCTCGACTGCCTCATTCCTTTCCTGTCAGTCGCTTATCTCAGTTTCCAGTCAAAGGAAGCACTAATTGATATGCTTCCTCACACAGGTTGGTACCGGTCTTCATCCTGATTATTGTGCTTGTCATATCTAATGGTAATTTTGTATTGTGCTACTGTTGGCCGATTTCATAAAGTAGTAACTTGTGAGCCTAAACTCGCAGGCAAATCGTTACATTGGCCGATTTTAGTAGAACCGCACAAAAAGATCAGATGGACAGATACTTATGCTGCTGCTTTATACTCGCAAGTTGACTCAGACAAGCATCAATATTGACAAGAAGAAGTGCCAGAGTGAACGCCAACAATATTGCTTGGCGCATAGCCCTAAAAAACGCAGTCCAGTCTTTGGTCCCAACCTGCGCTTTTTGGTTATCGGCTCGTATGCTGGTAGCGAACTGTATGCCATGGAGTCTGAAGATTCCAGACAAGTTGGTAGACGCATATATTCATATGGCACTTAACCAGTCTGCATGCCTGTGGTGCTCCATTTCAGTTGAACTACACAAAAACTTTGGGTGGTTCACTTTGTCAACAGCCTCGTTTGTTGTCTGCAATGTAGATTTTTGGCGAGATACAGGACAAAGATGGGCCAGTAAATTAGTTGGATGAAAGTAGTGGCCAAGTTGCTCAAACCTCTCGCGGCATCAAGGCCACTATCATGAGGATAAACCTACAAGCAAAGTTCAGATAGTCCATGTTGCCTCTTATGTACTCGAACATTTGCTTAGACAAGCATTAATTTTACCAAGAAGTACCACCGAGTGAAAGTAGTTGGATGAAAGTAGTGGCCAAGTTGCTCAAACCTCTCGCGACATCAAGGCCACTATCATGAGGATAAACCTACAAGCAAAGTTCAGATGGTCTCTGCTGCCTCTTATGTACTCGAAAGTTTGCTCAAACAAGCATTAATTTTAGCAAGAAGTACCACCGAGTGAACAGCACTTGCCCGTCTGTACCGTAGGTGATTAATGTGTGTCGATGGATGATATTGGCTATGTTCTCTCAATCATTTGGATGCGTAAACATGCTGAACTTGTGTATATCTGAATCTTTTTTGAAAGTTAGCTATGAATATTGGCTTGTGATCTAAGTATGAATCATTTGGATGCATAGGCATGCTGAACTTGTCTATACATGATTTTTTTGAGTTGTTGATTGCCAATGTTGGCTATGAATATGAATGTATCCTGTGAACCTGAGTTTGACCTGAATGTTTACCTTTTCTGTTGTACTTGTGTGTGAATAGTTAGAATGTATACTGTGGGATTGTGATGTGTGAGTGTCACATAGCACACCTTCGTTCCGAGAAGAATGGCACCTGCTTGTTTGGGTAGCAACGGCACGTGAGCTCCTTTCTTATCTTTTTGCTCAGTCTCCCCCCTTCCCGCTCAACCCCCGCCATAATGTTTTTGGCCGAAAAAACAAACATAATACTGCATTGTTTTTGGGCCTTGATGAAAAATCAAGTGCTGCTTTCTGTAGGTTGGCCCGCCTAGCAAATGGGCTGCTGGTCCGCCATGGACTGGGAGGCTAAAAATACAAGTTGTATCGTGCAGAGGCAAGTAAAAAAATACGCCATCGAGACCCATCCACTGAAAAGAATAGTTCACGTCTGATGTGCTTCTTCAATCTTCCCTCTGGTTGTTCTCCCGCCGCCCAAACCAGCAGCGCGGCCGGACTGCCTGCTACCGCTCAGGGGCCGGCGGCACTGCCTCACGTCGTGCCCCCTGCCCCCTCTTAAATCCACAGGTTTGTCAGCCTAGTCAATAAATGATTTTTTTACAATGAAGACTGTCATCGAGGAGCTATTTTTTAGGGGTATCGGGGATCTAGCAGTAGCAGGTATCATATTTTTCAGAGGGCGAACTAATATCAGGTCGGCCTAGGTTATGTTATTTAACATGCGTAGCCCACGACATACTGAGACCATTGTTTCAACTTAATTTTTTGAGGTCCATCATGTATGTACCGGCCTATGGGCCTCCCAACCTAGGTTTTATTTTTTCTTAAACATCGGCAGCCCAATCTATCTTTTTATAACAAAACGCAGATCTTTGTTCTATTTTCTATATATAAGAATAAGAATGCCGGGTATAATTTATGTTTTCCTTTCTAACCACATTATATATATATATATTTATATTATTATTATTATTATCGTATATTTAATTGAAACTTATATATACATTATAAAAACATCCCACGTCTTATCAACTTATAAAAATAAATGTTTAATAGAAGTTGGCAAAGGAAATCGTGGTTAAGGCAACGAAAATCCTGGTGATTGCTCACAAAAGTTGCGAAGATTTAAGGACCAATGTAATAATAACGCGCTCATTTTTCTTTTGAGAAATAACTCGCTAATTAGCTAATTTTATATATAATAAAATGTCCACCTCCCATTTACTTTTTGATACTAATTGCACCGTCTAACCTATCAATTTATTTACAGCAAGCCCAGCAAATCCGTGTATTTCAAGAAAGTGCAAATCTACTGTGATTTCCTAGAAAAACATTAAATGGGCCTCATTGACGCTACATTATTTGTTCACCCAGCCCAGCAAATTGACTTTAAATTCTAGAAAATATGGGTTAAATATGTTTCTCTCTAAATTAAGGGTTAAATATGTTCTGCATTTTTGCAGGCTGACATGTGGGCCAATAGGTCGAAGCCTACGCAAGGCATTGTCAACTTAGTCAACAAATGATTATGACATCCACAGCCATTGGATTTATATCCAACGGCCGGAATGCATCTTAAATCTCTCGTCTTCTTCCTCCGGCGCCGCCGAGACCGCCTGCTCCGGCCTCCGGCGGCTATTGGCTCTGCTTAGCACGCATCGCTGTGAAGCGCTACCCCACCGCCGGCCAGGCTATCCCTTCAGGCCTGCACACCTCCTGTTATTCTCTACCGACTGCAGGCCCACGCCGCACCAGAGCTAGTTAACCCTCGTACTCCTCTCCATATGCGACTCCACTGCCGCGTCTTCCCATCTATAGCTCGTTCCCGTCCGGGGCCTCACCGTCGTCCACTGCCTTGGCACGCTCGGCACTGCGTAGTCAACATGGTCAACAAACTAGAGTCATCAGAGGAGGACAGTATGTGGAGAGGCTGACAGTGGGGACACACCTATTCATGGATGCACGCATGCAACTGGCTCCTTATTAGGCCGAAAAAATATTATTCCTCCCCCTAACAGCTTGGACTCACCACCTACATCTTCGCACGCAAGCAAGTGCGTCCTTATTACGTGGAAAAAATGTTTTCTCTCCTGGACAGCTGGGACCCAGCAGCTAAATCTTCGCACGCAAGGAAGTGCCTCCTTATTATGGGAATTTTTTTTATTCCTCCCCTTGATAGCTAGGACCCACCAGCTAGATCTTCGCATGCAAGGAGTCTGACATGTGGGCCATTAGGTCGCCTACGGAAGGCGTTCTCAAATTAGTCAACAAAATGATTCTGACATCTGTAGTCGTTGGATGTACATCCAACGGCCACCGGCATGCATCTTCAATCTCTCGTCTTCTTCCTCCAGCGCCGACGGGACCTCCTGCTCCCGCCTCCGGCGGCCCACGGCACTAGTTCGCAGGCCTCGCTACGAAGCGCTCACTACAAAAAAAATGACACATCCGTGACATTTTGGCCCGAACGAATTTTTTTCTGTCATGCTTATGACACTTCTATGATGATAATTGTGACAAAAGCACGTATCATCATAGATGTGGTGAGCTCCTACTTTTATGACAAAAAAATAATGACAGAAAATGGGCTTTTCGTCCTGGACAGGCCGGGGACGCACTTGCATGACATTCTTTGGGCCGTCCATGACGGAAAAAATCATGGTAGAAGCGAGGGCGAGGAAAATTTTGGGGAGTTCCCAGTTACGGTGGGTGGTCAGGGCCGAGCGATGCACGGAGGATTGCGCGTTTCTCTCGTACACGTACGCGCGTGTGTGCGAGGCGTTGGGCTCTAACTGAACCTGATCGAGGCGTTTGCCTTACTGAACCCGAGCGATTGTACTAGCTACGTTACTGAACCCGAGCGATCGATCCCTTGGCTGTTAACTGAACCTGAGCGATTCCTTTGCTACTGCTGCTAACTGAAGCCGATCGAACCTGCTGCTGCCTCTTGATGAACAGTGATCGTTGTTGGGGGTTGGATGAACAGTTCCCGGTGGGGGTTGGATGGACAGGACCCCATGGTAGTAGAGGTCGTTGCCGCTGGATGAACAGACCCCGATCAAGGAGGCTGCCACACACTCGAGCCGGTTGGGGGTGGATGAACAGGACCCCATGGAGGGCTGGTTGAACTGTTGCCGGTGGAGGCTACATGAACAGTAGCCCGTGGATGAACAGTGTCTGGTGGAGGCTGGAGGAAGTCGTGGTGGATGAACAGTAGCAGGTGGAGGCTGGAGGAAGTCGACGGTGGATGAACAGTAGCCCGTGGAGGCTGGAGGGAGGCAGTAGACGGTGGATGAACAGTAGCCCATGGAGTCCTGTTTTGCGGTACGCCACACCCCTCCCGATGAACAGGACCCCATTTCGATCATAGGCACTCCAACGCAAGTCTGTTTCCTCTGTTTTGCGGTACGCCACACCCCTCCCAATCAACAGCACCCCGTTTCGACTGTAGGAGCTCGAACATAAGTCCGTTTCCTCCGTTATGTGGTACGCCAGGCCTCGTTTCGGCTGTTCCGTCCAAGCCGGTTGGCTCCCGATGAACACGACGCATTCCGTTGCCTCCCGATGAACACGACGCAGTTTCTCCGTTCCGACCCAGCTGGTTGGCTGCCGATGTACAGGACGCAGTTGCTGTACGCGTTCGAGACCCCGCCCGTATGTATGCACGTAGCCGTATTTACTTTCTTGCAGTGTGGCTATAGGTACGTGTACGCGATATAGATGGGACTGCCTGAACAACTACCGCTCCTTACTGGTCCACGGTTCATCGTGGCAGAAAGACCGATGGACCAGTATGTACGTACACATTTGCGACCAGAATGACAACACTACGTACGCTTCGACCGGGTGGGTCCCGGCTGTCAGGGAGGATAAGGAGGCACTTCCTTGCGTGCGAAGATATTGATGGTGGGTCCGAGCTGACAGGTGGATGTGATACGTCCATTTTGCATCATGCTTTTATATTGATATTTATTGCATTATGGGTTGTTATTACACATTATGGCACAATACTTATCCCTTTTCTCTCTTATTTTACAAGGTTTACACAAAGAGAGAGAATGCCGGCAGCTAGAATTCTGGACCGGAAAGGAGCAAATCTGAGAGACCTATTCTGCACAACTCCAAAAGTCCTGAAAATTTACGGAGAATTATTTTGGAATAAAAAAAAATATTGGGCGAAGAAAATACCAGAGGGGACCCACCAGGAGGCCACAAGCCTGGGGGCACGCCCTACCCCCTGGGCGCGCCCCTAGGGCTTGTGGGCCCCCTGGCAGGTCTCTGGTGCCCATCTTCTGCTATATGGAGGGTTTTGACCTGGAAAAAAAATCATAAGGAAGCTTTCGGGATGAAGCGCCACCGTCTCGAGGCGGAACCTGGGCAGAAGCAATCTAGGGCTCCGTCGGAGCTGTTCTACCGGGGAAACTTCCCTCCAGGAGGGGGAAATCGAAGCCATCGTCATCACCAACAATCCTCTCATCGAGAGGGCGTCAATCTCCATCAACATCTTCACCAGCACCATCTCCTCTCAAACCCTAGTTAATCTCTTGTATCCGATCTTTGTCTCAAAACCTCAGATTGGTACCTGTGGGTTGCTAGTAGTGTTGATTATTCCTTGTAGTTGATGCTAGTTGGTTTATTCGGCGGAAGATCATATGTTCAGATCCTTAATGATATTTATTACTCCTCTGATTATGAACATGAATATGCTTTTTGAGTAGTTATGTTTGTTCCTGAGGACATGGGAGAAGTCTTGTTATAAGTAATCATGTGAATTTGGTATTCGTTCGATATTTTGATAAGATGTATGTTGTCTTTCCTCTAGTGGTGTTATGTGAACGTCGACTACATGACACTTCACCATGATTTGGGCCTAGGGGAAGGCATTGGGAAGTAATAAGTAGTCGATGGGTTGCTAGAGTGACAGAAGCTTAAACCCTAGTTTATGCGTTGCTTCGTAAGCGGCTGATTTGAATCCATATGTTTCATGCTATGGTTAGATTTATCTTAATTCTACTTTCGTAGTTGCGGATGCTTGCGAGAGGGGTTAATCATAAGTGGGAGGCTTGTCCAAGTAAGGACAGCACTCAAGCACTGGTCCACCCACATATCAAATTATCAAAGTAACGAACGCGAATCACATGAGCATGATGAAAACTAACTTGACAACAATTCCCATGTGTCCTCGGGAGCGCTTGCTTTATATAAGAGTTTGTCCAGGCTTGTCCTTTGCTACAAAAAGGATTGGGCCACCTTGCTGCACCTTAGTTACACTTGTTACTTGTTACCCGTTACGAATTATCTTATCACAAAACTATCTGTTACTGTCGTGGTTTTGTCACGGCAGATGTCCTAGAGAAAGGACTTAGTCGTGGAGCCATCGCGACGGGTTAGCTTAAAGGGGTTAAAGCGGACAAGGGACGCATAGAGTTTATACTGGTTCGGCCCCTTGCGGTGAAGGTAAAGGCCTAATCCAGTTGTTGTGGAATTGCTAGGGTTTCGATGACCAGGGAGCGAATCCGCTATGCCTGGCTCTCGAATTGTTGTTTGTCCCCCTCAAACCGCCGCCGGGTTGTCCCCTTATATACATGGGTTGACGCTCGTCGGTTTACAGGATCCCGAGGCCGGCTCATGAACATGTCCGGCTCGGTCTCTACTCTTTCTATCTTATGACACAAGTTTACATATCAATGTCGGTTTATGTCTACAGGCCTTAATCCGCCGTTGGGCCCCGGGCCTTCATGAAGCGCCTCCATCTTTGCCCAAGTGGGCTTCAAGTATAATAACTCATTATGGGGATAACCCGGCCTCTCCTGGCCGGTTTACATCCAGTAGTAATATCCCCAACATTAGGCCCCAGATTGATTTGAACTGGTTCATGTCAATCTTCAACTTGAGAAAAATTCTTCTTTCGGCATCTTCGCATAAATCTTGTAAACCGCCACGATGTCATCTTCCAGTATCTTGATAAACCGCCATGACATCACCTGTTATTAAAAATGGTATGTCTCTCACCTTCATTAATGAGCCTCCGACAATCGAAGCGACAGCTCTGCCACATATCCCGCTTTGGGCTCCTCGATTCTTGCGCCTGTCACTTATCCATTCGCCTTATAAATAAAGCCGAATGGTCCCTTTCATTTTTCCCCTTCGTGCCCCTTCGCATTGTCCTCCTCCTCGCGTCGCCCGAACGTTGGAACTCCGCCGCCGCCGTCGACCTTCGCCTCTGCCCCAACGAAGGCCGCGGCATCACCCTGATCGTACCAGAAAGCCGCGACACCTCTCCGCTGTTCCTTTGATACTGGTAAGCCTTCTCTCCTTCCACCCTAGATCTTATCACTAGGGTTTGTACTCATCGGAGTTCTTCGAAGTTCTAGAGCTGTTCTTCCCTGTTCTTCTCAGTAGCGCAAATGGCAAGTTAGATCTGATATTTTTCGGTACCATTGTAGTTAAAGCTCCTTTTTTCCCCACTAGAGCATCCCTTTCATACAGAAAAAACTCATCTGACCCTGATGAACTGTTTAAGTACCTGAAGTTTAGGTCTAAGTATATTCTAGTTTTCTGTCGCACTACAGATCTGAAATTATCATATCACTTTGTGAAACTTGTTTTTCCCTCACTTAGGTATTTTAGATCTGTATCTTTCATACCAATATAGGCGGTTTAGCTTTGTCAAAGAACAATAATCCGTTAGGCATCATTAGTCCCCTCTTAAACCGCCGATTCATTGATCTTTGCACCTTCTCCACTGTCAGACTCCGGTTTAGTAATACCAAACTCCGGTTTAACAATATGCATATACCTCTGCTTCTGCTTATCTTGCATTGCTTTATGCTCGCCCGTCATAAATCTTAAACCGGCAATAAATGTGTTTCAGCTTCCCATTGAAATGGCCAAACAAGTTTACGAGTGCAACTGGGTTCCTTCCTGGGTTACTGAAGAGCAATTAAACATATGTGTCACAACCGGAGCTTTAGCTAAGAAAGAAGTCATCCACTGGAGGGCCCCTGGTCCGGAAAATCCTCCTGAACCCAAGGACGGAGAAGTAGTTGTATTCACTGACCATCTGGGTCGAGGCTTTAGCCCTCCCGGTTCAAAAAATTTCCGGGATGTGCTGGCCAGCTTCCAACTCCACCCTCAAGATATTGGACCAAACTCTGTGTCCAATATTTGCAATTTCCAAGTATTTTGTGAGGCCTATCTTCAAGAGGAGCCCACAGTTGAACTGTTCAGGGATTTCTTTTACTTAAACCGTCGCACAGAGTTCACAGACGGACCCAACACTGAGCTTGGTGGAATGGCAATTCAAAAGAGGAAGGATGTCAGCTTCCCTCATGCCAAGCTTCATAGTCACCCCAAGGACTGGAATCAGACTTGGTTTTACTGCAAAGACACATCTCCAACTGATGAAAATCCTCTGCCGGGTTACCGTCCCCACAGGCTTAGCAACACTCATCCCTTCCCTCAAAGGCTGACTGCCAAGGAACGGTCCAACTATGCACCACAAGTGTCAAAGCTCAGAGCCTTTATGGCAAACAGTTTGACAGGTGTCGACTTTGTTCGCTGTTGGATAACTTGGAGCATTCTGCCCTTAAGCCGGCACCCCGGTTTAATGTGTGAGTACACAGGGGATTTGAAAGACCCTCAACGACACATCAACATTCAGCTAACAGAAGCCGAAGTTACTGAGGCTGTCAAGAAAATACTGAATGAACCGGAAGCTGTCTATAGCCAGACCGGGTTAAGCCCTTTCTGCGTCTCCAACAGGCCGCCAACTGTAAGAATCACAACTTTCTTGTTTTAGTTTACCCCTTTGCAAATAGTATCAAAATTTTGTCCATCTTTCACAGGGCGATGACCCATTCTGGAAGAAAAAACCACAGGATAAACCGGCCAAACCACTTCGCCCGAAGACCAAGGTCACCAAGAAACCTGCCAAGAAGAGGACCACTGAATCTTCTGAACCAAATGCTGATGCGGATCTAGATAATCCGGACTCAGAGGTAGAACTTGACTCTCTTGGTTCTTTCTTCATACACCTTATTGACAACGACTGTTATCAGGACGACGCCGAAGGCAGCCAGGCTGACGATGCAGAGGTAACTATCCTTTCTTCCGGTTCAGACCCTCTGCCAACACAGAAACTCCGTCAAGCAAACCGGAAAATAAAATTTTCTCACCCCTTAGCTCACTTGGACCCAAACTTTCTTTTGAAGAAACAGCAACACGAAGCCCGCCGCACAACCCGACACAGTGGCCAGGTAGTTACCTCTGCCGGTTTACCGAACACTCCAGTCCGGAAACGTCGAACAGAGGTCTCTTATACTCCTGATATTTCTTGCCCCAAGGCGGGTTGTTTTCGACAGCCCCTTAATCCGTCTGATTCAAATTATCAGGGAACACCTAATTCGTCCTCTGGCGAGTCAACGGCCACACAACTTCCAACCCTCAAGACGGTCCCTGGGTAGGTTATGCTTTAATCTTATCCTTAATGTGTTATGTTTGCATACTGTACTGACCTTTATGCTTGTTCTTCTCAGTGCCAAGCCTAGACCCAGTAAAAAGGCCCGGTTAAATAGATCGTCTAATGACAATGTGGATATTGAACCGGAGAAGACTCCAGATCCGGAAAGAACAAATATTGATGTTACACATGATGATCCACCGTCTCAAGATTATAACTTCATAGTTGAACCAACAGAAGTTGAAACCACAGGCCACACTGATAAACCGACTAGCCCGGCTCGCACGGATGATACGTCGGCCAGCCCAGCTAAGGCTGCTGATAAACCGTCAACTCCCGTGAAGGCGGCTGATGATAAAGAAGATGATATTATGATTACTGGCGCCGGACACACCGCTCCTGGCAATCCTGTTGCTTTATCGAAGCATAGTGCCAAGGACGAGGTTTCTGCTATGGGCAAAGGCAAATGGAACACAGATTTGTCAACCTATGCTCACCTCAACGCCCAAGACATCCATTCTGCTTTTTTAAACCGCTTGTACACAAGCCGCGACTTTGAAGCCGGTTTAGTGAATCTAATGAAGGAGCGATATGAGGTAACTGCATAACTGCTTCTCTCTTGTGTTCAATTCCAAATATTAACTCCAGTAGCCCCCAAGTACCGGTTTATGATAGTCATCTAAACTGGGACTTTGTAATATCTCAACTTTGCATGCTTATCCTCCAAGGGCCGGGTTATCTTTCTAAGATGAAACGGTACCTTATAATTGCAATATTACAGCTTTCGCCGGTATAGTCCCCAAGGGCCGGTTTAACTGATGAAGATGAACCGGGACTTTTAGAAGAATACTCATAATGTCACTTTGAGCAAGCATACATTAGCCCCCAAGTGCCAAGAGTAATACTTGTATTGCACTTGGGACTTGCAAAAACTTTTGATTACGAGCAAATATGCATTAGCCCCCAAGTATCAGGTGCATAACTTGTTATGTGCTTGGTACTTCAAATATGCACCGCCAATTCATGATATGTTTGTCTCTTATAGGCTGAGCTGAGCAAAAAGGAAACTCAAACCGCTGATCTACAAGAAAACATCAAGTCCCAGCAGGCAGAAACCTCCAAAACCAAAGCTGAGCTTACCAGTGCCTTAGCCGCTATGGAGAAGCTGAAGGAGAGTTTCAACAAGGAGCGGGTGGACTGGGACACAGAAAAATCCGCATTGCAAAAAAGAGCCGAGGACGCAGAAGCAGCTCTTAAACCGGTGGTAGACGAGCTAACTGGTGTAAAGCGGCAAATACATGCCATGACTGCTGCTGTGTTTGGTAAATATCCTGGCTTTAAATTTTCAATATATCATCACATACATTGCCGATTTACTGATGTTTGCAATGGCGCAGGAACTCGCATTAGTCATCTGGGCTCTGATGTACAGAAGAAGCTGAAGGCTGCCTATACTCTTATAGAGCAGTTATATACCGGTGCACAACGGATCATCTGCACTGCTTCTCACAACAAGCCACCCCCAACTTTAATCAAGGAGACCTTAGAAAGGTTTTCAATGCTGCCTGTCCGGGTAGAAGAGCTAAAGAGATCTGCTGCCAGGGTTGGTGCTCTGACCGCACTAACCCGGGCAAAAGCATGGGTGCCTGATCTTGATCCAGTGGATGTGGCTAAAGGCTATCCAAGCTTAAAAGAAGACGGATCAGAATTTGGCCATGAGGACCTCCGAGCAATAAACCGGGAAGTACGTCCACTGGCTTGCCAACTGGCTGAAGAAACTGATCTTTCATATTACCAGGCGAGTTATGATGTCAACAACGAACGGGTTGCTGCATCAACCCCTGAGGCTCAAAATCTTATCCCGCCAATCCGTAAGCACACCTATGCCCCTGACGTTGAACCGTCCACACTTATAAGTGATGAAGCTGTGTTCCGAGCCTTAACTGGGATCGATTGGGCCACCCTTGACTTCCAGCCGCTGGGTAGAGAGGAAGAGGATGAACCGGCGCAAAGCGATCCACAACCGTCAGGGCAGCCCGGTGACGGGTCATGATCTGGAGGCCGATTTAACCTTCCGCGTGCTGCAATACTTGCCAAAAAACAATTACTCTTTTGGGTACTGAAACGCCTTGTAATAGGCTAGTCTAAACACTTGGTCTGCTATGCCATCGTGCATATTTTCTTTGCTTGATACCATTAATTCACCATGCTTAAGATATATGATGTTCATAATCCAGAGCGATTTATTCAGGCTGTTCCTGCATACAAGAAGTTGAACTTGTCCTGGCGGTTTACCACCGGACGGGTCATGATGCCCAAACATATAGCCTGGGTTTATAAACAAGGCTGTTAAAAATAATCAAATATGAAAATAAATGATACCTGTGACATTGAATCACATCGTAGGTTGACCAACTTTTGTAGTAAGGGCGATACCCCTAACCATGAGTATTGATAACTCCTTCCATATTGTGCCGGTTTATGATAAACCCGTACCGGGTTGTGAAAAAACACCGGATTACTCATATATAATACTGGTGACTTATAGTCAAAACCTGATAGGGTTAATAAGCACCGGAATATGACTAATCATGTACTGACAACTTTTAGTTGAAAGCCGAGCCGGGTTGATTAACGCCGGTTTACCCAAATCATCATAAATCTCCGCAAAGGAGAAAAAACTTGGCAAATAAAAGCATATGAAAACTTGTAGTCGAGGCTTTTCACGGGCTGCCAGGCCCCAAATTCGAGGCTTTTCATGGGCTGCCAGGCCGCTGAGTTAAACCATTTTACAAAGCCTTTTAAGATGGACCTCAATCTTTAACCAATCGCCGTTTTAACTTTGACAAGTTCAGGGTCTTATGAGATTGACTTGTCGAAGTTCGACGGGTCATACCAGGTTTACCTGGACGGAGTGACTTACTTAAAAAAGGCAGGCTAACCCGGGGTTTTAGGTGTATACACCAGGCTTCCAAGCCGTGGCTTGATAGCCTATTACAAGTGTAGATTCTTTGTTCATTGCGATAGCAAAGAATCCCCAAGCAATATTTTGAGCTGTGCTCAGTGGGTGCCTATGTTTGAGTTGCTCTTTTTGGAACACTCTCTTTGGCCCCTAAGTAATTTTTCTTTTTTTTTGGCTCTGAGCCAATCAAGAGGTGTAGCTATGGTTCGAATATGACCAAGCCCCCAAGTGATTTTTCTGGTGGCCTTGCGCCTATCAAGAGGTGTAGCTATGGTTCGAATACGACCAAGCCCCCAAGTGATTTATATATATGGCTTGATAAGCCGAATCAAGGGATAAACCGGACGCCGCTTTATAAGCAGAAATCTCCATGTAACCACACCTGATGTAAGAAAAAACAACAGATACCCCGCTTTAGCTGAGGCTCCGGTTTACTATATTGATCATAATATATACATTGTCATAACTATGTACATAGCAGAGCCTAGGGCTCAGGTATAGTAAGGCCGTAGATGAGCGATATTCCACGGCCGGTGGGTCTCCTCCTCCGATTTACGTGAGTCTTAGTGCTCTCGAACATCGATTAGGTAGTATGACCCGTTGTGCAGGTTCTTGCTGACCACAAAGGGTCCTTCCCAAGGCGGGGATAACTTGTGCATATCCGTCTGATCCTGGATGAGTCGGAGCACCAGATCACGTTCTTGAAAAGTTCTGGTTTTAACCCGGTGGCTGTGATAACGACGCAGATCTTGCTGATAAATCGCCGAACGGGCTGCTGCAATGTCACGCTCCTCATCTAACAGGTCCAGTGCTTCCTGCCGTGCCTTCTCATATCAGCTTCAACATAAGCCGCCACACGAGGCGAGTCATGACGGATGTCACTCGGGAGAACCGCCTCTGCTCCGTAGACCATGAAGAAAGGTGTGTAACCCGTAGACCTGTTGGGCGTGGTATTGATGCTCCATAACGCAGAAGGTAACTCCTCCACCCAACAACCCAGCGTCCGCTGCAAAGGAACCATAAGTCGGGGCTTGATGCCTCTCAAGATCTCCTGATTGGCTCGCTCCGCTTGACCGTTAGATTGGGGGTGAGCCACTGAAGATACGTCAAGTCCGATGTGCTCACGCTGACAGAACTCTTTCATAGCACCTTTGGACAGATTAGTACCATTATCAGTTATAATGCTGTGCGGAAAGCCAAACCGGAAAATCACTTTCTTGATGAATTGAACCGCCGTAGCTGCATCACACTTACTGACTGGCTCTGCCTCCACCCACTTAGTAAACTTATCAACCGCCACCAAAAGGTGGGTCTTTTTGTCCTTGGATCTCTTAAATGGCCCAACCATATCCAGCCCCCAAGTTGCAAATGGCCAAGTGATTGGAATCATCCTCAATTCCTGGGCCGGAACATGAGCTCGGCGTGAAAACTTCTGACAACCATCGCACTTTTTCACCAAGTCTTCCGCATCAGCATGAGCCGTCAGCCAATAAAAACCGTGACGAAAAGCTTTAGCTACCAAGGACTTTGAACCGGCATGGTGACCACAATCCCCTTCGTGGATCTCACACAGGATCTCACGGCCCTCTTCAGGAGATACACAACGTTGAAACGCCCCTGTTACACTGCAGCGATGTAATTCGCCATTGATAATAGTCATTGACTTGGATCGCCGGATTATCTGTCTGGCCAAAGTCTCATCCTCTGGTAACTCGCCCCGGTTCATGTACGCCAGATATGGGACGGTCCAGTCCGGAATAACATGAAGTGCTGCCACCAATTGAGCCTCCGGATCAGGAACAGCCAGATCCTCCTCTATGGGAAGTTTAACCGACGAATTATGCAGCACATCCAAAAAGACGTTGGGTGGAACCGGCTTACGCTGGGAACCCAAACGGCTTAAAGCGTCCGCCGCTTCATTCTTCCACCGGTCCACATGATCAACTTGATAGCCTTTGAAGTGACCTGCAACAATATCCACCTCTCGACGATATGCAGCCATGAGCGGATCCTTAGAATCCCAAGTACCAGACACTTGTTGAGCCACCAGGTCCGAGTCACCGAAGCACTTAACCCGGCTCAAATTCATCTCCTTAGCCATCCGAAGACCATGGAGTAAGGCCTCATATTTAGCTGCATTGTTAGTGCAAGGGAACATTAAACGGAGAACATAACAAAACTTATCACCTCGTGGGGAAGTTAATACGACTCCAGCCCCCGAGCCCTCCAATTGCCTGGATCCATCAAAATGAATAGTCTAATAAGTATGATCCGACTTCTCTTTTGGCGCCTGTAACTCTGTCCAATCATTGATGAAATCCACTAGTGCTTGTGATTTGATTGCCGTCCGAGGAACATAATTTAACCCGTGCGGTCCAAGCTCAATGACCCACTTAGCAATCCGGCCAGTCGCTTCCCTGTTCCGGATTATTTCCCCCAAAGGAGCAGAGCTGACTACAGTGATGGGATGACCCTGGAAATATTGCTTAAGCTTCCGGCTCGCCATAAAAACTCCATACACCAGCTTCTGCCAATGTGGGTACCTTTGCTTAGACTCAATAAGTACCTCACTGATGTAATAAACCAGCCGTTGAACCGGATACTCCTTTCCGGTCTCCTTGCGCTCCACCACAATAGCCACGCTAACTGCCCGGGCATTGGCAGCCACATATAATAGCAAAGGCTCTTTATCAACAGGAGCAGCAAGGACAGGCGGCTTGGCTAGCTGCCGCTTTAAATCCTCAAACGCTTTATTGGCGACGTCGCTCCAGACGAAATTATCCGTCTTCTTCAGCATCTGATATAAAGGGATAGCCTTCTCCCCGAGGCGACTGATAAACCGGCTCAAGGCTGCAATCCGTCCTGCCAAGCGTTGAACATCATTGATGCACCTCGGTTAGCCAAAGAAGTTATGGCCTTGATTTTTTCCGGATTAGCTTCAATGCCCCTGTTAGACACCAGAAAGCCCAAGAGCTTGCCTGCCGGTACACCAAAGACACATTTGGCCGGATTAAGCATCATCTTATAAACCTGGAGGTTATCAAAGGTCTCCTTAAAGTCATCTATCAATGTCTTCTTCTCTCTGGATTTCACCACAATATCATCCACATAAGCATGAACATTGCGGCCGATCTGATCATGAAGACAGTTCTGCACACATCGCTGATAAGTCGCCTGGGCACTCTTTAGCCCAAAGGGCATAGACACATAGCAGAAGGCTCCAAAGGGAGTTATGAAAGTTGTCTTCTCCTGGTCCTTAACTGCCATTTTGATCTGATGGTAGCCAGAATAAGCATCCAGAAAACTCAAACGCTCGCAACCCGCCGTAGCATCAATGATTTGATCAATACGAGGGAGGGCAAAAGGATCCACTGGACAAGCCATGTTCAAATCTGTGTAGTCCACACACATACGCCAAGTGCCGTTCTTCTTAAGTACTAGCACCGGATTAGCCAACCACTCAGGATGAAATACCTCAACAATAAAGCCAGCTGCCAAGAGCCTGGCCACTTCCTCACCAATAGCCTTGCGTCTTTCCTCATTGAACCGGCCGAGAAACTGCTTGACCGGTTTAAACTTGGGATCAACGTTAAGAGTGTGCTCAGCGAGTTCCCTCGGTACACCTGGCATGTCAGAAGGCTTCCACGCAAAGATGTCCCGGTTCTCACGGATGAACTCGATGAGCGCGCTTTCCTATTTCGGATCCAAGGTAGCGCTGATGCTGAACTGCTGGGATGAATCGCCAGGAATGAAATCAACCAGCTTAGTCTCATCAGCCGACTTGAACTTCAAGGCCGGATCATGCTCTGTAGTTGGCTTCTTCAAGGAAGTCATATCTGCCGGATCAATATTGTCTTTGTAAAACTTCAACTCCTCTGTTGCACAAACCGACTCCGCATAAGCCGCATCACCTTCTTCACATTCCAAAGCGATCTTACGACTCCCATGTACCGTGATGGTCCCCTTATGACCCGGCATCTTGAGCTGCAGAGAGACATAACAGGGCCTCGCCATGAATTTAGCATAAGCCGGCCGCCCAAACAGGGCATGATACGGGCTCTTGATTTTCACCACTTCAAAGTTCAATGTTTCTGATCTTGAATCATGCTCATCCCCAAAAGCAACCTCCAGAGCTATCTTACCGACCGGATACGCCGATTTACCACGTACCACACCATGGAAGACCGTGCTGGACGGTTTAAGATTTTTATCTGTTAACCCCATGCGACGGAAGGTTTCATAATAAAGGATGTTGATACTACTCCCGCCATCCATGAGTACTTTAGTGAACTTGTAACCTCCCACCTGAGGTGCCACCACCAGCGCCAGATGACCCGGATTATCAACCCGAGGAGGATGATCCTCTCGACAACACACAATGGGCTGTTCAGACCAGCGTAAGTAACGGGGCACCACCGGTTCAACGGAGTTCACTGCCCTTTTATGAAGCTTCTGATCGTGCTTGCACAGGCTGGTGGTGAAGACATGGTACTGTCCACTGTTTAACTGCTTCGGGTTGCTCTGGTAACCCGACTGCTGCTGCTGCTATTGGTTCCCCTGATGATTATAACCACCTTGGTTGCCTTGATTGCCTTGATTGCCATGTCCGCTCTGATTACCATGGAATCCTGAACCGGAACTGCCTCCACCATAACCCGGCCCATGAGACCCGGGGCCTGAACCGCCAGCCGGTCCATTATCATTCCGGAAAAAATCTGAATCTTTGAATTCTCGCATAATATAACAATCCTTCCAGAGGTGCGTGGCCGGCTTGTCCCGCGATCCATGCTTTGGGCAGGGCTGGTTCAATAGGTAATTCAGGCGCTTCGGATTGGGACTTGGTTCTCTTCCACGCGGGGGCGGTTTACCCTTCCGACGCTGACCATTACCCTGCGCGTTGGTATTAGCTACAAAATCTGAACTGTTATCCGCTTTACGCTTACCGCTGTTTCCATGCCCCGCCGAGTTATGCTGCTGCCCTTTGGTGCTGCCACCCTTCTTTCCCTTTCCTGTCTTGTCATCATCAGATTCAGGGTCCTTGGTACTATCAGATTCGGCGTATTTCACCAGAGCTGCCATAAGCATCCCCATGTCATTGCAATGGCGTTTGAGCCGTCCCAGCTTCAACTTAAGAGGCGTAAACCGGCAATTGCCTTCCAACGTCAAAACGGCCGTATCAGCGTTGATGCGGTCCGATGAATGCAAAATCTCTGAAGCCCGGTGCACCCAATGGGTTGTTGATTCTCCTTCCTCTTGGACACAGGCAGCTAAATCCACAATTGACATGGGCTGCTTGCACGTGTCTTTGAAATTCTGAATAAACCAGGCTCTTAGCTCGGCCCATGACCCAATGGAGTTAGCTGGTAGGTTTTTCAACCAAGTGCGAGCTGTCCCTTCCAACATCATGGTGAAGTACTTAGCACATGCCGCATCATCTATGTCCAACATCTCCATCGCCATCTCATAACTCTCCACCCATGACTCGGGGGATAAATCGGCAGTGTAATTCGGCACTTTACGTGGGCCCTTGAAGTCCTTGGGCGGCCGTACATTGCGTAATGCTGGGACAAGACACGGCACCCCCAATGAACTGGAGGTAACCCCTGGTTCCACCGGGGTTGTTGGATGAACCGGAGTAAACTGACGGGCCGCGTTCTGTGCTGCTAACTCAGCCTCTCGACATGCCCTAGCACGGTCCACCACATCCTGAGCATCAACACCGCCACCCGCCGGGTTATGGCCTCATAGAGGATTACGATTGCGGGCACTGCTAGACACAGCCGGTTCATCAACGTGCCTGCTGTAACTCCGGCTTGGGCGGGGGGTGGAATGAATCCTCTCGCGACTGTACAAATAAGCCTGTTGCTGAGTTAAAGCTGTCTGGAGGAGCTCCCTAGCCCGTCGCGTCTCCACCACTACAGGGGACTCACCATCGACTGGAAGGGCCGCCAATCGTGAAGCGGCCACGACTATGTTATCCAAGGGGTTGGAGTAATGACCCGGAGGCGTGGGCACATGCTGGGATGGGATATTCTGAAGAGGCGGATCCATTACGCGTGGCTGAACTGGCGTCCCCGTTCCAGGCGCTTCTACCCGGTTTACCACTGGCTGGTTGCTGGTTCCGGCCCCTGGCGTATTGAAGAGATTCCTGGCTTCGTAAACCGGAGGCAGGTGAGACCGGTACCTTCTCCTCATTACATCATTTGACGCGTTCTGATCCAACATAAGCCGATAGGCCTGTGCATCTAACTCGGCCCGTTCTGCAGCCATCGTGGCGTTTTCAGCTGCCAAATCCACCTTGGCTTGGGCTATCTGATCCTTCACGTTCGCCACTTCTGCGTTGTGCCGCTCCTGATCCGCCGGGCTGACTCCAGCCACTAACAGTGCTGCCAAGGTGTCGAATAAATCGGACAGCGCCTGAGCCGGCGGTGGCATAGGGCCTCCTGCCCCAGCTGCCGTCGCCGCTGCTGAACCGGAGATCATCGCCGCAGCGGTCGAAGATTGTGGCGCTGACTGTGCACCGGCCATGAAGATCACAACCCGGCTTGGCGGGTCAAGAGAGTTTGGAATACTGTCGCCATCGGAACACCCACCAAACTGGCCATCCTGCAGCTGGTACAATGACTCGGCCTCTCCAGTATATGACTCGTCACCGGAATAAACAACGGTTTCGCCATCATACTCTGATCTGTCTTCAGATTCCACTCCGTGGATGGCTCCCACGAAGGCACGCTTCATGACAGGCTTAACCCGGGCAGATCTTGCACATTGAGCTGTTTCGACGATGTCGGTGCGGATGTCCGGCTTAGGGCCCGGTTCGCCAATCTTGCCAATGAACACGTGAATGCCGCTGAAGGGGACCCGGTACCCGTATTCCATTGAACCGACCTCGGGGCCCCAGCCTGCGTCATCGATGTAGAGCTTGCCGCGACGACTCTTGGTCATCCGGCCCACAGCGTATCCCCTGAGTCCTTCGAAGCTGCCCTCTAAGAACTCGAAACCATCGTGCGATGGCCCCACGGTGGGCGCCAACTGTCGTGGTTTTGTCACGGCAGATGTCCTAGAGAAAGGACTTAGTCGTGGAGCCATCGCGACGGGTTAGCTTAAAGGGGTTAAAGCGGACAAGGGATGCAGAGAGTTTATACTGGTTCTGCCCCTTGCGGTGAAGGTAAAGGCCTAATCCAGTTGTTGTGGAATTGCTAGGGTTTCGATGACCAGGGAGCGAATCCGCTATGCCTGGCTCTCGAATTGTTGTCTGTCCCCCTCAAACCGCCGCCGGGTCATCCCCTTATATACATGGGTTGACGCTCGTCGGTTTACAGGATCCCGAGGCCGGCTCATGAACATGTCCGGCTCGATCTCTACTCTTTCTATCTTATAACACAAGTTTACATATCAATGTCGGTTTATGTCTACAGGCCTTAATCCGCCGTTGGGCCCCGGGCCTTCATGAAGCACCTCCATCTTTGCCCAAGTGGGCTTCAAGTATAATAACTCATTATGGGGATAAACCGGCCTCTCCTGGCCGGTTTACACCCAGTAGTAATATCCCCAACAGTTACCGATAATTTCAGTGCTTGCAGAGAATACCTTGCTGAAAACCGCTTGTCATTTCCTTCTACTCCTTGTTGGGTTCGACAATCTTACTTATCGAAAGGACTGCGATAGACCCCCTATACTTGTGGGTCATCAGGATGATTCTTTTTTTTTGCACGTAATAAGGAGGCACTTCCTTGCGTGCGAAGATGTAGCTGGTGGGTTCATCTGTCAGCCTCACCGCGTACAGTCCTTTTCCGATGACTGTCGTTCGTTGACCACATTGACCATGCCGCGCGTACAGCACCCAGGCGGTGGATTACGGTGAGGCAGGGAACAACGCAGAGCCTGGGAACACTTGGAGGGTAGTACGAGGGTTGACTGGTTCGGCCGCGGTGTGAGGTTACCGTCGCCGCAGAATAACAGGGGGTGTGGGTGAGTAGAGGGATGGCCTGGCCAGCGGTGGGAGTAGTAGGGGGTGGTTAGGCCTGCGCGGCAACACAGCTAGCCACGGGAGGCAGGAGCACGCGGTGGTTTGGACGGCTGGAGCAAGAAAATCAGAGGTTGAAGAAGCAGGACGACCATTGGATATTAACAATCCAACAGTCACTGGTGATAGAATCGTTTGTTGACTAAGTTGACAAAGCCCTGCATACGCGTCAACTTAGTAGGGCCATAAGTCAGCCTCCAAATCTGGTGGGCCCCAGCTGTCATGGGGAGGAATCATTATTTTTTGCTTAATAAGGAGGCACTTCCTTCCGTGCCAAGATATAGCTGGTGGGTCCCAGCTGTCATGGGGAGGATTCATTTTTTTGGCGTAATAAGGAGTACTTGCTTGCGTGTGGCCATGGACCATGTGGGTCCCAACTGTCAGCCTCTCCATGTACACCAACGTGATGGAAGACGGCGAGACCCAGGAAGGGAATGACCCAGAGGCGGTGAAGCCACAACAGTGGAGGGATGTGGGTGAGTAGAGGGATGGCCTAGCCAGTGGTGGGAGTAGTAGGGTGCGGTGAGGCCTGCGCGGCAGCACATCCGGCCATGGGATGCGGGAGCAGGCGGTCCCGCCGTTGCTGGATTTGGCAGCTGGAGCAAGAAGATCAGAGATTGAAGAAGCACGAGGACAGTTGGATTAACATCCAACGGTCACTTCTGCTAGAATCGTTTGTTGACGTATATAATAAGTAAAAAAATCTTGCATACGCGTCAACTTAATAGGCCCACAAGTCAGCCCATTCCCTATTTTTTTAATAATTTACAACTCATTTGCAACTTGTTATGCAATTTATTGCAGTCCGTTTTCTTTTTGTTGGCCAGTGCCAGGGTTAAAAATTTAAACGGAATTTCGCATATTTCGGTGGGGTCCAAACTATTTTTAATACCAAAATGTCGAGCTAGATTTAAAGTACTTTGAAGATATATTTAAATTAGGTTAAAGCCCAGTGAAATTAGAATGTTAAAATGTGAAAAAATTCAGAAATTTGAAAGTAATTGCCAATTTGTCATGTGTTTTTTATATTTACAGCCCATTTCATATTACTTTTAAGATTTGCAGCCGTCTTGAAAGAGTTGCAGCCCAGCGGGGCGGAGAAAAATAAGTATGCTTGGATTGGGTATGCTTTAGAAAAAATAAACTAGGCTAGCCATTTTCACAGAGGAAAAATAGCTGGGCTGGTCATGTGGTGAACGTAAAATAGAAGCCTGGGCTAGACGGGCCACAACCCAGTTGAAACCCTGCTCCGTCTCAACAATAACAAAACAAAAATACGGCTCGTGCAGCTACATCCCAGGTGTCAGCCGATCTTGTGCTGTTCTCTTGTCTATTGACTATACACTGACAATGTCGTGGGTCCCAGATGTCAGCAAACCACTAGGAGGAAGCATTTTCTTTTTCTATATGCTGACAATGGAGTATATAAAAAAAAGAGGAACTTGCTTGCGTACGGCCATGGCCATGGTGGGTCCCTACTGCCATCCTCTCCAGGTACAGTCCTCTCCCGATTCCTCTTGTTTGTTGACCATGTTGACAATACGAGAGGGTCGCACCGCGGCGAGCGCACCAAAGCGCGCGGAGGACGACGGCGAAGCCTCGTACACCGGCGTTAACTATTTAGGAGATGGTAGGGTGGCGATGCGTGCGCTGAGGCGCAGCCAGCCGTGGGAGGCGGCCCCGCCGGCCCTGGTTTGGTTTTGGCAGCTGGAGGAAGACGAGACTGAAGAAACACGATAGACTGTAAAAGCAGCAGGAGTACTTAACAACCTTTACTGAAACCAGTAGGGGCACTTAACAACCATAGCTGAAAGTAGTATGAGTAGTTATACAGGTTCAACCGTACAAAGCACACCTCGAACAGTGCTACTTTGCCTACAGTTAACCAAGGGTGAGGCCACCAAGCCCCAGGCGCCACCCCGCACATCCACAACCTTCTGAATGCAGCTTCATCTCGCAATGTGGTCAATAAACAGGATATTCACTTTAGAGCCATGGAAAAGCATGAGCATAACCTTCTGTCCTATTCTCCAAGATGGACGGGCCTTCATTATTTGAGACCACCCATGAATATGTATCTTTTCACCTCGAAGGGAAATGGAGTAGGTCGACATAAACATCATGTTGTGACCAAGCGCAAGTCTGACCGGACCATGGTCAGGCATCTATATAGGAACAATAGAACTGGGCAGTTTCTGTTTCAAGAAGATCACAGCTATAAAACTGTGTATAAGCAAGAGTTTATGAACAACATATATAACAGAAAACAGCTAGTACCATAAGTTTCTTGACACAGTTGGACCTGTTCAACATGTGCACCAGTGGCACACATATCCCACGTGGCCTTCCACCATTGAAACGCCCCACAAGGACCTCAAGACGATCAATAAAGTGTAGGAACTGGTGGATGTCGTCCCAGTCAAGTTCAGTGCCATCAGTAACAATCGAGTTCTTATAGAATAACAAACGAGTAGTGTGCTGAACTTTGAAATAACCTACACGTGCCACCAATTATAAGAAATATTAGTTAGAAGTAGCATCTTCGTGAGAGAAGGGAATCACAAATTGTTGCTCCTTCTAATGTCAAATTGTGATTAGTTAGACAGAATAGGTGGATTAAGAAGTAATCGAGGCAACATGCAAGAACCAGAAACAAAACTAACATGGATGAAATACTAGAACAACGTCGAGGTGGAAGATCACAGTGAAGATGAGACCAGGTTCTGCTATTTCCATCAACATTCGTGCACCAACTTTCAGTCCGTAACACTTGAGAAAGTTTATCCAAGTTCGGCCATAAAAAAAGCAGCGATCTTCTTGGTTCATGAACCCAACTGGGAACTTATATCCATGGCTTGTCTTCAATGTGACCATCAAACTGGTGTATTCAGTTATGGCAAGGCCAACCATCTTGAGTACATGTGTTCTAGCAGAGCAAGGAATGCACTGCAGGAAAATTAATATGAGAACACAATGTATTCGCTATCCAAATCTAGAAATAATTTGCTCTTTCACATCAGTGTTGACCATGGTACTAGTACCCTTTATCCAAATATAGCAATCCAAATTTCCAAATTAGTTGACAACATGTTAAAAAAAAACCCAACCCTCCCGGATAGAAAAGAGGATTCTAGGAACATACTGTGCGCGTTTTAAAATCCTGTGTTAGGATGAGAAGGAACAAGTCTGGCGTCTCGCCGAGGGCATAGAAACCTATAGGATCCTCGCACTTTGGGCACTGCAAATGAAACACACTAGATTCAGTAGGAAGAAAAATGCATCAACGGCGGCGGCTGCCATCCTAGGATTACTCGCGACCAAGGGACTAGGATTTTTCGGGGATGGATGAAGAATTCGTACCTGGTTCTCCATGAGAAAACCCTACGCAATTGCCGAGAGGAGGTTTTCTCTGAACAAGCAGATGAGGGAGAAGGGGATTCAGGCCCAGTGAAATATTGCTACTTCGTCCGTCCAGCTTACTGCTAAAGCTGGAAAGGTGGGGTTTTTTTGTGATTTGACGGCTCATTGGGCATTACTGTGGCACTACGACCGGGGTGAGTCTACCTTGCAGCTGCGCACTCTAATTTGGTGCATGGCACGTGGACCCCGTTGTCAGATGCCCCGCATATCAGCGAAAGGAAGTAGAAAGGCAGGAGTAACTAGTTACACATAAATATATTTTTCATAGAGAGATACCCCCTCTATAAATAAATATAAAAATCTTTTATATCACAACTTTATACATAAGAAAAATCAAGCGGAATATATATAACATAATATGGGGGTTCAGATGAGAATATAATACTCAGATAGGCTGACGGTTCTGGACTTTGGGCCATAGGCCGGTGGGCTTGCATGTTTGGGTGCCCATGTGTTCTAACTCAGCGCATTTCATATTGCAAGCGATCGGTACGGCACTGGTTTTAGATGATGTTGCAAGGCGAATACAGAAAATTAAATAAAGCACGGCAGCTGTTAGAATGAAATCAAACGACAGTTCCTAACCAGCAATCAGAGGTGCAATTCTTTCATGATATCCTACATGATAAATAATACTGTCATACTACTTATACACACATGACACTTGTTTCACCATGCCATATTATTACATCAAAAGCTCTCAGAGGATAGATCAGTTCGGCAGTTACGTGCTGCTACTGAAGAATTTCAAGTTGATTAGGACCAGCTCTCCTTGCCGAGAAAGTTTGATTTTGACATCATCCCCTACCGCAAGATTTGATAGAGTTTTGAACCTTGACCATCCTTTAGCATCAATCATCATGCGACCATCCTTTGTACTTACGGTATATTGAGCAGGTTCATTCACACCAAGGCTGCGCATCGTAAGAGAAACTTGGCCACGGTCGCCCGGATTATTGAACGACTCCCTCGTTGCTCTAGGAATTCTCTGTTTGCAAACAATTAGACATACACAAACAGTTAGATCAACACAGTGAATCATGTGAAACAACATGGAAAGAAAAAAGAATGAAGCACTTGGGCTGCCAATGCTTACCAAGAAGGTGGAGATGTCGGTTTTTGTAAGGACTTTGGTATATGCAGTGCGAACTGTAGCCCAGTCTATTGCCGGTGCAAGTCCTGGTTCCTTTGCCATTGCACGGGCCGGAGTAGATGCAAGTGCAACTTCAAGTGTTGGTGCAGGTGCCGAAGCCGTTGCTGGTGCCCGTGCCGGTGCGACTGGTACTGCCGGAGATGGTGCTCCTTGTGGAGCTGGTGCCGGTGTCGGAGCAGGTGCCCGTGTCGGTGCCCGATCCTCCGGTAGATCAGTCTGATCTGCTGACGCGGTCGGTGCACAATCCTCTGGTGGATCAGACTGAGCTGCTGCCGCTGTCAGTGCTACAGCTAGTGCCATCAGAGCAGGTGCCGGTGCTCGATCCGATGCTGAAGGTGGTACTGACGTGCGAGATAGCAGTGATCATCTCTGGTCTGCTATGATTTCATACTTCAGCTTTCTAACTTCACTAGGCTCCGTGACCTTGATCTAGTCTTTTTCTTCACTTCTTTTAAACACGAGAAGGACTAATTGTGCCGTGTTTGTTAAAACAAACTGCAGTTCATCATAGGGCTTAAGATTGTACTCAGACAACAGACTGATCCAATTGTGTCCAGTAATATAAGTGATGGACAGTACCTTCGTCACTGACACGACATAAGAAGTGAAACCTGCAAAAATAACCATCATAGAGCAAACCAAACAGTTTATTCTATAACGAATGTCACATGGCAAAACCTGCATCATAAAATTGCAGCAAAAGTAAGAAAACATGACAGTAAATCAATAAGATTTACTTGATGTGACACGAGTGAATCCTTACCAGGATATCACTATGTTCAAGTTGTAAACTGAAGGTTGATCGTCTAATTACGGGTGGCATGCAGGGTCTGCACTTACTCCCACAAGTAGGACAGTCCAAAGGTGGTAACAACTCATATGGAGTGAACATCCATGGGACTGGAAATCCTGGTGGGTGCGATAAACCCTGCAATGCATACAGATATTGGAGTGTAACCATAATTGATAAACTATCCTCACAAAAAAGATGATCTGGATACTTCAAAATATACAGACTGAATTAAGTGGACAGACATTAACATTGATTGTTCACAGGACTCACCGCACAACAAAAGTGGCAGTACTAAACAATACAGGGTTCACACACACAAATCAAGTACTGAACAATAGTACTTACTGCAGACAAGCAAAGTTGCACTAATTAAACTCTGCAGACTATTTCTTGCCACCGACCTACGGGATGTACCCCACATAACTGACTAGGCCATGAACTTCGTGAGAGATGTCTACCGGCACCATCGCCATCTTGTCAACCTTGGAAAACCTAACAGAGTGGTCTTTCCACTCATAAACATGACGATGAAGACAGTCCACATCAGATTTGTCGGGAAGCTTTACAAGAACCACACCCTTCGTAATAGAAGGCACATCTAGGAAATTGTTGTGGTGAAGTACACCCTTGAGAACACGCCTGACAACAATGCTACAGGAAAATACTTGTTCACGACACGTGGCGACAAGGACACATCAGCTGGATAGTTTACTAGTAGAACTCATCCTCAGGTCTTCCAGTTCACACGGCATGACTTTGAGAACTTCATCTCCACCGCGGACCTGGTTCTAATTCAAACAGAAACCAAATATTTGATTACTACCTCCGTTCAGAAATATAAGATGATTTTTGATATTTTACTCCATATACGCACAGAAATGAGTGAACAAAAACACTAGAACAGGTCTTCAAAGGCATGAGAGTAGAGGGATTACTTGCAATATCCATAACACAAGTTACTGAGGCTACTATACTCTCTTCAAAGGCATGAGAGCTTAAATCTTGCATTTCCTACAGCTACAATTGATGTTCATAAAGTAGTTGAAAGTAATCTATAAGAAATCAGTGTTATGTGCAAAAATCATATGTATATCAACCTCTTGCATGTTTTGGTCAAAAGAGCAATTTAGAACTATCATTTGGCACACAAAAATCACATGCAACATCACCCAGAAAGTTGTACTACTAGTACTAGTACTGCGTGTTAGATGAAAAAACACGATCAAGATCGCCAAAAAGATCGTCAAGAAGAGATATTACCTGGACTGGCTTAACGAGGGATCCCGGAGAGGCGGGCTTGGACAGGGCGATGGCCTTGAGCTTGTCTGTGGTAGTCTCGACGGGGTGCTTGCGCTTCTGAGTACCCTGAGCCTCAACGGTTTTGGCCAGAGCCATAGACATCACTTCGGCCGGTGCTCCAGGGTCCATCAAGAAACTGTCAAATAGAAATAAAAGAAAAGAAACCATAATCACAAACCCAAAAGAAGAACAGAGAGGGAGTTATAGGATCAGTCGCGGGGTTGCAAGACCAGGCCTTGGCCAGAAGCAACACCATTGATGCGCTCACATTTCCTTCTTTGGGAGAGAAGAACAATGGCAGAAGCGCGTGGGGTTTTCTTGAAGAAATGAGGAACAAGATGAGGGAGAAGCGAGTTGGGGTTTTCTTCAAGAGAGGAAGCTGAGGGAGAAGAGTGAAATGATGGTTGCTTTGTCCGTCCAACTTACTGCTAGAAAGGTGGGGGTTTTGTGATTTGACGCCTCATTGGGCATTACTGCGGCGCTTCGATCGGGGTAGTCTACCGTGCAGTTGTACACTCTAGTGCGGAGTAATTTAGTGCATGGCAAGTGGACCCCGATGCTAGCTGTCCCACACGTCAGCGAAAGTGAGTAGCAAGGTTCCTGATGACCGTCGAGGAGGATCCGCGGGTACGTAGCGCATGTCCACTGTTCCTGAAAAACAAAAATGATTACAGCGAGCGTTTCCACTCTTACGCCAGAGGAGTGCGAAATATGGCAGCCACTTGAACACACAGTACTCCTACTACTAGGCATGTTTAGTGGTTCATACGTGAGTACCATAATATTGTTGCTAGTGTAGTAAGATATGACAATAAAAAATGATGTTGTGCGCATGTCAACTATGAACAGTAATGTAACATGCCCCTTTTTTGACTGTCTAGTCAAGAATGAACGGTGAGATCATTGTTAATAGAACTAGGTCTACAACGAATGGAGAGTATGGTGCTACAGTACTCCATGAAACATGAACCATATGAAGCACAGATGAGTGTTAGGTAGGGTGTATGAAGGGTGCATGGGAGCAAAAGTTCCCTTCTCGACCCACTTTTGGGTGTTTGGCAGAGTGCATGAGTCCACACTAGGTTAACACAAATACACTAGGAGCATGCAGAGCATGCATGAAGAGGGGTGCTGAGATGAGCATGCACGAAGAGGGAACAACTATAGTGAGATGAGAATGCAACCAAACACACCCGCACGCTTTGTGCTACAGTGACTGATCTGCACCGTCTGAGTTTGATCCAACGGTCATGTTGCGCCGAGACATGCCCATGCAGAGGATGCCTAAACACCATCGAAGTCCCTTTGCTTCTTGAGGTGGATGGCGTTGGTGATGCAGGGTGCCACCGCCCGCAGAGCCCGCTCCCGGTCGACGGGAGCTAGCTCGTCAAAGACGGCGTCCAATGGCACGAATGGATTCCGGTGACGAAGCCTTGAGAGGATTTTCCCGGCAATGGAGACGGCTGCCCGCAACCCCTCCCTATCTAGCTCCGCCCCCACCATCGTGCGAAGAGGGCTCAGCTCCTCAGAGATATAGGTGAAGAAGGAGACCAGGTCAGGAAGCTGCAGCTCGTTGAAGTCGATGGGGTGGTCGAACGGGTTTAGCCCGACGACAGGCATGGTCGCGTTGGCACGACGGTAGGCATCGCGCAGCCGCAACACGTACGTGGCAACATGGTCCAGCAAGTCATTGAGGAGATCCTGGACCTCATCACGATCGGCCCGCTCGCGCTCCAGCCGGCTCGCCTGACCGCCTATCGTATCTCCCGCTTTCTGCAGCAACGCCGCCAATGCCTCGAGCATCTTTGTGGTGGACGCCTGCCGCTTTTGAAGCTCCGTGCACTCCTACACATAAAGGAGGAGCATGGCACTCCTCTCCTCCTTGAGTTCACGGAGCTCCACGTCCTTGGCCCTGAGCTCCGCATCCTTGGCATGGAGCTCCTGTGTCAGGTGCCTCACCTCGGAGTCCGTCATCTGGTGTGCCGCCATGGAACCAGGTAGAAGCAATGGGGAGAGGAAGCAAAGGGGGCGAAACAGCTGAAAGGCAATGCAATCTACGGGAAGGCGGAGGGAGCCAGCCGAGGAGCGGGGTGAATCTTTTGGTTTTCACCATGGCAAAACACCAAGTCGACAACTTTTCACTTCAGGGAGCAGTGGGTTTGACAGGCGGAGTCATCATGACTAATTGCTGCCGCGCCTGCTCTCGTCAATAAAAAACAAATCCTGCCGCGCCTGCCTCACCCAAAGACTAGTGCAATGCAGCGGTGGATATTTAAATTTACCTACCGGCAAGGAGAGAAAAAAAGGGTGAAAAAAACAAATGTGGCGGCGGCCTAGCTACTCGGTCGCACTAGCCCAACTAGCTAGCTACCATGCTTCACTGATGTACTCGGCGGGAAAGGTGGGCTTTTGTGATTTGACAACTCATTCACTTGCTTTGGCGCTACGACCGAGGAGGACCCAGAAAACGCGCGGTAGGGCGTCCCACGTCTCGGCAAGGAAGAAAATATGCGTGCACCACCCGGGAGGACCCAGAAACCGCGCGGTGTGCCACATCTCGGCACGGAGGGAAAATATGCGTGTAAAAATAAACTGTATCAAACTACCTATGGTCCTACCTCGGGACCCAGCCAGTCGGTCGAAAACATCCCACTAGCCACACAATCGTTGCAGTTTCAGGCTATCGACATACGCTTTGTACTCCAAGTTGCCGGTTCGAATCTCGTCCTTTAGATTTGTTAGTTTTAGGTCCAAATTTGATCAATGATAAGTGGGCGTCCCGTGTGTTGTTCCGATATTTTAGTGTAGGATGATTTTTTTGCACAAACACTTTGCGCGGTTAGACAAGTTACGACACCAGTTACACGTATTTTGCAAGTTTAGGAAAAAAATGACAGCGGCATAGAATATCACATGCTCCCCGAAGCTTAGATGCTATGGTGATACGAGATTTTACGTCGTTGGATCTGAGATCCATGGCTTGGGATTAGTCTTTGTAATTATGCGCAATTTCCAAACTCTCCAAGGGTGTTTTTGCCAAAAACCATTCAGGCCTCGTGTGAGCCGCTGGATCTTGGATCCAACGGCTCCCAGTAGCTCATATTAGGTGCTCCCCGCAGCTTAATTAGCCGCTACGGTGATACGAGCATCTAGGTTATTGGATCTGAGATCCAATGCCATGTGCGTAGTATTTGTACTTTCTGCGCAATTCCCAAACTCTTTGAGGCCTATATTGCAAAAATATTCAAACCTCCTACTGCGAGCCGTTAGATCTCCCAGGAACTCGTATCACCATAGAATCTATAGTGTGGGAGCACCTCATATTCCCTCGTGCGAGAAAACATCAGGTGCTCTCGCAGCTTGGATGCTACGGTGATACAAGCTTCGAGGTCATTCGATCTGAGATCCAATGGCATCTGAGTAGTCTTTGTGCTTGTGGGCTGCGCCCAAACTCTTTGGGGGCTTTTCTGCAAAAACATTTGAACCACCAAGGAGTCGTTGGATCTCAGATCCAACGGCTCTGAGGAGCTTGTATCACCACAACATCTAAGGTGTTGTAGCACGTGATATTCTTAAACACAAGAGAATATGAGGTCTTCCCTCATCTTAGATGCTACGATGATATGAGTTTCGAGGCCGTTGGATATGGGATCCAAGGGCATCTGAGTAGTTTTCGTACAAATTGTGTGCAATTCCCAAACTCATTAAGGTTTCTTATAAAAATATTAAGACATCTTGTGAGCCGCTATATCTCAGATCTACATGCTCCATATAGCATCTAAGGTGTGGGGGCACATGATATTCTCCCGGGGGGGGGGTGCACAACCCATCGGTGTTTGGGAGGGTGGGGACAAATATAATGTTCAAAAAAATATAATCTAAACAATCCTAAACAGAGCTTCACAATTTTATCTAAGGTCGTGGGGTTACCCCCCGACAATCTACATAGCTCCGCCTATGAAAGACGTGTAGTGGGAGCGTCTAGGTGTGAGAGAGACGACGCGAGAAAGCGAGGTCAATCAAGTCATTTATAGAGGGAGAGATCGAGTGAGTGTGTCCTAGCGTACACTTGAATGTTAAAGACGATACACCGAGATATCGTGCGGCGAAGCTGCAGTGAGGGCTGGAGGGAGATAGTTATCGAGAGTGGCCTAGATAGACTTTGTGTGTGCGCGCACGGCGAAGGTGTTTTACAAAGGCAACATACGTGTCTTGAGAGAGAGGGAGGGTTTTTCATGGAGGGCACAACGAGGTTGTGTGTGAGAAATACATTTGTCGTGAATGTGTGGGCGGGTGTGACATAAATGGAGATCCAAATGTGAAGAGAAATAATTATCGTGCGTGTGCCGGATACCAAGTGGTTGGGGGGGGTGTCGATGGAGAGACCTAAACACAACATTTGCATGTACATAGTACTAGACTTAATATTCATGTTTCAATTTATTGTGCATTTTAAATATTGAATTGAGGACCATGCATGGCTTAGATTTTAGTTTTGAATTCGTGTCATACATGCATGGTCATACATCCACGTTGAGATCACTATATCAGAAACTCACTCTAATTCAAGAACTCGTCATAAATTAATTACCGTGTCTTTTGGAATGACCAATTATTTGCAAGGAAAATACGGGCATTTTAATACGTATAGATTCGTTTGGCAATTTTAAAAAAAGATTCCTTTCGCATTCTTGAATGGTAGCACCCGACGGCGTACCAGCCAGACCCGGGCTCGTGTCCTGGTGGTGGCGTGCATGGTACGCACATTAGCCAACCCCAACCAAAAGAACCGCGATAGTATTAAACTTCGCGCCTCCACTCGAGCCTCCGCGTTTCTAGTCGAAATATCTGGCGGCCAGAATTCCAGCCCTAGGAAATTCCCCTCATGTCCCTGGTCCATAATGACAACCGATGAACAATGGAGGGATGCTTTAGTAACTAGCCCATGTTACCTACCGTGCCGAGAACGGTTCAATTCCCTTGGTCGCCGCTACCCAAGGTCACCCGTTTGTTGATTTTGTTCGTGCGTTGTTCGTACCTACTAGAGTTACTATATCAGGCAATGCACTGGTACGGAGGGATTATCTTTTTACTCTGCATATATAACTTGTCTGAAGTCTAACTAAGCAAAATGTTTGACCAAATCCTTTCTTAAGAAATATTAACATCTACAACAGTAAATATGTATGGCTTGAAAATTTATTTCATGATGCAGGTTATGATATTGTTTCGAATCCTGGATTTTAAATTCCAAAAAATCAAAAACTGACCTGGAATTCATGAAACTGAGCATGGTCACGTGATATGGCACAAATAGGCTATCGTATTTTTTTGTTCAATTTGAGACAAGCTGCTTATGAAAAGTTGCATAAATGAAGAGCCAAGCTATTTTGGAACAAAGACATGTCACGTTGACGCGAACGGTTTCACTATTCAAACCGTGGGCGTTAGACCTACGTGCCGCCATGAGTCCCGCTTCTCATCGGCAGGTGCTGTCCGAGCAAGCATGTGAGTCGACGGGAGACATGCGAGCAGACCGCTACGCCAGCTGACCGGTAGGCGTGCGAGCAGGCCGCTGCACAGGCTCACCGGGAGGCGAGCGCTTTGACCAGGCTCCGCCGCCCACCTTCCTCCCAACTGCCCCCACTTTTAATGGCGCCGGTGCCGCCGTTTAAATCACCCCCGCACTCCCCGGTCTCGCTACAATCTTCTCTCTTCCTCTCGGATTCTCTTGTCGTCTACCTCCAACTAGCCTGACCTCATCGTATGCCATGTAGAATCACGATGGTCTGCCCTTAGTCTTCCAGTTTCCTGAGGAAGACACCCAGCCAGAGTCTCAAGAACATAAGGCGCTTTGGGACGAGCTTGAACTAGCCTTGCGGGAAGATGCCACGCCTGTCCCCGCTCCCGTTCCAGCTCCTGTCGCCCCAACTGCGCCAGCGCCCATCCCTGTGGCATTGATAGCCTGGGAGCGGCACATTGTTGGCGAGCTTGAGGCCACGGGGTTCCACAAGGTCCCCGCTGACTTTCACGCGCCCATGCACCTGCCAGCGCATGCGCCTGCTAGTGCACTGACATGCGCGCCCGTTGACTGGCTCCTGGAGACCGAAGTCCAGAACATTCTGGCCTTCCTTGAAGCTAGGGCCAACATCCAGGAGTACGCCAACAACGGCACAAGACGTCACCGTCGCTGCCGGTTAGTGGCCCGACGACACACAGAGCACGATAGAGGAGCCGCTTCCCGCCGCAAGACACCTCCGCCGTCGCTGCATGATCTAAATATGCCATGAAAAACATTCGGATTGCCATGCTTAAAATCCGAACATTTGGGATTTATCATTTGCGTTTATGTTAGTTTGATTGTGGTATGAATGTAAAGCCGCAGTCAGACTGAATGAAATCTATGGTTTGATCAATTGAATGTTCTGCTAGAGCTGTATCAAATTAAATATAAAACGTCATCAAGCGACATGTATTCCTTCTCATCGCAAACATTTCATATTAAATACCACGTCAATTCCAAATATTTTTTTAGGGAGGCTAGTTCCAAATACTTGTAGGGCGCGAGCAGTCCCCTTGATCGAGCACTATAGGCGATACATCTATTTATCCACGCATTTAATTGTTAGTAGATACTACTAGCCTAACTTATCCATCACGGTCACTTTTGTTCCTAAACTTGTTACATACTCCAATACTAGTACTAGTATTACATGAAACTGGTGCCGTAACTTGTGAACGCGTCCAGTTTCGGTCAACGGCCACACCGCCCGCGCGTTCTTCGTGTTTGCCCATGCGTCTAAACGTAGAAGGGGAGGAGAGAGAGAGAGCAAACATGGAACCCACCAGTAAGTGAAGTGGAATAGTACGTGCTCATGAGCCGGTCCCACTAATGTACTAAAGTTAATATAAAAACATGTTGTCCATTAAATAGACTGTGGTAATATAAAAACATTATATCAACAAAGGGGAGTACAACAAACATCGTTACTATGTTGCCTATTGACGTGCGGCTTGAAGTCCCTGGTCGCATGTTCGATCCTCATCCTTTTTCATTTTTAATTTATACTAGTAAGGTACACGTGCATTGCATGCATGAGATTTGGCAACCAAATTATGAATAAATACCACACCATAGCATGTAAGCTTTGATTCATATATGCATGATGTAGATGTTCGTTTAATTCTTATAGTTCATCTCATTCAAAATCAATAAGTTTTATAAAAAAGTTAATCTATTTTAAGATTCATGGAATTGTGCATTGTAGAGCATAAAGTAAAAAATAATAATGGCAATTCATTTATAAAAAAGGAAATTGGGCAATTATGATACAGAAGATTCTAGAACAAAGGAGAAGTGCTTGTGTTTTGAGGTTTGTGCATTATGCTTAAGTTCAACCATGCAGTCTTCTAGATTGTACATGTGGCAAAATGTGGTGGAATGTAGAGGATATCCAACGGCCAGTGGTGCTCGGATTTGCCATCTCTGCACCCTCGGATTGGCTTCATCCAACGATCATCTTTCAAAGTTATTCGCACACTATCTAGGGGTGTAGATATGGGTCCAAATTTGCTCCATGACAGTTGGGCCCCCCGGTGTGTAGTTTGTAGCACTTTAATTTCTGGGTCAAAATTTGTTCCATTACAGGTGGACTCCGGGTGTGTAGTTTGTAGCTTATTTGTAATAATTAAAGAGAACACCAGAGTTTTTTTTTGCAAAAATACCATGGTGCGACATGGAAGGTTAGAAAGAGCGTGTGAGAGAGCGGTGACCGATCCAGAGGGAAAACAATTGGGGGAGGGGCGGGGGGTTGCAACGGTGTTTGGAGTAGTTGTTGGGTGAATGCTACAAACATATAATCTAAACCGGCCGGAATAAATGCCTTCACAGATTAATCGAAGGGTGGAGTCCCCCTCGCAATGTAAATAGCTCCAGCTCTGTGAGGGATGGAGAGGTAGCTTCAATGTGTGGAAGAGACGGCATGAGAAAGCGAGGTCAATCAAGACATAGATAGAGAGACAGAGTGAGTGTGCCCCGACATTCATTGAAAAGATATATATGATGTGGATAGATATTGTCCGATTGAGAAGTTGCGAAGGCTGAGGGCTGGAAGAGAGAGATTGAGAGATGATCCGATCACAGATAGGTACACATATCGTTTGTGCGTGGGAGGAAGCAAGGTCAATCGATACATTGATAAAGAGAGAGAGAGAGATTGAGCGAGTGTGGGTCATCATGTGATCGAAAGAGTGAGACAGTTTGGAGAGAGTGACCTAGATAGACAATGTGCGTGTGAGAGTATACACTATGAATATGTTGAATTAGGCCCAAACATGGAGATATATTGTTTGTGTGTGAGAAAGAGCGGGTCAATCGAGACATGCATAAAGAGAGGGAGAGGGAGAGAGAGAGAGATTGAGCGAGCGTGGGCCGCCATGAGGTCGAATGAGTGGAACGGCTTGGAGAAACTAATCTAGATAGACAATCTGCGAGAGAGAGTATAGAGTGTGTTGATCGAGGCCCGAACAGGGAGATATATCATTTGTGTGTGAGAGAAAGCGAGGTTAATCGAGACTTAGATAGATAGAGAGAGAGATTAAGCGAGTGTGGGCCGCTGTGCGGAAGAAAGAGTGAGATGGTCTCTCGAGAGTGACCTAGATAGACAATGTGCATACGTGCGCACGAGAGGGAGGGGGGTCTAGATAGGCAATGCATGTATCTACCGAGAGAGGGTGGGAGTGGGAGATAGAGAGCTCAACATGGAGTGCAATGGCGGGTGTGTGAGAGTTACAGATCGAAACATGGAGAGAAAGAATGAATGTGCGGAAACCAATAGCTTTGTAAGGTGGTTAGGAGAGGAAGATTGATCAATAGAGGAAGTATGTATCGTATCTGCCGAGAGGGGGGGGGGACCTAAAAACAACATTTGAATGTAGATAGTACTAGACTTAATATTGACGTTTTAATTTAGTGTACATTATAAGATTTGAATTGAGGACCATGCATATGGCTTCCGTATTTATTTCGAATTCGTGCCATACTAGGTTTGGAAAGGTTGATATTGACTCGATTGTTGTGGTATTTTGTATGTGTGTGGTCAGATGCTTGAATCGATCCAAAGTTTTCTCACTACCATGGTGTTCATCTTATACATATATGATTTTGTATTAAAAAAGTAGCATGGATACCCTAAAATGCGAAATCCACGTTAGAATTGGAGATCGCTATGTGACAAACACACTCTAATTCAAAGAACTCCTCATTAAATAATTCATAGTATCTCCTTTCGAAGGACTAATTATTTGCAAGGAAAACACGGGCATGGTAATACATAGTACAAGATTCGTTTGCCAATGAAAGAAGATTCGTTTGCATTCTCAAATGTAGGCGCACCAGGCAGACCAGGGTCGTGTCGTGGTGGTCGCGTGTGTCGTACGGACGCTAGCACCCCCCCCCCCCCCCAAAAAAAGAATGACGACAAAAAAAGTTCACACTTCCACGTTTCGGATTGAAATATCTGGCGGCCCCAATTCCAGCCCTGCAAAATCTCCCTTCTCCCCCATCCCCTTCCATGCACAGAGCTCTCAAATCCCTAATTTGCCGCCAACCCAAGAAAAATTCGAATCGCCCTTCGTCTCGTCTCTTTCCCCACCACTGTGCCGGACGACGAAGACGATGGTCGCGCTTCACCACTGCACCGGAGCTACCTCATCTACCCCCTCGTCCACCACACCGGGTGGTCCACCCACAACGTCGGCCGCCGCAGCCGACGTGCCTCACAGACACCGACTTCCACCACATCAGGTGCACTTCACCAACGCCGTCTCCCACCTCACCGGGGCTACTTCACCGAGAACATCATCGCACCTCCACCCCCCCGACACCGTTGGTGCTTCACCAACGGCCTTGTCCACCGCATCGTAGCGCTCCACTGCAACTCGAGATCTTCATCCGTACACGGCCAGCCAACGCCAGCGCATCACCCTCAACGGCTTTGAAGTGACCCGCACTCTAGCTAGGCGAGCATGCCCAAACGCTAGCCCGAACTAGGTATCCACATATCACTCCCTTGTGCACTGTTCCGATGATGTTTGGATATGCTTTTACTGCTCTCTTAGCTTACACGCCTATGCAACTCTGACTTTAACTCTTATTTCTTCTGGAGATATCATATGAAACAAGCAAAACCATTTTTTAGCGAAGCATAACGGCGCTACGAGATCTGGTACACATCCTGCACGCCGGTATAACCTTGTAAGTACCTGTCCTCCGGTACGATAGCAAGGTCGATTCCTCTAATTTGATCAACCATTTGCCATGTCAAAAATGCAGAGGGGGATGTAAGGAGCACAAGGCCTGCACATCCAAGCAAGTGGTAACATGGACTTGTACATGGAACATCCCAAGCGCAAGCAGAGCTGCAGTGAGCCTGTACAATGAGCTAGCATAAGTCCCTGCATTTCATTTAATTCATACTGGCATGCGTATATGATTTGTGTGTAGTGGTGGATCCACAAATTCAAGTTACCAGGGGCAAAAATTTAACTTAAAAAATATGAAGGCACTTGCACTCCGGAAATCAACATAACTTGAGAAATGTGAAGCTACATGCACTTTGAAAACCAGCTAATGATCCAAAGTAGTTCCAGATTATAAAACACTAAATGATGTAAGCACCAAAAAACACAAAATGCAACATGGTGTACAAGGACTACTAACATGGACTGTACCTGCTTGAATTATTCATTCTCTGGCCGAAAATAACCAAGTGTAATTGCACCTATAACAAGTGCACAAACTGCATATCAATATATCTATCCCGCACAAGTATGCCAATAGTTTCAAACAACATATTAGAAAAATATTTATGCTAGGTTGTCATGATACGGGGACTTTCTGGTAGATGGCCTCGACGTTTCCTCAAGCCATGAAAATGTACTCTAATTTGCTTGTCATCAATTCCTGCAAATCTCTATCTCTCTCTCAACATAGCAAATCATCATTAGACACTAAATCCTTCAATCGGAGCTTGCAAAATGCTTGCATTAGATCCCTCATTAGACACTATGTTCATCACCAGGAGCATGTAAAATGTTTGCATCAAATCCTTCATTAGCATTCTGTTCATTAGACACTTCAGGCTCAGGAACAACATGAGCTTGTATGTTTGCATCGAAAACTTGATTAGACACATCAGGTTCAGTCAGTTCAGTATTGATTGGGGGAGTTATAAAATAAGCAGAAATTGGTTTCATTTTCTTATAGATTCCCTACATACAAGCAGTTTTACAACATCGTCAGGTTTAACTATTGGCCAGAAATTGAATAGTTGAATTAGATATAATCAGGGATGTGATGTACCTTCTCGTTGCGCATGCTGTGACTGTCCGTTTGCGCAAGCTCGATGCCATGCCCGTGCTGCCGCTGCTGCCTCTCACATAGGCTACACCCAGGGTTGGATCTTCATCTTCTTGTCCTTCCATTCGCTTGAAGCCCGGCGATCGGCGTCCAACGAGGGCGCGAGGAAGTGCTGTGTCGGTCTGTCCAGCGACAGCTAGGTTAGGAGCGAACCAGACTGGAGGCGCTCGTTTGGGCCACGAGCCTGCTATAGGGCCTGCCTTGCACTTACGTTATTGGCCCATCCAAATTGAAACGTTTTTCTTCATTTTTTACATTGCTTGCTCGTGCGCTGGGACGAACAAAACTAGCCTGGGCCAACCTGGACGACTGAAACTAGGTGCGCACTTTCCAGCCACCCGAGGCGGCCGCCCATACCAGCCCCTACGGTGGCGTTGCCCCTTTTTGTGTGTATGATTGGGGTAGTGAAAAATCTTCCAGTGGCGCTTTTGATTTACCCACATAATGGTTGAATTTCTTGTTTCTATGAACTGAGTTCGCCAATAATGTGAAGGATGCCAGTCTTTTCATCCTATTGTAGATTGCTTAGATTTCGATATGCCAAATTTAATCACATGAAATATACAGTAAAAGCCAGTGTGATGTGTGTTGATACAAATAGTATGACAACCCGTCCTCATATAACATATCAAGGACGCACCATCTTATCAGATTAACCATTCGACTTACCAATGTGTTATGAGAAGAAAGAAGTATTGGGACTGCGTATCCAAGCAATTGATGCCATGGACTCCTTCATAGAACCTTGTAAGCGAAAAAGAAGTTGCAGTGTGCCTGTACAAAGAGCTAGCGTAAGTTCAGTTACCTGCTTCTCGGAATTTTAGTTAGCCACTGATTGCAAAATTGTTCAATTATGTTGCTTGGCTTAATTTAGTTTGCTACTGATTACATAATGCCATAGCCTGTTAATCGTATTATAGGCTGCGCCTATCTATGTGTTTGATACTTACTGTTAAGAATTACCTGTTTGCCTGAACTTAAATAGCTACTTATGCACATAGATAGCTGGTCATATGTACTTCTAGGGTACAGCAAAATTCATGTGTAATTTACGTTCTGATACCCTGTTTGTTTAAATGGTTTGCTGTTATCACTTGTAGCACTAGTAATGTTTGCGTGTTCATAGACAGAAAACTGTCAGGTTTATATGAGGGATAACGTCTTTTTAACTTATAGATATATGTGTCGGAATCATTTTGCTTACATCAAAGATATTTACAGATGTCTGTGTTGCTGGTAAACGGTACCGACTTGTTACTTTAATACATTGCCAAGAACTTATTAGTTTTACTAGTTCATGTCTAATTAAATACGTTGCCAAAACTGGTTAGTTTTACTAGTTTGATGTTAGTTTCTTATGGCTCTTGCAACACTTTATTTATGATTGCTAACATTCAAGTTTGCAGGATCCAACTGAAACTCCGTTTGCAAAACATGTATGTTTTCAAAAACTTCCTTGCTTACCTGGTTTGCTGCTGTAACTTGTTGCTGTAATCATCTTACCAACTTCAAGTTTTCAGGATCCAATTGGAAGTCCAATTGCACAGCAGGTACATTTTCAAAAATATATTTGTGTAACAGGTTTCCTGCTGTAACTTGTTGCTCTAATCAAGTTACTGACTACTCAACTCTTCAGGATCCAAGAGAAACTCCAATGCCACAACAGGTTCCTTTTGCAAAACTTGTTTGTTTAACTGCTTTGCTGCTGCAACCGGTTGCTCTAATCACGTTACTGGCTACTCAACTTTTCAGGATCCAAGAGAAACTCCAATGCCACAATAGGTACCTTTTGCAAAACTTGTTTGTTTAACTGCTTTGCTGCTGCTGCAACCGGTTACAATGATGTTAATAACTAATTTTCCGCATCCAATCGAAACTCTTTAATTCCTTGTTTGTTTAACCAGTTTGTTGTTCTAACTCCCAGTTGAGATGTTTTGCTAACTTCAACTTTTCAGAATCCAATCAGAACTTGAATGGCTAAACAGGTTAGCCCCATGGACGTTGTATCATCCCACAGCAGTGGCACCAGCCCAATCGTGCATCATGAATTGCCAACTGCTGATGCTCTAGAGGCTAAACTATTGGTAGAAAGAGATTCTGCTTCTGCACTTAGAGATGAAGTTGACATGTTGACGATGCAAACAACACAATCACAAGCAGTACTCAAGACAACCATTAAATATTTGGTGGATTTCAAAACGAAGCAAGCTGAGACTGACCGCATTGTTAAGGTCCTGAAGGAAAAAAGGAAATTAAATTCCCACTTGGTACATCATAGGTGAAATGTTTTTTCCATCATTGAATAACCTTTGTGTTGTTTGTTCATGTAATTGATCAAACCATTTGTTTTAGAGATCATGTAATAATTGTTTTTTGTTTTTTGGTTTGTAATTTTTTTGAGCACAAGCCTGTATTAATTGATAAGACTCTGAGACATTTCATTTTGATTGCTATGCCAGACCTACAAATATGCCAATCAGGCTGAATGTGCATTCATCAATAATAGTAGTATAGATGGTCCTTAAGTGGCACGCATCTGAAAGGGCCAAGATGTTGTACTAGCTTTGCTAAAAAAATGATGCTCTTCTAGCAAAAAAATTACAGCGGCCTGGCTTATGTATGTTAGTTGATATTATTGATCCATATACACTATAAGTATTTATATGTCTATTAGTTTTGTACATTATTGGTTGATTGACTCAGTATTTTGAATCTTGAGATATCGCTTGTGTACATATCTAAATGGGAGTACACTATATGCTGCGTGTGTCATCCATGTTACACTTGAGTTGGACATAAAATGGTTTCAAATATTCGAATTCACCTTAAACTGGATTCTTCCTTCTGAATTCGAGTATCGGCATTTGTAAATCATATTCATATATGATAGTGGAATACATCTTTGTTGTGCTTTTGAAGATATATAAAAAACATAGAATGATTTATAAAGATTCGTATAAGAATACAAAATGGATTCGAATTTGTTGCCAGGGTAAACGTGAACGCTTATTTTCACAAAATTTGAAAGAAGCGGCAAAATATCCTCTCCCACGTCGGCTGCCCGAAGCCAGTGTTTGCGAGATGGAAATTACTGTCTACCCCTTACACGGACAATCCATCGGCCCGATTTCCACTGCTCTCAATAGGGGTAGGTTAGTAACTTCAATTAGACGTGACACGACCGCCTCTGAGCCCATTCAGACACGGTGGGTGCCAAACGTGGGCGGCAAAACACATTTGATTAAAGCTCGTCCGAAAGACCTCTGTCTCTCCCTCCATTTCCCCATTCATACACGGTGGGTGGCAAAACAAACTCGACTCGACCGAAATTGATGTAGGCAAATATTTTTAATAGGGGTAGGTTTGTAACTTCACTCAGACGTGACACAACCGCCCTACCTGTCAGCCTCGTGCATACACCGTGGGCGCCAACCGTGGGCGCCAAAATACCCTCTCCTTGCCCGAAATCGCTCTGGGCAAATATTGGGGAGATGCGAGATTACTGTCCTATCCCCAACCGATGAGACGTCCAAATTTAAACGGGGGCTAAGTTTGTCACTTTCCCATATTTTAGATAGGCGCGTCCCAAAAACATGGTTCCCTGTACCTCTCCCTCCATTTTCCCATTCATACACCATCCGCGATAGAACACCATCCCCACACCAGCCTCCTCCGTCCGCCACCCCATCCATCGCCGCCGTCCTCCACCCCATCCATCGCCGTCGTCCTCCACCATGCCGGAGCGCCTACCAAGACCGCGTTGTCCACTGCTAGAGATGGACGTTTCTCATCCACGACGACGGACGAGGAGCCTTGCATCATGTCCTCTCGCTTCATCGGCGCCGTCGTCCTCCTTGCCGGGGCCGCTCCCACGACCTTCTCGTCCACCGCAACGGGACCTACCCCCCGATGCACCCGTCTACCATCGCAGATCTGCTTCAACGCCACCGACAGCCATCGCACCCCCGATGCCTACACGGCGCTGCAAGAGAGGTGGTACTACTTCATATCTACTCAACTTTTTTATCTCAACCAGAAAATAGATCGTAACTTGGTTACTGTACTTTCTTTTTAGCTCTTAGAATTTAGTTCTTAGTTCGAAGCAAACAATGGTTGCTAAAAAGCATTTCTGCAGTTTGCAGCTTCAAATCTGCCATGGCACAGTCATAATAGTGTTTAATTGATCATGCTTAGGGTTTCCCCCCTTTTATGATCACTATACGACCAGCCTACGTGCTTCGTGTCATAATAGCACTGCTCCACCCATCAAGCTAAACAAGCTTAGTTGTTCAAATACGAATATGATATTATTAAAATAGAGTCCTTTAATTGGTCAGCTAAATGTTCCTAATTTAGTTTCGAAAATGCATGTACGCCGCTGGGGTGTGGATCTATAGGGTGCCCATGGTGGGCTGCGGCCCACCCTGGGATTTTGGGTCGGCCCAGACCCCGATTCCCCTCTGTTCTGTTGCGCTTCCGATCTCTACTCGGCCCCAGCCGCCTGCCTCGCCAGCGACTTGCCGTCCCCAGACAGCATGACTCTAGGAGGAGACACCGGACTAACATGAGCTCAGGAGCCGCTCGCCCAACAGTGTCACCACTGCCCGGGCGCGCCGCCGTGCCTACCTTCCCAGTCCGTTCAGGGCTCAGGCGTGTAGCACCCACTAAGCCAACCCGATTTATCCTAAGATATGTCCTCAACACTCAGCAGCCACTCCTCATCTTCCATTTTCTAATTGATTCATTACTCATTAGGCAGGACTGTCATTAGGGTTTGTTGTGTACTGAGTGCTACCTACACTTAATGGTTCAGATATTTCAGTAATCTTTAGTACGTGTAAAGTTCACAGGGTTTCAAAATTCTGGCCCTAGGAATAGACACTAGTCATGTTGGATTGTTGGTCATAGTGACATTGACCCAGATTACTACTTCAGGCCAGGTTTATTGACAATTTTACTTGTATTTCTTACTCATTCGATATGATATCCAATTATTCACTTCGATTAGTTGCAAACAATAAGTGCTAGACCAGCTTCTTGATTCCGATTTTGGACGGTCTCTTACTGCAGTTACAATTCTGCATACTTTTCCTAGTAAGCTCACAAGTAATGATTGATTCACTACCTCTATGCTTGCCTTGTCATATTTATTGTCAATATTCTTTTAGGTGGACCACCCTGTTTCAAAATACTGGAACCGCAGACATGAGTGAATAGTATTTCTCTGTGTGATCTCTTCCATCATGTGTGGGCAACGAACACTGCATTGTATAGAAAGAAAGTGTCATATCCACCTTTTACATAGACTACGATCTTTTACATGGAATACAATCTGCCTACTTGCTTTGTGTCGCACTACCAGCACTCTACCCTTGAAGCTAAACATTATGCCACTCATAATTCCTTAGTTTATTTGTTCAAATACGAATTTGATATGATTCTAATGTTCCTACTTCAGTTTTGAAATGTGTGTCCGCCTGTTATAGAGACATAAGAGGTTTGTATTTCTGTGTGTGGTCTGGTCAGCACGGTAGGGGGATGAACTTTGTATACACAGGGGTTTGTAGGGAGACACTCTCTGAGTTGAATCCGCAATGCATTCCATAGATAATCTGACTACTTTTTATGTTTTCCTGAATCTCAGATACTGAACAACATCATAATGATTATGAGCTTGCGCGCATGAAAAGAATAAACAGAACAATGCCATGGCTGTCAAACTTGGCATTAAGGGACTGAAATCAAGTCTGGATGCAATGCAATGCAAACTCTCTCCACCTACAGATTCGTGCTCAGAATATGATCCTAACAATGATTCTGAGCTAGAGGGAGACCTAAGTCAATGTAGCTCCCTAGTGGATGAGTCAAAGGCAGATGCCCTATCTTATTCACCCATCAAGGTGCTTGCTCTAACTTTCCAAGGTTATATTGCAACTGATGCTTTGCTTTGCTTCTACTTTGTTGAACTGCCATTAGCTTAGTTTACACATCGTGTATGTGAATACGCCCTACCTATCCATTTTCAGTACATATTCCATCTATCATCATACCATATTTATCCATTCAAATGCTATTCTTGTGTATCAGACGTTCAAAAGGAAGAGGGCAATTGCTGATCTCGGAGGAGCACGGACAAAGTATTTGGAAAAAGGTAGTTGCAATATCACCAAACCCACAAAACACGGCCCCAACTCTAGCAGACTCTAGCCCTACTACACTGGTCATCTTTGATGCCCCAACTCAGCAGACCTCAACTGCAACAAACAGTATGATGATGCCAGCTGACATAGCACCAGCTCTACGATGCAAAACCCCCATTCCAGCAAAGAGTACACCAAATCCAGTTGCCAAATCCCTTTTCGAATGAGAGAGAGCCCCAATTGCAGCAAATAGGACCCCTGTTCCACTTCTTCCTAGTTTAGAAGATGAAGCTTATATTGTTGTCAGGAACTTTGTGCGCATCTTTCCTTCATGGAAAGATTATACCGCAGACACAGAACAATTTCCAATCTTCCTCCGCAACTTACGTGTAAGTAATGTACTAATGTTATTCATGGTAATTAGTGCATATGTTTCTGCTGACAGAAGACACAAGATTTCATTCTTTTAAATAGGCAAGGACCAAATTGGATAGTCAAGACGAGCAAGGGTTGGTTGCGCTTTTCAAGCACTCGTTTATGAAGTATCATTCCTACCCGAGGCAAGCGCACTTCGATGGCAAGCCTCTAAATGAAATTTCTGTAAAGTCTCCGGTGTTGCATTTATCAGACAGTGATTGGAATAATCTTGTTACACATTGGTCTCGTCTGCAGCGTAATGTACTGTCTATGATATCACATCACAATTTGAACTACATTTCTGCATGTGCCTTACCGTCTCACTTGTACGAAAACTATTTGCAGAAAAACATTCATTCTCAAGGGACCACAGAATCTCGCAACTATACTGCACACTGCATTGCTCTTGTGAGTACCTCTTGCCCTGTATGACCATACTTACTTTCATAGCTGGTTGATTATGTAGCATCACTACGCATGTTAGCCTCGTTATCCTCCATTTGGTGGACATTATAAGATCCGTATCGACTCTTACATAAATTTATAATCAATCCAATGCTTTTGAAGAGGTTTAGCTCTGCAGTCCTCTTGTAAGGACTGAACGTCATCTATCATTGTACTTACATTAACAGCTACTCCCTGCGTCCCATAATATAAGAGCGTTTTGTACAGTATACCAGTGTACAAAACACTCTTATATTATGGGAAGGAGGGATTGGTTCATTGTGTAGCATTCTGCATCTTATCTCCCTCTTCCACCATTTACTAAAAAATATCAGATCTATATTTAATCTTACCAAAAAGTTGAATACACAGACAATGCCAGTGCAGAAGTGTAGCCCATTGCTCTTGTCAGTACATTATGTCCTGTAACACTTGTACTTACAGGGATTGGTAGTTGATTATGTAGCATCAATCTGCATCATATCTTCATTATCCTCTATCCCTTCCAGTATTATCATATCTATAATTACTCTCAACAAAATGCAGAGTACAGGCAATGCTTATGAAGAAGTTTCTGTGCTGAAATTCTTGAGTCATCCTTCCCTTGACATGGAGAAGGGCATTATAGAGCCTGTGTTAACTGTTAATATAAGTAAATCCTTCGAAAGCCTTTATCCTCAACTGCTGTTTAATTTGCTCATACTCCCTATCGTCAACTGCTGTTTAGTTTGCTGTTTCTATCAAAATGCATGTTCGCAACAACTGGAAGTTCCAAGTTTTAGTTGTAAAACCAAATTCCTTATCATACCATGCACATTACTCAATACACCCTATATGTATGCTTGTTTTTGTGGATCTATAATCCAGTGTGTGGTGAAGCCGCCCACGTTTGCACCTTGTCATCTCCTGTTTTATCTTACAAATGTGGCTGATGATATGAACAATATGCCATGCGCATTAACCAAAATAGATACAACGATTCTCTTTCCCTTCATCTATGCTGTTTTGTTGACATGGTAATCCAGTAGTGTGGTGAAGCTCCCCGCATTATGAACAATGCCAAATTATGCTATGTAGGGGAACATTGCATGGGAAACAAAAATTTCCTATGCTCACCAAGATCAATCTAGGAGATGCACATCTACGAGAGGAGAGTGGTGTCTACATACCCTTGTAGACCGAAAGCGTTAATGATCTAGAGATCATGGTTGGCGGCAAGGGGCGAAGGGTGGCTGCCCCTAACGCCTCCCCACCTTTATATAGGCGTGGAGGGGGCTGGTGGCTTACCCTCCAAGGCCCTAGGGGCGTTGGTCAAAGGGGGAGGAAGGAAATCCCTCCTTTCCTTCCCAACCAATCGCTATCCCCCCTTTTTAGGGATCCTGATCTTATCACTTTGGGATATGATACTATTCCTTTCAAGGGAGGATCTTGGTGCGCCTAGACCAGGGTTGTAGGGACTTTCCCAACTACCCACATTCATGTGGGTCCCACCATGCAGGTGGGCCCCTCTCCGGAACCTTCTAGAACCTTCCCGGTATAATACCGAAAAAACTTGAACTTTTTCCGGAACCCCAATAACAACTTTCCATATATGAATCTTTACCTCCGGACCATTCCAGAGCTCCTCGTGATGTCCCGGATCCCATCCGGGACTCCGAACAACCTTCGGAATTTCCACTATTAATATCTTAATACTATCCTAGCGCTACCAAATGTTAGGCGTGCGACCCTATGGGTTCGAGAATCATGTAGACATGACCGAGACTCCTCTCCGGTCAATAACCAATAGCGGGACCTGGATGCCCATATTGGTTCCTACATATTCCACGAAGATCTTTATTGGTTGAACCACGATGTCAAGGATTCAATTAATCCTGTATACAATTCCCTTTGTCCATCGGTATGTTACTTGCCCGAGATTCGATCGTCGGTATCTCTATACCTAGTTCAATCTCGTTATTGGCAAGTCTCTTTACTCGTTCCGTAATACAAGATCCCGTGGCTCACTCTTTAGTCACATTGCTTGCAAGCTTATTGTGATGCTGTATTACCGAGTGGGCCCTGAGATACCTCTCCGTCATACAGAGTGACAAATCCCAGTCTTGATCCATGCCAACTCAACAGACACCCTCAGAGATACCTGTAGAGCATCTTTGTAGTCACCCAGTTACGTTGCGACGTTTGATACACACAAGGTACTCCTTCGGTGTCAGTGAGTTGCATGATCTCATGGTCAAAGGAACAGATACTTGACATGAAGAAAGCTATAGCAAATAACTTAAATGATCTGATGCTAAGCTTACGGTCGGGTCTAGTCCATCACATCATTCTCCTAATGATGTGACCCCATTAGCAAATGACAACTCATGCCTATGGTTAGGAAACCTTAACCATCTTTGATCAACGAGCTAGTCTAGTAGAGGCTCACTATGGACATATTGTTGTCTATGTATCCACACATGTATTTGAGTTTCCGATCAATACAATTCTAGCATGGATAATAAACGATTATCATGAACAGGGAAATATGATAATAACCAATTTATTATTGCCTCTAGGGCATATTTCCAACAGTCTCCCACTTGCACTAGAGCCAATAATCTAGTTCACATCACCATGTGATTAACACCCAAAGAGTTTTGGGGTTTTATCATGTTTTGCTTGTGAGAGAGGTTTTAGTCAACGGGTCTACAACATTCAGATCCGCGTGTACTTCGCAAATCTTTATGTCATATTGTAGATGCTGCTATCATGCTCCACTTGGAGCTATTCCAAATGGCTACTCCACTATACGTATCCGGTTTGCTACTCAGAGTCATCCGGATTGGTGTTAAAGCTTGCATCGACATAACCCCTTACGACGAACTCTTTATCACCTCCATAAACGAGAAACATGTCCTTAGTCCTTTTCAGGTACTTCAGGTTATTCTTGACCGTTGTCTAGTGTTCCACTCCTGGATCACCTTGAAACCTTCCAGACATACTTATGGCAAGGCTGACATCTGGTCTTGTGACACAGCATGGCATACCGTATAGAGCCTATGGCTAAGGCATAGGGGACGACCATCGTCCTTTCTCTTTCTTCTTCCGTGGTCGAGCTTTGAGTCTTACTCAACTTCACACCTTACAAATCATGCAAGAACTCCTTCTTTGACTGATCCATTTTGAACTCCTTCAAAACCATGTCAAGGTATGTACTCCGCGAAAGTCTAATCAGGCGTCTTGATCTATCTCTATAGATCTTGATGCCCATTATGTAAGCAGCTTTACCCAGGTCTTCCTTTGAAAAACTCCTTCCAAACAACCCTTTATGCTTTCCAGAAATTCTACATCATTTCCGATCAACAATATGTCATCCACATATACTTATCAGAAATGTTGTAGTGCTCCCACTCACTTTCTTGTAAATACAAGTTTCTTGCAAACTTTGTATAAACCCAAATGCTTTGATTACCTCATCAAATCCTATATTCCAACTCCGAGATGCTTGCTCTAGTCCATAGAAGGATCGCTAGAGCTAGCATACCTTTTAGCATCCTTAAGATCGACAAAACCTTCTGGTTGTATCACATACAACCTTTCCTCACAGAAACCGTTAAGGAACGCTGTTTTAACATCCATCTGCCAGATTTCATAATCGAAAAATGCAGCTCATTGCTAACATGATTCTGACGGACTTAAGCATCGCTACGTGTGAGAATTCTCATCGTAGTCAACTCCTTGAACTTGTGAAAAACCCTTTGCCACAAGTCGAGCTTTACAGACGGTGACATTACCATCTGCGTCCGTCTTCTTCTCGAAGATCCATTTATTCTGAATGGCCTTTCGCCCTTCAGGTAATACTTCCAAAGTCCATACTTTGTTTTCATACATGGATCCCATCTCGGATTTCATGGCCTCTAACCATTTGTCAGAATTCGGGCCCACCATCGCTTCCCCATAGCTCGTAGGTTCATCGTTGTCCAACAACATGACCTCTAAGACAGGGTTACCGTACCACTCTAGAGCAGTACGTATCCTTGTCGACCTACGAGGTTCGATAGTAACTTGATCTAAAACTTCATGATCACTATCATTAGCTTCCTCTTCAACTAACGTAGGTTCCACAGAAACATCTTTCTGCGCTGTGCTACTCTCTGGTTGAAGTAAAGGTTCAACAACCACATCAAGTTCTATCTTCCTCCCACTCAATTCTTTCGAGAGAAACTCTTTCTCGAGAAAGGACCCATTCTTAGCGACAAAAACTTTTCCTTTGGATCTGAGATAGAAGGTGTACCCAACCGTTTCTTTTGGGTATCCTATGAAGACGCATTTGTCCGCTTTGGGTTCAAGCTTTTCTGGCTGGAGCCTTTTGACATAAGCATCGTAACCCCAAACTTTAAGAAACAACAACTTTGGTTTCTTGCCAAACCACAGTTCATACGGCGTCATCTCAATGGACTTAGTTGATGCCCTATTTAAAGTGAATGCAGCTGTCTCTAACGCATAACCCCAAAATGATAGTGGCAAATCGGCAAGAGACATCATAGAACGCACCATATCTAATAAGGTTCGATTACGATGTTCGGACACACCATTACGCTGTGGTGTTCCAGGTGGTGTCAACTATGAAACAATTCTACATTGTCTTAAGTGATTGCCAAACTCAGAACTCAGATATTCTCCTCCTCAATCAGATCGTAGAAATTTGATCTTCTTGTTATGATGATTCTCAACTCCACTCTGAAATTGCTTGAACTTTTCAAACATTTCAGACTTGTGCTTCTTTAAGTAAATATACCCATATCTACTCAAATTGTCGGTGAAGGTGAGAAAATAATGATATCCGCCGCGTGCCTCAATGCTCGTCGGACCACACACATCAATATGTATGATTTCCAACAAGTCACTTGCCCGTTCCATTGTTGCGGAGAACGGGGTCTTAGTCATCTTGCCCATGAGCCATGGTTTGCATGTGTCAAGTGATTCAAAATCAAGAGACTCCCAAAGTCCATCTGCATGGAGTTTCTTCATGCGTTTTACACCAATATTACCTAAGTGGCAGTGCCACAAGAATGTGGTACTATCATTATCAACTCTACATCTTTTGGCATCAATATTAAGAACATGTGTATCACTACGATCGAGATTCAATAAACCATTCACATAGGGTGCATGACCATAGAAGGTATTATTCATGTAAACAGAATAACCATTATTCTCTGACTTAAATGAATAACCGTATTGCAATAAACACGATCTAATCATGTTCATGCTCAACACAAACACCAAATAACATTTATCTAGGTTTAACACTAATCCCGAAGGTAGAGGGAGCGTGCGATGGTGATCACATCAACCTTGGAAACACTTCCAACACACATCGTCACCTCGCCCTTAGCTAGTCTCCATTTATTCCGCAGCTTTTATTTCGAGTTACCAATATTAGCAACTGAACCAGTATCTAATACCCAGGTGCTACTAGGAGTACTAGTAAGGTACACATCAATAACACGTATATCAGATATACTTTTGTTGAAGTTGTCAGCCTTCTTTATCTACCAAGTATTTGGGGTAGTTCCGCTACCAGTGACCGTTCCCCTTACAATAAAAGCACTTAGTCTCGGGTTTGGGTTCAACCTTGGGTTTCTTCACTTGAGCAGCAACTGTGTTGCCATTCATGAAGTTTCCCTTCTTGCCCTGCCCTTCTTGAAACCAGTGGTCTTGTTAACCATCAACACTTGATGCTCCTTCTTGATTTCTACCTTCGCGGCCTTAAGCATCGCGAACAGCTCCGGGATCATCTCCATCCCTTGCATGTTATAGTTCAGCACGAAGCTCTAGTAGCTTGGTGATAGTGACTGGAGAACTCTGTCAATCACTATCTTATCTGGAAGATTAACTCCCACTTGATTCAAGCGATTGTAGCACTCAGACATTCTGAGCACATGCTCACTGGCTGAGCTATTCTCCTCCATCTTGTAGGCAAAGAACTTGTCAGAGGTCTCATACCTCTCAACACGGGCATGAGCCTGAAATACGAATTTCAGCTCTTGGAACATCTCATATGTTCCATGGCATTCAAAACGTCTTTGAATCCCTGATTCTGAGCTGTAAAGCATGGTGCACTAAACTATGAAGTAGTCATCAGAACGTGTCTGCCAGATGTTCACAACATCCACATACGACGCTAGAGGGGTTGGCACACCGAGCGGTGCATCAAGGACACAAGCCTTCTGTGTAGCTGTGAGGACAATCCTCAGACTACGGACCTAGTCCGCATAATTTCTTACAATATCTTTCAACTTAGTCTTTCTCTAGGAACATATTAAAACAGGGAGCTACAGCACGAGCTATTGATCTACAACATAATTTGCAAAGACAACTATTGTTCATGATAAATGAGTTCAATTAATCATATTACTTAAAAACTCCCACTCAAATTGACATCCCTCCGGTCATCTGAGTGTAACATGATCCAAATTCACCAACCCAAGTCCGATCATCATGTGAGATGAGGTGGTTTCAATGGTGAACATCTCCATGTTGATCATATCTACTATATGACTCATGTTCGACCTTTCGGTCTCTTGTGTTCCGAGGCCATGTCTGTACATGCTAGGCTCGTCAAGTTTAACCCGAGTGTTCCGCATGTGCAAAACTGGCTTGCACCTGTTGTATGTGAACGTAGAGTCTATCACACCCGATCATCACATGGTGCTTCGAAACGACGAACTTTCGCAACGGTGCACACTCGAGGAGAACACAATTTTATCTTGAAATTTTAGTGAGGGATCACCTTATAATTCTACCGTCGTCCTAAGCAAAATAAGATGCATAAAAGGATTAACATCACATGCAAATCATAAGTGACATGATATGGCCATCAACTCGTGCTTTTGATCTCCATCTCCAAAGCACCGGCATGATCTCCATCGTCACCGGCATGACACCATGATCTCCATCATCGTGTCGCCATCGGGGTTGTCACTCCAATCATGCTTCTACTACTATTGCTACCATTTAGCGATAAAGTAAAGCATTACATAGCGCTTAAAGATTGACACGCACGTCATACAATAAATAAAGATAACCCTATGGCTCCTGCTGGTTGCCATATGCATCGACATGCAAGTCGATATTAACTATTACAAAACATGATCATCTCATACATCAAATATATTTCATCATGTCTTTGGCCATATCACATCACAACATACCCTGCAAAAACAAGTTAGACGTCCTCTAATTTGTTGTTGCATGTTTTACGTGGCTGCTATGGGTATCTAGCAAGAACGATTCTTACCTACACAAAGCCACAACAGTGATATGCAAGTTGCTATTTAACCTTCTACAAGGACCGCCTTTGTCGAATCCGATTCAACTAAGGTGGGAGAGACAGACACCCGTCAGTCATCTTTATGCAACAAAGTCACATGTCTGTCGATGGAACCGGTCTCATGTACATGGACATGTAAAATTGATCCGGGCCGCTTCATCCCACAATACCGTTGAATCAAGAAAAGACCAAAGAAGGAAGCAATCTGAATATCAACGCCCACAAACTCCTTTGTGTTCTACTCGTGATGTCATCTATGCAAGACCTAGCTCATGATGCCACTGTAGGGGAACGTTGCATGGGAAACAAAAATTTCCTACGCTCACCAAGATCAATCTAGGAGATGCACATCTACGAGAGGAGAGTGGTGTCTACATACCCTTGTAGACCGAAAGCATTAACGATCTAGAGATTGTGGTTGGCGTAGTCGTACTCGCGTCAAGATCCAATCCGATCCAAGTACCGCATGTGCGGCACCTCCGAGTTTAGCACACGTACGGCTCGGCGGCGTCCTCTCCTTCTTGATCCAGAAAGGGAGGGAGAGGAGGTAGATGAGATCTGAACCAACACAACGGCATGGTGGTGGTGGTGGCAGCGGAACTCCGGCAGGGCTTCGCCAAGCGCGTACCGGTGAAACGTGGGAGGAGTTGGGAGAGGTAACGGGCAAGGGGTGAAGGGTGACTGCCCCTAACGCCTCCCCACCTTTATATAGGCATGGAGGGGGCTGGTGGCTTGCCCTCCAAGGCCCTAGGGGCGTTGGTCAAAGGGGGAGGAAGGAAATCCCTCCTTTCCTTCCCCACCGATCGCTATCCCCCCTTTTTAGCGATCCTAATCTTATCCCTTTGGGATATGATACTATTCCTTTCAAGGGAGGATTTTGGTGCGCCTAGACCAAAGTTGTAGGGACTTTACCAACTACCCATGTTCATGTGGGTCCCCCCATGCAGGCGGGCCCCACTTCAGAACCTTCTAGAACCTTCCCGGTACAATACCGAAAAAACTCGAACTTTTTTCCGGAACCCCGATAACAACTTTCCATATATGAATCGTTACCTCCGGACCATTCCGGAGCTCCTCGTGATGTCCCGGATCCCATCCGGGACTCCGAACAACCTTCGGAATTTCCACTATTAATATCTCAATACTATCCTAGCGCTACCAAACGTTAAGCGTGCGACCCTACGGGTTCGAGAATCATGTAGACATGACCGAGACTCCTCTCCGATCAATAACCAATAGCGGGACCTGGATGCCCATATTGGTTCCTACATATTCCACAAAGATCTTTATCGGTTGAACCACGATGTCAAGGATTCAATTAATCTCGTATACAATTCCCTTTGTCCATCGGTATGTTACTTGCCCGAGATTCAATCGTCGATATCTCTATACCTAGTTCAATCTCGTTATCAGAAAGTCTCTTTACTCGTTCCGTAATACAAGATCCCGTGGCTAACTCTTTAGTCACATTGCTTGCAAGCTTATTGTGATGCTGTATTACCGAGTGGGCCCTGAGATACCTCTCCGTCATACGGAGTGACAAATCCCAGTCTTGATCAATGCCAACTCAACAGACACCCTCGGAGATACCTGTAGAGCATCTTTATAGTCACCCAGTTACGTTGCGATGTTTGATACACACAAGGTACTCCTTCGGTGTCAGTGAGTTGCATGATCTCATGGTCAAAGGAACAGATACTTGACATGAAGAAAGCTATAGCAAATAACTTAAACGATCTGATGCTAAGCTTACAGTCGGGTCTAGTCCATCACATCATTCTCCTAATGATGTGACGCCATTATCAAATGACAACTCATGCCTATGGTTAAGAAACCTTAACCATCTTTGATCAACGAGCTAGTCTAGTAGAGGCTCACTAGGGACATATTGTTGTCTATGTATCCACACATGTATTTGAGTTTCCGATCAATACAATTCTAGCATGGATAATAAATGATTATCATGAACAGGGAAATATGATGATAACCAATTTATTATTGCCTCTAGGGCATATTTCCAACATGCTATTGATATTTTGAACTGACTCTTTATTTTCTAATTTGAAATTGAATGGAATTGACAGCACAGTTACCATCTTTGTTTATACACGTGCAAAACCTGTCATCTCTCTGCTTGTTTCAGGGTGATATGCCTGGCATGCATAAGTCTGCTAAAGGCTGTGAGACAAACCCAACATATATTGCAGCAAAGAAGGCAAAACATCTTGAAGATAGCGAGACAACCCCAAAGTCATGTCTTGATGCAGTGTTCAAGTTACTTGAGACTAGCAGCCAGACAAGCTCACAGAATTCGCTGTCTGAATCATTTTGACTTCTTCAGTCCCAAGTTCAAGCAGAAAGGCATTCTGCAACTCAACTTCGACTTGAAGTCCTATCTCTAAGGAAGATCGCCGAGAACACCTCATTGCTAAACAGCTACAACTGGAAGCTATGACCGACATGCTAGGCCAGTCTCATAGCCTTGCTCAGCAGCTTGCGCAGTAGCTCCCGTGCAAGGCTAACCTTTCGTGAACTGTCCTGGAAGTGGTCTTGGTTCAGTATTATTTTATTACGCTGAAATGGCACCCAGTTTTTGTAATCTGCTTCTTCGTTGTGCTTTATGATCACTGGTGGCGAACTTTGATGCCCAGTGGATGTAATAGATCATTAATCCTTTATTGTACAGTGTAGGTTTATTCTAAGTTACTATGCCATAATTTCTTTATTGTATAGAGTAGGTTTGTTCTTCATTCCTACTAGTTACCGTATATGCCATCATTCGCTATCTGAAAAAACGGCGAAAATCTGATGTAGGCGACCGGGCCGAAACATTCGCCTCTAACGGGCCTGCATTTTAGCGGGCCATAATTTGGCCGGCCTGCAACTTTCTTGGGCCTGAAAGGCCACTGGGGCCTTCACACTTTGCGCCAGGCCCATAACTTACACGGGCCTACATTCGGCCCAAAGTTTAGTTCGGCCTTTAGTGGACCCAGCGCTTAGTTGGGCCCATGTAGCTTCAGACCATTAACAGGCTGAATATTCTTCTGGCCTGTTACGTCCCAGAAGATACCATGGGCCTTTAGCAGGCCAAAATGCATGTTGGGCCTCAATTTTCAATAGTCGTCCACGGGCCTTTAGCAGGCTGAAATGTAGACCGGGCCATTAATGGCCCAGTTATATGACGGGCCATTACCAAGCCGAAACATATCTCGGGCCTTAGTTGGCCCACTGATATCATGGGCCTTTAAGAGGCCGAAAGCTTAGTAGAGGCATCAAGAGGCCAAATTATACGACAGGCCTTTAACAGGCCCAAAGTGACATTGGGCTGAACTGTTGCCACCTTGATCACGGGCCGTTAGTGGGCCGGATGCCCATGGGCCATTCCCAGGCCGAAAGACACATCGGGCTGAAATTTGCCCATGTCTACATCGGCCCGCTAACAGGCCGAAATGTCACTGGGCTGTAATTGGGCCCAAATACTCGGTGAACAATTAACGGGCCATATCTGGCTTTGGGCCATAAATGGGCCATGTTTAAGAGGGCTGTTAGTGGGCTGGCCCACCAGTACCTGAGTAAATTGTAGCGACCCGACCCGAATGGATCGAATCTCTGTGTTCAAGTGTCATCCCTGGATCGGTAATGCTGACACACACAGTACTCGAAGGATTTATAACAGAGTGCAATCACACACTTATTACATCGAATGTCTCAAAAGAGAACTGATTACAATAAATATGGCTTAAGGCCATCTAAATAAGATAACAGCGGAAGGCTTGGAAGATAAAGTGAGTCCATCAACTCCAACGGCATAGCTGAGTGCACGACAACGACCTAGCACACCTTACTCTTCGTCTGAAAAGTCTGCAACATGATACGTTGCAGCCCGAAACGGGTCAGCACATGGAATATGCTGGCAATATAACACAGTAGAGCAATGAACAGAATAATTGCTAATACTACATGCATATTTGGCTGGTGGAAAAGCTCTAGGGTTATACTGTTTTGCGAAAAGCCAATTTTTTTTTTCCTACAACAAAGGAATATATTTTATTTAACTATCATGGTGGTTGTTGAACATTGAGAAGGTAAATCCCCCTCTCAATCCCAATTAAAAGTAATCATTAATCCCAACAAATTAATTTAGAGTGATGGGATTCAATATGATGATCCAAGAACCAGATACTCAAGATGTCCATAACCGGGGACACGGCTAATCATGATTAGTTTGTACACTCTGCAGAGGTTTGTGCACTTTTCCCCACAAGACTCGATCTCCTCCGTTGGATTTCTCGCACTACATGGTGTTTGAGAAACGGATGACCGAGACACAGTCTTTCAGAAACATTTACTCTTTACTCTGGGTAGACAGTTACACCTACTTTCCCCTACATCTGCTAGCCTACCACTGAAAGAGGTCATGTAACATACTCAACTATGCTAGAGCCCATAATAGCTTGTGGCTGCACACGGAAGTTTCTAGCATGAATAATCTTATGATCCCTTTGAGCCTGGGTGGCGGACCGTAGGAGGATCACACGGTATATCCCCGGGATCTCCTAGGACAACACTGGTATATCCCCAGGTGCCCAAACAAGCAATCCACCCAGATGTGTATTCAAGTTGCCACCTTAAGTTGAACCATTAATTAAAAATCTCACATCTGTCATGGATACACTTAAACCCAATCCACGTCTACGAGCATAGCATGGCAACATAAGCATAGCGTGGAAGTAACTCCCATGGGTTTTATAATAAAAGGGCAATAGGTTCTACCTCATCATCTACTTCCCATTACCCACCATTTAATCACATCCTAATCATGCAATATTTGAGGGTCGAAACTAATGCATAAAAACTGGGTAATGAAGAAGTATGATCAATGTGTTACTTGCCTTGCTGACGATCTGCAAATCCTAGGGACTCGTAGTAGCACGCTTCGCACTCCGGGTACTCTATCGCAAACAAACAATAGCATACATAAGCAATCAAGCGAAGATGCACGGGTAAAATCCAAATGAGAAGACCTAACCAGAAAGTTCAACTGAAGAACTCCGGTTTGCAAAAAGAATCAAATCAAACGGAGCAACGAAACTCAAACTGCGAAAGAAACAAGCTTCGATTACTAATCTGGACTAAAGTCAAATTTTACAGTAGCAAAAACTTGTTTAAGTTGGTTAAACAGAAAGAGGGCTTCGAGACGAAGATCTAGGCGCTTGAATCGCCTGATTCCGACAAACGAGCGAAAAGTTATACTAAAACGAAAATCGGATCAGAAATCGCGATCGGAAATAATCGCGGAAAATCCGAGAAAAAGAAAACTAACGAACAGGCTAACGAACGAACGTTCGCTGTCTGCGGTTAAACGGTGAAAACCGTTCGTTAAAACGAACGTACGGACGAACGTCCGCTAAATAACTAAACCGACGGAAAACCGATCTAAAAAGAATAAACCGGTATTTAAAAAAAAACCGAACCTAGATCTAGGGTTTAAACAAAACCGATCGGTTTTTCTCACGAAACCGACGGCGGCGGCGGGATTCCGGCGAGGCTCCGGCGGGACGGCGGGGTGCGGCGCGGGGCGGCGGCGCGGCGCGGCGGGCGGCGCGACGCGGGCGGCGGCGGCGTGCGGCGGCTCGGCGGCGAGCGGCGGCGGCTGGCGCGGCGAGCGAGGCGGCGCGGCGGCAGCGGCAGCAGCAGCGGCGAGGGCAGGCGGCGGCGGCTGGGGGCCTCCAGGGGGGGCGCGGCGATTTAAGGGGGGGGGGTGGCTGGGCGAGGGGGCGCGGGGCGGAGGCCGGCGCGGCGGACTCCTCCGGCGAGTCCGTCTCCGCACGGGACGCGAAGCGCGGCGGCCTGCTGGGCCGCTGGGCTTCGGCCCAGTTCGGTCCGGCGGAGTTTTTTTTTTTTTATAATTCCCGCAGAAAACAAATAAAGAAATACTAAACGGACTCCAAAATTCCCGAAATAAATTTTCCCCCCGTCCTCTAAAATCTCCCGGACAAGGTAAACATTTATTTGGGACTCTAATGCAATTTTGAAAAATGCATATTTTTCTAAATCCAAATAAAATTGCAATAAAAAGCCAAATAAAATATTTATTTTGATTTTTTATATTTTTCCTCCAATATTCCATTTATTTGGAGAAGTCATATTATCTCCTCTCATATATTTTTAATATGAAATATTTTCGAGAGAAAAATAGTTAACACAATTGATCCCTGTTTCAATATTTGAGAAAATTCAAATATGAAAACGGTGAAATCCCCAACTCTCTCCGGGTCCTTGAGTTGCTTAGAATTTTCGAGGATCGCAAAACGAAGCAATAAATATGATATGCATGGATGACCTATGTATACCATTCCAAATTAAAAATTTGGGATGTTACAAACCTACCCCCCTTAAGATGATCTCGCGCCCTCGAGATTCGGTTGGCTAGAAACAGGTGCGGGTGGTCCTTCCGGAGGTCTTCTTCGCGCTCCCAGGTAGCTTCCTCCTCGGTATGATGACTCCACTGAACTTTGCAAAACTGATAACTTTGTTGCGTGTAACTCGCTGGCAAACTCGAGAATCTTGACGGGTTTCTCCTCGTAGTTTAGATCACTATCCAATTGAATTGCTTCTAGGGGAACTGTATCTCTTAGAGAAATATCAGCCATCTCCGCATGGCACTTCTTCAACTGGGAAACGTGAAACACATCATGAACTCCTGACAGTCCTTCGGGCAATTCCAACTTGTAGGCAACTTCACCCATACGTTCCAATACTCTTATGGTCCTACAAACCTCGGGGCTAACTTTCCTTTAACTCCAAAACGTTTCATCACTCCTCGTAAGGGTGATACTCGTAGATATGCTCTGTCTCCGACTTCATAGGTTACCTCCTCTGCGTTTTGGGTCGGCATAACTCTTCTGTCTGGACTGGGCTACTTTCAGTCTATCTCGAATCAGCTTAACCTTCTCTTCGGATTCCTTAATCAAATCCGGTCCAAACAACTGACGGTCTCCAACTTCATCCCACATCAACGGTGTTCTGCACCTCCTTCCATACAAAGCCTCGAAGGTGCCATCTTCAAACTGGCTTGGTAGCTGTTGTTGTATGAGAACTCCGCGTAGGGCAATTGTCATCCCAACTAGATCCATAATCTAGCGCACAGCTCTTAACATGTCCTCCAGAATTTGATTGACTCTCTCGTGTCTGTCCATCTGTCTGCGATGAAACGCCTGTACTAAACTCTAGCCTGGTTCCCAATGTCTGGTGTAGTTGGCGCCAAAACTTTGAAGTAAACTGGGTTCCTCTATCTGATACGATGGTCCTCGGAACTCCGTGCAGACATACGATCCTGGTCATATATATCTTGGCCAACTTCGCACTCGTATATGTGGTTTTCACTGGGATAAAGTGAGCTACTTTGGTCAACCGATCCACTACTACCCAGATAGAATCATATCCTGATCGGGTCCTGGGTAATCCGGTGATGAAATCCATGCCAAGCTTATCCCACTTCCATTCGGGTATTGGCATAGGCTGTAGCAATCCTGCGGGCTTCTGATGCTCTGCCTTCACTCTCTGACATACATCACATACGGCTACATACTCAGCAATATCCCTCTTCATACCCGTCCACCAGAAACGCTCTTTTAAGTCCAAATACATCTTGGTGTTTCCGGGGTGTATCGAGTATGGCGAGTCATGAGCCTCCTATAGTATCAACTTCCTGATCTCGGCATTATTGGGTACATACACACGGTCCTCAAACCATAAGGTGTCGCGCTCATCTTCACGAAAACCTTGGGCTTTTCCTTTGCGCATTCTATCCTTTATCTCGGCAATTTCTTTGTCCTCTTTCTGAGCTTCTCGAATCCTTCCCAATAATGTTGACTGAACTTCCATAACTGCAACAAAACCTCTAGGGACTATCCCCAAACGAAACTCCCTGAGATCTTCGGATAACGCCTTTGGTAAACCTCCGCTTTTGAGGGTATTGACATAACTTTTCCGGCTCAAAGCGTCTGCTACGACATTGGCTTTTCCTGGATGATAATGCAACTTCATATCATAATCCTTTATAAGTTCCAACCATCTCCTCTGCCTGAGGTTCAGCTCCTTCTGAGTGAAAATATACTTCAAGCTCTTGTGATCCGTGTACACATCACAACGATTCCCAATAAGAAAATGTCTCCAAGTCTTAAGTGCATGAACTACAGCTGCTAACTCCAAGTCATGCGTGGCATAATTCAACTCATGCGGCCGAAGCTGACGTGAGGCATATGAAACAACTCTTCCTTCCTGCATAAGTACTCCTCCCAGTCCTAAGCGAGAAGCGTCGCAATACACTTGGAAATCCTTGCGTATATCTGGCAGAATCAGAACTGGGGCTGTAACCAAACGTTTCTTCCGTTCCTGAAAACTTGCCTCACATTCATCTGTCCATTTGAACTTAGTGTCCTTCTTCAGTAACTCCGTCATAGGCTTCGCAATCTTGGAAAAATTCTCGATAAATCTCCGATAATATCCTGCAAGTCCAAGAAAACTGCGGATCTCCCCTACTGAGGTGGGTGCCAACCACTCAGTGACAGACTGAACCTTAGTGGGGTCTACTGCTATACCTTCGCCCGATATAACATGTCCAAGAAATCCAACTTCCTTCAACCAAAACTCACATTTGCTGAACTTGGCATACAACTGATGTTCCCTGAGCTTCTCGAGAACTAAACGCAGATGCTCCTTGTGCTCCTCTTCATTCTTTGAGTATACCAAGATATCATCAATGAACACCACGACAAACTTATCCAAAAACTCCATGAACACCTTGTTCATCATACTCATGAAATAGGCAGGGGCATTAGTCAATCCAAATGACATAACTGTGTACTCATATAGCCCATACCGGGTGGTGAAGGCTGTCTTAGGTATATCCTGTTCTCGGATCTTCAGCTGGTGATACCCTGATCTCAGATCGATCTTGGAGAACACTTTAGCTCCTTGCAACTGATCAAACAAATCATTAATCATTGGCAGTGGATACTTGTTCTTAATCGTCACTTCATTCAATGCGCGATAATCAACAACCATTCTCAAGGATCCATCCTTCTTCTCAACTAAGAGCACTGGGGCTCCCCACGGTGATGAACTTCGTCGAATGTAACCTTTCTCCAATAATTCCCTGATCTGCTTCTTAATCTCCTCCAGATCATTTGCGGGCATCCGGTATGGTCTCTTTGATATTGGTCCGGTGCCTGGCAACAACTCTATCAAGAATTCAATGTCTCGATCCGGCGGCATGCCTGGTAACTCCTCTGGAAATACATCCGGGAAATCTTTCACAATAGGCACCTCCTCCTGAACAACTCCCGTGAGAGAATTTACTTGGCTCCTTCTAGGCACATGCCTAGATACATACTTGATCCTTTTTTCCTCCGGGGTGGTAAGCGAAATCGACTTACTCGCACAATCGATGCTTCCTCCATACATCGATAGCCAATCCATGCCTAGTATCACATCCAATCCTTGTGACTTCAAAACTATCAGGTCTGAGGGGAAAACATGACTTCCAATGATCAATGGCATCTGAAAACATCCTTGTCTTGCCATATACTCCGCACCGGGTGATCTTACTAACATGGGTGTCCTAAGTACCTTAGTGGGCAACTTATACTTATCCACGAATCCCCTTGATATGTATGAATGCGATGCACCAGTATCGAAAAGAACAATTGCAGTAAAAGACTTAACCAAAAACTTACCGATAACTGCATCAGGCTGCTCCTCAACCTCCTCCACGTTCACGTGGTTCACTTGTCCTCGGTTGAATGGATTGGGCTTCTTCCCAGCGCTTCCATTACCATTGCCGTTCTTCAATTCTGGACATTCGTTGGCATAATGTCCAGCCTTCCCGCACTTGAAACAGGTAACGTGGCTTTGATCCTTCTTGGCGGGTGTGGCTGGGTTAGAGCGGTTCTGATCACTGCCTGCCCCATGTCCATTTCCATTCTTGTGGCCATTATGGTTGTGTGAACTTCCTCCATTGTGGTTATGACCTCCATGGTTATGAACAAGCCCTCCCGAGTTCGGGGTGAACCGGGGCTTCTGCTGAGCTCCTGAGTTGAACTTCCCTTGTCCATACTTCCTCTTGCGGCTATCAATCTGCTGCTGCTTCCCTTCAATCATAAGAGCTTTGTCTACCAACTCCTGGTAGTTGTTGAATGTTGCCACCATCAACTGCATACTCAGCTCATCATTCAACCCTTCCATAAACTTCTCCTGCTTCGCGGCATCAGTGGCCACATCATCCGGGGCATAGCGAGCTAATTTACTGAACTCATCCACGTACTGCCCCACGGTACGGTTTCCCTGGCGTAAGTTGCGAAACTCACGCTTCTTCATGCTCATAGCTCCTGCTGAGACATGTGCCGTGCGGAAAGCTTGCTGAAACTGATCCCAAGTGACATTGGCTATAGGGAATGTGGCTGTGTAATTCTCCCACCATGAGGCTGCGGGTCCATCCAATTGATGTGCGGCAAAACGCACCTTCTCAGCGTCTGTGCATCCTGCGGTGGTCAACTCCCTTCCAATCCTGCTTAGCCAGTCATCCGCAACTATTGGCTCGGTGCTACTGGAAAACACCGGCGGCTGCAACCTCAGAAAACGGGCTAAGTTGTCAACTGGTGGTGGTGGCGGTGGGTTGTTGTTGTTGTTGTCTTGGTTCTGAACTAGTAGCTGCATCAGGGTATTCTGCTGTTGAATCAACTGAGTGAGCTCCGGTGGGAAAACAAATCCGGTGTCGCGTCTCGGAGGCATCTGATGGGTTTAGAGGGAAGAGATTAGAATAGAGTAAGGTCTAGTGAGAAAGCACTACCCATATGCACATGAGACAAACACATTCATAACACACCACTCAATTCAAGCAAGAGCATACAATCTATCTAACTACCGTTACAAAAGTGCTCGGACTATTACTATTTACATGGGGAAAATGCTAAGGATAATATGGTGGTCATCTAGAAATTTTGATCGGTGGAAGACTCCATGATATCCGCTCCAGCTTCGTCTTCATAATCATCATCACTACTGTCGGGGTCGGATTCGGTGTCGTCGATGATGATGTAGTCTTCAGATCGAATTTCCTCAGGTTCGTCGTCTTCTTCTCCGGGCGCGGGGTCTCCCATGAATACTCCTAGCTTCCTTGTCAGGTCGTCATTCTTTTCCACTAGTATTGCGATTTCCTCCTTGTATCCGTCGCGTGTAGACTTGAGTTCCTCTTCTAGCTCCATGTTCCTGGTCATCACCTTCTTCAAATCTATCATGCTTGCACACATCTGGTTCTCCTGTCGACGAATGTGCTGGTTTAACTCCTGGATGAAAGCTGCAATGGACCTGTCCCTCCGGGTGCTGATCATCTCCCATTGCTCATCTCGGCGCCCACATAACTGGTAGATCGTGTCCTTAAGATCCTTGTGATACACTTCGCCGATGCGTCCCATGGCGATGTGGGCTGCCATGCTCTTTCCTAGACTCCAGGTTGGTGCATCAAAGGAAAACTCTATGGGCTCCGTAACTGGCGTGAATGTCCTTCCTGGAATTTGAACTCGAATCATCCAACGCTCCTCTTCTGGTACAGTGACGGTGTAGGTCCCGGTGAAGCTTGGTATTCCGATGTTCAGGTACCTAGTGACTTCCTTCAAGTGTAGTCCAAAAGGTGTGTCTTCATCCGGTTGTGTAAACTTGTTCCTTGAGTCCGCCATCCTAGAGAATAGAAGATGGAGAGAAGTCAGAAATGAGTAGAGAAGAGTGTCCTATGGCTTTTCTTAGTGGTCGTGTCCTACAGTCAGCGTGTGCTCTGATACCATCTCTGTAGCGACCCGACCCGAATGGATCGAATCTCTGTGTTCAAGTGTCATCCCTGGATCGGTAATGCTGACACACACAGTACTCGAAGGATTTATAACAGAGTGCAATCACACACTTATTACATCGAATGTCTCAAAAGAGAACTGATTACAATAAATATGGCTTAAGGCCATCTAAATAAGATAACAGCGGAAGGCTTGGAAGATAAAGTGAGTCCATCAACTCCAACGGCATAGCTGAGTGCACGACAACGACCTAGCACACCTTACTCTTCGTCTGAAAAGTCTGCAACATGCTACGTTGCAGCCCGAAACGGGTCAGCACATGGAATATGCTGGCAATATAACACAGTAGAGCAATGAACAGAATAATTGCTAATACTACATGCATATTTGGCTGGTGGAAAAGCTCTAGGGTTATACTGTTTTGCGAAAAGCCAATTTTTTTTTTTCCTACAACAAAGGAATATATTTTATTTAACTATCATGGTGGTTGTTGAACATTGAGAAGGTAAATCCCCCTCTCAATCCCAATTAAAAGTAATCATTAATCCCAACAAATTAATTTAGAGTGATGGGATTCAATATGATGATCCAAGAACCAGATACTCAAGATGTCCATAACCGGGGACACGGCTAATCATGATTAGTTTGTACACTCTGCAGAGGTTTGTGCACTTTTCCCCACAAGACTCGATCTCCTCCGTTGGATTTCTCGCACTACATGGTGTTTGAGAAACGGATGACCGAGACACAGTCTTTCAGAAACATTTACTCTTTACTCTGGGTAGACAGTTACACCTACTTTCCCCTACATCTGCTAGCCTACCACTGAAAGAGGTCATGTAACATACTCAACTATGCTAGAGCCCATAATAGCTTGTGGCTGCACACGGAAGTTTCTAGCATGAATAATCTTATGATCCCTCTGAGCCTGGGTGGCGGACCGTAGGAGGATCACACGGTATATCCCCGGGATCTCCTAGGACAACACTGGTATATCCCCAGGTGCCCAAACAAGCAATCCACCCAGATGTGTATTAAAGTTGCCACCTTAAGTTGAACCATTAATTAAAAATCTCACATCTGTCATGGATACACTCAAAACCCAATCCACGTCTACGAGCATAGCATGGCAACATAAGCATAGCGTAGAAGTAACTCCCAAGGGTTTTATAATAAAAGGGCAATAGGTTCTACCTCATCATCTACTTCCCATTACCCACCAGTTAATCACATCCTAATCATGCAATATTTGAGGGTCGAAACTAATGCATAAAAACTGGGTAATGAAGAAATATGATCAATGTGTTACTTGCCTTGCTGACGATCTGCAAATCCTAGGGACTCGTAGTAGCACGCTTCGCACTCCGGGTACTCTATCGCAAACAAACAATAGCATACATAAGCAATCAAGCGAAGATGCACGGGTAAAATCCAAATGAGAAGACCTAACCAGAAAGTTCAACTGAAGAACTCCGGTTTGCAAAAAGAATCAAATCAAACGGAGCAACGAAACTCAAACTGCGAAAGAAACAAGCTTCGATTACTAATCTGGACTAAAGTCAAATTTTACAGTAGCAAAAACTTGTTTAAGTTGGTTAAACAGAAAGAGGGCTTCGAGACGAAGATCTAGGCGCTTGAATCGCCTGATTCCGACAAGCGAGCGAAAAGTTATACTAAAACGAAAATCGGATCAGAAATCGCGATCGAAAATAATCGCGGAAAATCCGAGAAAAAGAAAACTAACGAACAGGCTAACGAACGAACGTTCGCTGTCTGCGGTTAAACGGTGAAAACCGTTCGTTAAAACGAACGTACGGACGAACGTCCGCTAAATAACTAAACCGACGGAAAACCGATCTAAAAGAATAAACCGGTATTAAAAAAAAACCGAACCTAGATCTAGGGTTTAAACAAAACCGATCGGTTTTTCTCACGAAACCGACGGCGGCGGCGGGATTCCGGCGAGGCTCCGGCGGGACGGCGGGGTGCGGCGCGGGGCGGCGGCGCGGCGCGGCGGGCGGCGCGACGCGGGCGGCGGCGGCGTGCGGCGGCTCGGCGGCGAGCGGCGGCGGCTGGCGCGGCGAGCGAGGCGGCGCGGCGGCAGCGGCAGCAGCAGCGGCGAGGGCAGGCGGCGGCGGCGGCTTGGGGCTCCAGGGGGGGGCGGCGGCTATTTAAGGGGGGAGGGGGTGGCTTGGGCGAGGGGGCGACGGGGCGGAGGCGCGGCGGCGGCGGACTCCTCCGGCGAGTCCGTCTCCGGCACGGGACGCGAAGGCGGCGGCGGCCTGCTGGGCCGGCTGGGCTTCGGCCCAGTTCGGTCCGGCGGAGTTTTTTTTTTTTTTTTATAATTCCGCGCAGAAAAACAAATAAAAGAAATACTAAACGGACTCCAAAATTCCCGAAATAAATTTTCCCCGTCCTCTAAAAATCTCCCGGACAAGGTAAACATTTATTTGGGACTCTAATGCAATTTTGAAAAATGCATATTTTTCTAAATCCAAATAAAATTGCAATAAAAATCCAAATAAAATATTTATTTGATTTTTTTATATTTTTCCTCCAATATTCCATTTATTTTGGAGAAGTCATATTATCTCCTCTCATATATTTTTAATATGAAATATTTTCGGAGAGAAAAATAGTTAAACCAAATTGATCCCTGTTTCAATATTTGAGAAAATTCAAATATGAAAACGGTGAAATCCCCAACTCTCTCCGTGGGTCCTTGAGTTGCTTAGAATTTTCGAGGATCGCAAAACGAAATGCAATAAAAATATGATATGCATGGATGACCTATGTATAACATTCCAAATTAAAAATTTGGGATGTTACATAAATACTACGGGCTTTTGACTGGGCCTGCCTTTTTAACCTATATGGGCCTCTGTTGGGCCCTTCCACGTGTCGACATATCATAGGCACGTCTCCTCCATTGGATGGACGACATCTGGCCCACCGAGGAGCCGACACGTGTTTCCTCTGGCCAATGATGATTTTACACGTGGAAAATCCCCATTGGTCCTGGCTGTTAACAGGTTATCGGATCCAAACCGGAACCCGATAGCTTAACGGTGACCCGTTACGGTGGATGCCACGTGTCGGTTACCCTTGACGAAAGCACTTCCATGACGCGCCATTTATCATCATGGAAGTGGACACTTCCGTGATGATAATTTAGTTATTGTCATGGAACACTTCTACGACAGCACAGGTATGACTATCTTGATTCTGTCATCAAATCATCATGGATGTACATGCATGACAGAAAACGTGACCTACTGTGACAAACACGTGCCATCTCGGAAGTTTATTTTTTTTGTAGAGGCTACTCCACCACCGGCCAGGCCATCCCTCCACCCCTCCTGTTATTCTCCGCTGACTGCAGCCCCAGGCCACACTGAACCAGTTAACCCTCGTACGTCGTACTCCTCTCAGGTAGCGACGCCACTGTCGCATCTACCCCATCTCCGGGTCGTTCCCGTCCGGGGCCTCGCCGTCATCCACCGCCTTGGTGCGCTCGGCGCGGCATGGTCAACATGGTCAACAAACGAGAGTCATAGAAAGAGGACTGTACGTGGAGAGGCTGACAGTGGGGACGCACCAGGTCCATGGACGCACGCATGCAACCACCTCCTTATTACGCGAAAATAAAATTATTCCTCCCCTTGAAAGCTGGGACCCACCACGTATATCTTCGCAAGGAAGGAAGTGCCTCCTTATTCCTGCCCCTGACAACTGGGACCCACCAACAACATCTTTGCACGCAAGGAAGTGCCTCCTTATTATGGGCAAAAACTATATGATTTCGCCCCTGAACGATGGGACCCGCCAGCTATATATTCGCATGCAAGGAAGTGCCTCCTTGTCCTCCCCGACAGCTGGGACCCACCCGGTCGAAGCGCATGTAGCGTTGTCTGTGTACATGTCGGTCAATCGGTCTGTCTGCCACGACGAACCGTGGCCGAATAAGGAGTGGTAGCAGTTCAGACAGTCTCGTCTAAATCCTGTACACATACGACAGTGACGCTGCAAAAAAGACGGCCATGTACGTACATACGAGCGTGGTCTCGAACGCGTACAACGATGGCGTCCTGTTCATCAGCAGCCAACTGGCTGGGTCAGAATGGAGGAAACATCGTCGTGTTCATCGGGAGGCAACCGACTGGGTCGGAATACATCCTGTTCATCGGGAGCCAACCGGCTTGGACGGAACAGCCGAAATGAGGTCTGGCGTACCGCATAACAAAGGAAACGGCCTTCTGTTCGACCGCCTATGATCGAAACAGGGTCCTGTTCATTGGGAAGGGTCTGGCGTACCACAGAACGGAGGAAACGACCTTCTGTTTGAGCTCCTAGGGTCGAAACAGGGTGCTGTTTATCGGGAGGGGTGTGGCATACCGCAAAACGGAGGAAACGGACTTGTGTTGGAGCACCTACGGTCGAAATGGGGTCCTGTTCATCAGGAGGGGTGTGGCGTACCACAAAACAGGACTCCACGGGCTATTGTTCATCCACCGTCTACTGCCTCGCTCCAGCCTCCATGGGCTACTATTCATCCACCATCGACTTCCTCTAGCCTCCACCTGCTACTGTTCATCCACCATGTCTTCCTCCTGCCTCCACCAGCTGCTGTTCATCCATGGGCTACTGTTCATGCAGCCTCCACCGGCTGCTATTCAACTAGCCCTCCACGGGGTCCTGTTCATCCACCCCACCTCCTCGATCAGGGTCCTGTTCATCCAGCGGCAACGGCCTCTACTACCACGGGGTCCTGTTCATCCAACCCCCACTAGGAACTGTTCATCCAACCCCCAACAACAGTCACTATTCATCAAGAGGCAGCAGGTTCGATCGGCTTCAGTTAGCAGTAGTAGCGAAGGAATTGCTCGGGTTCAGTTAACAGCCAAGGGATCAATCGCTTGGGTTCAGTAACATAGCTAGTGCAATCGCTCGGGTTCAGTAAGCGAATGCCTCGCTCGGGTTCAGTTAGAGCCCAACGCCTCGCACACATGCTCATACGTGTATGAGAGAAACATGCAATCCCTCCATTCATCGCTCGGCCCCGACCACCCACCGTAACCGGGAACTCCCCAAAAAATTTCTCGCGCTCGCTTCTACCATGATTTTTTCCGTCATGGACAGCCCAAAGAATGTCATGCAGGTGCGTCCCTAGCCCGCCCAGGACGAAAAGCTCATTTTCTGTCATGATTTTTTGTCACAGAAGTAGGAGCCCACCACATCTATGATGATACATGGTTTTGTCACAATTATCGTCATAGAAGTGTCATAAGCATGACAGAAAAAAAATCGTTTGGGCCAAAATGTCACGGATGTGTCTTTTTTTTTGTAGTGTAGTGAACTCCCACTTAAATCAACATCCCTCAATTTGTCTAAGTGTTTACACGATCCATATCAACCAACCCATGTCTGATCGTCACATGAGATGGGGTGGTCATCAACGGTGAACATCTCCGTGTTGATCATATCTACTATATGACTCGTGTTCGACCTTTAGGTCCTCCGTGTTCCAAGGCCATGTGTGTACATGCTAGGCTCATCAAGTTTAACCTAAGTATTCCGCGTGTGTAAAACTGGCTTACACCCGTTGTATGCAAACGTAGAGTCTATCACACCCGATCATCACGAGATGCTTCGAAACGACGAACTTCTGCAATGATGCATACTTAGGGAGAACACTTTTATATTGAAATTTAGTGAAGGGGTCATCTTATAATGCTACCTTCGTCCTAAGAAAAATAAGATGCATAAAAAGATAAACATGACATGCAATCAAAATATGTGACATGATATGGCCATTACCATCTTGTGCTTTTGATCTCCATCTCCAATGCACCGCTATGATCTCCATCGTCACTGGCATGACACCATGATCTCCATCATCATGTCGTCACGTGGTCATCTCGCCAACTATTGCTTCTACAACTATTGCTAACACATAGTGATAAAGTAAAGCAATTACATGGCGTTATTAGTTGACACATAGGTCATACAATAAATTAAATACAACCCCATGGCTCCTGCCAGTTGCCGTACTCATCGACATGCAAGTCATGAACATATTACAAAACATGATCATCTCATACGTCAACATATATCACATCACGTTTTGGCCATACCACATCACAACATTCCCTGCAAAAACAAGTTAGACGTCCTCTACTTTGTTGTTGCAAATTTTACGTGGCTTCTATGGGCAACTAGCAAGAACCATTCTTACCTACGCAAAGCCACAACGGTGATAATCAAGTTGCCTTTTAACCTTCTACAAGGACCGCCTTTGTCAAGTAAGATTCAACTAAAGTAGGAGAGACAGACACCCGCCAACCACCTTATGCAATACAAGTTGCATGTTAGTTGGTGGAACCGGTCTCCTGTGCGAGGACATGTAAGGTTGGTCCGAGCCGCTTCATCCCACAATACCGTCAAATCCAAATAAGACAACGGAGGTAAGCAATCTGAACATCAATGCCCGCAACTCCTTTGTGTTCTACTCGTGCATATACATCTACGCATAGACCTAGCTCATGATGCCACTGATGGGGAACGTTGCATGAAAATAAAAAAAAAATCCTATGAATCTCCCAAGATCTATCTATGAGAAGCATAGCAATGAGAGGGGAGAGTGTGTCCACGTAATCTCGTAGACCGTTAAGCAGAAGCGTATATTACGCGGTTGATGTAGTCGTACTCTTCATGATCAAATCGCAATCCAATCCGATGAAGTGCCAAACGGACGGCACCTCCGCGTTTAGCACACGTGCGGCTCAATGACGTCTCCTCCTTCTTGATCCAGCAAGCAAGGGTCAATAAGTAGATGGGATCTCAACCAGCACAACGGCATGGTGGAGATGGTGGTGGTGTAGTGCCGGCAGGGCTTCGCCAAACGCTGCCGGAACCAATCTGAGGAGAAAACAGGGTTATGGGAGAGGTAGGGCTGCCGCCGGGGCATGAGAATTGGTGTGTCCAGCCCCTCCCTCTCCCCCACTATATATAGGAGGCAAGGTAGAGGGCTGGGTTGCAGCCCTAGCCCCTCCTCCAAGGAGGGGAGGCCGCAAGTGAGGAGTCCTCCCTCCCCAAGGCACCTAGGGGGGTGCCTTTCCCCCTTAGGACTCTTCCTCCTCCACCTCTCCTTGGTGCATGGGCCTCTTGGGGCTGGCGCCCCTGGCCCATGTAGGCTAGGGCGCCCCCCTACAGCCCATGTGGACCCCGGGGGCAGGTGGACCCCCGGTAGACCCCCGGGCCCCTTTCGGCACTCCCGGTACAATACCGATAATGCCCGAAACTTTTCCGACGACCAAAACATGACTTCATATATATAAATCTTTACCTCCGAACCATTCCAGAGCCCCTCATGACGTCCGGGATCTCATCCAGGACTCCGAACAACATTCGGTCACAAATGTACATATCCCAATACTACTCTAGCGTCACCGAACGTTAAGTGCGCGGACCCTATGGGTTCGAGAATCATGTAGACATGACCGAGACACCTCTCCGGTCAATAACCAATAGCGGGACCTGGACGCCTATATTGGTTCCCACATATTCCACGAAGATCTTTTATCGGTTGAACCATGATGTCGAGGATTTGGTTAATCCCGTATGCAATTCCCTTTGTCCAGCGATATGTTACTTGCCCGAGATTCGATCATCGGTATCTCCATACCTAGTTCAATCTCGTTACCGGCAAGTCTCTTTACTTGTTCTGTAATACAAGATCCCATGACTAACTAATTAGCCACATTGCTTGCAAGCTCTTTACGATGTTGTATTATTAAGAGGGCCCAGAGATATCTCTCCGTCATATGGAGTGACAAATCCGAGTCTCGATCCATGCAACCCAACAAACACCTTCGGAAATACCTGTAGAGCACCTTTATGATCACCCAGTTATGAAGTGACGTTTGATATCACACAAGGCATTCCTCTGATATCCGGGAGTGACATGATCTCATGGTCCAAGGAACTGATACTTGACATGAAGAAAGTTGTAGCAAATAACTAAACGATCTGATGCTAAGCTTACCATTGGTCTGTCCATCACATCATTCTTCTAATGATGTGATCCAGTTATCAAATGACAACTCATGTCTATGGTTAGGAAACCTTAACCATCTTTGATCAATGAGCTAGTCTAGTAGAGGCTTACTAGGGACATTGTGTTGTTTATGTATTCACACATGTATTTAAGTTTCCGGTCAATACAATTATAGCATGGATAATAAACATTTATCATGAAGGGGAAATAAGATAATAACCATTTTATTATTACCTCTAGGACATATTTCCAGCAGGCGCCCCGGGAAGAAAGGCGACGGGGCATATGGGGCGCCCAGCACACCGCGGGGATGGGCGTCGCCGAGGAATGGATGGGCTCGAGGCCACCGTCGTCTCCCCGAGCTCGAGGCCATCGGAGGTCATCGAGCGATCGTCCCGCTTGGTGTCGCGAGCCGGCGTCGTGACGCCGTATTGCGCCTGTGGCAAGAACCTCGTCACTCGTCGTTGGGTTAGATGCCCCCCCCGACGCTTTCCGCCCAGCCGTCGTCGGCCAACTGTTGTGCCGCCGTGCATGGATCTCCCGAGCGACGCCCGCATCGATGAGCCGCCCCCTACTTTTCGCTCCAGCTGCCGTCGGCGAGATGCCGCACCACCGCACATCCTCTCTCTCCTCCTTCCATTGTTGTACTACGATGTTGTGGAAGTGAGTGGATAGGGGAGGGGGAGGGGTGCTACTTCTTGAGCTTGTGTTGATTTTTCCCTTGAAGAGGAAAGGGTGATGCAGCAAAGTAGAGATAAGTATTTCCCTCAATTAAGAACCAAGGTATCAATCCAGTAGGAGGAACACACAAGTCCCCAATAGATGCACCTGCACAAACTAACAAACACTTGCACACAACGCGAAAAGAGGGGTTGTCAATCCCTTCACGGCCACTAGCAAGGGTGAGATCTGATAGAGATAGGTATAAAAGGCAAGTAAAAGTGTAAAATAAAGTACAGATAAATAAATTGTAGCAAGGTATTTTTGGGTGTTTGGTTTTATAGATCTGAAAATAATATGATAGAAATAGACCCCGGGGCCATAGGTTTCACTAGAGGTTTTCTTGAAGAAAGCATACGGTGGGTAAACAAATTACTGTTGAGAAATTGATAGAAAAGTGCATAGTTATGACGATATCCAAGGCAACGATCATGAATATAGGCATCACGTCTGTGACAAGTAGACCGACTCATGCCTGCATCTACTACTATTACTCCACACATTGACTGCTATCCAGCATGCATCTAGTGTATTAACTTAACAAGAACGAAGTAACGCCTTAAGCAAGATGACATGATGTAGAGGGATAGATCCAAGCAATATGGTAAAATCCCCATCTTTTTATCCTTAATGGCAACAATACAAATACGTGCCTCGCTACCCCTGCTGTCACTGGGTGAGGACATCGCAAGATTGAACCCATCACAAAGCACCTCTCCCATTGAAAGATAGATCAATCTAGTTGGCCAAACCAAATCAATAGATCGGAGAGAAATACAAAGCTATCTTAATCATGCATAAAAGAGTTCAGAGAAGACTCCAATAATATTCACAGATAATCTGATCATAAATCCACAATTCATCGGATCTCAACAAACACACCACAAAAGAAGATTACATCGAATAGAACTCCAAGAACATCGAGGAGAACATTGTATTGAAGATCAAAGAGAGAGAAGAAGTCATCTAGCTACTAGCTATGGACCCGTTGGTCTGTGGTAAACTACTCACACATCATCAGAAGGGCGGCAAGGTTGGTGTAGAGGCCCTCCGTGATCGAATCCCCCTCCGGCAGAGTGCCAGAAAAGGCCCCAAGATGGGATCTCATGAGAACAGAAGCTTGCGGTGGCGGAAAAGTTTTTTTGGTGTGCTCTCTGGTATACGGGGAATATCTGGGTATTTATAGAGCTGGAATTAGGGTTAGGGGAGTCTTGAGGGGCCCACAAGCCTGGGGGCGCGCCTCTAGGGCTTGTGGCCCTCTCGTGGCTCTTCTGGCCTCCTCCCAAAGCTTCGTGGTTGTCTTCTAGTCCAAGAAAAATCCTCAAAAAGTTTTGTTCCATTTGGTATTGATTTTCTGTAAAAGACAAAAACAAGGAAAAAATAGCAACTGGCACTGGGCACTAGGTTAATAGGTTAGTCCCAAAAATGATATAAAATAGCATATTAATGCACATAAAACATCCAAGATGGATAATATAATAGCATGGAACAATAAAAAAATTATAGATACGGTGGAGATATATCAAGCATCCCCAAGCTTAATTCCCACTCGTCCTCGAGTAGGTAAATGGTAAAAACAGAATTTTTGATGTGGAATGCTACCTAACATGTTTATCAAGTAATCATTCTTGTTGTGGCATGAATATTCAGATCCATAAGATTCAAAACAAAAGTTTAATATTGACATAAAAACAAAAATACTTTAAGCATACTAATAAAGCAATCATGGCTTTTCAAAATATCATAGCTAAAGAAAGTTATCCCTACAAAATCATATAGTCTTTTCATGCTTTATCTTCATCACACAAAGTATTTGTCATGCACAACCCCGATGACAAGCCAAGCAATTGTTTCATACTTTTAGCGTTCTAAAGCCTTTTCAACTTTCATGCAATACATGAGCATGAGCCATGGATATAGCACTATGGGTGGAATAGAAGGTGGTAGTAGACAAAACGGAGAAAGAAATTCTCACACCAACTAGGCAAATTAATAGGCTATGAAGATGCCCATCAATTGATATTGGTGCAAGTGAGTAGGGATTGCCATGCAACGGATGCACTAGAGCTATAAGTGTATGAAAGCTCAAAACAAAACTAAATGGGTGTGCATCCAACTCGCTTGCTCACGAAGACCTAGGGCAATTTGAGGAAGCCCATCATTGGAATATACAATCGAAGTTCTAATGAAAAATTCCCACTAATAATATATGAAAGTGACAACATAGGAGACTCTCTACCATGAAGAACATGGTGCTATTTTGAAGCACAAGTGTGGAAAAAGGATAGTAACATTGTCCCTTCTCTCTTTTTCTCTCATTTTCATTTTTTTTCTTTTTTCCCTTTTTTCTTTTTTTCTTTTGGCCTCTTTGGCCTCTTTTTTTGGGGCTCTTTGGCCTCTTTTTATTTTAAGTCTAGAGTCTCATCCCTACTTGTGGGGGAATCATAGCCTCCATCATCCTTTCCTCACATGGGACAATTCTCTAATAATGATGATCATCACACTTTTATTTACTTACAACTCGATACTAGAACAAATATATGACTCTATATGAATGCATCTAGCGATATACCGGGATGTGCAATGATCTAGCGTGACATGTAAAAAATATGAATGGTGGCCAAGCCACAAATACTATGTCAACTATATGATCATGCAAAGCAATATGACAATGATGGTATGTGTCATAATAAACGGAACGGTGGAAGTTGCATTGCAATATATCTTGTAATGGCTATGGAAATGCCATAATAGGTAGGTATGGTGGCTGTTTTGAGGAAATGTATAAGGTGGTTTAATGCACAGGCGAAAGTTGCACAGTACTAGAGTGGCTAGCAAAGGTGGAAGGGTGAGAGTGCGTATAATCCATGGACTCAACATTAGTCATAAAGAACTCAAATACTTATTGCAAAAGTTTATTAGCCATCGAAGCAAAGTACTAATACGCATGCTCCTAGGGGGACAGATTGGTAGGAAAAGACCATCGCTCGTCCCCAACCGCCACTCATAAGGAAGACAATCAATAATAAATCATGCTCCAACTTCATCACATAACGAGAGACCATACGTGCATACTTCAGGAATCACAAACCTTAACACAAGTATTTCTATTAACCCACAACTACCAACTAGCATGACTCTAATATCACCATCTTTATATCTCAAAATAATTGTAAGGAATCAAACTTCTCATATATTCAATGATCTACATGAAAGTTTTTATTATATCCCTCTTGAATACCCATCATATTAGGACTAAATTCATAACCTAAGCAAATTGCCATACTATTTTTAAGACTCTCAACATAATAAGTGTGAAGCATGAGAGTTCATCAATTTCTTCAAAATAAAACTGCCGCCGTGCTCTAAAAAGATATAAGTGAAGCACTAGAGCAACTACCTAGCTCAAAAGATATAAGTGAAGCACATAGAGTATTCTAACAAATTCAAGATTAATGTGTGTCCCTCTCAAAAGGTGTGTACAGCAAGGATGATTGTGGCAACTAAAAAGCAAAGACTCTTATACCTTCACCGCAGGTACTCTTGTCGTTCCTCCATTACTGTCAAGTAAAACATCTTCCAACCAAGAGACTCGCTATGAAAACAAGATGCAAAAGTATGTGGTTCCTGTTGGGGAACGTTGCATGGAAAACAAAAAAAATTCTACGCACACGCAAGATCTATCCATGGAGATGCATAGCTATGAGAGGAGAGAGTATGTCTACATACCCTCATAGACTGTAAAGTGGAAGCGTTTATCAACGCGGTTGATGTAGTCGTACACCTTCATGATCCGCCCGATCAAGTACCGAACGCACGGCACCTCCGCGTTCAGCACACATTCAGCTCGAGGACGTCCTCGCCTTCTTGATCCAGCAAATTGGGTGAGGTAGTAGATGAGTTCCGGCAACACGACAGCGTGGTGACGGTGGTGGTGCAACTATCTCCGCAGGGCTTCGCCGACCACTACGAAAATTATGACCGAGGACGAACTAGAGGGAGAGGGGCGCCGCACACGGCTTGGGAATCATGGTGTGTGTTGCCTCTCTCCCTCCTCACATATATATAGGTGGAGGGGGGAGAGGAGGCAGCCCTAGGGCGCCCCTAAGTGGCCGGCGGCTGCCCTAGGCGCCTGCCTAGCCGCGCCCCCCTTCCATATATGAACATGGGGGGAAGGAAAGGGGGGTTGGCTGCCTTAGGGTGCCTCCCCCTTCCTTTCCTCCCTTCCTTGGCGCGTGGGAAAGGGTGGAGGGGTGCGTCAGCCCCCTTGTGGGCTGGTGTGCTTCCCCCCTTTGGCCCATAAGGCCCACCACTTACCAGAGGCCTCCCGAAACCCCTTTCGGCACTCCGATGAATACCCGGTATATTCCGAAACCTTTCCGGTGACCAAATAGCATCATCCTATATATCAATCTTTACCTCCGGACCATTCTGGAGCTCCTCATCATGTCCGTGATCTCATCTGGGACTCCGAACAAGATTCGGTCACCAACTCATAACTCATATAGTACTATATCATCAACGAACGTTAAGCGTGCAGACCCTACGGGTTCGAGAATGATGTAGACATGACCGAGACGCCTCTTCGGTCAATAACCAATAGCGAGACCTAGATGCCCATATTGGTTCCTACATATTCTACGAAGATCTTTATCGGTCGAACCTTTATGACAACATACGTAATTCCCTTTGTCTGTTGGTATGTTACTTGCCCGAGATTCGATCGTCGGTATCTCCATACCTAGTTCAATCTCATTACCAGCAAGTCTCTTTACTCGTTCTGTAATACATCATCTCATAACTAACTCCTTATTCCCTTTGCTTGCAAGCTTCTTGTGATGTGTATTACCAAGAGGGCCCAGAGATACCTCTCCGATACATGGAGTGACAAATTCCAATCTCGATCTATGCCAACTCAACAGACACCTTCGGAGGTACCTGTAGAGCATATTTATGATCACCCAGTTACATTGTGACATTTGATAGAACACAAGGTATTCCTCCGGTATCCGGGAGTTGCATGATCTCATGGTCGAAGGAATATGTATTTGACATTAAGAAAGCAGTAGCAATAAACTGAACGACCATATGCTAAGCTAACGGATGGGTCTTGTCCACCACATCATTCTCCTAATGATGTGATCTCATTATCTAGTGACAACACATGTCCATAGTTAGGAAACCTTCACCATCTTTGATGAACGAGCTTGTCTAGTAGAGGCTCATTAGGGACACGGTATTTGTTTATGTATCCACACATGTATTTAAGTTTCCGATCAATACTATTCTAGAATGAATAATAAACCTTTATCATGAATAAGGAAATATAATAATAACAACTTTATTATTGCCTCTAGGGCATACTTCCATCAGTCTCCCACTTTCACTAGAGTCAATAATCTAGATAAAATTGTAATTAATCTAACACCCATGGAGTCTTGGTGCTGATCATGTTTTGCCCGCGGAAGAGGTTTAGTCAACAGGTCTGCCACATTCAGATCCGTATGTACTTTTCAAATTTCTATGTCTCCATCCTTGACCTTTTCACGAATAGAGTTGAAGCCTCTCTTGATGTGTTTGGTTCTCATGTGAAACCTAGATTCCTTCGCTAAGGAAATTGCTCCAGTGTTGTCACAAAATATTGTCATTGGACCCGATGCACTGGGTATTACACCCAGATCGGATATGAACTCCTTCATCCAGACTGCTTCATGCGCCGCTTCCTAAGAAGCTATGTACTCCGCTTCACACGTAGATCCCGCCACGACGCTCTTCTTGGAACTGCACCAACTGACAGCTCCACCATTCAACATAAATATGTATCCGGTTTGTGACTTAGAGTCATCCGGATCTGTGTCGAAGCTAGCGTCGACATAACCTTTTACAACAAGCTCTTTGTCACCTCCATAAACGAGAAACATATCGTTGGTCCTTTTCAGGTACTTCAGGATATTCTTGACCGTTGTCCAGTGATCCACTCCTGGATGACTTTGGTACCTCCCTGCCAAACTTATGGCAAGGCACACATTAGGTCTGGTACACAACATGGCATACACAATAGAACCTATGGCTGAGGCATAAGGAATGACTTTCATTTTCTCTCTATCTTCTGCCATGGTCGTACTTTGAGTCTAACTCAATTTCACACCTTGCAATACAGGCAAGAACCCTTTCTTTGATTGGTCCATTTTGAATTTCTTCAGAGCTTTGTCAAGGTATGTGCTTTGTGAAAGTCCATTAAGCGTCTTGATCTATCCCTATAGATCTTGATGCCGAATATATAAGCAGCTTCACCGAGGTCTTTCATTGAAAAATTCTTATTCAACTATCCTTTTAAGCTATCCAGAAATTCTAAATCATTTCCAATCAACAATATGTCATCCACATATAATATCAGAAATGCTACAGAGCTCCCAATCACTTTCTTGTAAATACAGGCTTCACCATAAGTCTGCATAAAACCATATGCTTTGATCACATCATCAAAGCATATATTCCAGCTCCAAGATGCTTGCACCAGTCCATAGATGGATCACTGGATCATGCACACTTTGTTAGCACCTTTAGGATCGACAAAACCATCTGGTTGCATCATATACAACTCTTCTTTAAGAAACCCGTTAAGGAATGCAGTTTTGACATCCAATTTCCAGATTTCATAATCATAAAATGCGGCAATTGCTAACATGATTCGGACAGACTTAAGCATCATTACGGGTGAGAAAGTCTCATCGTAGTCAACCCCTTGAACTTGTCAAAAACCTTTCGCGACAAGTCAAGCTTTGTAGACAGTGATATTACCATCAGTGTATGTCTTCCTGATACGTCTCCAACGTATCTATAATTTTTTATTGTTCCATGCTATTATATTATCTGTTTTGGATGTTTTATACGCATTAATATGCTATTTTATATTATTTTTTGGACTAACCTATTAACCTAGAGCCCAGTGCCAGTTTCTGTTTTTTCCTTGTTTTTGAGCCTCGCGGAAAAGGAATACCAAACGGAGTCCAAACGAAATAAAACTTCATGATGATTTTTCTTGGACCAGAAGTGTGACGCCCCCGATTCAATCGTACACTAATCATACACGCAAACGTGTACGATCAAGATCAGGGACTCACGGGAAGATATCACAACACAACTCTAAAAATAAATAAGTTATACAAGCATCATAATACAAGCCAGGGGCCTTGAGGGCTCGAATACAAGTGCTCGATCATAGATGAGTCAGCGGAAGCAACAATATCTGAGTACAGACATAAAGTTGAACAAGATGCCATAAGATGGCTAGCACAAACTGGGATACAGATCGAAGAGGCACAGGCCTCCTGCCTGGGATCCTCCTAAACTACTCCTGGTCGTCGTCGGCGGCCTGCACGTAGTAGTAGGCACCCTCGGTGTAGTAGGGGTCGTCGAAGGTGGCGACTGGCTCCTGGGCTCCAGCATCTGGTTGCGACAACCGGGTATAGAAAGGGGGAAAAAAGGGGAGCAAAGCAACCGTGAGTACTCATCCAAAGTACTCGCAAGCAAGGATCTACACTACATATGCAGTGGTATCAATGAAATGGTAGTATCTGTGGACTGAACTACAGAATGCCAGAATAAGAGGGGGATAGCTAATCCTATCGAAGACTACGCTTCTGGTAGCCTCCATCTTGAAGCATATAGAAGAGAGTAGCTGGTAAGTTCACCAAGTATCATCGCATAGCATAATCCTACCCGATGATCCTCTCCTCGTCGCCTTGTGAGAGAGTGATCACCGGGTTGTATCTGGCACTTGAAAGGGTGTGTTTTATTAAGTATCCGGTTCTAGTTGTCATAAGGTCGAGGTACAACTCCGGGTCGTCCTTTTACCGAGGGACACGGCTATTCGAATAGATAAACTTCCCTGCAGGGGTGCACCACATTACCCAACACGCTCGATCCCTCTGGCCGGGCACACTTTCCTGGGTCATACCCGGCCTCGGAAGATCAACACGTCGCAGCCCTACCTAGGCCTAACAGAGAGGTCAGCACGCCGGTCTAAATCCTATGCGCGCAGGGTCTGGGCCCATCGCCCATTGCACACCTGCACGTTGTGTGGGCGGCCGGTGAGCAGACCTAGCAACCTCCATTACAAAGGAAGTCGCGTTACGAGGTCCAACCCGGCGCACGCCGCTCAGTCGCTGACGTCTAGGAGGCTTCGGCTGATACCACGACGTCGAGTACCCATAACTGTTCCCGCGTGGTGCTTAGTGCGTATAGGCTCATAGCCAGACTCAGATCAAATACCCAATCTTGTTAAGCGTGTTATTTTGAAGTAACCGCGGACGCCGACCAGGGCCAGGCCCACCTGTCTCCTAGGTGGTCACAACCTGCCCTGTCGCTCCGCCACAAAGTAACACTCGGGGGCCGTCGGGAACCTAGGCCCACCTCTGCCTGGATGGAACCACCTGCCCCTTCAGCCCCCATCTCCGAACAGAATCATAAGTATGTAATAGTATATAATATAAACCCGTGATCACCTCCCGAAGTGATCACGGCCCAGTAGTATAGCATGGCAGACGGACAAGAGTGTAGGGCCACTGATGTACTTCTAGCAACCTATACTAAGCATTTTAGGATTGCAGGTAAGGTATCAACAGTAGTAGCAAAGACAGGCTATGCAGCAGAATAGGATTAACCGAAAGCAGTAACCTGCTACACTACTCTAATGCAAGCAGTAGAGAGAAGGAATAGGCGATATCGGGTTGATCAATGGGGGGGCTTGCTTGGAAGCTCTGTCGAGAGGGAAGAGTCGTCGACGACATAGTCGTACACAGCAGCATCGTCAGCAGTCGCGGTGTCTATCGAGAGAGAAGGAGGGGGGAGAAATAATAAATACAAGGCAAACAAGGTAACACAATACAAGACATGGAAATAGGTTGTGCCGGATGTGACCTAACGCAGTGCTACACGACAAAGGTGAAGGAGGAATTCAACCGGGAATGTTCTCCCGGTTCCGGACATTTGTCAGACAGATGACCGGAGGGGGACGGTTGCAAGTTCGCTATGTTAGGGACGTGTGACAGACGAACGGACTGCGTATTCGGATTCGTCTCGTCGTTCTGAGCAACTTTCATGTAGAAAGTATTTTCATCTGACTTACGGTTTTTTTTCTATTAATTTTCAAAGTTTTAAATCATTTCCTGAGATTCTAGAATTTATTTAATTTTGAAAAAAATTAAATGAAAAATGCTGGGTGCACCCGGTCCAGTGCACCCAACGGTGTACAAGAGGCTGACAGTGGGCCTGTGGGACCCAGTTGACCCAGTCAACATTGACTGGTCAAGGGGGTGAATAGTGTAGGCGGGTCCCACACGTCATTGTCTATAATTTAGTTAGATATATTTTTTTTAACCATTTTAGTTAGACATCAGGCCCATACGTCATTGACTGTGGGTTAGTCTAAGTGGTTAAACATGCTATTTAAATTAGTGGGACCCAACTGTCAATGGGTGATTACCCCTAATGTTACTTGGACTAGAACGGATCGGGTACACCCGATAGCGACACAACCGGCAAAGGCCACAGCGCCCAGCGCCATGGGAGGCCTCGGCCAGGAGGCCGCGATGCAGCAGCGGCAAAGCAGCGACGGGCGGAGCTGGCCCGACCATGGTGCGGTCATCAGCGCGCACGACCAGGGGCGGGCATGAGCAGCTGCAGCACCGGGCGAGCAGAGGCGCTAGGCAGCAGCTGCAGCAGAGGGCGGCAGTGGCAGCGCGGCAGGCAAGCGGCCAGGGGAAGCAGCGGTGAGCGGGCCGGCGGCGGTAGGCAAGCAGGGCGTGGCCGGTGCGGATGGGCCGGTCCGGCTAGGAGTGGGAGGGGAGCAGCAACGGCAGAAGGAGGCGGCGGCGGCATGCAAGGGAGGGGGCGTGCGGGCACGGGCAGCCACGGGGAGGAGCAGGCGAACGGGGCGGTTGTCGGCGAGCAGTGCAGTAGGAGCAGGAGGCGCGGCGGGACGCACGGGGCTCGGCCCGGAGCACGGGCGCGGTGGGCGTGGCCGCTGCGCAGCAGCAGGCGTGGTACAGCAGCGGCAGCGGAGCAGCGAACAACCAAGCAGGCACGGGAGCGGGCGAGAAAGGGCGCGCCCCGGACGGGCGCTGGCGCGCTAAGGCACGGCCTGGGCGAGCACGAGACGACCAGAGGGCACAGGGGAGCGCGGCTAGGGCGCGCGCGGAGCAAAGCTCCGGCGGTCCGGCCATGGCGGCCGAAGCTCGAGGTCGACGACTAAACGATGATGGAACGGGACGGAAAAAGGGGGGATCCGAAGGAGGGGCTCACAATGAGTTCGGTGGTGAGGTCGAGGAGGTGAGAGAGGCGCCGAAGCAAACGCAATGACGGCGAGGTTGTGACGACCAGACGAAGAAGATGAAGACGACGTCGGCTCAAGGGCGTCCCGGCTTGAGCTGGTCCCCGGGACAGACGAATCCGGCCGCGGCGGACCTCCTAGACGTGCTCCCGCACGTCGGAGACGTCGGTGGCCGCGACAACGACGGTGTGGCAGCGGTAATTGCGATTTCTTCGAGCTCAAATTCGAGTAGCAGAGGAAGGGGGTGAAGGGGGAACAAGGGGGGAATGAAAGAGCTCGATCTAGGATTTTTGGGGGACGCACTTATAGGCCGAGGGGTGGCACTATCGCGTGCGTGGCGGCCATCGATCCGTGGTGGCCGTGGATGGCCTCCATGCCATGGCTTCTTGTACAGAGAGGAAGGAGGTGGCTGGTTGGTGGGCTGGGATGTGCACTGTAGCAATGGGCTACAAGTGCACAGTAGTAGATAGGCCTTTTCCTTTTTTTTCTATAGTTATCCTTCTGTTTTGCTTTTCTTTATAGTTTTGTATTTTTGTTGATCTAATAAATGAGTATAGTTAAATGTGACACTTAGCACATAAATACTAGACAAGGTTTTGAAGTGGCACACAAAGTTCCAAATTATTTTGAATAGCTTAACTATTTGTTTAAGTTGAAATGGTTCAAATAAATACTGATGATTTAGTTTTAAATAGGTTAGGTCCACTTTAAATATTCAAAAGAGGTTGGCTCCTACATGAAAAATAGTTAGGGAATATTTTCAACCCATCGAACATTTTTCCTTGTCAGTTTGAAGAAATAATAATTTGACTTGTTTTTGGAATTTGAATTTGAGTTTGATTTGGAACAAGCTCATGATTAGCAAAATAATTATGATGACATGGCATCATTAGTAGAGGATTACTATAGCTTAATTATCCGGGCGTCACAAATCTCCTCCACTACAAGAAATCTCGTCCCGAGATTTAAGCGGGGGAGTAAGGGGGAAAGTTCTGGTTACGAAATCCTAACGGATCTTCTCGGTCTTGGTTGCTCTTCTCGAAGAGTTCGATCCATTACATTGATGTCTTCAGTTCTCTGCTCCAAGTCATCATGATGAAGTCGTCCTTCTTTTTTCAGGATCTCCATCGTACTTACGAATAGGTAAGGGACAGCTGGTCAATGATAGGATGCTACAGGGAGTAATCATCTGGGGCTATCCCATGAATGAACACATGAGTATCTCTCGAGTTGAACAAATGAAACACATCGAGAGCAAGTAAGAAGGTACAGTAAGAAGTTTCAAATGGATAGATAATCGTTCTATGTCTGAACCAGGTGTGAAAGGGGTCCAGAGCAACGAGAATAAGTATTATGTCAGGTACCAGAATTTATCACTAGGAAGGTGGCCCGTGAATTAAATACGAAGCCAAGCGTGAGGAATAACTTTTAGAAACAGGGGTGTACAGGAGAGTCAGGTTTCAATCCTGTGGAACTATGGGTTATGGGCCCACCATGCCGGTTAAAGGTAGAAGGAGCAGTGACATCTTTTACGGTCGCGATAGCAGGGCAGGTCAGAGCATAGCTTGCCAGTTATATTGGCAACAACGTTGGTACCAAGGGCGAGGGACGAAGAGAACCATTTTCCTGCTCGTTGAAACGAGGCGAACCAATAGGCAAAGTTCTCGTCCATCGGTGGTTACCGAAATGTTATCAACAACATAGTAATAGGGTCTTACCGACAGAGTTGTACAACGAGGTGTTTACCTAAGCAGGGAACTATCACTGCTTAGTTAAGTCAGATTACAAGAAAGGTTAAACAAAACAATGGAAAGGAAAAGTGATTAGTAAACTAATTCGAACAATGGAAGGAAAATGTGGTTACACTCGAGTATCAAGAGCATATCTTTCCCATCCATGTCAGGACAACAAGTAGACGACCATTTAAGTAAAGGGGCAAGGGATTTCATGATGTTACCCATACAACAGTGTTTGGATAACTGATAAGGAAAATTTAGGGTTGTGCTTCAAAATGTTTTTGTTGAAAATCGGAGTACCACAGATGACATGGTCTTCGAGCAAAGGTCGGACTTTGGATACACAAGGGATCCATCAGGAACAACTCAAGAATAAGTCTTACAATTTCCTCATGAAAGAATGGTTAACCCTGCTAAAAAGGAAACTAAAACATTAGGTCCTCTGGCCAGGGGTGCTAGGCATGACATCACCTTACCGGGTCATATAAAGACAATTGCTATAACTCTTGGAAATATGTTCCAACCATCATATCTGACCAAGATTCGGATCGGATTGGTGTCAGGATACCTCAGACTCAGGATGCCTGAGAAGAAGAAGGTGCAACACAATTTGATGAGATGACATCTCAAGATTCTCGGGAAATGAACTATGGAATCGAGTTTCGAAACAAGAGTTCATCATTAAACCAAGGAGAGGATGAGGAGGTGGTTGATGGACTCAGCGACCATTCATCGAGATTCCCTAAAAGATGGATTTCCAGAATTATGTGAATTAAGGAGATAACATTTATCAGATCAAATGATATAATGATGCATGCTCGAGGAAAACATACACAATTAAACATGGGTTGAACGGTGCACCCGAGATATGTGCTTGGGTAGCACGATTAATTGTTAGAATGGTGATTTGATAACCACTACACAAAGTATGAAACTATCGTTCATTAACTTACAAGCAATAGGGTTGCTAGAAGTTTTGAATTTTACACATCACAGTCCATTTGTCGGTATTCCGGTTAGAAACAACATGGGGACCAAGAAAAGAATGTAGATGGCGAGAAGTATTACTATATCAAGAATTCTTAAGAGGTGGTGAAATTCTCATGACATTCTCGACATAACCGATGGTAATACTCCAAGGTAGAACATAGCTTAAGCTGGATGTCAAGGAATTCAAGGTACAACACACAACAAGAATAAGTTCTGTGTTGGAGGGAAGTCAATAAAGTGGTCGATGATAACACAAATCATTGAGGGCAAGGATGGTATTTCTCATCATGAACTCAATTGATATCCTGGAAGAGCACAGAATGCCGATGATGATCACGACACATTTGTTGGCAGATTTCATGAAGATGTAATCGGTCGGCGATGACATCAAGTCAAAGGAATGATGAAGCGAAAGGTTATTGGAACCAAGGGTATGACACAAACTCGAAATCAAGCTTGCTGTTCAAGGCGAAATGATATGACGAGGAAGATCGATGTAGGCCTAGCTCATCGTCAAAATGTTGTGCTCCAGGACGAAGGACCAGGTAGCACAGTTAAAATTTAGCACGATAATTATATAATCGATCAGGCTAGGAATGGCTTGAAGGATTATTAAACTCATAAGCAACAAAAATTACTTAGAGTTATTGAATCGGAGTGCGGAATCGATTCACTTATCGATGTTCTCAAGTGACCAATAACTCAGAACCCGGGGGGAAATCTAAAATCGGTGAGAAGCAATACTAGATGAAGACCCATAGGAAGCAACACAGTTCTTTGATATTCTCGAGATACCGGAGGGTAATACTCGAAGGTAGATCAGGATAGAAACTGAACTAGATCATTGACTTGCGATAGCAGATACTTTAACCTTGTCAAAAATAGACGAGGCACTGGAATGGTTTCCTTTCAGAAATATATTAAATAAAGTTAGCATGGTCGGAACCATAGCTGCAAGGGATCCAATTCAATGACACCGAAAGAATTATTCAAATGATTAAATATTCTTGCAAGAAGCTTTCATGATAAGCTCCACATCGAGTCCATGGGCAAGAACACAAAGGTTCGGAGTCGACTCCCACTTCTTCAATGCATAACCTTTCATTCACTTCTCGTCTTCGAAGAAGTTGTAGAGTTGAAAATTATATGGTAAAACACCAGAAAGGGTATGTCTTGTGTAAACTTTCGGGTTCATACGGTTTAGAGAAGGTATATGTTTAGCCCAGAGGGCATCTTGGGAACATATAACATAAACTTCAGGAGTAATTAACACAAGCTTGAAAGTAGAGCATGATTGACAAAAGGAGGGGATACAATTTACCAAAGGCATTATGTATCAGGGAAGAATTCACAAGGCGGTCAAATATGAAGGACACTGTTGAATAATAATCCGACAAAGGATCTGACGGTCCATAGCGGAGCTGATGTGAGCATTGGCACACAACCAGATGAAGAAAGAATGCAAGGGCATCGGATTATAGGACATCTGAATAATTTGATGCTTAGATAACAAAGGAATTATGAATTCCAATACGAAGGATCAGAAGCAGACGCTCTGATCAAGGATGGATAACTAGAATAGACCTAAGGGTACAATCGACGGCAAATAGATTGTTCGAGAACCAGCTCATGTTCAGAATGACGTCTGAGTTAGAAAGATAATTTTAAAAGGATCAACTAATGATCACGTGCATTCGCACATATTGAATCATTAGGCTCAAAATGGCAAAGATAAGGGGTGTCAATGAAGACGACTAGACATATGGAATTAACCATAGTGCAAGCAGGCAAGGATTTCAAGAGCAACAGGCTGCAGAGGATTTTCGGAAGATCGAAAAGCATTTTGAAGGATTTGTGAAACTCATGAACAACTGGGATGAACGGATCCTCGATAATGTGAGGAATTATCCGTAAGGGTTTTCATGCGGAAAAGAACTGCAAGGCAGTACCTCAAAGGATTATCGGGACAACAAAGAGCAGTTCGGGGCATCTTGTAATAACAAGATCAATGGGATTGAATGTAAGAGTGGCAAGTGTATGTAGTTATCCATAAGTATTTAATAGCGGTAGGGAATTTGCAAAGGCGGTGGACACAGGTGTCTCGGGAAAACATCGAATAGCATCTTCGGAACCTTCTAGTGAAGCAGTCGATCATCTGGAATGAAGGGGCTCTCCGGCAGGAAGTGGTATCGAGAACCTAGAGTTATAATTAGTAAAATCATTTAACCCGAATAGAAGAGAGATCAGAATCCCAGAGTATAGACGAGGAATAAAAGATCCTAATACCACCCAATTGGCGACGTGGGCCCGTAAGCCACACAGCCAAGTTAGTAAAACAGTTTTCTTTGTCTAGACTCAACTTCAGCCAAGGAGTTGGAAAGGGGGTTTCCTACAGGCAGTTGGCTCTGATACCAATTTGTGATGCCCCCGATTCAATCGTACACTAATCATACACGCAAACGTGTACGATCAAGATCAGGGACTCATGAGAAGATATCACAACACAACTCTAAAAATAAATAAGTCATACAAGCATCATAATACAAGACATGGCAATAGGCTGTGCCGGATGTGACCTAACGCAGTGCTACACGACAAAGGTGAAGGAGGAATTCAACCGGGAATGTTCTCCCGGTTCCGGACATTTGTCAGACAGATGACCGGAGGGGGACGGTTGCAAGTTCGCTATGTTAGGGACGTGTGACGGACGAACGGACTGCGTATTCGGATTCGTCTCGTCGTTCTGAGCAACTTTCATGTAGAAAGTATTTTCATCTGACTTACGGTTTTTTTCTATTAATTTTCAAAGTTTTAAATCATTTCCTGAGATTCTAGAATTTATTTAATTTCGAAAAAAATTAAATGAAAAATGCTGGGTGCACCCGGTCCAGTGCACCCAATGGTGTACAAGAGGCTGACAGTGGGCCTATGGGACCCAGTTGTCCCAGTCAACATTGACTGGTCAAGGGGGTGAATAGTGTAGGCGGGTCCCACACGTCATTGTCTATAATTTAGTTAGATATATTTTTTTTAACCATTTTAGTTAGACATCAGGCCCATACGTCATTGACTACGGGTTAGTCTAAGTGGTTAAACATGCTAGTTAAATTAGTGGGACCCAACTGTCAACGGGTGATTACCCCTAATTAACTTAACCCCTAATGTTATTTGGACTAGAACGGATCGGGTACACCCGATAGCGACACAACCGGCAGAGGCCACAGCGCCCAGCGCCATGGGAGGCCTCGGCCAGGAGGCCGCAATGCAGCAGCGGCAAAGTAGCGACGGGCGGAGCCGGCCCGGCCATGGTGCGGTCATCAGCGCGCGCGGCCACGGGCAGGCATGAGCAGCAGCAGCGCCTGGCGAGCAGAGGCGCTAGGCAGCAGCTGCAGCAGAGGGCGGTAGTGGCGGCGCGGCAGGCAAGCGGTCAGGGGAAGCAGCGGCGAGCGGGCCGGCGGCGGTAGGCAAGCAGGGCGTGGCCGGTGCGGATGGGCCGGTCCGGCTAGGAGTGGAACGGGAGCAGCAACGGCAGAAGGAGGAGGCGGCGGCATGCAAGGGAGGGGGCGTGCAGGCACGGGGAGGAGCAGGCGAACGGGGCGGCTGTCGGTGAGCAGTGCAGCAGGAGCAGGAGGCGCGGCGGGACGCACGGGGCTCGGCCCGGAGCACGGGCGCGGTGGGCGTGGCCGGTGCGTAGCAGCAGGCGTGGTACAGTAGCGGCAGCGGAGCAGTGAACAACCAAGCAGGCACAGGAGCGGGCTAGAAAGGGCGTGGCCCGGACGGGTGCTGGCGCGCTAAGGCATGGCCTGGGCGAGCACGAGACGACCAGAGGGCACAGGGGAGCGCGGCTAGGGCGCGCGCGGAGCAAAGCTCCGGCGGTCCGGCCATGGCGGCCGAAGCTCGAGGTCGATGACTAAACGGTGATGGAACGGGACGAAAAAAGGGGGGATCCGGAGGAGGGGCTCACAATGAGTTCGGTGGTGAGGTCGAGGAGGTGAGAGAGGCGCCGAAGCAAACGCAACGACGGCGAGGTTGTGACGACCAGACGAAGAAGATGAAGATGACGTCGGCTCGAGGGCGTCCCGGCTTGAGCTGGTCCCCGGGACAGACGAATCCGGCCGCGGCGGACCTCCTGGACGTGCTCCCGCACGTCGGAGACGTCGGTGGCCGCGACAACGACGGTGTGGCAGCGGTGATTGCGATTTCTTCGAGCTCAAATTCGAGCAGCAGAGGAAGGGGCGAAAGGGGAACAAGGGGGGAATGAAAGAGCTCGATCTAGGGTTTTCGGGGGACGCACTTATAGGCCGAGGGGTGGCACTATCGCGTGCGTGGCAGCCATCGAGCCGTGGTGGCCGTGGATGGCCTCCACGCCATGGCTTCTTGTACAGAGAGGAAGGAGGTGGCTAGTTGGTGGGCTGGGCTGTGCACTGTAGCAATGGGCTACAAGTGCACAGTAGTAGATAGGCCTTTTCCTTTTTTTTCTATATTTATCTTTCTGTTTTGCTTTTCTTTACAGTTTTGTATTTTTGTTGATCTAATAAATGAGTATAGTTAAATGTGCCACTTAGCACATAAATACTAGACAAGGTTTTGAAGTGGCACACAAAGTTCCAAATTATTTTGAATATCTTAACTATTTGTTTAAGTTGAAATGGCTCAAATAAATATTGATGATTTAGTTTTAAATAGGTTAGGTCCACTTTAAATATTCAAAAGAGGTTGGCTCCTACATGAAAAATAGTTAGGGAATATTTTCAACCCATCGAACATTTTTCCTTGTAAGTTTGAAGAAATAATAATTTGACTTGTTTTTGGAATTTGAATTTGAATTTGAGTTTGATTTGGAACAAGCTCATGATTAGCAAAATAATTATGATGACATGGCATCATTAGTAGAGGATTACTATAGCTTAATTATCTGGGCGTCACAAGAAGACACCCAGGGGACTTGGAGTCCAAGTCAGAAGAGCCACGAGGCGGCGACAAGGGTGGAGGGCGCCCCCTAGGGCGCCCCCTGCCTTGTGGGCCCCTCGGGACTCCTCTGACCTAGCCCTTCCTCCTATATATTCACATATATTCCAGAACCACCTGAGGCATCCACGAAAATACTTTTCACCACCGCAACCTTCTGTTCTCGTGAGATCCCATCTTGGGGCCTTTTTCGGCATCCCGTCGGAGGGGGAATCGATCTCGGAGGGCTTCTACATCAACTCCATTGCCCTTCCGATGATGCGTGAGTAGTTTACCTCAGACCTACAGGTCCATAACTAGTAGCTAGATGGCTTATTCTCTCTCTTTGATTCTCAATACAATGTTCTCCTTGATGTTCTTGGAGATCTATCCGATGTACTCCTCTTTTGCGGTGTGTTTGTCGAGATCCAATGAATTGTGGATTTATGATCAGCTTATCTATGAATATTATTTGAATCTTCTCTGAATTCTTTTATGCATGATTTAATATCTTTGTATTTCTCTTCGAATTATCGGTTTGGTTTGGCCAACTAGATTGGTTTTTCTTGCAATGGGAGAGGTGCTTAGCTTAGGGTTCAATCTTGCGTGATTTCACCCAGTGACAAAGTAGGGGTAGCGAGACACGTATTGCATTGTTGCCATCGAGGATAAAAAGATGAGGTTTTCATCATATTTATTGAGTTAATTCCTCTACATCATGTCATCTTACTTAAGGCGTTACTCCGTTCTTTATGAACTTAATACTCTAGATGCATGCTGGATAGCGGTCGATGTGTGGAGTAATAGTTGTAGATGCAGGCAGGAGTCGGTCTACTTGACACGGACGTGATGCCTATATGCATAACCATTGCCTTGGATATCGTCATAACTTTGCGCTTTTCTATCAATTGCTCGACAGTAATTTGTTCACCCACCATATTATTTGCCTTCATGAGAGAAGCCTCTAGTGAAACCTATGGCCCCCGGGTCTATTTTCCATCATATTACTTCCCGATCTACTATTTTGCAATCTTTTATTTTCAGATCTATATACCAAAAAACCCAAAAAATATTTTATCTTTTGTTTATCTATCTTTATCAGATCTCAGTTTTGCAATTGACCATGAAGGGATTGACAACCCCTTTATCGCATTGGGTGCAAGTGTTTGATTGTTTGTGCAGGTGTTGGTGATTTGTGCGTTCTTCTCCTACTAGATTGATACCTTGGTTCTTAACTGAGGGAAATACTTACCTCTATTGTGCTGCATCACCCTTTCCTCTTCAAGGGAAAAACCAACGCAAGCTCAAGAAGTAGCAGGAAGAATTTCTGGCGCCGTTGCCGGGGAGATCTACGCCAAGTCAAGACATACCAAGTACCCATCATAAACTCTCATCTCTTGCATTACATTATTCGCCATTTGCCTCTCGTTTTCCTCTCCCCCACTTCTAAAATGATTTTCGAAAAGATTTGCCTTTTTATTTGCCTTCTTTCCATTTGCCTCTATGTCTTACTTGGCTTGTTTGCTTGTCCGCTTCATATAATTGTGTGTTTATTGGAATTCAGAAACAAAATTTTATGGATCCTCATCCACTTGCTAATCTTTTTAAGAGATCCAATTATGATGAACCAATTGCTATTGAGTTTTGTGCACTAGATTATCTTTATGAAGTTCTGCTTGAAATTCGTGAATCTGAAAATTGTGATGAAGAAATTTATGAAGTGATTCACGATAGCTCCTTGAATAAAAAGCATGATTGCAATGGTTTTACTATGAATTCTATTGATGTCAATTGTGCTAATAATATGCAAAACCCTAAGCTTGGGGATGCTAGTTTTGCTATGTCCACTACTTATTGCAATGATCATGATTGGGGTGATTCTTCTTATGATCTTGAAAATTTATTTAAGCCTCATGATAATAGTGTTTGCAATAATATTGAAAGTGGGTTTGGAAGAGTGTCAACTCTAGGTAATAATGATCCCACTACTTTGGAGAATGATCAATCTCATGAAATTTATGATAAAAGTGGGTTTGGAGAAGTCATGACTTTATTTGATGATAATCCCACTATTTTGGAAGAGTGTCAACTTTGCATGCATGTGGATCATGAAGAGAATATTTTATGTTATTGTTATATTTTTGAATTTGAGTATGACCCCACATGTAAGTATTATGAGAGAGGAAAATATTGTGGTAGAAACTTTCATGTTACTAAATTACCTCTCGTTATGTTGAGATTGCTATTGTTTCTTTCTTTTTCCTTGCATATGCTAGTTTTTGCTTGTCTTGATAATTTGTTTGATTATAAAATGCCTATGCATAGGAAGTATGTTATACTTAAACTTGTTTTTCACATGCTACATGATGCTCTTTTCGTGTTTCAATTGCTATCTTTCATGTGAGCATCATCAAAATTATCAACGCCTAGCTAAAAGGCTATAAAGAAAAGCGCTTGTTGGGAGACAACCCAATATTTTTCTTTTCTGTTTTTAAATAAATTTTTCATCTAGAATCTGGTTAGATATGTTTTGGTGTTTTAATTAGTGTTTGTGCCAAGTAAGACCTTTGGGATGGCTTACGGTGATAGTTGATTTGATCTTGCTGAAAAACAGAAACTTTTGCATCCAGTCACAGAATTTTAATAATTCACTGGAGCATTGAAAAACACTGAATGTTTTACAAGATATTTATATATAAATTTCCTCTGTTTCCTAATTTTTCAGAATTTTTGGAGTTAAAGAAGTATTAGAACAATTCGGATCTTCACAGACTGTTCTGTTTTTGATAGATTCTGTTTTTCTTTGTGTTGTTTGCTTATTTTGATGAATCTATGGGTAATATCGGGGGGTATGAACCATGGAGAAGTTGGAATACAGTAGATATTACACCAATATAAATAAAAAATAAGTTCACAACAGTACCAAAAGTGGTGATTTTATTTTCTTGTACTAACGGATCTCACGAGTTTTCTGTTGAGTTTTGTGTTGTGAAGTTTTCAAGTTTTGGGTAAAGATTTGATGGACTATGGAATAAGGAGTGGCAAGAGCCTAAGCTTGGGATTCCCAAGGCACCCCAAGGTAATATTCAAGGACAACCAAGATCCTAAGCTTGAGGATGCCCCGGAAGGGATCCCCTCTTTCGTCTTCGTCTATCGGTAAATTTACTTGAGGCTATATTTTTATTCACCACATGATATGTGTTTTGCTTGGGGCGTCTTGTATGATAAGAGTCTTTGCTTCTGTTTAGTTTGCCACAATAATCCTTGCTGTACACACCTTTTGAGAGGGACACGCATGAATCGTGATTTATTAGAATACTCTATGTGCTTAACTTATATCTTTTGAGCTAGGCAATTTTGCTCTAGTGCTTCACTTATATCTTTTTAGAGCACAGCGGTGGTTTTATTTTATAGAAATTATTGAACTCTCATGCTTCACTTATATTATTTTGAGAGTCTTTCTAAACAGCATGGTAATTTGCTTTGGTTATAAAATTAGTCCTAATATGATAGGCATCCAAGAGGGATATAATAAAAACTTTCATATAAAGTGCATTGAATACTATGTGAAGTTTGATTCCTTATGATTGTTTTGAGATATAAAGATGGTGATATTAGAGTCATGCTAGTGAGTAATTGTGGATTGTAGAAATACTTGTGTTAAGGTTTGTGATTCCCGTAGCATGCACGTATGGTGAACCGTTATGTAACGAAGTTGGAGCATGATTTATTTATTGGTTGTCTTCCTTATGAGTGGCGTTCAGGGACGAGCGATGGTCTTTTCCTACCAATCTATCCCCCTAGGAGCATGCGCATAGTACTTCGTTTCGATGACTAATAGATTTTTGCAATAAGTATGTGAGTTCTTTATGACTAATGTTGAGTCCATGGATTATACGCACTCTCACCCTTCCACCTTTGCTAGCCTCTCTAGTACGCGCAACTTTCGCCGGTGCCATACACCTACCTTTTACCTTCCTCAAAACAGCCACCATACCTACCTATTATGGCATTTCCATAGCCATTCCGAGATATATTGCCATGCAACTTTCCACCGTTCTGTTTTATTATGACACGTTCCATCATTGTCATATTGCTTTGCATGATCATGTAGTTGACATAGTATTTGTGGCAAATTCACCGTTCATAATTTTTATACATGTCACTCTCGAGTCCTTGCACATCCCGGTACACCGCTGGAGGCATTCATATAGAGTCATATTTTGTTCTAAGTATCGAGTTGTAATTCTTGAGTTGTAAGTAAATAAAAGTGTGATGATCTTCATTATTAGAGCATTGTCCCATGTGAGAAAAAAAATAAAAGAGGCCAACGAAGCCCACAAATAAAATAAAAGAGGCCAAAGAAGCCTACCAAAAAAATGAGAGAAAAGAGAGAAGGGGCAATGTTACTATCCTTTTTCCACACTTGTGCTTCAAAGTAGCACCATGATCTTCATGATAGAGAGTCTCCTATGTTGTCACTTTCATATACTAGTGGGAATTTTTCATTATAGAACTTGGCTTATATATTCCAATGATGGGCTTCCTCAAATTGCCCTAGGTCTTCGTGAGCAAGCAAGTTGGATGCACACCCACTTAGTTTCTTTTTGAGCTTTCATAAACTTATAGCTCTAGTGCATCCGTTGCATGGCAATCCCTACTCACTCACATTGATATCTATTGATGGGCATCTCCATAGCACGTTGATACGCCTAGTTGATGTGAGACTATCTCCTTCTTTTTTGTCTTCTCCACAACCACCATATTCTATTCCACCTATAGTGCTATGTCCATGGCTCACGCTCATGTATTACATGAAAGTTGAAAAGGTTTGAGAACATCAAAAGTATGAAACAATTGCTTGGCTTGTCATCGGGGTTGTGCATGATTTAAGTACTTTGTGTGATGAAGATGGAGCATAGCCAGACTATATGATTTTGTAGGGATAACTTTCTTTGGCCATGTTATTTTGAGAAGACATGATTGCTTTATTAGTATGCTTGAAGTATTATTGTTTTTATGTCAATATTAAACTTTTGTTTTGAATCTTATGGATCTGAACATTCATGCCACAATAAAGAAAATTACATGGATAAGTATGTTAGGTAGCATTCCACATCAAAAATTCTGTTTTTATCATTTACCTACTCGAGGACGAGCAGGAATTAAGCTTGGGGATGCTTGATACGTCTCCAATGTATCTATAATTTTTAATTGTTCCATGCTATTATATTATCTGTTTTGGATGTTTTATATGCATTAATATGTTATTTTATATTATTTTTGGGACTAACCTATTAACCTAGAGCCCAGTGCCAGTTTCTTTTTTTTCCTTGTTTTTGAGCCACGCAGAAAAGGAATACGAAACAGAGTCCAAACGGAATAAAACTTCACGATGATTTTTCTTGGACCAGAAGACACCCAGGGGACTTGGAGTCCAAGTCAGAAGAGCCATGAGGCGGCGACAAGGGTGGAGGGTACGCCCTGGGGGGGCGCCCCCTGCCTTGTGGGCCCCTCGGAACTCCTCTGACCTAGCCCTTCCTCCTATATATTCACATATATTCTAGAACCACCTGAGGCATCCATGAAAACACTTTTCCACCGCCGCAACCTTCTGTTCCGGTGAGATCCCATCTTGGGGCCTTTTCCGGCATCCCGCTGGAGGGGGAATCGATCACGGAGGGCTTTTACATCAACTCCATTACCCTTCCGATGATGCGTGAGTAGTTTACCTCAGACCTACGGGTCCATAGCTAGTAGCTAGATGGCTTCTTCTCTCTCTTTGATTCTCAATACAACATTCTCCTTGATGTTCTTGGAGATCTATCCGATGTAATCTTCTTTTGTGGTGTGTTTGTCGAGATCCGATGAATTGTGGATTTATGATCAGCTTATCTATGAATATTATTTGAATCTTCTCTGAATTCTTTTATGCATGATTTAATATCTTTGTATTTCTCTTTGAATTATCGGTTTGGTTTGGCCAACTAGATTGGTTTTTCTTGCAATGGAAGATGTGCTTAGCTTTGGGTTCAATCTTGCATGATTTCACCCATTGACAAAGTAGGGGTAGCGAGACACGTATTGCATTGTTGCCATCGAGGATAAAAAGATGGGGTTTTCATCATATTGCTTGAGTTAATTCCTCTACATCATGTCATCTTACTTAAGGCGTTACTCCGTTCTTTATGAACTTAATACTCTAGATGCATGCTGGACAGCGGTCGATGTGTGGAGTAATAGTAGTAGATGCAGGCAGGAGTCGGTCTTCTTGACACGGACGTGATGCCTATATGCATAATCATTGCCTTGGATATCGTCATAACTTTGCGTTTTTCTATCAATTGCTCGACAGTAATTTGTTCACCCATCATATTATTTGTCTTCATGAGAGAAGCCTCTAGTGAAACCTATGGCCCCCGGGTCTATTTTCCATCATATTACTTCCCGATCTACTATTTTGCAATATTTTATTTTCAGATCTATATACCAAAAAACCCAAAAAATATTTTATCTTTTGTTTATCTATCTCTATCAGATCTCAGTTTTGCAATTGACCGTGAAGGGATTGACAACCCCTTTATCGCGTTGGGTGCAAGTGTTTGATTGTTTGTGTAGGTGTTGGTGATTTGTGCATTCTTCTCCTACTGGATTGATACCTTGGTTCTTAACTGAGGGAAATACTTACCTCTACTGTGCTGCATCACCCTTTCCTCTTCAAGGGAAAAACCAACGCAAGCTCAAGAAGTAGCACTTCCTCTTGAAGATCCATTTATTTTCAATGGCCTGCCGATCATCGGGCAAGTCCACCAAAGTCCATACTTTGTTCTCATACATGGATCATATCTCAGATTTCATGGCCTCAAGCCATTTATCGGAATCTAGGCTCATCATAGCTTCTTCATAGTTCGTAGATTCACCCTTGTCTAACAACATGACTTCCAGGACAGGATTACCGTACCACTCTGGTGCGGAACATGTTCTGGTCGACCTACGAAGTTCAGTAGTAACTTGATCCGAAGTTTCATGATCATTATCATTAGCTTCCTCTCTAGTCGGTGTAGGCATCATGGGAACGGTTTTCTCTGATGTGCTACTTTCCAATTCGAGAGTAGGTACAATTATCTCATCAAGTTCTACTTTCCTCCCACTCACTTCTTTCGAGAGAAACTCCTTCTCTAGAAAGGACCCATTTTTAGCAACAAAGATCTTGCCTTCAGATCTGTGGTAGAAGGTGTACCCAATAGTTTCTTTAGGGTATCCTATGAAGACGCACTTCTCCGATTTGGGTTTGAGCTTACCAGGCTGAAGCCTTTTGACATAAGCATCACATCCCCAAACTTTAAGAAACGACAACTTAGGTTTCTTGCCAAACCATAGTTCATACGGTGTCGTCTCAACGGATTTAGACAGTGCCCTATTTAATGTGAATGCGGTTGTCTCTAATGCATAACCCCAAAATGATAAAGGCAAATCGGTAAGAGACATCATAGAACGCACCATATCTAATAAAGTACAGTTATGATGTTCGGACACACCATTACGCTATGGTGTTCCAGGTGGCGTGAGTTGTGAAACAATTCCACATTGTTTTAAATGAAGGCCAAACGTGTAACTCAAATATTCGCCTCCGCGATCAGATCATAGAAACTTTATTTTCTTGTTGCGGTGATTCTCCACTTCACTCTGAAATTCCTTGAACTTTTCAAATGTTTCAGATTTATGTTTCGTCAAGTAGATATATCCATACCTACTTAAATCATCTGTGAAGGTCAGAAAATAATGATACCCACCGCGTGCTTCAACACTCATCGGACCGCATACATCGTTATGTATTATTTCCAATAAGTCATTAGCTCGCTCCATTGTTCCGGAGAACGGAGTTTTAGTCATCTTACCCATGAGGCATGGTTTGCAAGTATCAAATGATTCATAATCAAGTGATTCCAAAAGTCCATCCGCATGGAGTTTCTTCATGCGCTTTACACCAATATGACCTAAACGGCAGTGCCACAAGTATGTTGCACTATCATTATCAACTTTGCATCTTTTGGCATCAATATTATGAATATGTGTATCACTACGATCAAGATTCAACAAGAATAGACCATTCATCAAAGGTCCATGACCATAAAAGATATTACTCATATAAATAGAACAGCCATTATTCTCTGACTTAAATGAATAATCGTCTCACATTAAACATGATCCAGATATAATGTTCATGCTCAACGCTGGCACCAAATAACAATTATTGAGGTCTAAAACTAATCCCGAAGGTAGATGTAGAGGTAGCGTGCCGACGACGATCACATCGACCTTGGAACCATTCCCGACACGCATCGTCACCTTGTCCTTAGCCAATCTTCGTTTATTCCACAGCTCTTGTTTCGAGTTACAAATATGAGCAACTAAACCAGTATCAAATACCCAGGCGCTACTATGAGCATTAGTAAGGAACACATCAATAACATGTATATCAAATATACCTTTGTTCACTTTGCCATCCTTCTTATCCGCCAAGTATTTGGGGCAGTTCCGCTTACAGTGACCATTCCCTTTGCAGTAGAAGCACTCAGTTTCAGGCTTGGATCTAGCTTTGGGCTTCTTCACGGGAGCGGCAACTTGCTTGCCATTCTTTATGAAGTTCCCTTTCTTCCCCTTGCCCTTTTTCTTGAAACTAGTGGTCTTGTTAACCATCAACACTTGATGCTCCTTCTTGATTTCTACCTCCGCGACCTTAAGCATTGTGAAGAGCTCGGAAATCATTTTCGTCATCCCTTGCATATTATAGTTCATCACGAAGCCTTTGTAGCTTGGTGGCAGTGACTGAAGAACTTTGTCAATAACACTCTCAACTGAAAGATCAATTCCCAGCTGAGTCAAGTGGTTATGATACCCATACATTTTGAGTATGTGTTCACTGACAGAACTGTTCTCCTCCATCTTGCAGCTATAGAACTTGTTGGAGACTTCATATCTCTCAACCCGGGCATTAGCTTGAAATATCAACTTCTGCTCTTGGAACATCTCATATGCTCCATGGCGTTCAAAACTTCTTTGAAGTCTTGGATCTAAGCCGTAAAGCATGGCACACTGAACTATTGAGTAGTCATCAGATCGAGCCTGCCAGACGTTCATAACATCTGCAGTAGCTCCTGCAGCAGGTCTGTCACCTAGCGGTGCATCAAGGACATAATTCTTCTGTGCAACAATGAGGATAATCCTCAAGTTACGGACCCAGTCCGTGTAGTAGCTACCATCATCTTTCAACTTAGCTTTCTCTAGGAACGCATTAAAATTCAAGGGAACGGTAGCACGAGCCATTAAGACTAAATTCATGATAAATTAAGTTCAATTAATCAAATTACTAATGAACTCCCACTTAAATTAACATCCCTCAAGTTATCTAAGTGATACATGATCCAAATCAACTAACCCATGTCCGATCTTCACGTGAGATGGGGTAGTCATCAATGGTGAACATCTCTATGTTGATCATATCTACTATATGACTCACGTTCGATCTTTCGGTCTCCAGTGTTCTGAGACCATGTCTGTACATGCTAGGCTCGTCAAGTTTAACCCAAGTATTCTGCATGTGCAAAACTGGCTTACACCCGTTGTATGTGAACGTAGAGTCTATCACACCCGATCATCACGAGGTGCTCCGAAACGACGAACTTTACCAACGGTGCATACTCAGGGAGAACACTTTTATCTTGAAATTAAGTGAAGGGATCATCTTATAATGCTACCGCCGTACTGAGTAAAATAAGATGCATAAAGGATAAACATCACATGCAATCAAAAATATGTGACATGATATGGCCATCATCATCTTGTGCTTTTGATCTCCATCTCGAAAGCATCGTCGTGATCTCCATTATCATCGGCGCGACACCTTGATCTCCATCGTTGCGTCGGGGTCGTCTCACCAACTATTGCTTCTACAGCTATTGCTAACGCATAGCGATAAAGTAAAGCAATTACATGGCGTTTAGTGATTGACACGCAGGTCATACAATAATTAAAGACAACCCTAAGGCTCCTGCCGGTTGTTGTACTCATCGACATGCAAGTCGTGAACTTATTACAAAACATGATCATCTCATACATCAACATATATCACATCATATCTTGACCATATCACATCACAACATGCCCTGCAAAACAAGTTAGACGTCCTCTACTTTGTTGTTGCAAGTTTTACGTGGCTGCTACGGGCAACTAGCAAGAACCATTCTTAACTACGCAAAACCACAACGGTGATTATCAAGTTTGTTGTTTTAACCTTCTTCAAGGACCGGCCGTAGCCAAATTCGATTCAACTAAAGTAGGAGAAACAGACACCAGCCAGCCACCTTTATGCAAAACAAGTTGCATGTCAGTCGGTGGAACCGCTCCCATGTGCGTGGACATGTAAGGTTGGTCCGGGCCGCTTCATCCCACAATACTGCCGAATCAAAATAAGACGTTGGAGGTAAGCAGTATGAACATCACCGCCCACAACTTCTTTGTGTTCTACTCGTGCATATCATCTACGCATAGACCTGGCTCATGATGCCACTTTTGGGGAACGTTGCATGGAAAAAAAAATCTATGCACATGCAAGATCTATCCATGGAGATGCATAGCTACGAGAGGGGAGAGTATGTCTATGATACGTCTCCAACGTATCTATAATTTTTTATTGTTCCATGCTATTATATTATCTGTTTTGGATGTTTTATATGCATTAATATGCTATTTTATATGATTTTTGGGACTAACCTATTAACCTAGAGCCCAGTGCCAGTTTCTGTTTTTTCCTTGTTTTAGAGTTTTGCAGAAAAGGAAAACCAAACGGAGTCCAAACGGAATAAAACTTTCGCGATGATTTTTCTTGGACCAGAAAACACCCGGGAGAGCAAGTCGAAAGAGCCGCGAGGCGGCCACAAGCGTGGAGGGCGCGCCCAGGGGCGTAGGGCGCGCCCCCCGACCTTGTGGGCCCCTCGTAGCCCCTCTGACCTAGATCCTTCACCTATATATACTCTTATACCCCAAAAACATCCGGGGGAGCAAAAAAATCACTTTTCCACCACCGCAACCTTCTGTACCCGTGAGATCCCATCTTGGGGCCTTTTCCGGCGTCCTGTCGAAGGGGGATTCGATCACGGAGGGCTTCTACATCAACACCATTACCTCTCCGATGAAGCGTGAGTAGTTTACTTCAGACCTACGGGTCCATAGCTAGTAGCTAGATGGCTTCTTCTCTCTCTTTGATTCGCAATACAAAGTTCTCCTCGATGTTCTTGGAGATCGATTCGATGTAATACTCTTTTGCGGTGTGTTTGCCGAGATCCGATGAATTGTGGATTTATGATCAGCTTATCTATGAATATTATTTGAATCTTCCGTGAATTCTTATATGCATGATTTGATATCTTTGCAAGTCTCTTCGAACTATCGATTTGGTTTGGCCAACTAGATTGGTTTTTCTTGCAATGGGAGAAGTGCTTAGCTTTGGGTTCAATCTTGCGGTGTCCTTTCCCAGTGACAGTAGGGGCAGCAAGGCACGTATTGTATTGTTGCCATCGAGGATAAAAAGATGGGGTTTTCATCATATTGCTTGAGTTTATCCCACTACATCATGTCATCTTACTTAATGCATTACTCTGTTCTTATGAACTTAATACTCTAGATGCAGGCAGGAGTCGGTCGATGTGTGGACTAATAGTAGTAGATGCAGAATCATTTCGGTCTACTTGACACGGACGTGATGCCTATATTCATGATCATTGCCTTAGATATTGTCATAACTTTGCGCTTTTCTATCAATTGCTCGGTAGTAATTTGTTTACCCACCGTAATAATTTCTATCTTGAGAGAAGCCTCTAGTGAAACCTATGGCCCCCGGGTCTATTTTCCATCATATAAGTTTCCGATCTACAATTTCCGTTTCCTATTTCTTTTACTTTGCAATCTTTACTTTCCGTTCCATAAACCAAAAATACCAAAAATATTACTTTACCGTTTATCATCTCTATCAGATCTCACGTTGCAAATAATCGTTAAGGGATTGACAACCCCTTTATCGCGTTGGGTGCAAGGTTGGTGTTTGTTTGTGCAGGTATTCGGTGACTTGAGCGTTGTCTCCTACTGGATTGATACCTTGGTTCTCAAAAGCTGAGGTAAATACTTACTCTACTTTGCTGCGTCACCCTTTCCTCTTCAAGGGAAAAACCAACGCAAGCTCAAGAAGTAGCAGGAAGAATTTCTGGCACCGTTGCCGGGGAGGTTTACGCCAGGTCAAGTCAAGATTTGATCTCCCGTCAACTTGCCAATTTCTGGCGCCGTTGTCGGGGAGATCTACGCCAAGCCAAGACATACCAAGTACCCATCATAAACTCTCATCCCTCGCATTATATTATTTGCCATTCGCCTCTCGTTTTCCTCTCCCCCACTTCTAAAATGATTTTTGAAAAGATTCGCCTTTTCTTTGCTCCTCTTTCGTTCGTCTTCTTCGTTTGCTTTTTGCGTGCTCGTGTGTTGGATTGCTTGCTTTGTCATGATAACTCAAGAGAATACCAAATTGTGTGATTTTTCCAACACCAATAATAATGATTTTATTAGTACTCCGATTGCTCCCGCTACTAATGCGGAATCTTGTGAAATTAATACCGCTTTGCTGAATCTTGTTATGAAAATCCATTTTCTGGCCTTCCCAATGAAGATGCCGCATCCCATCTTATTAATTTCGTTGATTTGTGTGATATGCAAAAGAAAAAAGATGTGGATAATGATATTGTCAAGTTGAAGTTATTTCCGTTCTCACTTCGAGATCGTGCTAAAACTTGGTTTTCATCTTTGCCTAAAAATAGTATTGATTCATGGAATAAGTGTAAAGATGCTTTTAGTTCCAAGTATTTTCCTCCCTCTAAGATCATCTCCCTTAGGAACGACATTATGAATTTTAAGCAACTTGATCATGAACATGTTGCACAATCTTGGGAGAGGATGAAATTGATGATACGAAATTGCCCTACTCATGGTTTGAATTTATGGATGATTATACAAAAAAATTATGCCGGATTGAATTTTGCTTCTAGAAATCTTTTAGATTCGGCCGCGAGAGGTACTTTTATGGAAATTATATTAGGAGAAGCTACTAAACTCCTAGATAATATTATGGTCAATTATTCTCAATGGCATACCGAAAGATCTTCAACTAGTAAAAAAGTGCATGCGATTGAAGAAATCAATGTTTTGAGTGGAAAGATGGATGAACTTATGAAATTATTTGCTAATAAGAGTGCTCCTATTGATCCTAATGATATGCCTTTGTCTACTTTGATTGAAAACAATAACAAATCCATGGATGTGAATTTTGTTGGTAGGAACAATTTTGGTAATAACGCGTATAGAAGTAATTTTAATCCTAGGCTGTTTCCTAGTAATTCCTCTAATAATTATGGTAATTTCTACAACAATTCTTATGGAAATTATAATAAGATACCCTCTGAATTTGAGAATAGTGTTAAAGAATTTATAAGTTCTTAAAAGAATTTCAATGCTTTGATTGAAGAAAAATTGCTTAAGATTGATGATTTGGCTAGGAATGTGGATAGAATTTCTCTTGATGTTGATTCTTTGAAACTTAGATCTATTCCACCTAAGCATGATATCAATGAGTCTCTCAAATCCATGAGAATTTCCATTGATGAGTGCAAAGAAAGAACCACTAAGATGCGCACTAAAAAAGATTGGTTCATAAAAACGTGTTCTTCTAGTTTCCGTGAGAATAAAGATGAAGATTTTAAAGTGATTGATGCGACTCCTATTGAATCTTTGTTTTCCAATGTAAATCTTGATAAAGATGGGACTGGAGATGAGTCAACTTTAGTTAGAAGGCGTCCCAATGATTCGGAGTTTTTAGATCTTGATGCAAAAATTGATAAAAGTGGGATTGGAGAGGTCAAAACTTTAGATAGCAATGAACCCACTATTTTGGATTTCAAGGACTTTAATTATGATAATTTCTCTTTAATATATTCTATTTCCTTGTTGCAATCCATGTTGAATTCTCCTCATGCTTATAATCAAACAATGCTTTTACTAAACATATCGTTGATGCTATGATGCAATCTTATGAAGAAAAAATTAATTTGGAAGTTTCTATTCCTAGAAAACTTTATGATGAGTGGGAACCTACTATTAAGATTAATATTAAAGATTATGAATGCTATGCTTTGTGTGATTTGGGTGCTAGTGTTTCCACGATTCCGAAAACTATATGTGATGTGTTAGGTTTCCGTTAATGTGATGATTGTTCCTTAAATTTGCATCTTGCGGACTCCACTATTAAGAAACCTATGGGAAGAATTAATGATGTTCTTATTGTTGCAAATAGGAATTATGTGCCCGTAGATTTCATTGTTCTTGATATAGATTACAATCCTACATGTCCTATTATTCTTGGTAGACCTTTCCTTAGAACGATTGGTGCAATTATTGATATGAAAGAAGGAAATATTAGATTCCAATTTCCATTAAGGAAAGGCATAGAACACTTCCCTAGAAAGAATATGAGAGCCACGTATGGATTGCATGCCAAAGATGATAATACTTAGATCTATTCGTGTTTTATGCCTAGCTAAGGGCGTTAAACAATAGCGCTTGTTGGAAGGCAACCCAATTTTATTTTTGTTTTTGCTTTTTAGGTTCTGTTTTGCAATGAATATTTCATCTAGCCTCTGGTTAGATGTGTTTTTGAGTTTTAATTAGTGTTTGTGCCAAGTAAGACCTTTGGGATGGCTTACGGTGATAGTTGATTTGATCCTGCTGAAAAACAGAAACTTTTGCGTCGAGTCCCAGAATTGTTGAAATTCACTGGAGCATGGAATAACTCTGAATTTTTTACACAAGATTTATATACGAATTTAATATGTTGTCCTAATTTTTCAGAATTTTTGGAGTTACTAAAGTATTAGAACAATTTAGATCTTCGCAGACTGTTCTGTTTTTGACAGATTCTGTTTTTTATGTGTTGTTTGCTTATTTTGATGAATCTATGGCTAGTATCGGGGGGTATGAACCATGGAAAAGTTTGAATACAGTAGATATTACACCAATATAAATAAATAATGAGTTCACAACAGTACCAAAAGTGGTGATTTATTTTCTTATACTAACGGAGCTTATGAGAATTTCTGTCGAGTTTTGTGTTGTGAAGTTTTCAAGTTTTGGGTAAGGATTTGATAGACTATGGAATAAGGAGTGTCAAGAGCCTAAGCTTGGGGATGCCCAAGGCACCCCAAGGTAATATTCAAGGATGTCAAAAAGCCTAAGCTTGGGGATGCCCCGGGAAGGCATCCCCTCTTTCATCTTCGTCTATCGGTAACTTTATTTGAGGCTATATTTTTATTCACCACATGATATGTGTTTTGCTTGGAGCGTCTTGTATGATTTGAGTCTTTACTTTTTAGTTTGCCACAATCATCCTTGCTGTACACACCTTTTGAGAGAGAGACGCATGAATCATGATTTATTAGAATGCTCTATGTGCTTCACTTATATTTTTTGAGCTAGGCAAATTTGCTCTAGTGCTTCACTTATATCTTTTTAGAGCACGGCGGTGATTTTATTTTATAGAAATTGATGAACTCTCGCACTTCACTTATATTATTTTGAGAGTCTTTCTAAACAGCATGGTAATTTTCTTTGGTTATAAAACTAGTCCTAATATGATAGGCATCCAAGAGGGATATAATAAAAACTTTCATATATAGTGCATTGAATACTATGAGAAGTTTGATTCCTTATGATTGTTTTGAGATATGAAGATGGTGATATTAGAGTCATGCTAGTGAATAGTTGTGAATTTGAGAAATACTTGTGTTAAAGTTTGTGAGTCCCGTAGCATGCACGTATGGTGAACCGTTATGTGATAAAGTCGGAGAATGATTTATTTTTTGATTGTCTTCCTTATGAGTGGCGGTCGGGGACGAGCGATGGTCTTTTCCTACCAATCTATCCCCCTAGGAGCATGCGTGTAGTACTTTGTTTCGATGACTAATAGATTTTTGCAATAAATATATGAGTTCTTTATGACTAATGTTGAGTCCATGGACTATACGCACTCTCACCTCTCCGCCATTGCTAGCCTCTCTTGTACCACGCAACTTTCGCCGATGCCATAAACCCACCACATATCCTTCCTCAAAACAGCCACCATACCTACCTATTATGGCATTTCCATAGCCATTCCGAGATATATTGCCATGCAACTTTCCACCGTTCCGTTATTATGACACGCTTCATCATTGTCATATTGCTTTGCATGATCATGTAGTTGACATCGTATTTGTGGCAAAGCCACCGTTCATCACATTTTTATACATGTCGCTCTTGATTCATTGCACATCCCAGTACACCGCCGGAGGCATTCATATAGAGTCATATCTTGTTCTAGCATCGAGTTGTAAATTTTGAGTTGTAAGTAAATAAAAGTGTGATGGTCTTCATTATTAGAGCATTGTCCCATGTGAGGAAAGGATGATGGAGACTATGATTCCCCCACAAGTCGGGATGAGACTCCGGACAAAAAAAAAGAAGAGGCCAAAAAAAATGAAAGAAGACCCATAAAAAAATGAGAGAAAAGAGAGAAGGGACAATGTTACTATCCTCTTTGCCACACTTGTGCTTCAAAGTAGCACCATGATCTTTATGATAGTGAGTCTCCTATGATATCACTTTCATATACTAGTGGGAATTCTTCATTATAGAACTTGGCTTGTATATTCCAATGATGGGCTTCCTCAAATTGCCCTAGGTCTTCGTGAGCAAGCAAGTTGGATGCACACCCACTTAGTTTTCTTTTTGAGCTTTCATAAACTTATAGCTCTAGTGCATCCGTTGCATGGCAATCCCTACTCACTCACATTGATATCTATTAATGGGCATCTCCATAGCCCGTTGATACGCCTAGTTGATGTGAGACTATCTCCTCTTTTTTGTCTTCTCCACAACCACCGTCTATTCCACCTACAGTGGTATGTCCATGGCTCACGCTCAGGGGCTCACGCTCATGTATTGCGTGAAAGTTGAAAAAGTTTGAGAATGTCAAAAGTATGAAACAATTGCTTGGCTTGTCATCGGGGTTGTGCATGATTTAAATATTTTGTGTGATGAAGATGGAGCATAGCCAGACCATATGATTTTGTAGGGATAAGCTTTCTTTGGCCATGTTATTTTGAGAAGACATAATTATTTTGTTAGTATGCTTGAAGTATTATTGTTTTATATGCATTAATATGCTATTTTATATGATTTTTGGGACTAACATATTTACCTAGAGCCCAGTGCCAGTTAATGTTTTTTCCTTGTTTTAGAGTTTTGCAGAAAAGGAATACAAAATGGAGTCCAAACGGAATAAAACTTTCGCGATGATTTTTCTTGGACCAGAAGACACCTAGGAGACTTGGAGTGCAAGTCGGAAGAGCCGCGAGGCGGCCACAAGGGTGGAGGGCGCGCCCAGGGGGTAGGGCGCGCCGCCAACCTTGTGGGCCCCTCGTAGCCCCTCTGACCAAGATCTTTTGCCTATATATACTCTTATACCCCAAAAACATCCAGGGGAGCAAAAAAACCACTTTTCCACCGCCGCAACCTTCTGTACCTGTGAGATCCCATCTTGGGGCCTTTTCCGACGTCCTGCCGGAGGGGGATTCGATCACGGAGGGCTTCTACATCAACACCATTGCCTCTCCGATGAAGCGTGAGTAGTTTACTTCAGACCTACGGGTCCATAGCTAGTAGCTAGATGGCTTCTTCTCTCTCTTTGATTCTCAATACAAAGTTCTCCTCGATGTTCTTGGATATCTATTCGATGTAATACTCTTTTGCGATGTGTTTGCCGAGATCCGATGAATTGTGGATTTATGATTAGCTTATCTATGAATATTATTTGAATCTTCTCTGAATTCTTATATGCATGATTTGATATCTTTGCAAGTCTCTTCAAACTATCGATTTGGTTTGGCCAACTAGATTGGTTTTTCTTGCAATGGGAGAAGTGCTTAGCTTTGGGTTCAATCTTGCGGTGTCCTTTCCCAGTGACAGTAGGGGCAGCAAGGCACGTATTGTATTGTTGCCATCGAGGATAAAAAGATGGGGTTTTCGTCATATTGCTTGAGTTTATCCCGCTACATCATGTCATTTTACTTTATGCATTACTCTGTTCTTATGAACTTAATACTCTAGATGCAGGCAGGAGTCGGTCGATGTGTGGAGTAATAGTAGTAGATGCAGAATCGTTTCGGTCTACTTGACACGGACGTGATGCCTATATTCATGATCATTGCCTTAGATATCGTCATAACTTTGCGCTTTTCTATCAATTGCTCGGCAGTAATTTGTTTACCCACCGTAATAATTTCTATCTTGACAGAAGCCTCTAGTGAAACCTATGGCCCCCGGGTCTATTTTCCATCATATAAGTTTCCGATCTACAATTTCCGTTTCCTATTTCTTTTACTTTGCAATCTTTACTTTCCGTTCCATAAACCAAAAATATTACTTTACCGTTTATCATCTCTATCATATCTCACGTTGCAAATAACCGTTAAGGGATTGACAACCCCTTTATCGCGTTGGGTGCAAGGTTGGTGTTTGTTTGTGCAGGTATTCGGTGACTTGAGCGTTGTCTCCTACTGGATTGATACCTTGGTTCTCAAAAGCTGAGGGAAATACTTACTCTACTTTGCTGCATCACCCTTTACTCTTCAAGGGAAAAACCAACGCAAGCTCAAGAAGTAGCAGTCTACGTACCCTCGTAGACTGTAAAGTGGAAGCGTTTATCAATGCGGTTGATGTAGTCGTACACCTTCATGATCCGCCCGATCAAGTACCGAACGCACGGCACCTCCGCGTTCAGCACACATTCAGCTCGAGGATGTCCTCGCCTTCTTGATCCAGCAAATTGGGTGAGGTAGTAGATGAGTTCCGGCAGCACGACAGCGTGGTGACGGTGGTGGTGCAACTATCTCCGCAGGGCTTCGCCGACCACTACGAAAATTATGACCGAGGACGAACTAGAGGGAGAGGGGCGCCGCACACGGCTTGGGAATCATGGTGTGTGTTGCCTCTCTCCCTCCTCACATATATATAGGTGGAGGGGGGAGAGGAGGCAGCCCTAGGGCGCCCCTAAGTGGCCGGCGGCTGCCCTAGGCGCCTGCCTAGCCGCGCCCCCCTTCCATATATGAACATGGGGGGAAGGAAAGGGGGGCTGGCTAGCTTAGGGCGCCTCCCCCTTCCTTCCCTACCTTCCTTGGTGCGTGGGCAAGGGTGGAGGCGTGTGCCAGCCCCCTTGTGGGCTGGTGTGCTTCCCCCCTTTGGCCCATAAGGCCCACCACTTACTTGTGGCCTCCCGGAACCCCTTCCAGCACTGCGATGAATACCCGCTATATTCCGAAACCTTTCCGGTGACCAAATAGCATCGTCCTATATATCAATCTTTACCTCCGGACTATTCCGGAGCTCCTCGTCATGTCCATGATCTTATCCGGGACTCCAAACAACATTCAGTCATCAACTCACATAACTCATATAGTACTATATCGTCAACGAACGTGAAGCGTGCGGACCCTACGGGTTCGAGAATGATGTAGACATGACCGAGACGCCTCTCCAGTCAATAACCAATAGCAGGACCTGGATGCCCATATTGGTTCCTACATATTCTACGAAGATCTCTATCGGTCAAACCTTTATGACAACATACGTAATTCCCTTCGTCTGTCGGTATGTTACTTGCCCGAGATTCGATCGTCGGTATCTCCATACCTAGTTCAATCTCGTTACCGGCAAGTCTCTTTACTCGTTCTGTAATACATCATCTCGTAACTAACTCCTTAGTCACTTTGCTTGCAAGCTTCTTGTGATGTGTATTACCGAGAGGGCCCAGAGATACCTCTCCGATACACGGAGTGACAAATTCCAATCTCGATCTATGCCAACTCAACAGACACCTTCGGATATACCTGTAGAGCATCTTTATGATCACCCAGTTACGTTGTGACGTTTGATAGCACACAAGGTATTCCTCCGGTATCCGGGAGTTGCATGATCTCATGGTCGAAGGAATATGTATTTGACATTAAGAAAGAAGTAGCAATAAACTGAATGATCATATGCTAAGCTAACGGATGGGTCTTGTTCATCACATCATTCTCCTAATGATGTGAACCCGTTATCAAGTGACAACACATGTCCATGGTTAGGAAACATTAACCATCTTTGATCAACGCGCTAGTCTAGTAGAGGCACACTAGGGACACGGTATTTGTTTATGTATCCACACATGTATTTAAGTTTCCGATCAATACAATTCTAGAATGAATAATAAACCTTTATCATGAATAAGGAAATATAATAATAACAACTTTATTATTGCCTCTAGGGCATATTTCCATCAGTTCCCGCTCTACGTCATAAGAAGATCATGTCTGCTACAGAATAGAGGCGGATCTTAGATGTGAAGCTTGTTCCATATGCTACTGAATGGAGATGGTCATATGCTCTACCAATTGAACGCAACAACATCACCACAAATAATTCTTTTGTTTGTTCCGTTGCTCCTCAGATCGTGCCTCGGGAGGAAGTGAATCCCACGTTCAGAACACCTTGTGATTACTTCTACCTAGGCCAGCAGAATGAAAGTTTGAAGGCTGCACCATCAAGTTAATTTTAGTTTTGGCCTAGAAATCATACATGCAAGTATACGTAAGTGTGTCCATTTTATTTGCTTTCCATAGTTTATTCAGATTTGGTAGTTTCCTTTTTTGTTTGTTACGTACAATTTTTTAACAGACGAGGAGTCCTCATTGTTTCCTAGTTCAGGTCGGGCTTGGCCCATATTAGTGCACCACCTATATAAAGCAATAGGTGCAGCGTCGTCTAGGAGGTTTTGGTGAGGAAGAAAACTCAGTAACTGCATCTGATGGACGCACATTTGTACTACAACGTCCCTGTCTAGGGTTTGATAATTGCATGTGTTTCGACAGCATCGATCGCCAAGGCACAAGTTTCATTTGATTCTTGATCAACAAGGGTCGATCTAGTTTCCCGTTCTTCTCCATCTACTTCTGCTAGTGCTTATTATCGCTAATTACTTCACCGCAGTCGCCGCCGCTAATCGTAATTAGCTTAATCCCTCTATCTATCCTAGTACTACAACTACCACGTACACATCTTCTACTACTTTCCGATCTCTACAATCCATCCATCCATCAAGGCTAGCTACTAGTTCTTTTGCACGTACACTTCTTCTTCTTCCAAAAAATATTTCTTCTAGCTGTTTGCACGAGTGAAAGATCAGGGCCACTACATAAGATCGTTTCAAAGCTATTTGAGCCGTATCAGCTGGTATCAGAGAGCGTCAGGTTTATCACTGCGCGTGATGTCAACCGCAAGCAAGCGTGTCGAGGATGAGTTGTAGGAGGATGACGGGCCGCCGCAATATGGTCCCGATCTGGACCCAGGTGTCCGTGCTATGTTCAAGGCCACATACTAGCACTTCGACAACCGCATGAAGGCCCTCGATGAGACGGTGACCGATGGGTTCCAGGCCATGCAGGCAGCCCTCCGTCGCCTACAGGCAAGGGCACCCAGCGTGGCTGCCCCAGCGAGGGAACAACATGCACTGCAGCACCGAGCACCTCTACATGTCCATGACGCGGACGTTGCCAACGACGACAATGATGCTGAGTCCGAGGATGGTTCTGATGCTCGCGGTGACTTGCCTCACCGACCACGACATGATGCGCGTCCCCGTGATGATGGACCAAGGCGGCGGCGCGATGAGGACGAGGACGGAGGTATTGGTAGAATAAAAATTACTATACCTTCGTTCATAGGCAAGGCCGGTCCCGAGGAGTATCTTGAGTGGGAGATGCGTGTGGAGCATATTTTTGATAACCACCACTACTCCGAGGAGCGGAAGATTCGTTTTTCTTCTCTTGAGTTTTCAGGTTATGCATTAATTTGGTGGGATCAACTCAACCGCAATGACGCACGACTAGAATCATGGCGTGAGATGAAGCGTACAATGCGCGCTCGCTTTGTGCCAGCTTATTTTCAGAAGGAGCAACACACAAAGCTTCGACAACTTGTTCAAGGAGCCATGGCGGTGGATGAGTATTACCAATGGATGCAAGTTCTGATGATCAGAACTAATGTGCATGAGTCTAATGATGCAACCATGACATGTTCTTTGAGGGGCTGAATGAAGACATACGTGACCGTGTTGATTTGATGCAGTATAATGATATGTAAGAGCTTCTTCATCAAGCAGAGCGTGTCGAACAGTGGGTCAAAGCAAAGCAAGTTTCCAAAGGTCGCACCAATTTCAGCATGGGGCGACGTTCCTATTCACATGATGATGATAATGTCAAGCCAGTTTCATCCTATAGGTCAGCTGCCACCGATCACAAGGAGATGAGCAAAGAACCTATGGCCGTGAGAAAGTGGCTTCAAGGGCAAAATCTAGTGCACAGTCTGTTATGCATACTAGTGAGATTGTGTGTTACACATGTGGAGGTAGGGGACACAAACGCATTGATTGACTGAACAAGAAGAGAGTGCTCCTTGTTAATGATGGATATGTTTCCGAAGACAAAACTGACTTAGAGTCTGATGATCCCAAACAAGGGGAAAGTGTATCAAATCCTATCAAGTGCTATCCTTTGGATTATGATCTGCCATGCATCATGCTGCAGCGAGCTAAACAGGATCAAATTCCAAGCGCGGGACAGCGGTGGAAAAATTTTCAGTCACAATGCCGAATCAACAACAAGTGTTGCAAGTTGATTATTGATGGAGGGAGCTACACCAACATCTTAAGCAAGCAGGCGGTGGATGCTTTAGGATTGAAGATGTGGCCACATCCGCAGCCACATTGCATTGAGTGGTTGTACAACTCCGGACATCTGAAGGTGACTCATAAGGTATGCGTAAAGTTCAATATTGGCACATATTATGATGAGGTGATTTGCGATGTTGTGCCAATGGATGTGTGTCAGTTGCTATTGGGTCGTCCGTGGCAATATAATCACAATGCTATACATGAGGGGAGATCCAACACTTATGTGCTTCGAGATGTTGGCATCAAACGTGTACTGTAGCCCATGGGTAACAATGCTATCAAGATTGATCATGCGTTTGTACACAAGGAGCTTTTGAAGAGTGCCCCGACACCGAGAACGGTTTCGCTTAAAGGAGGAGAGGATGATACGGTCACCGCAGGTACTCTTGTCGTTCCTCCATTATTGTCAAGTAAAACATCTTCCAACCGAGAGACTCGCTATGAAAACAAGATACAAAAGTATGTGGTTCCCGCTCTACGTCATAAGAAGATCATGTGTGCTATAGAACAGAGGGGGATCTTAGGTGTGAAGCCTGTTCCATATGCTACTGAATGGAGATGGTCATATGCTCTACCGATTGATTGCAACAACATCCCCACAAATAATTCTCTTGTTTGTTCCGTTGCTCCTCAGATTGTGCCTATGGAGGAAGGGAATCCCACGTTCAGAACACCTTGTGATTACTTCTACCTAGGCCAGCAGAATGAAAGTTTGAAGGCTGCACCATCAAGTTAATTTTAGTTTTGGCCTAGAAATCATACATACAAGTATACGTACGTGTGTCTGTTTTATTTGCTTTACATAGTTTATTCAGATTTGGTAGTTTCTTTTTTGTTTGCTACGTACAATTTGTAACAGATGAGGAGTCCTCATTGTTTCCTAGTTCAGGTTGGGCTTGGCCCATGTTAGCGCACCACCTATATAAAGCAATAGGTGCAGCGGCGTCTAGGAGGTTTTGGTGAGGAAGAAAACTCAGAAATTGCATCTGATGGATGCGCGTCTGTACTACTGCGTCCCTGTCTAGGGTTTGATAATTGCATGTGTTTCGGCAGCATCGATCGCCAAGGCACAAGTTTCGTTTGATTCTTGATTTGATTCTTGATCTACAAGGGTCGATCTAGCTTCCCGTTCTTCTCCATCTACTTCTGCTAGTGCTTATTATCGCTAATTACTCCGCCGCTGTCGCCGCCGCTAATCTTCATTAGCTTAATCCATCCATCTATCCTAGTACTACAACTACCACGTACACATCTTCTACTACTTTTCGATCTCTAACAATCCATCCATCCATCTAGGCTAGCTACTAGTTCTTTTGCACGTATACTTCTTCTTCCAAAAATTATTTCTTCTAGCTGTTTGTGCGAGTGAAAGATTAGGGCCACTACATAAGATCGTCTCAAAGCTATTTGAGCCGTATCAGACTCATATAATACAAGATGCTCCAAGCAAAACACATATCATATGGTGAATAAAAATATAGCCTCAAATAATTTTACCGATGGATCGTAGACAAAAGATGGGATGCCATTCGGGGCATCCCCAAGCTTAGATGCTTGATTGTCCTTAAATATTACCTTGGGGTTCCTTGGGCATCCTCAAGCTTAGGCTCTTGCCACTCCTTATTCCGTAGTCCATCGAAACTTCACCCAAAACTTGAAAACTTGACAACACAAAACTCAACAGAAAACTCGTGAGATCCGTTAGTGAAACAAAGCAAATAACCACTTTTAGGTACTGTTGTAAACTCATTCCAATTTTATATTGGAGTTATATCTACTATATTCTAACTTCTTCATGGTTCATACACCCCGATACTATCCGTAGATTCATCAAAATAAGCAAACAACACAATGAGAACAGAATCTGTCAAAAACATAACAGTCTGTAGTAATCTGGACTTTAGCCAAACTTCTATAACTCAAAAAATTCTAAATAATTAGGACAACAGAGGCAATTTGTATATCAATCTTGTGTAAAAAATTCAGAATTTTATCACGTTCTGTGAATTTTTAAAATTCCAGCACCGAGCACAAAAGTTTCTGTTTTTGAGCAAAATCAAATCAACTATCACCCAAGATCATCCCAAAGGTCTTATTTGGCTCAAACACTAACTAAAACACTAAAACACAATTATTACAGAAGTAATATTGCATATTTATTCAAGAATAGAAGCAAAAGCAAAAAACATAAAATAAAATTGGGTTGCCTGCCCACAAGTGCTATTGTTTTACGCCCCTAGCTAGGCATATTGTATAGATCTAGGTATTGTCATCTTTGGTATTCAATCCATAAGTAGCCCTCATAATAGATTCATATGACAACTTAATTTTTTTCTTGGAAATTGTTCCATGCCCTTCCTTAATGGAAATTGAAATCTAATGTTTACTTCTTTTATATCAATAATTGCACCAATCATTCTAAGGAAAGGTCTACCAAGAATAATAGGGCATGTAGGATTGTAATCTATATCAAGCACAATAAAATCTATGGGCACATAATTCCTATTTGCAACAATAAGAACATCATTAATCCTTCCCATAGGTTTCTTAATAGTGGGATTCACTAGATGCAAATCCAAAGAACAATCATCAAGTTTACGGAAACCTAATGCATCACATAAAGTTTTTGGAATAGTTGAAATGCTAGCACCCAAATCACACAAAGCATATCACTCGTAATATTTAATATTAATTTTAATAGTAGGTTCCCATTCATCATAAAGCTTTCTAGGGATTGAAACTTTCAACTCAAGTTTTTCTTCAAAAGATTTCATCATAGCATGAACAATATGTTTAGTAAAAGCCTTGTTTTGATTATAAGCATGAAGTGAATTAAGCATGGATTGCAACAAGGAAATACAATCAATCAAAGAACAATTATCATAATTAAAGTCCTTGAAATCCAAAAGAGTGGGTTCATCACTACTTAAAGTTTTGACCTCGCCAATCCCACTTTAATCAATTTTTTCATTAAGATCTTCACCCTTCAAATTATTGGTACGCCTTCTAGCTAAAGTTGACTCATCTCCAGTCCCTTCTTTATCAAGTTTTATATTAGAAAACAAAGATTCAATAGGAGTCACACTAATCACTTTAAGATCTTCATCATTATTATCACGAAAACTAGAAGAACATGCTTTTTCTAGCCAATCTCTCTTAGCACGCATCCTAGCGGTTCTCTCTCTACTTTCATTAATAGAAATTTTAATAGGTTTCGAAGACTCATTAATATAAAGCTTGGGTGGCATAGATCTAATCTTAAAAGAATCAATCTCATGAGAAATCCTATCAACGTTTCTAGCCAAATCATCAATCTTAAACAATTTTTCTTCTACCATAGCATTGAAAATGTTTTGAGAATTAATGAAATCTTTAATATTATTCTCAAGATCAGAGGGTATCTTATTATAATTTTCATAAGAATTGTTGTAGAAATTACCATAATTATTAGAGGAATTACTAGGAAACGGCCTAGGATTAAAATTGCCTCTATACGCATTATTATCAAAGTTGTTCCTACCAACAAAATTCACATCCATAGATTCATTATTATTCTCAATCAAAGTGGACAAAGGCATATCATGAGGATCAATAGGAGAACTCTTACTAGCAATCAATTTCATAAGTTCATCCATCTTTCCACTCAAAGTATTAATTTTTTCAATCGCATGCACTTTTTTACTAGTTTACGATCTTTCGGTATGCCATTGAGAGTAATTTGCCATAATATTATCTAGGAGTTTAGTAGCTTCTCCTAATATGATTTCTATAAAAGTATCACCCGCGGCGGAATCTAAAAGATTTCTAGATGCAAAATTCAATCCAACATAATTTTTTTGTATGATCATCCATAAACTTAAACCATGAGTAGGGCAATTTTCTTATCATCAATTTCATCCTCTCCCAAGAGTATGCAACATGTTCATGATGAAGTTGCTTAAAATTCATTATATCGTTCCTAAGGGAGATGATCTTAGCGGGAGGAAAATACTTGGAAATAAAAACATCTTTACACTTATTCCATGAATCAATACTATTTTTAGGCAAAGATGAAAACCAAGTTTTAGCACGATCTCGTAGTGAGAACTAAAATAGCTTCAATTTAACAATATCATTATCCGCATCTTTTTTCTTTTGCATATCACACAACTCAACGAAAGTATTTAGATGGGATGCAGCATCTTCATTAGGACTACCAGAAAATTGTTCTTTCATAACAAGATTCAACAACGCGGCATTAATTTCATAAGATTCCGCACTAGTGGCGGGAGCAATCGGAGTATTAATAAAATCATTATTATTAGTGTTGGAAAAATCACACAACTTGGTATTTTCTTGAGACATCTTGACAAAGCAAGCAATCTAGCACACAAGCAAATGAAAGATGGACGGAAAAGAAGGCGAATAAAAAGGCAAATATTTTTGTATTTTTTCAAAAACGTTTTAGAAGTGGGGGAGAGGAAAACAAGAGGCAAATGGCAAATAATGTAAGTGCAAGAGATGAGATTTTATGATAGGCACTTGGTAGGCATGATGTAGATCCTCCCCGGCAACGGCGCCAGAAATTCTTCCTGCTACTTCTTGAGTTTGCGTTGATTTTTCTCTTGAAGAGGAAAGGGTGATGTAGCAAAGTAGAGATAAGTATTTCCCTCAGTTAAGAACCAAGGTATCAATCCAGTAGGAGGAACACACAAGTCCCCAATAGATGCACGTGCACAAACTAACAAACACTTGCACACAACGCGAAAAAGGGGTTGTCAATCCCTTCATGGTCACTAGCAAGGGTGAGATCTGATAGAGATAGGTATGAAAGATAAGTAAAAGTGTAAAATAAAGTAAAGATAAATAAATTGCAGCGAGGTATTTTTGGGTTTTTGGTTTTATAGATCTGAAAATAATATGATAGAAATAGACCCGGGGGCAGAGGTTTCACTAGAGACTTCTCTTTTGAAGAAAGCATACGGTGGGTAAACAAATTACTGTTGAGCAATTGATAGAAAAGCGCATAGTTATGACGATATCCTAGGCAATGATCATGAACATAGGCATCATGTCCGTGACAAGTAGACCAACTCCTGCCTGCATCTACTACTATTACTCCACACATCGACAACTATCCAGCATGCATCTAGTGTATTAAGTTAACAAGAACGGAGTAATGCCTTAAGCAAGATGACATGATGTAGAGGGATAGATCCAAGCTATATGGTAAAATCCCCTTCTTTTTATACTTAATGGCAACAATACAAATACGTGCCTCGCTACCCCTACTGTCACTGGGTGAGGACACCGCAAGATTGAACCCATCACAAAGCACCTCTCCCATTGCAAGATAGATCAATCTAGTTGGCCAAACCAAATCAATAGATCGGAGAGAAATACAAAGTTATCTTAATCATACATAAAAGAGGTCAAAGAAGACTCAAATAATATTCATATATAATCTGATCATAAACCCACAATTCATCGGATCTCAACAAACACACCGCAAAGAAAGATTACATCGAATAGAACTCCAAGAACTTTGGGGAGAACATTGTATTGAAGATCAAAGAGAGCGAAGAAGCCATCTAGCTACTAGTTATGGACCCATAGGTCTGTGGTAAACTACTCACACATCATCGAAAGGGCAACAAGGTTGGTGTAGAGGCCCTCCGTGATCGAATCCCCCTCGGGCAGAGTGCCAGAAAATGCCCCAAGATGGGATCTCACGAGAATAGAAGCTTGTTGCGGCGGAAAAGTATTTTTGGTGTGCCCTCTGGTATACAGGGAATATTTGGGTATTTATAGAGCTGGAATTAGGGTTAGGGGAGTCCCGAGGGGCCCACAAGCCTGGGGGGCACGCCCCCCTAGGGCGCGCCTCTAGGGCTTGTGGCCCTCTCGTGGCTCTTTTGGCCTCCTCCCGAAGCTTCGTGGTTGTCTTGGTCCAAGAAAAATCCTCAAAAAGTTTCGTTCTGTTTAGACTCCGTTTGGTATTGATTTTCTGTAACAGACAAAAACAAGGAAAAAAACAGCAAGTAGCACTGAGCACTAGGTTAATAGGTTAGTCCCAAAAAATAATATAAAATAACATATTAATGCATATAAAACATCCAAGATGGATAATATAATAGCATGGAGCAATAAAAAATTATAAATACGTTGGAGACGTATCAAGGAGGAAGACGATCGCGTCATGAATGTGTAAGGGTGGGCACGACCGCGTCGCTTGTTCGTTTCATCCGAACTCGTGAACAAATTAAAAGGATGACGTGGCTGATCTTCCTGCTCTAAGATGCGTGCGAGGAATCAAACGGCTCACTCGATGTTTGTGCTGAAATCCGGAAACACGGCACGGTCGGGTGTTATTGTTTCCATAAAAATGCCATCTCTTGAGTAAAAAGTGCCATCTCTTAAAGAGAGAAGCATTTTAGCATCACACAAAAAAGGCCATCTCTTAAAAAAATGTGCCATCTCTTAAATAAAAAATGCCATCTCTTATTTTTTTTTAAATGTCATCTCTTAATAAATAAAAATGTCATGTCTTAATAAAATAAAAAATGCCATCACTTAATGATAAAAAGTACCATCTCTTAAACATAAAAAATGCGATCTCTTAATGATAAAAACTGCCATCTCTTATAAAAAATGACATCTCTTAATAATAGAAAATGCCATTTTTTACTATAAAAGTGGCATCTCTTAATAATAGAAAATGTCATCTTTTTATGAGAAAAAAAGTTTTTCAGAAAAAACAGGTAAAATGAACTAAAAAGGAACCTAAAGGTATATGTAGCAAACATTACCACATTTTATCACAAAAGGACATTTTGGTCTAGCGGTACAAGCCCGCTTCAGTCTGTAAGGGCATCTCCAATGGCGACCCACAAATTTGCTCCCGCGTCCGTTCGCGGACTAGGGCACGAACGCGAAAGCCGACCATCCAACATTGTCCTGTATATGTCCGCCGGTAAATGACAATTAAAATTTTAAATTTAGTCCGATCTACACTGCGCACCGGATCGCACCAGCGCCGGGTCGCATGACCGATCACAGTAAAAAGAAGCAAGTATGCTTAGTTTTTTTACATGCCCGAATCCAAAAGAATATCAGTCTGGCAGTCTGTGCAATTTTCTGCCCTGCCGGACCGGCACCCAGCGATCTGCTCCCTGATCAAGGTACCGTTGCCGCCACGTAGGCAGCCACAGCGTCCGCCTCCGCCTCGTCCTCATCGTCCGCCCCTATCAACTGATCTTTCTGTCGTTGCAATATCTGGTAGTGGACGAATTGCACAATCATTCTTGCGTCGGCATCCAAAGAGTCCAGATTCAAGGTCAACATCTTGGCATCCTCCGCATTGGCGGCGATCTTCAAGTTCTTTTCCTCCAGCGCGGCCTTCCTCTCTTCAATCATGGTCCTCCTCTCTTCGAGATTGAGCTTCTTATCTGTCGCCTCCATCAACAATGCGAACCTTTCCGCCTTTTTCTCCCCCTTGAGGTCCGAGCGCTTCAGCATGCCTCCTCCTTCGACAAGATGTCCTCGAACCTCTCCCTCAGGTTGGTCGCCGCACCTTCTCGCTTCGCCCTCTCCTACTTCCACTACCCCTCCCCCCCCCCCCCCCCCCGAATATTCTCACCTTCTTCGGTGGTTCTTGGGTTGGGTCAGTAGGGTCACTGGTTTCTTGCTCGGTAGCTTGGGCAGCTGGCTGCCCACTCAACTTCAACCAACAATGCATGACGGTGAAGTTTTTCTTCTCCAATTTCTTGCACACTGAACAAGCACGAGAAGGCTACAAAGTGAAACAACGTCAACAATGCATATCTGGCTAGTGAGAAACAAAAATGATACATATCCAGCTAGTGATCAACAAACTAAGCATATCCGACTAGTGAGCAACAGAACTAAGCATGACCGGCTAGTGAGCAACAAAACTAAACATGCGCGGCTAGTGAGCAACAAAATTAAGCATGTCCGGCTAGTGATCAACTTTGCTCGGTAATTTGTGCACCGCTAGGCCACCGTGCGATGAGATGCTTCAAGTGCTTGCAATACTTGGACACGACCTCTTGGATGGTATCCCATCGATGGTTGAGGGACTTTGATTCACGGTTGCGGATGATCGCGTTGGAATAGGGGCGAAATGCTTGTGTTCGTGGAACCAAATGTGAATGTTGTTCCAAAATGTTGTGCCCTTTTGCTCCGTGCCATGGATCGAACCGAGTCTAGTGGCCAACCATGCATCGCACAACAGCTCGTCCCCCCGCATGTTGAAGCTTTCTTCTCTACCCTTCTTCTTCAGATTGCCGGTTGTATCATCTGAATCACCGTCCTCGCCGTCCTCCCCCCTCCTACTGCTGCTGTCTGGCGGCCCAATGATGCTCTTGCTGTGTGCCCACACCGGTTTGGGTGTAGGACTGCTGCGTGCCTGTCTCGATGTAGGACTGTTGCTACTCGTAGTTGCCGGATTGGGTGGGATCCGAGTCTTCCACCTGCCCGTCCTCATAGCCACATCCTCCTTCGCCTCTGTCATGGATGATGTCGACCATCTCCCTATTCGGGTCCTCGTACGCCGGATCCCCCACTCTAGGCATTACCGTGAACAACGTGCGGGCACCCATCTGCTCTCCGCACGCCGTCCGCGCCCAGACGAGTTGCGGCAAAGAATACTCAGAGAAGCGCGTCACCGCGTTTACATCGACGATGTAAGGCACCTTCTCGACGGGGGTTCCGAGCTGCTTGGTGGCGTAGAAGTATGAAGGCTTGTAAGGCTCTGGCCACGACGCCATCTGTACTGTGGGCACGCCCGTCTGGGCACCGCGCCCTCCGCAACAACGCCCGCCACATCCGGCATAGCACCACGACCGCCGCCACCACCACGCCCACCGGCGGCCATCCGCTTCCTGAGGTTCTCCTCCTTTGCGGTCTTCGCCTTCACGCGGCGAGTTTGCCGCGTAGCCGAGCTGATCTTCCGGCCGAGCATGATGCCAGGATCCTCTGGCACCGCCACCACCTCCATCTCCGAAAGGTTCTCCCCCAGTTCCATGCGTCGGTGGCGGAAGGAAGAAGAGGGTGGGGGAAAAGGGCGGGAATTGTGTGGAGAGATGCGGGGGTGGAAGAAGAGAATGGGGATTTTGGCGCAGAAATAGTGCGGGTTGCTACAAAAGCGCGGGCTCCGCCTTCCTTTTGGGTGGGCCAGGAGGTCAGAGTGCGACGTTTAACGTGTACGGACGCCGCCGAAAAAAAAAAAAAAAAAAAAAACAAGAAAAAAAAACAAATAAATAAAAAAAAAAAGAAAAAAAAAAAAAAAAAAAAAAAAGAAAAAATAACAAAAAAAACAAAAAAAAAAAAAAACAAAAAAATAAAAAAAAACAAAAAAAAAAAAAAAAAAAAAAAGAGAAAAAAACAAAGACAAACAAAAAAAAACAAAAACCCCCCCCCACCCCCCCCCCCCCCCCCCCCCCACCCCCCCCCGCCCCCCCCCCCCCCCCCCACACACACACACATTTGGTTCCGATTTGTGAGAAAATCATGGTCCGAACCACGCTGCAGACCGATACAGGACCGCGTTGGATGGTTTCCGCGGTCCGATCGTATGCGGGCGGTTTGAGGGTCGCTATTGGAGATGCCCTAAGAGGTTGCGGCTCGATCCTCACTCCCCGTACCACCCGGTTCCTTTTTTGTTTGGGAAGAAAAAAAGGGCATTCGTCGGCCAGCCCGTTGGCAGCGAACTGGTACGGGAAACTGACGTGGCACTGTCGTTGCGCCGTGATTCATGCAAAAGCAATCTATGGCTGGATGGGCGTTCGCTGGCAACTGCCACACAGCTAGCTGACGTTCCCCGGCTAACATTTCCGTTGAAAAATTAACGGAAAAGATAACAAGCACACATTCACGTTGTTGCTTCCGCCCGCGACACCATGAGGGTCATCAAATTGCTTTGACTAAGTCTGGACGGAGAGAGGCGAGTTTCATTCGGGAAGATTCTTTTCCGTCAACTGTTATCCATTTCACCCTCCTCCTTGAGCAACCGCTAGCTCCCCTCAAAATCTCCAGGCCACCCCAAGCAAGAATCCAGAGAGGACGTCGAGCAAACGTACCTAAAATAATACAGCAATGGCACGGCAGAATAGGGATTCCTTTGCCGACAGTCGACGGCGTCCGAATCGTCGGCTAAATGGTGTAGCGGCTGAACAAAATCGTCGTAGTTGGCAGAAAGGGCAGTGGAGTGTGCAAGTGAAGGAGAGACGGGAGAGGAACCGGAGGAGGGAGGGGGAGGAGGATTACGGGGGGATAGTTCGCACAATTGCCGGTAAGAGCGAACGGTTCCAAAACGTGAGGTGACATGACGACTCCGCCCGCGTCAAGATTCGTGCGCCTCATCCAACGGCTGGCACGAAATTCACTCTTATTTGGCTCTGAACAGACGTCAGGCGCACATACGTACTCCCTCCGTTCCAAATTAGTTGACTTGGATTTATCAAGATACGGATGTATCTAACACTAAAACATGTCTAGATATATCCGTATCCAGACAAATCTGAGTCAACTAATTGGGAACGGAGGGAGTATATGCGTACACACTTCCCTCCCGGGATCGGAAAGGCATCACCGACTCCATGAAGGAGCCGGAGGCGAACCAAACCGAAGTTGTCTCGTCTCCTTGTCTACAGTCTACATATACCGCCACGGCCCGAGCCATCGATCCCATCGTCGCAAATCAAACTTTCCATTGGAGGCAGCAGGTTCGTGCGTAATTTAGGTAATACTAATATATATCGAAGAGGCGGTGGTATTTCTGTCTCTCTTGGCGAAGGAAGAAGGGAAGGGATATGGCGTCGTCGCCGCTCGAGTTTGAGGATCTGTCGCGGACATGCCGGAGGGAGCGTTTTTGCCAGCTTTGCGTCCGCGCCTTCTGCTCTCACTGCTGCGGTTATCATCACAGTGGGCCATTCCACTCGGTCATCCCTGTCGACGTGGACGCCGCTGGCCGGCCTGTCTTCTCCACGACCTTCGAGTTTGGGGACTCGGAGCAGTCGCTACGCTTGCGCGACGCCGTCGTCGGCACCATTGCCGCGGAGGACTATGCCACGCCGCTCCTCAGGGACTCATACTGCATGGCATGTAAGAGAATCTTCTGCGCTGGCGCCTGCTCGCACCACCATGACCTGTGTGGCCTGACGCCGTTCTCCACATCCGCGAGCACGGTGGCACGTACTGCGTCCGGCGCACGGGCTCCGAGCCATGGTTCCCTCACATAGATAGCATTCTGGGTGACCCGGTTGGTGAGGATCGGGACGAGCACGGCCGCTACCAGCTGCTTCTGCCGGTGCTGAGGAGGGCGCCGGGCAAGTGCGTGCAGTGCGGCGCCAAGGTGCAGTGGGATTCGAAGGAGCACTGTTCGGAGCCCTGTGCCGCCGCTCACCACCAGGTGGTCGCGCAGCGGAGGGAGCGCCGGGAGGCCAGGAGCGCAGCAAGGGAGCTCGCTAAGCTACAAATCCATTGATAGAGTTTGATTGATGCAGGATGCGGCAGAGGAAGAGGCTGCCAATCGGAGGGTATATCGATCAGCATCTTCTACTTCAACTAGCTTTGTTCCTCTCGTTTCCTTCCCCCAGGAGCATCTTTCCCATTCTTGTGATCTAGTTATGTGCGCCCTGTTTCCGGAAACGTTGGTCGTTCTATAGAAATTATAGATGCATAATCAACATTTTTACATTTACTACGTTTTTCGGGCTACTAATTTTGGAATGCATTTATGAGAATGTGACGAAATCTTTTTGTACACGAGAAATAAACGAATACATATTTCTCCATCTTCATCTTCAGGTTCACTATTTGTAAAAATTGCTTTTGGAGGCCGAGTTCCATGGAGGCCTCCTTTTGCAAAATTCAAAATTCATATTTTTACATTTCAAAAATTCAGAAAAAATATAGATATACATGGAGGCATAATGTACAAGTGTGTAAATTTTCAGGACAAAATACGTTGAAATGAGGGTCGTGCAAAAAAAAAATGAGGTTTTCAACACATGATACTATTTATCCTCAAAGTCCAGAAATTTGTTTTTTTTTGTCATGTCGCATTTCAAGCTATTTCATCCTGAACTTTTACACACATATACATTCCATCCTTGTATATTTGCATTTTTTTTTCAGTTTTTTTAAATTGAAAAGTTTGAAGTTAAATTTTTTAAAATTAAAGGGCTCCATAGAGCCCGGTCACCAAAACACCTACTCGCAAACTAGAATTGTTTTAAGGCCACCGACAATATGTATAATACCGACCAACCAATATTGTATAATACAGGCCGACAACAAGACGGTCGAGGATGGATCTGGACCTCCACCGGGTGTAAACGCCCAGCTAGGCACCGGATCTGGCCCACCGCCACCGCCGGCAAGCTGGAGGGTTGGTGCTGGAGCCGGCTGCTACGGTTGGAGATTTGGGTTCGCGCTGCTGTGTGCTTAGGGTGCTATTAAGCCCCCATAATCGCACACCATATGGACTGGCTGTGTGTGATGATGACATCCCACACAGTAGGAAATAGAACGGTGTCTTCAAAAAATGATTGTGTGCGATCACGCGTCCATCGTGCACATTCGGGTAACAGAAACTGTTTGCAATATTATGCACCCAGTTCAACTCCGAAGAATGTGTGGGATGACCTACAACATCGCACACGAAAATATATTATGAACTGTGTGTGATATATTTCACAGGATTGTTAGAGATAAACTGTCACCGTGTGCATATTGGATCCCACACGTTCGAGATAACCGATGAACCCAAATTTTCATGAGATATTTTGTACGGCTGTAGTTTAAGTCAGAGTCCTCAAATTTCAGTTTATATTATGATTTTACTGGGATTTCTCCATCAGATGAGATGATGATAAATAGGATACGAAAATTTGGGTTCATCAGCTATCACTAATTAGTTACCGTGTATCTTAGCCATTCAGCAACCTGGTGTATGATTTTACAATCCATGGTTAGCAGGATACGAACCATTCGACAAAAGAGTGCTTTATTGATCTACACAGATTTACAATGTGAACTTATAAGGCTCCAAGTCTCAACATGGTGTTGAGGTCGGAACGACACTGAGTAGCCATGATGGTTACTTTAGAGATGACTACAACAGAAACTCTACAATGGTAGCAACACGGTCTTAGCGCAGCTCCACTCCACAGGGATTTTACTGGGTTACTCTCCTAGCGTTGTCAACTCTGGCTTCTTGCTAGTGGAAGACAGATCCGTTCTTACAGTTGGGTATGTTAAAAGCCATATGAGTACATTAAATGTACTCGCAAGTTAAATCCTCGTAAAACCACCCAAGCAACGCTCCAAGTTACTCAAGCATGAAATTGACCTAATACCGACCACTATCAAGTACGACAACAATAAGCAGCACAACGTGAACAACAATCAGTACATATCACTTCCCTACAGTCTTCCGACCGTCTTTCCCACAGCCCTTCCCACTGGCTAAACCACAAGTCCTCGCATCTACGATGCCCATGCTGCTTGTACCAAACCTTAGTTTCCAACTATCACTTATGATTTTACGTGTTTTGTGTTTGTATCCCCGACTTGAGAAAACCAATGTTGGGTTGCTTACTAAGAACTGTGTGCATTCCGAGGACACAACTATTCAAATAGATTTTAAACACTATGCAGAGGTTGTACACTTTACTCACATACTTGTGCAGCGAGGTCAAATGCAAACGGTTTTTACCCCCTTTCCGTGACACAGTTTTAAACCGTCACCTTGACTGTGTGGGCGATAGTGGGGTTCGATCACACACGACCCAGATAAATCGTTGGCGGTAGGACGGAAGAATTCATACGTTTGGAGGAATGAAGTGCATCCGATGCCCGGATCTATCCCAAACGTGTGTCGCCATACAACCGTTTGCGATATATCAAATTTTCCAAACGCGCCATTTGTGCTACTCGTGTGGGATGGCATTACTATCGCACGCGCTATTCTGTGGTGCAACGTTTACAATGCGCACCGCATCATAAACTGTTCATAATTATAAATCGTGTATGATAAGGAGACTGTCACAAACATTTTATTCTGCCGCACCGTTTGTGATATATCAAATGTCCCAAACGCTCCATCCGTCGTGCTCGTGTGGGATGGCATAAATATCGCACGCACTACTCTGTGATGCAAATTTTACGATGCGCACGACATCACAAAACATGCATGATTGTAAAGTGTGTATGATAATGAAACTATCACAAACATTTAGTTTGGTCGCACCGTGCTACTTGTGAGCTGCGTTGAGATTTCCCCGAAGAGGAGAGGATGATGCAGTACAGTAGACATAAGAATTTCCCTCAATTAAGAACCAAGGTTATCAATCCAGTAGGAGAACAACGCAACACCTCGTTAGTAGTACCTACACACAAAATAACAAATACTTGCACCCAACTCAAACAAGGGGTTGTCAATCCCTCGGCGATTAATTGCAAGGATAAAATCTCGTAGTGATAGATAGATAAACAAAAACACAAAATAAAATAAAATAAAATAAAGAAAATTACAACAAGGTATTTTCGATTTTAATATATGATAAAAATAGACCCGGAGGGCCATAGTTTTCACTAGAGGCTTCTCTCTTGAAGATAGCATATGGTGGGTAAACAAATTACTGTTGGACAATTGATAGAAAAGAGAATAATCATGACGATATCCAAGGCAATGATCATGTTTATAGGCATCACGTCCGAGACAAGTTGACCGACTCCTGCCTGCATCTACTACTATTACTCCACACATCGACCGCCATCCAGCATGCATCTAGAGTATTAAGTTCATAAAAAACAGAGTAACACCTTAAGCAAGATGACATGATGTAGACAAAGTAAACTCAAGCAATATGAATAAAACGCATCACTTTATCCTTAATGGCAACAATACAAATATGTGGCTTGTCCCCTTCTGTCACTGGGATATAAATCAACGCAAGATTGAACCCATCACAAAGCACCTCTCTCATTGCAAGATAAATCAATCTAGTTGGCCAAACAAATCAATAGATTGGAGAGAAATACAAAGCTATAATAATCATGCATAAAAGAGTTCAGAGAAGACTCAAATAATATTCATGGATAATCTGATCATAAACTCACAATTCATCGGATCCCAACAAACACACCGCAAAAAAGATTACATCGAATAAATCTCCAAGGACATCGAGGAGAACATTGTATTGAATATCAAAGAGAGAGAAGAAGTCATCTAGCTACTAGCTATGGACCCGAAGGTCTGTGGTAAACTACTCACACATCATCGGAGGGGCGACAAGGTTGATGTAGAAGCCCTCCATGATCGATTACTCCTTTGGCAGAGTGCCGAAAAAGGCCTCCAGATGGGATCTCGCTAGAACAGAAGCTTGCGGCGGTGAAAAACGTGTTTGGGTGGCTCTCTGTTGGTTTCCCGATTTTAGAGAATTTATAGAGGCAGAGTTAGATCAAACGGAGCAAAGGTGGGCCCACGAGGCACCAGGGCGTGCCTACCCCCCGGGCGCGCCCTGGTGGCTCGTAGCCATCTCCTTCGCCTTCTGACTTCCTCCTGAAGCTTCTAGGGTCTCTTATGTCCAGAAAGAAATCGTCAAAAAGTTTCGTGGCATTTGGACTTCGTTTGGTACTGATTTCCTAGAAAACCAAAAATAGAGAAAAAACAACAACTGGACTTGGCACTAAGTTAATAGGTTAGTCCCAAAAACTGATATATAATTGCATATAAAACATCCAAGATTGATACTATAATAGCATGGAACAATAGAAAATCGTAGATACGTTGGAGACGTATCACACCGTTTGTGATATTTTCTGACACCAAACACGCTTTGCAAACGGCAAGTGTGTGCATGGCCGCACACGTTTACTATGGACAAAATGTGTGTGATAGTCTTGTTCCTTGCACACGCTTTCTCTTTGTGAAACATGTCTGATCATGAGGTATAGCACATACGTTTTGCTTTACAAACCATGTGCATCATAATGACCTGCGGAGCATATTTTCTCCCTAATTTAATTGCTGCAATTTAAAATTCTACAGAATTTGAATTTGAAAGTAGGCAATAACTTATTCATATCCATCATTTATAGATATAGGTTCAACAACCAATGCATAATTCGATTCACGGGTACATATGTTCAAGAATTACAAAAGCACGAGATAAAGAATTATGAACAACAATCGTATTAAAGACGGTAATGAGAGTGGCGAAAGACATTCTAGTTGCTGGAGAAGGTGAAGTGGAATGCCCATATTATGCCCTCCTCCATGTCGATTCATGCACGACTCTAGGCCAATACCTTGTGATGGCCGCCTGCCAATCCTTCACTGTCTTCATGAGGACTTCTAGATACTCATTCTAGTCTGGATAAAATACTTTAACCTTCGTTGTATGTCCACCAATCATGTAGTTTGCGAGGTAATCTTGACTAAGCTGCTTTGGAAACCACTGCAAACAAAAAAGATTAAGACATTGTCATGTAGCAACTCATTATGAACAGTAAAAAATCAGGCTGCAAAGTTCATTGTTACTATCCTACAACTCATTGTTGTGTTGGATATAGCATAAAAATAGATTAATTGTCATTATTCATCTATTTTTCCTAACATTCTTTAGTAGTTTCCTCACTTGATGTTGGTTCATGTATATCCCATTGCCCCATACTCAAAAAGGGTCCAAGTGCGGATCTGTACTAAAGACATATGTACCTACAAGTAACAAGTTATTTTAAAAGTTAAACTACAATTGCATAATGGTGTAATATAATATAAGCCGAGGGATGAAACTAACCTCAATGGAAAACGTCCAGCCACTCTTATTGTTTTCCCGTGTAAGTACATGAAAAGGCATGTTAAGTACAACAAGCTTAACATCAACCAAATATAGGCATGGTAAACAACATCATCTTCAAATGATAACTAAAATGTGTAAGTTTAAGCATGCTAGTAAATAACATTAAAAATTGAAGTGAATGTTAACTACAACAAGCTTAACAATGATAAAATATTCTAATTCAAATTGGTATTGTTGAAAATGAATAGACTATAGCTCGTGCTTAAACATCACAATGGATAATTGTGTAAAACTGAAATAAAGGGCATGTGTTAATTACACCGGGTATAAGAATTAAAATAGTCGTTGAAACTGGTATTCATGAAATTGAACTGCATAGTTATACTTGCACATAATGAACATCACATTTTGAATAACTGAAATAAACAAGACATATATGCTCACTACAACAACAACATATATCCATTGAAAACTAGAGATATGCTCACCGCAACCAACCTAACAACCAAAAAACCAAATATAGATAAACAAGAGATGTGCTCATTATAAACACCAAGTATAGCCATTCGTGAAACCAAACTGGACAATTCATACTTAAACATCAGATAACACTATAGAACATTACATTTTGCATAACTGAAATAATTAAACACAACATAACAACATAGTTAAACATCGCATGGAAAAAGCTACTACAACAATGGGTATGAGTTGGCTAGCTAGAAAAAGTAAGATTTGGTCATAGGATATTGCCTCACTTGTCAAGAATGGGCTCCTTCCCCTTGGAAGAGCACAGACACAGGTTGCCCTGCCTGAGGTTGCAGATGGGTTGTTTCCCCTTGGAAGAGCCGTAGTGGGTGCCCTTATCGTGGTCGTTGTCGGGGGATAACCTCCGGGTAGTCCCAAGACGGCGAGCCGGGCGGGCTGCTCCAGTCCGCACCTCGGTCGGCTGCCTGGGGTCAACTTCAACATCCCATCGGACCTGCGCAGACAAGACAGCCATACCCTGCAGCGTAGCACTATTGGTGAATGGCGGGTACTGTGCGCTCGTTGTGCGTCGTCATCCATGGCATTTGGTAGGCACCGTGGGCCCTCCCTTGTCCCCTGGGCAACATCTTATAAGGTGCCCCAGGGGGCCTCCCACGACAGTAGGCTCATGGACGCTCTGCTCCGCCCACCTCGCTCTCACCACCAAACCATACGAGCTCGGCGCCGCGGCCTCTCATCCTCAAGCACACACACAACTAGTGCCACGGTGAGGCACGCCCGCACCTGATCCGCGTCCGCGTGCCTGCGCACGCCGGCTCCCCCTGCCCCGCCTCTGGCCCGCGTGCACGCCGGCTCCACCTCGCACCACCACCGTGCGGCTGCACGCCCGCGCTGCTGCAGGTCGCCTAGCTCACCCCTGCTCCATGTGACATATGCCCTCGCTGGGGACCGGCCGACGTGCACTTTCAAAGGGTAAATTCCAATCAGGTGGTTGAACAATTGGTGCAGTTATTAAAGCTTTTTTATGTATTTCAAAGGCTTCTACGGAATCATCATAAAAAATAAATGGAACATCTTTTTTATAAAAGATTAGTAATAGGCCTAGAAATTTTAGATAAATCCTTAATGAACCTTCTATAAAACTTGCATGCTTGAGAAAGCTTCTTATACCTTTGATATCCTTAGGACATGTCATTTTCTCAATTGCATCAACTTTAGCCTTATCTACCTCAATGGCTCTTTCAGAAATTTTATTACCAAGGACTATGCCGTCATTCACCATAAAGCGAGACTTCACTCAATTCAAGATGGGATTAGTCTCTTCACATCTCTGCAAAACTCTATCAAGATTGCTCAAACAGTCATCAAAAGAAGTTCCATAAACGAAAAAATCATCCATGAAGACCTCAACAATTTTCTCACAAAAATCAAAGATAGGAGTCATACCTCTTTGAAAAGTAGTAGGTGCATTACATAAACCAAAAGGCATACGTTTATAAGCGTAAGTCCCAAAAGGACAAGTAAAAGTTGTTTTCTCTTAATCTTCTTGCGATACAGGTATTTGAGAGAAACTAGAATATCCATCTAGGAAACAGAAGTGTGTATGCTTAGATAATCTTTCTAACATTTGATCAATGAAATGCAAATGGTAATGATCTTTCCGAGTAGCTTTATTTAGTTTTCTAAAATCAATAACCATTCTATAATCTTTAACAACTCTTTATGGCATAAGTTCATTTTTATCATTAGGAACAACAGTAATGCCACCTTTCTTAGGGACCCAATGAACAGGACTTACCCATCTACTGTCAGCTATAGGATAAATTATACCTGCCTCTAGAAGCTTTAGTATTTCTGTTCTTACCACATCCTTCATTTTAGGATTCAAACGACGTTGATGATCGACAACTGGTTTGGCATTGAGCTCCATATTAATCTTGTCTTGACATAAAGTGGGACTGATGCCCTTAAGATCATCAAGAGTATATCCTATTGCAGCATGATGCTTCCTCAAAGTTTTTAATAATCTCTTTTCTTCATGCACTGAAAGGTTAGCATTGATAATAACAGGATATATCTTCTTTTCATCTAGATAAACATATTTCAATGTATCTGGGAACTTCTTTATTTAAAACACAGGATCATCCTTAGGTGGAGTAGGATCACCCAAAGTTTCAACAGGCAAATTATTCTTAAGAATAGATGCTTGCCTAAAGAATATTTCATCTATTTCATTCCTTTCATTCATATGCATATCATTTTCATGATCTAGCAAATATTGCTCTAATGGATCGGTAGGAGGCACGAAAATAGAAGAAAGACCAATGATACCATCTTTATTAGGCAAATCTTTATCATGAGGTTGTCTAGCGAACTTAGAAACATTAAATTCATGAGATACATCACCAAACTTAACTTTAACCTTCTCTTTAATGCAATCAATTTTAGCATTAACAATATTCAAGAAGGGTCTACCAAATATGATGGGACAAAAATGATCTTCGCTACAATATTTGCTCTATTCAGTGACAAAAACCCTGGTGACGAAAGAGGAACCATCGCCTAAAATCATTTTCTGTGACGGTCACCATCACTAGCTGATTTTGCCCCGGCGTGGCTCTCTGTGGCAACTTTCATGATGTTGTGGACCAATTTTAGGCGACATTTTTTGCCATCACTAGGAAAGTGTATTTTCTAGGATGATTTTTAGTGTCACAGAAATTTTTTGCTGTCACCAATAATCTTGAAAGGATTATTGCAGGAAATATAAATTGAAAAAATGAATCCCTGAGATTTGAACCCCACAAGCTTTCGCTTCCGTAGACGTTATACTAAGAGGTTTACCGCCGGTGAGGTAAAAAAGAGGTTTACCGCTGGACTAGTGTTTGATTGGTGATAATACTTTGTAGCTCAATTCTTCTATAGTATGTTTTGTTTAGAGGACTTCTATAGCATGTTCAATAGTAGTACATGTACATTTCATTGAAATAATAAAATAATGTTTACTCTGAAATATTGTATTTAAAAAGCTTACACCACATGTCATGTTTTAGTTTCAGACAAAACAAAGAAAAAATAGGTGCTTCCCATGGGATTTGAACACTTGTCATGGGCCTCATGTGGAGTACGGATTACCACTAGGCTAGTATTTGATTAGCGATAATACTTTGTATAGTCAAAAACCCTTTCTAAGCTGGTATATTATCTGGGATGGTTATTAGTGTCACCGAATTATTGGAGCAACGCCTTCATGAGTTATTTCAGGAGATTATCAGGAAACGGACACGCGTCGGTGTCTGTGCAGGCTATGTTCATGGGTGGCCTGGTTGCGTGTTTGCAGGCATCGTGGAGGCGTATTTGCAGGCCGCCTCGAGGCATGTATACCGTCGGCGTTTAGGCGAGCGAGCATGCCACGTCAGAGATTGTAGGATCGAAAGTATGTCTAGAGGGGGGGGGGGTGATTAGACTACTTGACCAAATAAAAACCTATCCTTTTCCCAGTTTTAGTTGTGGCAGCTTTTAGCAATTCTATCAAGTCAAGCATCACCCTACACATGCAATTCTAAGAGTATAGCAGCGGAAAGTAAAACATTACACATGTAAGTAAAGGAGGGGTTTGGAGATTTCAAACACAATGAAGACACGATGATTTTTGGCGTGGTTCCGATAGGTGGAGCTATCGTACGTCCACGTCGATGGAGACTTCAACCCACAGAGGGTAACGGTTGCACAAGTCCACAGAGGGCTCCACCCACGAAGGGTCCATGAAGAAGCAACCTTGTCTATTCCACCATGGCTTCCGTCCACGAAGGACTAGCCTCACTCAGGTAGATCTTCATGAAGTAGGCGATCTCCTTGCCCTTACAAACTCCTTGGTTCAACTCCACATGATATTGGAGGCTCCCAAGTGACACCTAACCAATCTAGGAGACACCACTCTCCAAAAGGTAATAGATGTTGTGTTGGTGATGAACTCCTTGCTCTTCTGCTTCAAATGATAGTCTCCTCAACACTCAATCTCTCTCTCATAAATTTGGCTTGGGTAGGAGAAGGATTGGAGTGCAAAGCAACTTCAAGAAGCTAGAAATCAAGGTTCAAATGGTAGGAATGGAATCTCTTGATCGCAACACATGAGTAGGTGGTTCTCTCTCAGAAAATGAATGGTGGAAGTTGTGTTTCGTTCTGATGGCTCTCTTAGAGAGTAAGTGGTGGTGGAGGGGTATAAACAGGCAGCACCAAAAATGCGTCGCAGGTCTTTGACCCAACTCGATGGCAACGACATGAAATCTTGGTGAGATCGACTAGTGCAAAAGACTAGACCATTAGTCTTTTCGGTGAGACCGATTATACCATCTCGATGGGACCGAAGTGCAATGGCTAGGGTAGAGCCGCGTCTCGGTAATTCCAATCATTTTGTCTCAGTGATTCCGAAATGAAATGACTTCATCACAAAAACTTGGCAAGGCCTTCTCGGTGGGATCGAGAACCGATTCAGTCAGACCGGTATGTTAGGGTTTTGGCTGTGGCAGTAGGATGATCATCTCAGTGAGTCCGGAATGGATTGTATCGGTGGGATCGAAATGATGAATGAGGGTTTGGACAGATGTGCTTGTGGGAAAGTGATGGAGGGTCTTTGGAGCAATATCACTGAGCACTTTTAGCAACAACCTCATCAACAATACCTCATCCCCTTTTAATAGTATTGGCTTTCCTAAGGGACTCAATGTGATCTTGGATCACTAAACCAAAAATATAGAGTCTTAGGGTAGCCAATCCTTGTCCTTCATATTTTGAGGAGTCCACATCCATTAGTCCATGCCATGCCAATCATTGATCTTTTCTGAAATCTATCATCAATATCATTAGATCAATGACATATATGTTGTTATTAATTACCAAAACCACCCGGGGATTAGTTGCACTTTCAATCTCTCCCTTTTTGGTAATTGATGACAACATATAGATCAAAGCTTCGACAAATGATATAATGAATGAAATACATCGTCGCTTTGAGAAGTATGTGACAAGTAAGAGCTCCCCCTAAATTTGTGCATTATTAAACATTTGCGTTTGAATGCAAATGCACAATCGAGTAGGATCATGGGTTACTCTTCCATGTCACATACATCTTGGTGGAGCGCTCAAAATGATATGATTGCAAAACAAATAGCACTCGTCACCAAGTCAACAAGTGAATGATCATACAAGAGCATATGAAATGAATATCCAAGCAAGCATAGCATTAACGTACGGTATGATCAAGCATACGATAACGTAGTCTGATGACCCACAAGTATAGGGGATCAATCGTAGTCCTTTTGATAAGTAAGAGTGTTGAACCCAACGAGGAGCAGAAGGAAATGACAAGTGGTTTTCAGCAAGGTATTTTCTGCAAGCACTAAAATAGTCGGTAACAGGTAGTTTGATATCAAGATAATTTGTAACAGACAAGTAATGGTAACGGTAAATAAAGTGCAGCAAGGTAGCCCAATCCTTTTGTGGCAAAGGACAGGCCAAAATGGTCTCTTATAATAAGCAAAGTGTTCTTGAGGGCACACGTGAATTTCATCTAGTCACTTTCATCATCTTGGTTTGATTCGCGTTCGCTACTTTGATAATTTGATATGTGGGTGGACCGGTGCTTGGGTGCTATTCTTACTTGAACAAACCTCCCACTTATGATTAACCCCCTCGCAAGCATCCACAACTGCGAGAAAAGTATTAAGATAAAATCTAACCATAGCATTAAACATTTGGATCCAAATCGGCCCCTTATGAAGTAGCGCGTAAACTAGGGTTTAAGCTTCTGTCACTCTAGCAACCCATCATCTAATAACTACTCCACAATGCATTCCCTTAGGCCCAAAGATGGTGAAGTGCCATGTAGTCGACGTTCACATGACACCACTAAGGGAATCACAGCATACATATCATCAAAATATTGAACACATATCAAGTTCACATGATTACTTGCAACATGACTTCTCCCGTGACCTCAAGAACAAAAGTAACTACTCACAAATGATATTCATGCTCAAGATCAGAGGGGTATTAAATAGCATAATGGATCTGAACATATAATCTTCCACCATATAAACCATATAGTAATCAACTACAAGATGTAACCAACACTACTAGTCACCCACAGGTACCAATCTGAGGTTCCGGTACAAAGATTGAACACAAGAGATGAACTAGGGTTTGAGAGGAGATGGTGCTGTTGAAGATGTTGATGGAGATTGGCCTCCCAAAGATGAGAGGGTTGTTGGTGATGACGATGGCTCCAATTTCCCCCTCCAGGAGGGAAGTTCCCTCGGCGGAATCGCTCCGCCGGAGGGCAGAAGTGCTCCTGCCCAAGTTCCACCTCGAGACGGCAGCGCTCCGTCCCTAAAGTCCTCTCCTTAATTTTTCTAGGTCAAAAATGACTTATATACCAGAAGATGGGCATCGGAGGTGGGCTGGGCTGACCACAACCCATCAGGGTGCGTCTGGGGGGCCTGGCGCGCCCTGGTGTCTTGTGGTCACCAGGTGCCCCCCCTCCGATAGTTATTTGCTCCAGTATTTTTTATATATTCCAAAATAATTCTTCGTGAAGTTTCAGCTTATTTGGAGATGTGTAGAATAGGTATCTCTGACATAGCTTTTTCAGGTCCAGAATTCCAGCTGCCGGCATTCTCCCTCTTTGTGTAAACCTTGCATATTATGAGAGAAAAGGCATTAGAATTACTCAATAAAGCATTATTATACATAAAAACATTATAAATAACAGTAGGAAATCATGATGCAAAGTGGACGTATCAACTCCCCCAAGCTTAGACCTCGCTTGTCCTCAAACGAAAAACCGATATCGAAAAACATGTCCACATGGTTAGAGAGAGAGGTGTTGATAAAAACAAAATACGGACATAGTAGCATCATGCTTATTATTATAACAACAAAAAACTTTATCATAAAACTTTTATCATATAACTTCTCATGAACAAGTAACAATTCATCACAACATCGAAGTAAAAGCATAAACTCTATTGAAAACCAACAAACTATGTTCTCAGTCAACTTTGCAACTACAATTCAGCATATTTTTAGGAAGGGTCTCGTATCGGAGCCTTTTGGCAAGTCCACATACTCAACCATCATTTAATCTTCTATGATTGCTAACACTCACAGCATACCCATGAGCAAAAAGTTTCAACCGGACACATAGAAAGATAGGGGCTTATAGTTTCGCCTCCCAACGTATTCACCTCAAGGGTGATGTCAACAATAATAACTCATGCTCACTCATATCCAACTGGATATATGTGCCTAGATCTTTCCTCACCACATGATGCTTGCAAAAAGATAAAATAAAAAGGAATAGGGAAAAATACTTTGACTCTTGCATAAAAGTAAATACATGAAAGTAAAAGATAGGCCCTTCGTAGAGGGAAGCAGAGGTTATCATGCGCTTTTTGGTTTGTATGCCCAATCCCTTAATGCAAAAGAATGTCACGTTATAATCAACCTTTATTATGCAGTCCGTCGCTTCTATTACTTTGCCATCACAAGTTCGTACAACGCTCAATTTTCTCTTACACTAAATGATCAAACACATTTAGAAGCAATTTTTTTGCCTTATTGCACCGATGACAACTTACTTGAAGGATCTTACTCAATCCATAGGTAGGTATGGTGGACTCTCAAACATGAGTTTGGGTTTAGGGTTTTTGGATGCACAAGTAGTATCTCTACTTAGTGCGGAATTTTGGCTAGCAAAGATATTGAGCAAGCACCACATGTTGAAGGATCTATGATAATATAACTTCTATGTGAATATGAACAAACATAAATCATTACATTGTCTTCCTTGTCCAACGTCAACAATTTTGACATATAATATTTAATGGGGGCTCACAATCATAAAATATGTCCAAGATGGTGTATTTGCATGCGAATCTTCTCTTCCCTTATTAATTCTTTCATGAGTTGCATCATTGGCCAATGCTATGTTTGTCAATCTCCAATAAATTTTACCACTTATACTTTTCCTTATGTGATGTCATTACTTACCATAAGATTAGCATATGATCTTTTTCATTTATTTCTTTTTATTTGATTGTAACATAAAAGTAAAGAAGCAAAAACTCAAACTAAACTTTATTATATAACTCTCAGTCGATTACATAGATAGATAGATCATGAAAACTAATACTCGAAGATAAATCACACTAAACTTTTATTCAACCAATTCATGATATAACTAAAGATCGAACTAAAATAGGTAAAGGCAATAAAAACTGATGGTGATACGATACCGGGGCATCTCTCCCAAGCTTGGCAAAAGCCAAGGGGAGTGCCCATACCCATGTACTCAAGTCTCCTTTGGTGGGGAAGATGATGAAGGTGGTGGTGATGAGGGAGTGAGTTTATTCAGCTTGCGTCAGAGGCTAAAATTATCATCCCTCAGATCCTCATTCTCCACCTCAAGCCTATAATATCTTCTTGCATAATGCTACCTTGCTTTCCTGCAGGAAACGAGGAGGGATAGATTGGGTTTTAATTTTGTTTGCTATGTTGGGGAAGTTTGGCTTCTTGAGCTCCGCGTGAAGATCTCCAGGTTGAGGTAGCGGGGCTTCATCTTCATCTAAGGATGCATCCTCCGGATCGGTTTCCTCTTCCTCATCCGTGAACCACACATAGGGGAAGGTATCCTTAAAGACATTTGGATCTAGAGGATGGTAAGAAACAGGTCTCTCTCCCTCCGAATCTTGAGACGACATATTTTTAGATCTGCCAGGAAAACAACACGAAACAAGAACAGAGGATTTTTCTGTGATGCGGTGGTCAAATCGTCCGGGGGTATATATAAAGATTTTTTCTCTTGGGAAACAAGCAACATGGAAGGAAAATGGAGTTGAGAAGGTTCCCAAGGGGGGCACAACCCACCAGGGCACGCCAGGAAGGGCAGGCGCGCCCTGGTGTATCGTGCTCACCTCGGTTGCCTTCCTAGTTATTTCTTATTTTCCTAATTTTTCTAATATTCCAAAACTGACAGAAAATATTTTGGTGGATTTTTTGGAGTCCGTTTACTTACCGTATCATGTACCCCCTCTTTTTCAGGGTACTGGAGTGTTCTGGAAGGTTTCCTTAATGTGTTCCTCCGGTGTCATGGTTTGGATAATATTGGTTTCAACATTAATAGGTGTACCTGAGATGTAGTGTTTAACTCTTTCTCCATTGACCACATTCGGATTAGTACCTTTGGCATTATTAATCTTCATAGCTCCAGAGTGATAAACCTCTTCGATAATATATGGTCCTTCCCATTTGGAAAGAAGTTTTCCTGCAAAGAATCTAAAACGAGAGTTGTACAAAAGAACATATTCTCCAACTTTGAATTCCCGCTTTTGGATTCTTTTGTCATGCCACCTTTTAACTTTTTCTTTGAATAATTTGGCATTTTCATAAGCTTGGGTTCTCCATTCATCTAGTGAGCTAATATCAAATAACCTCTTTTCACCGGCAAGTTTGAAATCATAGTTGAGTTCTGTAATTGCCCAATATGCTTTATGTTCTTACTCAAGAGGCAAATGACAAGCTTTTTCATAAACCATTTTATAAGGAGACATACCCATAGGATTTTTATAAGCTGTTCTGTAGGCCCAAAGTGCATCATCTAATTTCTCAGACCAATTCTTTCGGGACCTATTAACAGTTTTTTGTAACATTAGTTTAATTTCTCTATTGCGAAGTTCTACTTGACCACTAGATTGAGGATGATAGGGTGATGCAATTCTATGGTTAACATCATATTTAGCAAGCATTTTACGGAAAGCACCATGAATAAAGTGTGAACCACCATCAGTCATTAAATATCTAGGGACTCCAAACCTTGGGAAAATAACTTCTTTAAGCATTTTAATGGAAGTGTTGTGATCAGCACTACTAGTTGAAATAGCTTCTACCCATTTAGTAACATAATCAACAGCAACCAAAATATGAGTATACCCATTAGAGGAAGGAAAATGTCCCATATAATCAAAACCCCAAAGATCAAATGGTTTAACAGCAAGTGAATAATTCATAGGCATTTCCTGATGCTTACCGATATTACCAATTCTTTGACATTCATCACAAGATAAGACAAACTTACGGGCATCCTTGAAAAGAGTAGGCCAATAAAAACATGATTGCAATACCTTATGAGCAGTTCTATCTCCCGCATGATGTCCTCCATAGGCTTCGGAGTGACATTTCCATAGGATTTGTTCCTGTTCATGCTCAGGTACACAACGTCTAATAATACCATCTACTCCTTCTTTATAAAGATGTGGGTCATCCCAAAAGTAATGTCTTAAATCATAGAAGAATTTTCTCTTTTGTTGGTATGTGAAGCTAGGTGGTATATATTTAGCAACAATGTAATTAGCATAGTCATCATACCAAGGAGTATCATGAGAAACATTTATTGCAGCTAATTGTTCATTAGGAAAACCATCATCAATAGGTAGTGGGTCATCAAGAATATTTTTCTAACCTAGACAAGTTATCTGCTACGGGGTTCTCAGCTCCTTTCCTATCAGTGATATGTAAATCAAATTCTTGTAGCAAGAGAACCCACCTAATGAGTCTAGGTTTAGCATCTTTCTTTTCCATAAGATATTTTATAGCAGCATGATCAGTGTGAAGAATTACTTTGGAATCAACAATCTAAGATCTGAATTTATCACAAGCAAACACAATTGCTAAAAATTCTTTTTCAGTAGTACCATAATTTCTTTGGGCATTGTCTAGAGTTTTACTAGCATAATGGATAACATTTAATTTCTTATCAACTCTTTGTTGGGGAACGTAGTAATAATTCAAAAAAATTCTACGTGTCACCAAGATCAATCTAGGAGATGCTAGCAACAAGTGAGAGGGAGTGCATCTTCATACCCTTGAAGATCGCTAAGCGGAAGCGTTACAAGAATGCGGTTGATGGAGTCATACTCGCGGCGATTCAAATCGTGGAAGATCCGATTCAAGCGCCGAACGGACGGCGCCTCCGCGTTCAACACACGTACAGCCCGGGGACGTCTCCTCCTTCTTGATCCAGCAAGGGGAGACGAGAAGTTGAGGGAGAGCTCCGGCAGCACGACGGCGTGGTGGCTGTGGAGCTCGTGGTTCTCCGGCAGAGCTTCGCTAAGCACTACGGAGGAGGAGGAGTAGGAGGGGGGAGGGCTGCGCCAGGGGCAAGGGGTGCAGCTCCCATGCACCTCCCCACTATATATAGGGGTGGAGGGGGCTGGTTTCTTGCCCTCCAAGTCCATTCGGACATTGGCAAAGGTGGGAGGAAAGAAATCCCATCCTTTCCCTTCCCCACCGATTGTTATCCCCCCTTTTTTAGGGATCTTGATCTTATCTCTTCGGGATATGATCTTATTCCTTCTAAGGGGGGATCTTGGTGTGCCTTGACCAGGGGTGTGGGGCCTTGCCCCCACTACCCACGTTCATGTGGGTCCCCCCATGCAGGTGGGCCCCACTCCGGAACCTTCTAGAACCTTCCCGGTACAATACCGAAAAATCCTGAACATTTTCCGGTGGCCAAAATAGGACTTCCCATATATAAATCTTTACCTCTGGACCATTCCGGAACTCCTCGTGACGTCCGGGATCTCATCCGAGACTCCGAACAACTTTCGGTAACCACATACAATTCCCATTACAACTCTAGCATCACAGAACCTTAAGTGTGTAGACCCTACGGGTTCGGGAACCATGCAGACATGACCGAGACACCTCTCCGGCCAATAACCAATAGCGGGATTTGGATACCCATATTGGCTCCCACATGTTCCACGACGATCTCATCGGATGAACCACAATGTCAGGGATCCAATTAATCCCTTAAACAATTCCCTTTGTACATCGGTATGTTACTTACCCGAGATTCGATCGTCGGTATCCCTATACCTTGTTCAATCTCGTTACCGGCAAGTCTCTTTACTCGTTCCGTAACACATGATCCCGTGACTAACTCCTTAGTCACATTGAGCTCATTATGACGATGTATTACCGAGTGGGCGTAGAGATACCTCTCCGTCACACGGAGTGACAAATCCCAGTCTCGATTCGTGCCAACCCAACAGACACTTTCGGAGATACCTGTAGTGCACCTTTATAGTCACCCAGTTACGTTGTGACATTTGATACACCCAAAGCATTCCTACGGTACCCGGGAGTTGCACAATCTCATGGTCTAAGGAAATGATACTTGACATTAGAAAAGCTCTAGCAAACGAACTACACGATCTTGTGCTATGCTTAGGATTGGGTCTTGTCCATCACATCATTCTCCTAATGATGTGATCCCGTTATCAACGACATCCAATGTCCATGGTCAGGAAACCACAACCATCTATTGATCAATGAGCTAGTCAACTAGAGGCTCACTAGGGACATGCTGTGGTCTATGTATTCACACATGTATTACGGTTTCCGGTTAATACAATTATAGCATGAACAATAGACAATTATCATGAATAAGGAAATATAATAATAACCATTTTATTATTGCCTCTAGGGCATATTTCCAACAGTCTCCCACTTGCACTAGAGTCAATAATCTAGTTACATTGTGATGAATCGAACACCCATAGAGTTCTGGTGCTGATCATGTTTTGCTCATGGAAGAGGTTTAGTCAACGGATCTACGACATTCAGATCCGTATGTACTTTACAAATATCTATGTCTCCATCTTGAATATATTCACGAATGGAGTTGAAGCGGCGCTTGATGTGCTTGGTCTTCCTGTGAAACCTGGGCTCCTTGGCAATAGCTCCAGTGTTGTCACAGAAGAGAGTCATCGGGCCCGACGCATTGGGAATCACTCCTAGGTCGGTGATAAACTCCTTCATCCAGACTCCTTCCTGAGCTGCTTCTGAAGCAGCTATGTACTCCGCTTCACATGTAGATCCCGCCACGACGCTTTGCTTGCAACTGCACCAGCTGACTGCCCCACCATTCAAAATGTACACGTATCCGGTTTGTGACTTGGAGTCATCCAGATCTGTGTCAAAGCTAGCATCGACGTAACCCTTTACGACGAGCTCTTCGGTACCTCCATAAACGAGAAACATATCCTTAGTCCTTTTCAGGTACTTCAGGATATTCTTGACCGCTGTCCAGTGTTCCATTCCGGGATCACTTTGGTACCTCCCTAGCAAACTTATGCCAAGGTTCACATCAGGTCTGGTACACAGCATGGCATACATAATAGAGCCTATGGCTGAGGCATAGGGGATGACACTCATCTTTTCTCTTTCTTCTGCCGACGTCGGGCGTTGAGCTGCGCTCAATCTCACACCTTGCAATATAGGCAAGAACCCCTTCTTGGACTGATCCATATTGAACTTCTTCAATATCTTGTCAAGGTATGTGCTTTGTGAAAGACCAATGAGGCATCTCGATCTATCTCTGTAGATCTTGATGCCTAATATGTAAGCAGCTTCTCCAAGGTCCTTCATTGAAAAACACTTATTCAAGTAGGCCTTTATGCTTTCCAAAAGTTCTATATCATTTCCCATCAACAGTATGTCATCCACATATAATAGGAGAAATGCTACAGAGCTCCCACTCACTTTCTTGTAAATGCAGGCTTCTCCATAAGTCTGTATAAACCCAAACGCATTGATCATTTCATCAAAGCAAATATTCCAACTCCGAGATGCTTGCACCAGCCCATAGATGGAGTGCTGGAGCTTGCATACTTTGTCAGCATTCTTAGGATCGACAAAACCTTCCGGCTGCATCATATACAATTCTTCCTTAAGGAAACCATTAAGGAATGCCATTTTGACGTCCATTTGCCAGATCACATAATCATAGAATGCGGCAATTGCTAACATGATTCGGACGGACTTCAACTTCGCTACGGGTGAGAAGGTCTCATCGTAGTCAACCCCTTGAACTTGTCGATAACCCTTAGCGACAAGCCGAGCCTTATAGACGGTCACATTACCATCAGCGTCAGTCTTCTTCTTAAAGATCCACTTATTCTCTATGGCTTGCCGATCATCGGGCAAGTCCGTCAAAGTCCATACTTTGTTTTCATACATGGATCCTATCTCGGATTTCATGGCTTCAAGCCATTTGTTGGAATCCGGGCCCGCCATCGCTTCTTCATAGTTCGAAGGTTCACCGTTGTCTAACAACATGATTTCTAGGATAGGGTTGCCGTACCACTCTGGTGCGGAACGTGTCCTCGTGGACCTACGAAGTTCAGTAGCAACTTGACCCGAAGTTTCATGATCATCATCATTAACTTCCTCTCTAGTCGGTGCAGGCACCATAGAAACATCTTCCTGAGCTGCGCTACTCTCCGGTTCAAGAGGGGGTACCTCGTCAGGATCTACTTTCCTCCCACTTACTTCTTTTGAGAGAAACTCTTTCTCCAGAAAGGATCCATTCTTGGCAACAAAGATCTTGCCTTCGGATCTGAGGTAGAAGGTATACTCAATAGTTTCCTTAGGGTATCCTATGAAGACGCATTTTTCCGATTTGGGTTCGAGCTTTTCAGGTTGAAGTTTCTTGACATAAGCATCGCTTCCCAAACTTTCAGAAATGACAGCTTAGGTTTCTTCCCAAACCATAATTCATACGGTGTCGTCTCAACGGATTTAGACGGTGCCCTATTTAAAGTGAATGCGGCAGTCTCTAAAGCATAACCCCAAAATGATAGCGGTAGATCGGTAAGAGACATCATAGATCGCACCATATCCAATAGAGTGCGATTACGGCGTTCGGACACACCATTACGCTGAGGTGTTCGAGGCGGCGTGAGTTGTGAAACAATTCCACATTTCCTTAAGTGCGTGCCAAACTCGTGACTCAAGTATTCTCCTCCACGATCTGATCGTTAGAACTTTATTTTCCTGTCACATTGATTCTCTACCTCACTCTGAAATTCCTTGAACTTTTCAAAGGTCTCAGACTTGTGTTTCATTAAGTAGACATACCCATATCTACTTAAGTCATCAGTGAGGGTGAGAACATAATGATAGCCACAGCGAGCCTCAACGCTCATTGGACCGCATACATCAGTATGTATTATTTCCAACAAGTTGGTTGCTCGCTCCATTGTTCCGGAGAACGAAGTCTTGGTCATTTTACCCATGAGGCATGGTTCGCATGTGTCAAATGATTCATAATCAAGAGACTCCAAAAGTCCATCTTCATGGAGTTTCTTCATGCGTTTGACACCAATGTGACCAAGGCGGCAGTGCCACAAGTATGTGGGACTATCATTATCAACCTTACATCTTTTGGCATTCACACTATGAATATGTCTAACATCATGTTCGAGATTCAATAAAAATAAACCATTGACCAGCGGGGCGTGACCATAAAACATATCTCTCATATAAATAGAACAACCATTATTCTCGGATTTAAATGAGTAGCCATCTCGCATTAAATGAGATCCAGATACAATGTTCATGCTCAAAGCTGGCACTAAATAACAATTTTTGAGGTTTAAAACTAATCCCGAAGGTAAATGTAGAGGTAGCGTGCCGACGGCGATCACATCGACCTTGGAACCATTCCCAACGCGCATCGTCACCTCGTCCTTCGCCAGTCTCTGCTTATTCCGCAGCTCCTGTTTTGAGTTACAAATGTGAGCAACCGCACCGGTATCAAATACCCAGGAGCTACTACGAGTGCTGGTAAGGTACACATCAATAACATGTATATCATATATACCTTTGGCATCGCCGGCCTTCTTATCCGCTAAGTACTTTGGGCAGTTTCGCTTCCAGTGACCATTTCCCTTGCAATAAAAGCACTCAGTCTTAGGCTTGGGTCCATTCTTTGGCTTCTTCCCGGCAACTGACTTACCAGGCGCGGCAACTCCCTTGCCGTCCTTCTTGAAGTTCTTCTTACCCTTGCCTTTCTTGAAACTAGTGGTCTTATTCACCATCAACACTTGATGTTCCTTTTTGATCTCCACCTCCGCTGATTTCAGCATTGAATATAACTCAGGAATGGACTTCTCCATCCCTTGCATATTGTAGTTCATCACAAAGCTCTTGTAGCTAGGTGGAAGCGACTGGAGGATCCTGTCAATGACCGAGTCATCTGGAAGATTAACTCCCAGCTGAGACAAGCGGTTGTGCAACCCAGACATTTTGAGTATATGCTCGCTGACAGAGCTGTTTTCCTCCATCTTACAATTGTAGAACTTGTCGGAGACTTCATATCTCTCGACCCGGGCATTAGCTTGGAAAACCATTTTCAGCTCTTGGAACATCTCATATGCTCCGTGTTGCTCAAAACACTTTTGGAGCCCCGGTTCTAAGCTGTAAAGCATGCCGCACTGAACCAGGGAGTAATCATCACTACACGACTGCCAGGCGTTCATAACGTCTTGAGTTGCTGGGAAAATGGGTGCGTCACCTAGCGGTGCTTCAAGGACATATGCTTTCTTGGCAGCTATGAGGATGATCCTCAAGTTACGGACCCAGTCCATATAGTTGCTACCATCATCTTTCAGCTTGGTTTTCTCTAGGAACGCGTTGAAGTTGAGGGCAACATTAGCGTGGGCCATTGGATCTACAAGATAGATTTTAAAGACAATTTTAGACTAAGTTCATGATAATTAAGTTCATCTGATCAAATTATTTAATGAACTCCCACTCAGATAGACATCCCTCTAGTCATCTAAGTGATACATGATCCGAATCGACTAGGCCGTGTCCGATCATCACGTGAGACGGACTAGTCATCAACGGTGAACATCTCCATGTTGATCGCATCTACTATACGACTCATGTTCGACCTTTCGGTCTCTCATGTTCCGAGGCCATGTCTGTACATGCTAGGCTCGTCAAGTCAACCTAAGTGTTTCGCATGTGTAAATCTGGCTTACACCTGTTGTATGCGAATGTTAGAATCTATCACACCCGATCATCACGTGGTGCTTCAAAACAACGAACCTTCGCAATGGTGCACACTTAGGGGGAACACATTTCTTGAAATTTTTAGTGAGGGATCATCTTATTTATGCTACCGTCGTTCTAAGCAAATAAGATGTAAACATGATAAACATGACATGCAAATCATAAAGTGACATGATATGGCCAATATCATCTTGCGCTTTTGATCTCCATCTTCGAGGCGCGGCATGATCACCATCGTCACCGGCATGACACCATGATCTCCATCATCGTGTCTTCATGAAGTTGTCTCGCCAACTATTACTTCTACTACTATGGCTAACGGTTAACAATAAAGTAAAGTAATTACATGGCATTTTCATTGACACGCAGGTCATACAATAAATTAAGACAACTCCTATGGCTCCTGCCGGTTGTCATACTCATCGACATGCAAGTCGTGATTCCTATTACAAGAACATGATCAATCTCATACATCACATATATAATTCATCACATCCTTTTGGCCATATCACATCACATAGCATACCCTGCAAAAACAAGTTAGACGCCCTCTAATTGTTGTTGCATGTTTTACGTGGCTGCTATGGGTTTCTAGCAAGAACGTTTCTTACCTACGCAAAAGCCACAACGGTGATATGCCAATTGCTATTTACCCTTCATAAGGACCCTCTTCATCGAATCCGATCCAACTAAAGTGGGAGAGATAGACACCCGCTAGCCACCTTATGCAACAAGTGCATGTCAGTCAGTGGAACCTGTCTCACGTAAGCATACGTGTAAGGTCGGTCCAGGCCGCTTCATCCCACAATGCCGCCGAATCAAGATAGGACTAGTAACGGTAAGCAAATTGAACAAATCATCGCACACAACTACTTGTGTTCTACTCGTGCATAGAATCTACGCATAGACCTAGCTCATGATGCCACTGTTGGGGAACGTAGTAATAATTCAAAAATTTCCTACGTGTCACCAAGATCAATCTAGGAGATGCTAGGAACAAGTGAGAGGGAGTGCATCTTCATACCCTTGAAGATCGCTAAGCAGAAGCGTTACAAGAACGTGGTTGATGGAGTCGTACTCGCGGCGATTCAAATCGTGGAAGATCCGATTCAAGCGCCGAACGGACGGCGCCTCCGCGTTCAACACACGTAAAGCCCGGGGACGTCTCCTCCTTCTTGATCCAGCAAGGGGAGAGGAGAAGTTGAGGGAGAGCTCCGGCAGCACCACGGCGTGGTGGCGGTGGAGCTCATGGTTCTCCGGCAGAGCTTCGCTAAGCACTACGGAGGAGGAGGAGTAGGAGGGGGGAGGGCTGCGCCAGGGGCAAGGGGTGCAGCTCCCATGCACCTCCCCACTATATATAGGGGTGGAGGGGGCTGGTTTCTTGCCCTCCAAGTCCATTGGGGCGTTGGCAAAGGTGGGAGGAAAGAAATCCCATCCTTTCCCTTCCCCGCCAATTGTTATCCCCCCTTTTTAGGGATCTTGATCTTATCCCTTCGGGATATGATCTTATTCCTTCTAAGGGGGGATCTTGGTGCGCCTTGACCAAGGGTGTGGGACCTTGCCCCCACTACCCACATTCATGTGGGTCCCCCCATGCAGGTGGGCCCCACTCCGGAACCTTCTAGAACCTTGCAGGTACAATACCGAAAAATCCCGAACATTTTCTGGTGGCCAAAATAGGACTTCCCATATATAAATCTTTACCTCCGGACCATTACGGAACTCCTCGTGATGTCCGGGATCTCATCCGAGACTCCGAACAACTTTCTGTGACCACATACAATTCCCTTTACAACTCTAGCGTCACCGAACCTTAAGTGTGTAGACCCTATGGGTTCGGGAAACATGCAGACATGACCGAGACACCTCTCCGGCCAATAACCAATAGCGGGATCTGGATACCCATATTGGCTCCCACATGTTCCACGATGATCTCATCGGATGAACCACAATGTCAGGGATCCAATTAATCCCGTATACAATTCCCTTTGTCCATCGGTATGTTACTTGCCCGAGATTCGATCGTTGGTATCCCTATACCTTGTTCAATCTCGTTACCGGCAAGTCTCTTTACTTGTTCCATAACACATGATCCCGTGACTAACTCCTTAGTCACATTGAGCTCATTATGATGATGTATTACCGAGTGGGCCCAGAGATACCTCTCCATCACACGGAGTGACAAATCCCAGTCTTGATTCGTGCCAACCCAACAGACACTTTCGGAGATACCTGTAGTGCACCTTTATAGTCACCCAGTTACGTTGTGACATTTGATACACCCAAAGCATTCCTACGGTACCCGGGAGTTGCACAATCTCATGGTCTAAGGAAATGATACTTGACATTAGAAAAGCTCTAGCAAACGAACTACACGATCTTGTGCTATGCTTAGGATTGGGTCTTGTCCATCACATCATTCTCCTAATGATGTGATCTCATTATCAACGACATCCAATGTCCATGGTCAGGAAACCACAACCATCTATTGATCAATGAGCTAGTCAACTAGAGGCTCACTAGGGGCATGCTGTGGTCTATGTATTCACACATGTATTACGGTTTCCGGTTAATACAATTATAGCATGAACAATAGACAATTATCATGAACAAGGAAATATAATAATAACCATTTTATTATTGCCTCTAGGGCATATTTCCAACAGTCTCCCACTTGCACTAGAGTCAATAATCTAGTTACATTGTGATGAATCGAACACCCATAGAGTTCTGGTGCTGATCATGTTTTGCTCCTAGAAGAGGTTTAGTCAAAGGATCTGCGACATTCAGATCCGTATGTACTTTACAAATATCTATGTCTCCATCTTGAATATATTCACGAATGGAGTTGAAGCGGCACTTGATGTGCTTGGTCTTCCTGTGAAACCTGGGCTCCTTGGCAATAGCTCCAGTGTTGTCACAGAAGAGAGTCATCGGGCCCGACGCATTGGGAATCACTCCTAGGTCGGTGATAAACTCCTTCATCCAGACTCCTTCCTGAGCTGCTTCCGAAGTAGCTATGTACTCCGCTTCACATGTAGATCCCGCCACGACGCTTTGCTTGCAACTGCACCAGCTGACTGCCCCACCATTCAAAATGTACACGTATCCGGTTTGTGACTTGGAGTCATCCAGATCTGTGTCAAAGCTAGCATCGACGTAACCCTTTACGACGAGCTCTTCGGTACCTCCATAAACGAGAAACATATCCTTAGTCCTTTTCAGGTACTTCAGGATATTATTGACCGCTGTCCAGTTTTCCATTCCGGGATCACTTTGGTACCTCCCTACCAAACTTATGCCAAGGTTCACATCAGGTCTGGTACACAGCATGGCATACATAATAGAGCCTATGGCTGAGGCATAGGGGATGACGCTCATCTTTTCTCTTTCTTCTGCCGAGGTCGGGCGTTGAGCTGCGCTCAATCTCACACCTTGCAATATAGGCAAGAACCTCTTCTTGGACTGATCCATATTGAACTTCTTCAATATCTTGTCAAGGTATGTGCTTTGTGAAAGACCAATGAGGCATCTCGATCTATCTCTATAGATCTTGATGCCTAATATGTAAGCAGCTTCTCCAAGGTCCTTCATTGAAAAACACTTATTCAAGTAGGCCTTTATGCTTTCCAAAAGTTCTATATCATTTCCCATCAACAGAGAAATGCTACAGAGCTCCCACTCACTTTCTTGTAAATACAGGCTTCTCCATAAGTCTGTATAAACCCAAACGCTTTGATCATTTCATCAAAGCGAATGTTCCAACTCCGAGGTGCTTGCACCAGCCCATAGATGGAGCGCTGGAGCTTGCATACTTTGTCAGCATTCTTAGGATCGACAAAACCTTCCGGCTGCATCATATACAATTCTTCCTTAAGGAAACCATTAAGGAATGCCATTTTGACGTCCATTTGCCAGATCACCTAATCATAGAATGCGGCAATTGCTAACATGATTCGGACGGACTTCAGCTTCGCTACGGGTGAGAAGGTCTCATCGTAATCAACCCCTTGAACTTGTCGATAACCCTTAGCGACAAGCTGAGCCTTATAGACGGTCACATTACTATCCGCGTCAGTCTTCTTCTTAAAGATCCACTTATTCTCTATGGCTTGCCGATCATCGGGCAAGTCCGTCAAAGTCCATACTTTGTTTTCATACATGGATCCTATCTTGGATTTCATGGCTTCAAGCCATTTGTTGGAATCCGGGCCCACCATCGCTTCTTCATAGTTCGAAGGTTCACCGTTGTCTAAAAACATTATTTCCAGGACAGGGTTGCCGTACCACTCTGGTGCGGAACGTGTCCTCGTGTACCTACGAAGTTCAGTAGCAACTTGACCCGAAGTTTCATGATCATCACCATTAACTTCCTCTCTAGTCGGTGCAGGCACCACAGAAACATCTTCCTGAGCTGCGCTACTCTCCGGTTCAAGAGGGGGTACCTCATCAAGTTCTACTTACCTCCCACTTACTTCTTTTGAGAGAAACTCTTTCTCCAGAAAGGATCCATTCTTGGCAACAAAGATCTTGCCTTCGGATCTGAGGTAGAAGGTATGCCCAATAGTTTCCTTAGGGTATCCTATGAAGACGCATTTTTCCGATTTGGGTTCGAGCTTTTCAGGTTGAAGTTTCTTGACATAAGCATCGCATCCCCAAACTTTCAGAAACGACAGCTTAGGTTTCTTCCCAAACCATAATTCATACGGTGTCGTCTCAATGGATTTAGACGGTGCCCTATTTAAAGTGAATGCGGCAGTCTCTAAAGCATAACCCCAAAATGATAGCGGTAGATCGGTAAGAGACATCATAGATCGCACCATATCCAATAGAGTGCGATTATGACGTTCGGACACACCATTACGTTGAGGTGTTCCAGGCGGCGTGAGTTTTGAAATAATTCCACATTTCCTTAACTGCGTGCCAAACTCGTGACTCAAGTATTCTCCTCCATGATCTGATCGTAAGAACTTTATTTTCCTGTCACATTGATTCTCTACCTCGCTCTGAAATTCCTTGAACTTTTCAAAGGTCTCAGACTTGTGTTTCATTAAGTAGACATACCCATATCTACTTAAGTCATCAGTGAGGGTGAGAACATAACGATAGCCACCGCGAGCCTCAATGCTCATTGGACCGCATACATCAGTATGTATTATTTCCAACAAGTTGGTTGCTCGCTCCATTGTTCCGGAGAACGGAGTCTTGGTCATTTTTCCCATGAGGCATGGTTCGCACGTGTCAAATGATTCATAATCAAGAGACTCCAAAAGTCCATCTGCATGGAGTTTCTTCATGCGTTTGACACCAATGTGACCAAGGCGGCAGTGCCATAAGTATGTGGGACTATCATTATCAACCTTACATCTTTTGGCATTCACACTATGAATATGTGTAACATCACGTTCGAGATTCAATAAAAATAAAACCATTGACCAGCGGGGCATGACCATAAAACATATCTCTCATATAAATAGAACAACCATTATTCTCGGATTTAAATGAGTAGCCATCTCGCATTAAACGAGATCCAGATACAATGTTCATGCTCAAAGCTGGCACTAAATAACAATTATTGAGGTTTAAAACTAATCCCGAAGGTAACTGTAGAGGTAGGGTGCCGACGGCGATCACATCGACATTGGAACCATTCCCGACGCGCATCGTCACCTCGTCCTTCGCCAGTCTCTGCTTATTCCGCAGCTCCTGTTTTGAGTTACAAATGTGAGCAACCGCACCGGTATCAAATACCCAGGAGCTACTACGAGCGCTGGTAAGGTATACATCAATAACATGTATATCATATATACCTTTGGCGTTGCCGGCCTTCTTATCTGCTAAGTACTTTGGGCAGTTCCGCTTCCAGTGACCATTTCCCTTGCAATAAAAGCACTCAGTCTCAGGCTTGGGTCCATTCTTTGGCTTCTTCCCGGCAACTGACTTACCAGGCGCGGCAACTCCCTTGCCGTCCTTCTTGAAGTTCTTCTTACCCTTGCCTTTTTTCAAACTAGTGGTCTTATTCACCATCAACACTTGATGTTCCTTTTTGATCTCCACCTCCGCTGATTTCAGCATTGAATATAACTCAGGAATGGACTTCTCCATCCCTTGCATATTGTAGTTCATCACAAAGCTCTTGTAGCTAGGTGGAAGCGACTGGAGGATCCTGTCAATGACTGAGTCATCTGGAAGATTAACTCCCAGCTGAGACAAGCGGTTGTGCAACCTAGACATTTTGAGTATATGCTCGCTGACAGAGCTGTTTTCCTCCATCTTACAACTGTAGAACTAGTCAGAGACTTCATATCTCTCGACCCAGGCATGAGCTTGGAAAACCATTTTTAGCTCTTGGAACATCTCATATGCTCCGTGTTGCTCAAAACGCTTTTGGAGCCCCGGTTCTAAGCTGTAAAGCATGCAGCACTGAACCAGGGAGTAATCATCACTACACGACTGCCAGGCGTTCATAACATCTTGAGTTGCTGGGAAAATGGGTGCGTCACCTAGTGGTGCTTCAAGGACATATGCTTTCTTGGCAGCTATGAGGATGATCCTCAAGTTACGGACCCAGTCCGTATAGTTGCTACCATCATCTTTCAGCTTGGTTTTCTCTAGGAACGCGTTGAAGTTGAGGGCAACATTAGCGTGGGCCATTGGATCTACAAGATAGATTTTAAAGACAATTTTAGACTAAGTTCATGATAATAAAGTTCATATGATCAAATTATTTAATGAACTCCCACTCAGATAGACATCCCTCTAGTCATCTAAGTGATACATGATCCGAATCGACTAGGCCGTGTCCGATCATCACGTGAGACGGACTAGTCATCAACAGTGAACATCTCCATGTTGATCGCATCTACTATACGACTCATGTTCTACCTTTCGGTCTCTCGTGTTCCGAGGCCATGTCTGTACATGCTAGGCTCATCAAGTCAACCTAAGTGTTTCGCATGTGTAAATCTGGCTTACACCCGTTGTATGCGAACGTTAGAATCTATCACACCCGATCATCACGTGGTGCTTCGATACAACGAACCTTCGCAACGGTGCACACTTAGGGGGAACACATTTCTTGAAATTTTTAGTGAGGGATTATCTTATTTATGCTACCGTCGTTCTAAGCAAATAAGATGTAAACATGATAAACATCACATGCAAATCATAAAGTGACATGATATGGCCAATATCATCTTGCGCTTTTGATCTCCATCTTCGAGGCGCGGCATGATCACCATCGTCACCGGCATGACACCATGATCTCCATCATCGTGTCTTCATGAAGTTGTCTCGCCAACTATTACTTCTACTACTATGGCTAACGGTTAACAATAAAGTAAAGTAATTACATGGCGTTTTCATTGACACGCAGGTCATACAATAAATTAAGACAACTCCTATGGCTCCTGCCGGTTGTCATACTCATCGACATGCAAGTCGTGATTCCTATTACAAGAACATGATCAATCTCATACATCACATATATAATTCATCACATCCTTTTGGCCATATCACATCACATAGCATACCCTGCAAAAACAAGCTAGACGTCCTCTAATTGTTGTTGCATGTTTTACGTGGCTGCTATGGGTTTCTAGTAAGAACGTTTCTTACCTACGCAAAAGCCACAACGGTGATATGCCAATTGCTATTTACCCTTCATAAGGACCCTGTTCATCGAATCCGATCCAACTAAAGTGGGAGAGACAGACACCCGCTAGCCACCCTATGCAACAAGTGCATGCCAGTCAGTGGAACCTGTCTCACGTAAGCATACGTGTAAGATCGGTCCAGGCCGCTTCATCCCACAATGCCGCCGAATCAAGATAGGACTAGTAACGGTAAGCAAATTGAACAAATCACCGCACACAACTACTTGTGTTCTACTCGTGCATAGAATCTACGCATAGACCTAGCTCATGATGCCACTGTTGGGGAACGTAGTAATAATTCAAAAAATTCCTACGTGTCACCAAGATCAATCTAGGAGATGCTAGCAACAAGTGAGAGGGAGTGCATCTTCATACCCTTGAAGATCGCTAAGCGGAAGCGTTACAAGAACACGGTTGATGGAGTCGTACTCACGGCGATTCAAATCGCGGAAGATCCGATTCAAGCGCCGAACGGACGGCGCCTCCGCATTCAACACACGTACAGCCCGGAGATGTCTCCTCCTTCTTGATCCAGCAAGGGGAGAGGAGAAGTTGAGGGAGAGCTCCGGCAGCACGACGGCGTGGTGGCGGTGGAGCTCGTGGTTCTCCGGCAGAGCTTCACTAAGCACTACGGAGGAGGAGGAGTAGGAGGGGGGAGGGCTGCGCCAGGGGCAAGGGGTGCAGCTCCCATGCACCTCCCCAGTATATATAGGGGTGGAGGGGTCTGGTTTCTTGCCCTCCAAGTCCATTGGGGCGTTGGCAAAGGTGGGAGGAAAGAAATCCTATCCTTTCCCTTCCCCACCGATTGTTATCCCCCCTTTTTAGGGATCTTGATCTTATCCCTTCGGGATATGACCTTATTCCTTCTAAGGGGGGATCTTGGTGCGCCTTGACTAGGGGTGTCAGGCCTTGCCCCCACTACCCACGTTCATGTGGGTCCCCCCATGCAGGTGGGCCCCACTCCGGAACCTTCTAGAACCTTCCCGGTACAATACTGAAAAATCCCAAACATTTTCCGGTGGCCAAAATAGGTTCCCATATATAAATCTTTACCTCCGGACCATTCCGGAACTCCTCGTGACGTCCGGGATCTCATTCGAGACTCCGAACAACTTTCGGTAACCACATACAATTCCCACTACAACTCTAGCTTCACCGAACCTTAAGTGTGTAGACCCTACGGGTTCGGGAACCATGCAGACATGACCGAGACACCTCTCCGGCCAATAACCAATAGCGGGATCTGGATACTCATATTGGCTCCCACATGTTCCACGATGATCTCATCAGATGAACCACAATGTCAGGGATCCAATTAATCCCGTATACAATTCCCTTTGTCCATCGGTATGTTACTTGCCCGAGATTCGATCGTCGGTATCCCTATACCTTGTTCAATCTCGTTACCGGCAATTCTCTTTACTCGTTCCATAACACATGATCCCGTGACTAACTCCTTAGTCACATTGAGCTCATTATGATGATGTATTACCGAGTGGGCCCAGAGATACCTCTCCGTCACACGGAGTGACAAATCCCAGTCTCGATTCGTGCCAACCCAACAGACACTTTCAGAGATACCTGTAGTGCACCTTTATAGTCACCCAGTTACGTTGTGACATTTGATACGCCCAAAGCATTCCTACGGTACCCGGGAGTTGCACAATCTCATGGTCTAAGGAAATGATACTTGACATTAGAAAAGCTCTAGCAAACGAACTACACGATCTTGTGCTATGCTTAGGCTTGGGTCTTGTCCATCACATCATTCTCCTAATGATGTGATCCCGTTATCAACGACATCCCATGTACATGGTCAGGAAACCACAACCATCTATTGATCAACGAGCTAGTCAACTAGAGGCTCACTAGGGACATGTTGTGGTCTATGTATTCACACATGTATTACGGTTTCCGGTTAATACAATTATAGCATGAACAATAGACAATTATCATGAACAAGGAAATATAATAATAACCATTTTATTATTGCCTCTAGGGCATATTTCCAACACTCTTTTTCCTAGAACAGCACCAAGAGCATAATCACTAGCATCACACATAATTTCAAAAGGCAAGTTCCAATCTGGTGGTTGAACAATAGGTGCAGAAGTTAAGGCTTTCTTAAGTGTTTCGAAGGCTTCTATGCAATCATCCTAAAAAACAAAGGGAACATCCTTTTGCAAAAGATTAGTAAGAGGCGTAGAAATTTTAGAGAAATCTTTAATAAACCTCCTATAGAAACCAGCATGGCCAAGGAAACTACGAATACCTTTAATATCTTTAGGACATAGCATTTTCTCAATTGCATCAAATTTAGCTTTATCCACCTCAATACCTCATTCAGAAATTTTATGCCCGAAGACAACACCTTCATTAACCATAAAGTGGCATTTCTCCCAATTCAAGACAAGATTAGTTTGCTCACATCTCTGCAAAACTCGATCAAGGTTGCTTAAGCAATCATCAAAAGAGGTTCCATAAACGAAAAAATCATCCATGAAAACCTACACAATCTTTTCACAAAAATCAGAGAATATAGCAGTCATGCATCTTTGAAAGGTAGCAGGTGCATTGCATAAACCAAAAGGCATATATAAGCATAAGTTCCATTAGGGCAAGTAAATATGGTTTTCTCTTGATCAGGTTGTGAAACAGGTATTTGAGAAAAACCAGAATATCCACCAAGAAAGCAAAAGTGTTGTGCTTAGATAATCTTTCCAACATTTGATCAATAAAAGGCAGAGGGTAATGATCTTTTATAGTTTATTTAATTTTCTAAAGTCAATTACCATTCTGTAGCCAGTAACTATTCTTTGTGGGATAAGTTCATTTTTATCATTAGGAACAATAGTAATACCTCCCATTTTAGGGACACAATGAACATGACTTACCCATCTACTATCAGCTATGGGATAGATTATGCCTGCTTCTAGAAGTTTTAGTATTTCAGTTCTTACCACTTGTTTCATCTTAGGATTCAATCGTCGTTGGTGATCAACAACAGGTTTAGCATCAGATTCCATATTAATCTTGCGCTGACAGAGAGTGGGACTAATGCCCTTAAGATCATCAAGAGTATATCCAATGGCACCATGGTGCTTCTTCAGAATTTTTAATAATCTTTCTTCTTCATGTTCTGAAAGGTTAGCACTAATAATAACAGGATATATCTTCTTCTCATCAAGATAAGCATATTTCAAAGTGTCTGGCAATTGCTTTAATTCAAACACAGTATCACCTTTAGGTGGAGGAGGACCTCCAAGAGTTTCAATAGGCAAATTGTGTTTTAGGAGAGGTTGTTGTTCAAAGAAAATTTTATCTATCTCATTTCTTTCACGCAAGTGCATATCATTTTCATGGTCGAGAAAAAATTGTTCTAGTGGATCAGTAGGAGGCATGGCAATTGAAGCAAGACCAATTATTTCATCCTTACTAGGTAATTCTTTATTATGAGGTTGTCTACTAAACTTGGAGAAATTAAATTCATGCAACTCATCACCAAAGCTAACACTGACAGTTCGTTTATGGCAATCTATAGTAGCATTGACAGTGTTCAAGAAAGGTCTACCAAAGATAATGGGACAAATGTCATCTTGTGGGGAACCAAGAACTAGAAAATCAGTAGGGTATTTTATTTTCCCACACAAGACTTCAACATCTCTAACAATTCCAAGTGGTGTGATGGTGTCTCTATTAGCAAGTTTAATAGTAACATCTATGTCTTCTATTTCAGCGGGTGCTATATCATTCATAATTTATTGGTATAAGGTAAAAGGAATAGCACTCACACTAGCACCTAAGTCACATAATCCATGATAGCAATGATCTCCTATTTTAACTGAGACAACAGGCATTCCAACAACAAGTCTATGTTTATCTTTTTCATCAGGTTTAGCAATTCTAGCAGCTTCATCACAGAAGTAAATAACATGCCCATCAATATTTTCTACAAAGAAATCTTTAACCATAGCAACACTAGGTTCTACTTTAATTTGCTCAGGGGGTTTAGGTGCTTTAATATTACTTTTATGAACCACAGCTGATTCCTTGGCATGTTCCTTTATCCTAACAGGGAAAGGTGGTTTTTCAATATAAGTAGTAGGCACAACTGGATCAACATTGTAAATGATAGTTTCATCTTTAGCTATGACCGGTTCTTTGATTTATTCTTTAATGGGGGGATGATATTTAAACCACTTCTCCTTAGGGAGATCAACATGAGTAGCAAATAATTCACAGAAAGAGGCTACTATCTTAGAGTCAAGTCCATATTTAGTGCTAAACTTGTGAAAAGCATCGGTATTCATAAAAGATTTAACATAATCAAACTCAAGCTTAATACCTGACTCTTTACCTTTGTCGAGTTCCCAATCTTCAGAGTTGCGTTTAATTCTTTCCAATAGATCCCACCTGAATTCAATAGTCTTCTTCATAAAAGAACCAGTACAAGAAGTATCGAGCATGGATTGATCATCACGAGAAAGCCGAGCATAAAAGTTCTGAATAATAATTTCTCTCGAGAGCTTATGATTGGGGCATGACTAGAACATTGACTTAAGCCTCCCCCAAGCTAGAGCGGTACTTTCTCCTTCACGAGGCCAAAAATTATATATATAATTCTGATCACGATGAACTAGATGCATAGGATATATATTTTTGGTGAAATTCCAATTTCAATCGATTCCAGTTCCAAGATCCAATACCATCGCATAGCCTATACCATGTCAATGATTTTCCATTCAAAGATAAAGGGAAAACCTTCATCTTAGCTTCATCTCCGGATAAATCTGCAAGCTTAAACAATCGACAAATTTCATCCACATATATCAAATGCATATCAGGATGTTCAGTTCCATCTCTTGCATAAGGATTAGCTAGCAGTTGTTCTATCATACCCGAAGGAATTTCATAAACAATATTTTCAGTAGGTGCAGTAGGTTGAGGGGCAACTAATTGTTATTATGGTCGAGGTGAAGATACCCCGAGCAAACCCCTCAAAGGATGGTTTTCCATAGTAACAAGTGACAATAAATTTCAGCACGTAATATAAATTTTTCCTTACCAATTTCCACTTACCAAGAGCGCTTCACTCCCCGGCAACAGTGCCAGAAAAGAGTCTTGATGACCCACAAGTATAGGGGATCAATTGTAGTCCTTTCGATAAGTAAGAGTGTCAAACCCAACGAGGAGCAGAAGGAAATGACAAGTGGTTTTCAGCAAGGTATTTTCTGCAAGCACTGAAATAGTCGGTAACAGGTAGTTTGATATCAAGATAATTTGTAATAGACAAGTAACGATAACGGTAAATAAAGTGAAGCAAGGTAGCCCAATCCTTTTGTGGAGAAGGACAGGCCAAAACGGTCTCTTATAATAAGCAAAGTGTTCTTGCGGGCACACGGGAATTTCATCTAGTCACTTTCATCATGTTGGTTTGATTCGCGTTCGCTACTTTGATAATTTGATATGTGGGTGGACCGGTGCTTGGGTGTTGTTATTACTTGAACAAACCTCCCACTTATGATTAACCCCCTCACAAGCATCCGCAACTACGAGAAAAGTATTAAGATAAAATCTAACCATAGCATTAAACATTTGGATCCAAATCGGTCCTTACGAAGTAGCGCGTAAACTAGGGTTTAAGCTTCTGTCACTCTAGCAACCCATCATCTAATAACTACTGCACAATGCATTCCCTTAGGCCCAAAGATGGTGAAGTGCCATGTAGTCGACATTCACATGACACCACTAAGGGAATCACAACATACATATCATCAAAATATTGAACACATATCAAGTTCACATGATTACTTGCAACATGACTTCTCCCGCGACCTCAAGAACAAAAGTAACTACTCACAAATGATATTCATGCTCAAGATCAGAGGGGTATTAAATAGCATAATGGATCTGAACATATAATCTTCCACCAAATAAACCATATAGTAATCAACTACAAGATGTAACCAACACTACTAGTCTCCCACAGGTACCAATCTGAGGTTCTGGTACAAAGATTGAACACAAGAGATGAACTAGGGTTTGAGAGGAGATGGTGTTGTTGAAGATGTTGATGGAGATTGGCCTCCCAAAGATGAGAGGGTTGTTGGTGATGACGATGGCTTCGATTTCCCCCTTCGGGAGGGAAGTTCCCTCGGCGGAATCGCTCCGCCGGAGGGCAAATGTGCTCCTGCCCAAGTTCCGCCTCGAGACGGCGGCGCTCCATCCCGAAAGTCCTCTCTTTATTTTTTCTAGGTCAAAATGACTTATATACCAGAAGATGGGCACCGGAGGTGGGCTGGGCTGACCACAACCCATCAGGGCGCGCCTGGGGGGCCTAGCGCGCCCTGGTATCTTGTGGTCACCAGGTGGCCCCCTCCTGTAGTTATATTCTCCATTATTTTTTTATATATTCCAAAATAATTCTCCGTGAAGTTTTAGCTTATTTGGAGATTTGCATAATAGGTATCTCTGACATAGCTTTTTCAGGTCCAGAATTTCAGCTGCCGGCATTCTCCCTCTTTGTGTAAACCTTGCATATTATAAGATAAAAGGCATTAGAATTACTCCATAAAGCATTATTATACATAAAAACATTATAAATAACAGTAGAAAATCATGATGCAAAGTGGACGTATCATAGTCTCATACAAGCATCAAGCAAAAGTATCTGAAACTACCACGAACCAAATTATAGCAAAAACTCAAATCAAATCAAGTGAGAAAAAGAAAAGCACTCGCTCACTCGAAGCCCTATGATCTACAAAAATTCTCCCCCTTTGGCAACAAGTACCAAAAAGTTCAAATAAGTATAGAGCTAAACGTCGTTGTAGGCTTGATCTCTAGCAGCTCCTGGTGAGATGCCCTCTGATTTGCAGCGCCGGTGTGCATCAATGTCGGAGTGGAGATGAGTGTATCTACAAATGCTTCGGATGAGGTCTGTTGATCTGGAGGAGTGGAGACGGCAGGGATCACTGGGGGGCAACTGATGGTGTAGCTGCTGGAGCAGAGACTATGGCTCTGGAAGGTACTGGAACTGCAACTAATTTGGGTATAGTCCTGAACTGAGTAGTTGTAGGAATGCCTTAACCGGGGGTGTCCTCATCATAACTGGAAGCTCGTGCCTTGGCTTCATCCACTTCCTTCTTGAGACTCTCAACTGTGGACTGAACTTTTATCACCTTGACATCCAAATCATTAAACTTAGGTTCTACAATCCTCTCAAGACTCTTCTGGTTCTCTAGAGGCTGGCCAAACTCCGCTCGATCCTCCGAGTATCTTGAATGAGATATTGCATTTGGTTAGTCTTGGTCTTGAGCAATGGATCTGAGGAAGCACTAGGTGCCAAAGCCCTTGCAGCCTCTGCACTTGCATGAGCCACGGCTGAAGTAGGATGGGATGGATCCATCATTACGGCGTTGTCCTCAAGCTCTGGCCAAAGCGGCAAATGCTCATGATCCAACAGAAAGTTCTTGTTTACACCCTTGGAGTTGATAAGAACCTGAATATGAGGGACAAATCCACAAGTCCTTTTCTGATCAGCAACTGTCCTCTTGATAGTTTCTACAATGAGATCCATGACCTTGAAATTCTCATGTTGATCAATATGATGCAGCATATTTATGGAGTGACCTTGAATCATCCTCTCATCACCTGACTTGGGCATCAAGGTATGCCTCATGATAGTGTTGGATGTCGCAAGTGTGACGCCCCCGGCTTAATCATGCACTAATCATACACGCAAATGCACACGATCAAGCCTAAGGACTCACGGGAAGATATCACAACACAACTCTAAAACATAAATAAAGTCATACAAGCTTTATATTACAAGCCAGGGGCCTCGAGGGCTCGAATACATAAGCTTGTGTACAAGCGTCAGTGGAAGCATCAGATATCTGAGTACAGATATAAAGGAAAACACAGAAAGGCCCTTAAAAGGCGGGACAAAAGAAAACACTACGATCGAAAGGCGCAGGCCTCCTGCCTGGGACCCTCCGAACCTACTCCTGGTCGTTGGCCAACCCGTAGTATTATCCACCCTCGGGGTAGTAGTAGCGATCGTCGGTGGGGGCAGCTATATCCGGGGCTCCGTCATCTGGTTGCATCAAAAATATTTGGGGGAAAAAGAAAGCAAAGCAACCGTGAGTACTCATCCGAAGTACTCAGCAAGCAAGGATCTACACTACATATGCAACGTTATCAAAGGAAGGATGTATATGTGGACTGGGCTGCAGAAATGCCAGAATAGAGAAGGCCTAGTCCTATCGAAGACTAGCATCTTCAGAGGTCTTGCAGCATTAGAAGAGTGTAGATTAGTACTGTATAAGTAGTAGTATCATTAAGTCTCATCCTCACCCAGAGATCCTTTCTCGACTCCCTGTGAGAAAGCAATCCCAAAGCCATGCAGTCATCAACCTCGTCCTGAGATCCCTTCTCGACTCCCTGCAAGAAGCAATCCCAGAGCCATAGTATCCAATTCTAATTGTATCAATCGGGATACAACTCCGAGTGTCCGTTATCAAGGATCCGGCTATGCATAGATTAGTTCTTCCCTGTAGAGGTGCACCAACTTACCCACCATGCTCGCTTAACTCCGGCCGGACACACTTTTCCGGGTCATGCCCGGCCTCGACCAAACGACACACCGCAGCCCTACCTAGAGCTCAGCAGAGAGGTCGCCGCCAGTCTACATCCTAAGCGCAAGGGGGTCTTGGGCCATCGCCCCTCGCCCTCCGGGTCGTTGCGCACATGGCTCAAATCCAAGCACCACCTCTGTCGTGAATGGTGCCAATCACCCCATGCCGCACTGCTGAACTGGACGTCTGACAGAGCTTTCGACTGATGCATACGATGCAGAACGCCCATACTATGCCCACGTGATGGTTAGTGCTATCGGGCCAGAGGCCCATTCGAATCAAATATCCAATTCGTTAGTACCTTGGGGGTTAGGTAACGAGCAGAGACTCACGAAAGATGTGACCCTGTTGCCCCGTCTCGAGGACTTGTGGCAAGGGCCAAGAATGCCCGGCCACGCCTCGTATTCATCACTCGGGCACCATCCAGGCAACCCGTCTTCACATCACACGCGGGTACCCCTCAGGGTCGACCCGCCTTTCCAAGTAACAATAGTACAGTCCAAATATCCGTGTGTCCATAACATCAGGGGGAATCCGAGGTATCACCCTTGTTGGATTCCTACCCGATATATCCGTCAAGGTGAACTCGGAGGAATCACCCTCGCTGGGTTCACACTTGAGGTGTTGTACGACGGCGTCGTTATCGGAAGCAGTGAAGGAGGAATCACCCTCGATGTCCACGACCGAATAGCTACTCTACAGAGTTAACATTAGAAGTGCTACAAGAGGTTTCACCCTCGGCACTCGATAGTAACGCTGCAGTGTTGTTACAACTAAGGGGGGTGATGTGCGGTGCCGGGGTCTGTTCTTCAATCAAGTTGATCGGGTCTTCTGATAATCCAGCGGGGCAATCGGGACAAGTGGGTTCACTGATAGGTCTCTACCCAGCCTATACTAGACAGTTTAGGATAAGCAGGTAAGGTTTCAATAGCAGGTTACAATAAACAGGCTATGCATCAGAATAGGTAAAGCAGTAGCAGCAGCAATTCTAATGCAAGCATGAGAGAGAAAGAATAGGCGATATCGGTATGCTCAAAGGGGGGTGCTTGCCTGGTTGCTCGGCGGCAAGGGCAAGGTCATCAATGGTGTCGTCGGTCTCCGGAGCTGCGTCGGTACCGGGAACTGTGTTGGGGTCTAACAAGAGAGAAGAGGGGGAGGAAACAGTATAAATACAGAGCAAACATGAGCAACACAATGTACGACATGACAATATGCAGTGCCGGGTGTGTCCTAACATATGGTTGCACGTCACCGAGGAAGGGGGAATCCATCCGGGAATGTTTTCCCGGTTTCGGACATTTGTCAGATAGATGACCGGAGGGGAACGGTTCCATGTTCGGATAGTTAGGTACGTGTGAGGGACGAACGGACCGTGTATTCGGATTCGTCTCGTCGTTCTAAGCAACTTTCATGTACAAAGTTTTTTGATCTGAGCTACGGATTATTTTCTATGATTTTCTAAAGATTTTATTGATTTTCTGGAATTTACTGGAATTAATTTAAATTTGAAATTAAATTGGAAAATGCTACGGGTACCCAGCTCTGTGTACACAGAGTGCACACAGTGGCTGACAAGTGGGGCTATTGACTGGGTCAAGGGTCCAGTCAACGGCCAGCCCATAGAGGCTGACATGTGGGGCCAGAGTCAAAGTCAACAGCCCAGTCAGCTGCTGACTGGGCTGACTGCTACAGTGGCAAACAGTGTAGGTGGGGCCTACCTGTCATAGACACAAGTACTAAATGGGTTGATTAATTTAGTTTAGTTAGTGGGTGGGGGCCACTGTCAGTGGGGTTAGTGGGTAGTTAAATTAGCCTAACCAATCCATTAGCGGTTAATTAAGCCAGCGAGACCCACCAGTCAGTGAGTCAATCCCACTGGTTTTAGAACGTGCGCGCGTGCACAGTGCGTATGCCGGCGGCGAGCTACAGGAACGGCGGCGATAGCCGGAAACGGCGCTCCGGCAGCCAAATGGAGCGGCGCGAGTTCCTATCGAACCAGCGCGATGCGCTACATCGAACCATGCCACGGGCGTGAGCTGAGGCAGACAAAAATGACGGCTACAATGAGCTCCCGCGGTGGTGACGGCTCGGCCTCGACGGAGTCGAGCCAACGGGGCTCGGGGAAGAAAGGGGAGAGGCTAGGGAGGACCGGGAGCTCACAGCGAGCTCGATGACGTGCTCGGGGAGGCTAGGGGGTGGCGGAGCTGGCGGATCGACGGCGATGGCAGTGGCGGCCGACGGTGAGGGAGACGATGCGGGCGGCTGCGGTGATGCATCCCCGCCCCGATCCAACCATGCCGGAGACGTAGAGGTCCGCGACGGAGCCGTTGGACGTGCTCCCAGGGCGCGGGGTGGCCGGTGGGCACGTTAATGGCAAGCGGCGGCGACGAGCTCGTTCGGACGAGCTCAACAGAGAGAGAGGAGATGAACGAGGGGGGGAGTTGGGGGTGCTAGGGTTCAGGTGAGAGGGAGAGAGCGCTCTTATCTCCTCCCAGGCGAGCCCTGGGCCTCGGTGTCGATCGCAGAAGAGGGGGCGCCAGTGCGGGCGCGCGTGTGCGGGCGACAGTGCGTGAGGGGGGAGCAGTAGGTAGGGGATGACTGCGGTGGGCTGGGCCTGGCTGTTTGACTAGAGCCCAGCCACAGCGGGCTTTTTCCCGTTTCTTTCTTTCTTTTCTCTTTTGCTTTTCTGTTTTTATTCTTTTCTGTTTTATTTTCTTTCACATCTATTCTAGTTTTGTAAAATAACAAATGATCCCTAAATTCATATTATCACTAAGCCCATTGTCACAAATGTTTAACCTCCAAACAAATTAGTTTGACATTTTTAATAATTATAAAAGGCATTTAAAAACTGGTTTTGCTGCTGTTTCAATTGTTTAGCCCATTTAAACATTTTATTCAAAGTTGGATTTTTGCATGATTATTATCCAGGGAATAATTGCCACTAGATGAACATTTTAGTTCACATGTTTGTGGATTTAAATTATTAAATTATAATTTGAATTTGAATTGGTTTGATTTTTCCCTAAGTGATAACTTGACCTAGTCAAACTTGATGACATGGCACCATTAGCAGGCGATCACTGTAGCATGATGCTGGGGGTGTCACAAATCTCCTCCACTACAAGAAATCTCGTCCCGAGATTTAAGCGGGGTAGTAAGGGGGAAAGTTTTGGTTACGAAATTCTAACGGATCTTCTCGGTCTTGGTTGCTCTTCTCGAAGAAGTCGATCCGTTCCGTTGACGTCTTCATTTCTCTGCTTCAGGTCATTATGATGAAGTCGTCCTTCTTTTCTTCAGGATCTCCATCGTTCTTACGAATAGGTAAGGGACAGCTGGACAACGATAGGATGCTATAGGGAGTAATCATCTGGGGCTATCCCATGGATGAACGTATGAGTATCTCTCGAGTTGAACAACTAAAACACCTCGAGAGCAAAGTAAGAAGGTACGATAAGAAGTTTCAACGGACAGATAATCGTTCGATGTCTGAACAAGGTGTGAAAGGGGTCCAGAGCAGCGAGAATAAGTATTATGTCTGGTACCAGAATTTATCACTAGGAAGGTGGCCTGTGAATTAAATACGAAGCCAAGCGCGAGGAATAACTTTTAGAAACAGAGGTCTACATGAGAGTCAGGTTTCGATCCTGTGGAACTATGGGTTATGGGCCCACCATGTGGGTTAAAAGTAGAAAGAGCGGTGACATCTTGTATGGTCACGATAGCAGGGTAAGTCAGAGCATAGCCTGCCAGTCATATTGGCAACAACGTTGGTACCAAGGGCGAGGGACGAAGAGAACCATTTTCCTGCTCGTTAAAACGAGGCGGACCATTAGGCAAAGTTCTCGTCCACCGGTGGTTACCGGAATGTCATCAACATTAGTAACAGAGTCTCACTGATGGAGTTGTAGACCGAGGTGTTTTATAAGCAGGGAATTATTTCTGCTTGTATCATATAGGTTACAAGAAAGGTTAAACAAAACAATGGAAAGGAAAATGTGTTTATACACAAGAACTAGGAGTATATCTTTCCCAAGGTTTAAACAGGGCATGACATACGTGTCAGGAGATCAAAGGCAAGGCCATTTAGTTAATAGGGGTAAGAAGAATCATGATATGCATCCATACAACGGTGTTTGGACAACTGAGCAAGAAACATTTAGCATTGCGCTTTCAATGCCCTTGTTGATGTTAGCGTACCACAGTCATGCTTCAGAGTAGCATCGACATGGTCTTCAAGCAAAGGTCAGACTTTGGATACACAAAGGATCCATCCGGATCAACTCAAGAATAAGTCTTACGATTTCTTCATGAAAGAATGGTTAACCTTGCTAAAAAGGAAACTATATCAATAGGTCCACCAGACAGGTGTGCTAAGCATGACATTACCTTACTGGGTTATATAAAGACCAATGTTATGACTCTTGGAAATATGTTCCAACCCTCATATCTTACCAAGATTCAGATCTGATCGGTGTCAGGATACCTCAGACTCAGGATGCCTGAGAAGAAAAGGTGCAACACCATTTGACGAGATGACATTTTAAGATTCTTGGGAAATGAACTATGGATGCGAGTTCCCAAAACAAGAGTTCATCATTAAACCAAGGAGAGGACGAGGAGGTGGTTGATGGACTCAGCGACTATTCATCAAGATTCCCAAAAGATGGTTTTCCACAGTTAAGTGAACAAGGTGGTAGCATTGGACAGACCAAGTATACAAGGAAGTATGTTTGAGGAGAACATCCACAATTAAACATTGAACGAAAGTGCACCTGAAAATACGGACCAAGTAGCACGAGCAATGTTAGAACGGTGATTCAATAACCAAAAGAATTAGAATGAAACTATCGACCATTCACTTCAAAGCAATAGGATTGCTAGAAGTTTTGAATTCACACATCATAGTTCGTTTATCGGTATTCCGGTTAGAAACAACATGGGGACCAAGGAATGAACGGAGATGAATTCAATAGATATCTCGGGAGAGCTCAGAATTTTGATGATGAGCACGACACATTTGTCGAGAGATTTCATGAGGATGTAATCGATCGGCGATGACATCAAGCCAAAGGTATGATGAAGCGAAAGGTTATTGGAACCATGATTACGACACAAACTCGAAGTCAAGCTTGTTGTTCGAGGTGAAATGATAAGATGAGGAAGATCGACGTAAGCTTAGTTCATCGTCGGGAGTTGTGCTCCGGGAATAAGGACCAGGTAGCACAGTTAAAATGTTGCACGATATTGATATAGCCGATTAGGCTAGGAATGAGGTGATGGGGTATTAAACTTCCCAGTAACAAGTACTAGGGGTAATACCAGAAGGTAAATTGGAGTAGAGATTGGACAGATGAAATGATCTGCAGAAGAAAAAGTATTTTAAGTTGTCCAAGAAATGGAATTCAAAGAAGAACAATCACGGTCAGTCCCATGGTTGCAAGGGACACAACACAGGTACGAGAGGGTATTATATCAAGGGGATAACTATTATTACAAGGAGCTTCCATGATAGGATCTACATCGTTTCCATGAGCATGAACGCAAAGGTTCAAGGTCGACTCCCACTTCTTCAATTCATAACCTTTCATTCACTCCTCGTTTTCAAAAAAATTGTAGTGCTAAAAATTTATCTGGTGAAGCACCAGAAGAGTATGACTCGTAGAATTTTCTGGGTTCTTGCTGATGGCAGAATCATAGATACAACCCATCGGGACATTTTACGAATCCAAACAACCATCACCCAAAGCAAGGGACGCGAGTTCGAAAGCAAAGTGTCGAAGTCAAAGTAGATGATACAATTTACCGAAGGTATTAGCATCAGGGAAGAACTCACAAGGTTATTGATTACGATGGACAATCGATTGCAAGTTGATTAGCCGAGAACTAACTCATGTCCGAATTGACGTCTGAGCCAGAAGGATGAGTTCGAAGAATCGACAAATGGTAGGGATTATCCTCATTCATATTGAATCAGTAGACTCGGAATGATAATGACAAAGAATGTTAATGAATATTGCGAGACATATGGATTTAACCATAATGCAGGCAGGCGAGACTTTCGGGAGCACTAGGCTGCAGAGGATATTTTGGAGATCAAATAGCAATTCAATGTGTTCTAGAAGCACTTGAATAACTGGGGATGAACGGATCCCCGGTCATGCGAGGAATTATTCGTAAGTGTATTCAGGCGGAAAGGAACCGCAAGGCAGCAGGTTCAGAGAATTCTCGAAATGTCGAATAGTATTTCGATATGTCGGATAGAACCTGAGAGTAATTTGAGCGATTATATGATCGACAGGCGGAAGTAGTTTTCCATCGGAGTTTATCGATGGTCAGGAACTGCAAAGCAGTGGACACAGGGTTTCGAGAAACATCGAGGAGTATCTTCAGAATCTTCTGATGAAGCAGACAATCATCTGTAGTGAAGGGGCTCTCCGGGAGGAAGTGGTTACGAGATCCTAACGCCAGAGTTAGCAAAATCATTTAACCCGAATAGATGAGAGATCAGAGTCCCAAAGTAAAGGTCGAGGAGTAAAAGATCCTAATACCACCAAATTGGCGATGTGGGCCCGTAAGCCACACAGCCAAGTTAGTAAATTAGTTTTGGACCACTAGACTCAACTTCGGCCAAGGAGTTGGAAAGGGGGGTTCCTAGAGGCAGTCGGCTCTGATACCAACTTGTGACGCCCCCGGGTTAATCGTGCACTAATCATACACGCAAATGCACACGATCAAGCCTAAGGACTCACGGGAAGATATCACAACACAACTCTAAAACATAAATAAAGTTGTACAAGCTTTATATTACAAGCCAGGGGCCTCGAGGGCTCGAATACATAAGCTTGCGTACAAGCGTCAGCGGAAGCATCAGATATCTGAGTACAGATATAAAGGAAAACACAGAAAGGCCCTTAAAAGGTGGGACAAAAGAAAACACTACGATCGAAAGGCGCAGGCCTCCTGCCTGGGACCCTCCGAACCTACTCATGGTCATTGGCCAACCCGTAGTATTATCCACCCTCGGGGTAGTAGTAGCGATCGTCGGCGGGGGCAGCTGTATCCGGGGCTCCGTCATCTGGTTGAATCAAAAGTATTTGGGGGAAAAAGAAAGCAAAGCAACCGTGAGTACTCATCCGAAGTACTCAGCAAGCAAGGATCTACACTACATATGCAACATTATCAAAGGAAGGATGTATATGTGGACTGGGCTGCAGAAATGCCAGAATAGAGAGAAGGCCTAGTTCTATCGAAGACTAGCATCTTCAGAGGTCTTGCAGCATTAGAAGAGTGTAGATTAGTACTGTATAAGTAGTAGTATCATTAAGTCTCATCCTCACCCAGAGATCCTTTCTCGACTCCCTGCGAGAAAGCAATCCCAGAGCCTTGCAGTCATCAACCTCGTCCTGAGATCCCTTCTCGACTCCCTGCGAGAAGCAATCCCAGAGCCATAGTATCCAATTCTAATTGTATCAATCGGGATACATCTTCGAGTGTCCGTTACCGAGGATCCGGCTATGCATAGATTAGTTCTTCCCTGCAGGAGTGCACCAACTTACCCACCACGCTCGCTTAACTCCAGCCGGACACACTTTTCCGGGTCATGCCCGGCCTCGGCCAAATGACACACCACAGCCCTACCTAGAGCTCAGCAGAGAGGTCCCCGCCGGTCTACATCCTAAGCGCAAGGGGGTCTTGGGCCATCACCCCTCGCCCTTCGAGTCATTGCGCACATGGCTCAGATCCAAGCACCACCTCTGTCGTGAATAGCGCCAATCACGCCATGCCGCACTGCTGAACTGACGTCTGACAGAGCTTTCGGCTGATGCATACGATGCAGAACGCCCATACTATGCCCACGTGATGGTTAGTGCTATCGGGCCAGAGGCCCACTCGAATCAAATATCCAATTCGTTAGTACCTTGGGGGTGCGGTAACGAGCAAAGACTCACGAAAGATGTGACCCCATCGCCCCGTCTCGAGGACTTGCGGTAAGGGCCAAGAATGCCCGGCCATGCCTCGTATTCATCACTCGAGCACCATCCAGGCAACCCGTCTTCACATCACACGCGGGTACCCCTCATGGTCGACCCGCCTTTCCAAGTAACAATAGTACAGTCCAATATCCGTGTGTCCATAACATTAGGGGGAATCCGAGGTATCACCCTCGTTGGATTCCTACCCGATATATCCGTCAAGGTGAACTCGGAGGAATCACCCTCGCTGGGTTCACACTTGAGGTGTTGTACGACGGCGTCGTTATCGGAAGCTGTGAAGGAGGAATCACCCTCGATGACCACGACCGAATAGCTACTCTACAGAGTTAACATCAGAAGTGCTACAAGAGGTTTCACCCTCGACACTTGATAGTAACGCTGTAGTGTCGTTACAACTAAGGGGGGTGATGTGCGGTGCCGGGGCCTGTTCTTCAATCCCGTTGATCGGGTCTTCTAATAATCCAGCGGGGCAATCGGGACAAGTGGGGTCACTGATAGGTCTCTACCCAGCCTATACTAGACAGTTTATGATAAGCAGGTAAGGTTTCAATAGCAGGTTACAATAAACAGGCTATGCATCAGAATAGGTAAAGCAGTAGCAGCAGCAATTCTAATGCAAGCATGAGAGAGAAAGAATAGGCGATATCGGTATGCTCAAAGGGGGGTGCTTGCCTGGTTGCTCGGCGGCAAGGGCAAGGTCGTCAATGGTGTCGTCGGTCTCCAGAGCTGCGTCGGTACCGGGAACTGCGTTGGGGTCTAACAAGAGAGAAGAGGGGGAGGAAACAGTATAAATACAGAGCAAACATGAGCAACACAATGTACGACATGACAATATGCAGTGCCGGGTGTGTCCTAACGTATGGTTGCACGTCACCGAGGAAGGGGGAATCCATCCAGGAATGTTTTCCTGGATTCAGACATTTGTCAAATAGATGACTGGAGGGGAACGGTTCCATGTTCGGATAGTTAGGGATGTGTGACGGACGAACAGACCATGTATTCGGATTCGTCTCGTCGTTCTGAGCAACTTTCATGTACAAAGTTTTTCGATCTGAGCTACGGATTATTTTCTATGATTTTCTAAAGATTTTATTGATTTTCTGGAATTTACTGGAATTAATTTAAAATCGAAATTAAATTGGAAAATGCTACGGGTACCCAGCTCTGTGTACACAGAGTGCACACAGTGGCTGACCAGTGGGCCTATTGACTGGGTCAAGGGTCCAGTCAACGGCCAGCCCACAGAGGCTGACATGTGGGGCCATAGTAAGTCAACAGCCCAGTCAGCTGCTGACTGGGCTGACTGCTACAGTGGCAAACAGTGTAGGTGGGGCCTACCTGTCATAGACACAAGTACTAAATGGGTTGATTAATTTAGTTTAGTTAGTGGGTGGGGGCCACTGTCAGTGGGGTTAGTGGGTAGTTAAATTAGCCTAACCAATCCATTAGCGGTTAATTAAGCCAGCGGGACCCACCAGTTAGTGGGTCAATCCCACTGGTTTTAGAACGCGCGCGCGTGCACAGTGCGTACGCCAGCGGCGAGCTACAGGAACGGCGGTGATAGCCGGAAACGACGCTTCGGCAGCCAAATGGAGCGGCACGAGTTCCTATCGAACCAACGTGATGCACTACATCGAACCATGCCACGGGCGTGAGCTGAGGCGGACAAAACGGACGGCTACGACGAGCTCCCGCGGTGGTGACGGCTCGGCCTCGACGGAGTCGAGCCAACGGGGCTCGGGGAAGAAAGGGGAGAGGCTAGGGAGGACCGGGAGCTCACAGCGAGCTCAATGACGTGCTCGGGGAGGCTAGGGGGTGGCGGAGCTGGCGGATCGACGGCGATGGCATTGGCGGCCGACGGTGAGGGAGACGACGCGGGCGGCTGCGGTGATGCATCACCGCCCCGATCCAACCGTGCCGGAGACGTAGAGGTCCGTGACGGAGCCGTTGGACGTGCTCCCAGGGCACGGGGTGGCCGGTGGGCACGTTAACGGCAAGCGGCGGCGACGAGCTCGTTCGGACGAGCTCAACAGAGAGAGAGGAGATGAATGAGGGGGGGAGTTAGGGGTGCTAGGGTTCAGGTGAGAGGGAGAGAGCGCTCTTATCTCCTCCCAGGCAAGCCCTGGGCCTCGGTGTCGATCGCAGAAGAGGGGGGGGGCAGTGCGGGCGCGCGTGTGCGGGCGACAGCGCGCGAGGGGGGAGCAGTAGGTAGGGGATGACCGCGGTGGGCTGGGCCTGGCTGTTTGACTAGAGCCCAGCCACAGCGGGCTTTTTCCCTTTTCTTTCTTTTCTCTTTTGCTTTTCTGTTTTTATTCTTTTCTGTTTTATTTTCTTTCACATCTATTCTAGTTTTGTAAAATAACAAATGATCCCTAAATTCATATTATCACTAAGCCCATTGTCACAAATGTTTAACCTCCAAACAAATTAGTTTGACATTTTTAATAATTATAAAAGGCATTTAAAAACTGGTTTTGCTGCTGTTTCAATTGTTTAGCCCATTTAAACATTTTATTCAAAGTTGGATTTTTGCATGATTATTATCCAGGGAATAATTGCCACTAGATGAACATTTTAGTTCACATGTTTGTGGATTTAAATTATTAAATTATAATTTGAATTTGAATTGGTTTGGTTTGGTTTTTCCCTAAGTGATAACTTGACCTAGTCAAAATTGATGACATGGCACCATTAGCAGGCGATCACTGTAGCATGATGCTGCGGGTGTCACAAATCTCCTCCACTACAAGAAATCTCGTCCCGAGATTTAAGCGGGGTAGTAAGGGGGAAAGTTTTGGTTACGAAATTCTAACGGATCTTCTCGGTATTGGTTGCTCTTCTCGAAGAAGTCGATCCGTTCCGTTGACGTCTTCATTTCTCTGCTTCAGGTCATTATGATGAAGTCGTCCTTCTTTTCTTCAGGATCTCCATCGTTCTTACGAATAGGTAAGGGACAGCTGGACAACGATAGGACGCTATAGGGAGTAATCATCTGGGGCTATCCCATGGATGAACGTATGAGTATCTCTCGAGTTGAACAACTAAAACACCTCGAGAGCAAAGTAAGAAGGTACGATAAGAAGTTTCAACGGACAGATAATCGTTCGATGTCTGAACAAGGTGTGAAAGGGGTCCAGAGCAGCGAGAATAAGTATTATGTCTGGTACCAGAATTTATCACTAGAAAGGTGGCCTGTGAATTAAATACGAAGCCAAGCGCGAGGAATAACTTTTAGAAACAGAGGTGTACATGAGAGTCAGGTTTCGATCCTGTGGAACTATGGGTTATGGGCCCACCATGTGGGTTAAAAGTAGAAAGAGCAGTGACATCTTGTATGGTCATGATAGCAGGGTAAGTCAGAGCATAGCCTGCCAGTCATATTGGCAACAACGTTGGTACCAAGGGCGAGGGATGAAGAGAACCATTTTCCTGCTCGTTAAAACGAGGCGGACCATTAGGCAAAGTTCTCGTCCACCGGTGGTTACCGGAATGTCATCAACATTAGTAACAGAGTCTCACTGATGGAGTTGTAGACCGAGGTGTTTTATAAGCAGGGAATTATTTCTGCTTGTATCATATAGGTTACAAGAAAGGTTAAACAAAACAATGGAAAGGAAAATGTGTTTATACACAAGAACTAGGAGTATATCTTTCCCAAGGTTTAAACAGGGCATGACATACGTGTCAGGAGATCAAAGGCAAGGCCATTTAGTTAATAGGGGTAAGAAGAATCATGATATGCATCCATACAACGGTGTTTGGACAACTGAGCAAGAAACATTTAGCATTGCGCTTTCAATGCCCTTGTTGATGTTAGCGTACCACAGTCATGCTTCAGAGTAGCATCGACATGGTCTTCAAGCAAAGGTCAGACTTTGGATACACAAAGGATCCATCCGGATCAACTCAAGAATAAGTCTTACGATTTCCTCATGAAAGAATGGTTAACCTTGCTAAAAAAGAAACTATATCAATAGGTCCACCAGACAGGTGTGCTAACCATGACATTACCTTACTGGGTTATATAAAGATCAATGTTATGACTCTTGGAAATAACCCTCATATCTTACCAAGATTCAGATCTGATCGGTGTCAGGATACCTCAGACTCAGGATGCCTGAGAAGAAAAGGTGCAACACCATTTGACGAGATGACATTTTAAGATTCTTGGGAAATGAACTATGGATGCGAGTTCCCAAAACAAGAGTTCATCATTAAACCAAGGAGAGGATGAGGAGGTGGTTGATGGACTCAGCGACTATTCATCGAGATTCCCAAAAGATGGTTTTCCACAGTTAAGTGAGCAAGGTGGTAGCATTGGACAGACCAAGTATACAAGGAAGTATGTTTGAGGAGAACATCCACAATTAAACATTGAACAAAAGTGCACCTGAAAATACGGACCAAGTAGCACGAGCAATGTTAGAACGGTGATTCAATAACCAAAAGAATTAGAATGAAACTATCGACCATTCACTTCAAAGCAATAGGACTGCTAGAAGTTTTGAATTCACACATCATAGTTCGTTTGTCGGTATTCCGGTTAGAAACAACACGGGGACCAAGGAATGAACGGAGATGAATTCAATAGATATCTCGGGAGAGCTCAGAATTTTGATGATGAGCACGACACATTTGTCGAGAGATTTCATGAGGATGTAAGCCAAAGGTATGATGAAGCGAAAGGTTATTGGAACCACGATTACGACACAAACTCGAAGTCAAGCTTGTTGTTCGAGGTGAAATGATAAGATGAGGAAGATCGACGTAAGCTTAGTTCATCGTCGGGAGTTGTGCTCCGGGAATAAGGACGAGGTAGCACAGTTAAAATGTTGCACGATATTGATATAGCCGATTAGGCTAGGAATGAGGTGATGGGGTATTAAACTTCCCAGTAACAAGTACTAGGGGTAATACCAGAAGGTAAATTGGAGTAGAGATTGGACAGATGAAATGATCTGCAGAAGAAAAAGTATTTTAAGTTGTCCAAGAAATGGAATTCAAAGAAGAACAATCACGGTCAGTCCCATGGTTGCAAGGGACACAACACAGGTACGAGAGGGTATTATATCAAGGGGATAACTATTATTACAAGGAGCTTCCATGATAGGATCTACATCGTTTCCATGAGCATGAACGCAAAGGTTCAAGGTCGACTCCCACTTCTTCAATTCATAACCTTTCATTCACTCCTCGTTTTCAAAAAAATTGTAGTGCTAAAAATTTATCTGGTGAAGCACCAGAAGAGTATGACTCGTAGAATTTTCTGGGTTCTTGCTGATGGCAGAATCATAGATACAACCCATCGGGACATTTTACGAATCCAAACAACCATCAACCAAAGCAAGGGATGCGAGTTCGAAAGCAAAGTGTCGAAGTCAAAGTAGATGATACAATTTACCGAAGGTATTAGCATCAGGGAAGAACTCACAAGGTTACTGATTACGATGGACAATCGATTGCAAGTTGATTAGCCGAGAACTAACTCATGTCCGAATTGACGTCTGAGCCAGAAGGATGAGTTCGAAGAATCGACAAATGGTAGGGATTATCCTCATTCATATTGAATCAGTAGACTCGGAATGATAATGACAAAGAATGTTAATGAATATTGCGAGACATATGGATTTAACCATAATGCAGGCAGGCGAGACTTTCGGGAGCACTAGGCTGCAGAGGATATTTTGGAGATCAAATAGCAATTCAATGTGTTCTAGAAGCACTTGAATAACTGGGGATGAACGGATCCCCAATAATGTGAGGAATTATTCGTAAGTGTATTCAGGCGGAAAGGAACCGCAAGGCAGTAGGTTCAGAGAATTCTCGAAATGTCGAATAGTATTTCGATATGTCGGATAGAACCCGAGAGTAATTTGAGCGATTATATGATCGACAGGCGGAAGTAGTTTTCCATCGGAGTTTATCGGTGGTCAGGAACTGCAAAGCAGTGGACACAGGGTTTCGAGAAACATCGAGGAGTATCTTCAGAATCTTCTGATGAAGCAGACGATCATCTGTAGTGAAGGGGCTCTCCGGGAGGAAGTGGTTACGAGATCCTAACGCCAGAGTTAGCAAAATCATTTAACCCGAATAGATGAGAGATCAGAGTCCCAGAGTAAAGGTCGAGGAGTAAAAGATCCTAATACCACCCAATTGGCGATGTGGGCCCGTAAGCCACACAGCCAAGTTAGTAAATTAGTTTTGGACCACTAGACTCAACTTCGGCCAAGGAGTTGGAAAGGGGGGTTCCTAGAGGCAGTCGGCTCTGATACCAACTTGTGACGCCCCCGAGTTAATCATGCACTAATCATACACGCAAATGCACACGATCAAGCCTAAGGACTCACGGGAAGATATCACAACACAACTCTAAACATAAATAAAGTCATACAAGCTTTATATTACAAGCCAGGGGCCTCAAGGGCTCGAATACATAAGCTTGCGTACAAGCGTCAGCGGAAGCATCAGATATCTGAGTACAGATATAAAGGAAAACACAAAAAGGCCCTTAAAAGGCGAGACAAAAGAAAACACTACGATCGAAAGGCGCAGGCCTCCTGCCTGGGACCCTCCGAACCTACTCCTGGTCGTTGGCCAACCCGTAGTATTATCCCCCCTCGGGGTAGTAGTAGCGATCGTCGGCGGGGGCAGCTGTATCCGGGGCTCCGTCATCTGGTTGCATCAAAGGTATTTGGGGGAAAAAGAAAGAAAAGCAACCGTGAGTACTCATCCGAAGTACTCAGCAAGCAAGGATCTACACTATATATGCAACATTATCAAAGGAAGGATGTATATGTGGACTGGGCTGCAGAAATGCTAGAATAGAGAGAAGGCCTAGTCCTATCGAAGACTAGCATCTTCAGAGGTCTTGCAGCATTAGAAGAGTGTAGATTAGTACTGTATAAGTAGTAGTATCATTAAGTCTCATCCTCACCCAGAGATCCTTTCTCGACTCCCTGCGAGAAACAATCCCAGAGCCATGCAGTCATCAACCTCGTCCTAAGATCCCTTCTCGACTCCCTGCGAGAAGCAATCCCAGAGCCATTGTATCCAATTCTAATTGTATCAATCGGGATACAACTCCGAGTGTCCGTTACCGAGGATCCGGCTATGCATAGATTAGTTCTTCCCTGCAGGAGTGCACCAACTTACCCACCACGCTCGCTTAACTCCGGCCGGGCACACTTTTCCGGGTCATGCCCGGCCTCGGCCAAATGACACACCGCAGCCCTACCTAGAGCTCAGCAGAGAGGTCCCCGCCGGTCTACATCCTAAGCGCAAGGGGGTCTTGGGCCATCGCCCCTCGCCCTGCGGGTCGTTGCGCACATGGCTCAGATCCAAGAACCACCTCTGTCGTGAATGGTGCCAATCACGCCATGCCGCACTGCTGAACTGGACGTCTGACAGAGCTTTCGGCTGATGCATACGATGCAGAACACCCATACTATGCCCACGTGATGGTTAGTGCTATCGGGCCAGAGGCCCACTCGAATCAAATATCCAATTCGTTAGTACCTTGGGGGTGCGGTAACGAGCAGAGACTCACGAAAGATGTGACCCCATCGCCCCGTCTCGAGGACTTGCGGCAAGGGCCAAGAATGCCCGGCCACGCCTCATATTCATCACTCGGGCACCATCCAGGCAACCCGTCTTCACATCACACGCGGGTACCCCTCAGGGTCGACCCGCCTTTCCAAGTAACAATAGTACAGTCCAAATATCCGTGTGTCCATAACATCAGGGGGAATCCGAGGTATCACCCTCATTGGATTCCTACCCGATATATCCGTCAAGGTGAACTCGGAGGAATCACCCTCGCTGGGTTCACACTTGAGGTGTTGTACGACAGCGTCGTTATCGGAAGCGGTGAAGGAGGAATCACCCTCGATGACCACGACCGAACAGCTACTCTACAGAGTTAACATCAGAAGTGCTACAAGAGGTTTCACCCTCGGCACTCGATAGTAACGCTGCAGTGTCGTTACAACTAAGGGGGGTGATGTGCGGTGCCGGGGTCTGTTCTTCAATCCCGTTGATCGGGTCTTCTGATAATCCAGCGGGGCAATCGGGACAAGTGGGGTCACTGATAGGTCTCTACCCAGCCTATACTAGACAGTTTAGGATAAGCAGGTAAGGTTTCAATAGCAGGTTACAATAAACAGGCTATGCATCAGAATAGGTAAAGCAGTAGCAGCAGCAATTCTAATGCAAGCATGAGAGAGAAAGAATAGGCGATATCGGTATGCTCAAAGGGGGGTGCTTGCCTGGTTGCTCGGCGGCAAGGGCAAGGTCGTCAATGGTGTCGTCGGTCTCCGGAGCTGCGTCGGTACCGGGAACTGCGTTGGGGTCTAACAAGAGAGAAGAGGGGGAGGAAACAATATAAATACAGAGCAAACATGAGCAACACAATGTACGACATGACAATATGCAGTGCCGGGTGTGTCCTAACGTATGGTTGCACGTCACCGAGGAAGGGGGAATCCATCTGGGAATGTTTTCCCGGTTTCAGACATTTGTCAGACAGATGACTGGAGGGGAACGGTTCCATGTTCGGATAGTTAGGGACGTGTGACGGACGAACGGACCGTGTATTCGGATTCGTCTCGTCGTTCTGAGCAACTTTCATGTACAAAGTTTTTCGATCTGACCTACACATTATTTTCTATGATTTTCTATTGATTTTCTGGAATTTACTGGAATTAATTTAAAATCGAAATTAAATTGGAAAATGCTACGGGTACCCAGCTCTGTGTACACACAGTGCACACAGTGGCTGACCAGTGGGGCTATTGACTGGGTCAAGGGTCCAGTCAACGGCCAGCCCACAGAGGCTGACATGTGGGGCCAGAGTCAAAGTCAACAGCCCAGTCAGCTGCTGACTGGGCTGACTGCTACAGTGGCAAACAGTGTAGGTGGGGCCTACCTGTCATAGACACAATTACTAAATGGGTTGATTAATTTAGTTTAGTTAGTGGGTGGGGGCCACTGTCAGTGGTGTTAGTGGGTAGTTAAATTAGCCTAACCAATCCATTAGTGGTTAATTAAGCCAGCGGGACCCACCAGTCAGTGGGTCAATCCCACTGGTTTTAGAACACGCGCGCGTGCACAGTGCGTACGCCGGCGGTGAGCTACAGGAACGGCGGCGATAGCCGGAAACGGCGCTCCGGAAGCCAAATGGAGCGGCACGAGTTCCTATCGAACCAGCGCGATGCGCTGCATCGAACCATGCCACGTGCGTGAGCTGAGGTGAACAAAAATGATGGCTACGACGAGCTCCCGCGGTGGTGACGGCTCGGCCTCGACGGAGTCGAGCCAACGGGGCTCGGGGAAGAAAGGGGAGAGGCTAGGGAGGACCGGGAGCTCACAGCGAGCTCGATGACGTGCTCAGGGAGGCTAGGGGGTGGCGGAGCTGGGGATCGACAGCGATGGCAGTGGCGGCCGACGATGAGCGAGACGACGGGGCGGCTGCGGTGATGCATCCCCGCCCCGATCCAGCTGTGCCGGAGACGTAGAGGTCCGCGACGGAGCCGTTGGACGTGCTCCCAGGGCGCGGGGTGGCTAGTGGGCAAGTTAACGGCAAGCGGCGGTGACAAGCTTGTTCGGACGAGCTCAACAGAGAGAGAGGAGATGAACGAGGGGGGGAGTTGGGGGTGCTAAGGTTCGGGTGAGAGGGAGAGAGCGCTCTTATCTCCTCCCAGGCGAGCCCTGGGCCTCGGTGTCGATCGCAGAAGAGGGGGGGGGCCAGTGCGGGCGCGCGTGTGCGGGCGACAGCGCGCGAGGGGGAGCAGTAGGTAGGGGATGACCGCGGTGGGCTGGGCCTGGCTGTTTGACTAGAGCCCAGCCACTGCGGGCTTTTTCCCTTTTCTTTCTTTTCTCTTTTGCTTTTCTGTTTTTATTCTTTTCTGTTTTATTTTCTTTCACATCTATTCTAGTTTTGTAAAATAACAAATGATCCCTAAATTCATATTATCACTAAGCCCATTGTCACAAAAGTTTAACCTCCAAACAAATTAGTTTGACATTTTTAATAATTATAAAAGGCATTTAAAAACTGGTTTTGCTGTTGTTTCAATTGTTTAGCCCATTTAAACATTTTATTCAAAGTTGGATTTTTGCATGATTATTATCCAAGGAATAATTGCCACTAGATGAACATTTTAGTTCACATGTTTGTGGATTTAAATTATTAAATTATAATTTGAATTTGAATTGGTTTGATTTTTCCCTAAGTGATAACTTGACCTAGTCAAACTTGATGACATGGCACCATTAGCAGGGGATCACTGTAGCATGATGCTGGGGGTGTCACAGCAAGTCCTGCCAACAAGAAATAGACCGAGCCAAGCTTGTGAGCTTCTTTGTACTTCTCAGGTACCTCCATGTACATGTTAGCCATGGAATTGTGGTCCATCTTTGGCTTAGCATATACATCGATGTCATTTTCGTCAGCCTCAGGCACACCAAGCAATGTGGCCCACTCAAGCACACTAGACTGGTACCTCACTCCTTCAATCATCTAGGCTATTCTTCCATTGGGATAGAAGTGAGTTGTAGAGTAAAATTGCATGATCATTTCATCGTTCCATATAGTCAGCTTGTTCCCTATGAATGCATCAACACCAACAGTCCTAAAGTCCTCATGAACATGGGGGAAGTTGTCCTCATGCAGATCAATGTACTTCCAGTCCACCCACTTCATGTCACTGACTATGGGCTTCTTATCAAGCAATAATGTCTCATAGAAATCTTGTTGTTCTTTGGTATATAAGCGATAATCCACAGTAGTCCTCCTTCTGATGGAGTTGAGGTCTGCCTCTGTCCATTTCCTCAAACCTTTGTCTTTCCTTTCCTTCATGTTTCCAGCAACAGGATGAGCATCATTACACTACTAGGGAAAACCTTATACGTGGAGGCTTATCAGTAGCACGGCTTATCAGTAGGCGCTACTACTAACTAGCAGCAGTGAGGGTGCAGAGCGCATGCTAAAGGTAAGACTTAGCAGTAGCGTGGGCCTATGGCCCAAGCGCTGCTGCTAAGTGGGCCACAAGGCCACCCCCGGGTCTAGCCTTAGTAGCAGTGTTGTTTGCTAAACCGCGCTACAACTAATATGATAGCTGTAGCACCGAGTCGATGGCCCGCGCTGCTACTAAATCTGCACGTAGGCAGGTGGTGGGCCCAAATTAGCAATAGCTGCGGGTTGGTTTCCTCCCTTACCACACTCACTCTCACTCCATATCTCTGGCACATCGCTCTCTGGTCGTTGTCGCCAGCCACCGCCGCCCGCCGCCGTCGCCCGCGCGCCACCACCCGCCGCCGTCGCCCTCGCGTTGTCGCCAGTGAGGCATCTCCTCCTACCTCCCTCCTCCTCCTCCCTCCTCCTCCCTCCCTCCTCCCCCTCCTCCCTCCCTCCCTCCTCCCTCCATCCCTTCTCTCTCTATTCTTGTATAATGTAGGTAATTTGAATGTAGGTTTTAGAATGTAGGTTTTTAATAGAATATTTTTTAGGTCATTTGAGTAAATGTAGTTTTTTTACTATTTTAGGTGTTTTGAATAGAATAGGAAATTTTAGGTCTTTTGAATAGAAATTTTAGTAATAGAAATTGTTTAGGTATAGAAATTTTTCAATATAGAAATGTATCGGAATGCCATATGAGAAATTTAGTAATAGAAATTTTTAGTAAAAAAATTTAGGTATGGAATTTTTTAGTAAGAAAATTTAGTTATGCTTCTTAACCAAATGAAATGTTCAGGTTATAAGATATATTGAAATGTTTTGTCAATATTGAACCATTGAAATATAATGAGCACCAGTTTGAATGCTCCTGTGCGAATGCTTATGATAATTGATCCGGATAGAATTTCAAGTTTAAACATCGTTGTATGTATATGGACATCTTTGTATCACACTAGTACATCCCGTGCCATGCAAGACCATATGTATTGCAGAAGCTCAGTTTCCAAGACTTTGAGAATATGGAGACGAGGAGGGCTCACCTAAGGACTAAACATGGTTATGCGTTTCGGGTTAAGCTGTACAATGCGGTTAATCACTCCCATTTTGGTTACTCTAATTGGGAAGCTCTCTCCAAGGCATATGGATTTGAGGAGGATATGCAAATAACATTTGATATTCGTCCCAAAGATGATGATATTGAAAATAATATCGACATCTGGGTGGATGTGCATATGCCTCCAGTTTTGCCTAAATGTGAGTTTGTCAAACTAATTTGTTAAGTTAAGTAATTTATATTGTTAATTTAAAATTATTTGGTGTTCATCGCTACTAAACTTTATTATTTATAATTGTCAGCTTATTGCTTATCTTCAAGAAATACTCGGAAGGTTGTAGACAAGACGTACTACAACTATGGCTCCGAGCTTAATTGTGAGGAGAAAGGTTATCTTGTATCATTCATAGATGATGTTGAGGCCTTTAAGACCAATCACTCTATTAACCCAAATTTTAGTGGATATGTGCCACTAGTCCATGAGTTGCATGATGGTAACTTCATTGCCAAAAACTTGGTATGATTTTGTTAATGATGGTAACTTCATTGCATACATTTTTCTTAAGTAAACTACATTGCTAACTATAAATGTTACTATTATGTTCTTCAACAGAGGCTCCCGAAGGAGGTTGTGCCTGACATGATGTGTACCGAAGGTCATATGCATATGGTTAGCTTACGACCAACTCCGCCAAAGGCTTACCACAGTGCATACTCTATTTCTTTAAACGATGGAAGGCTCAATATCAAAGAATGGAGCAAAGTGATGAATGCGCACAGACAACTAATTGGAGACAACATGAATGTGCGCAAGCCACAAGTTGGAGATAGGTGTATCTCCATTCTCCATTATGGAGATGGACCGGTTTATCTGTTTTATGCTATTTTACTTAGGAGAGAGGAGTAGGTCCTAGGTATTAATAACAATTAGTTAGTGTTGATTATGACTAGTGACCAACTTGTTATATGACTAATCATGATGAGGAGGAGTTGTCATATGACTATGATGTATTATGATGATAAGTTGTTAATATTATGATTATGATGATGATGATGATGATGATGAGTTATTACATCATTGGGTGAAAGAACCGCAGATTAGATTCAACTGGATGGATCCAAAGTGACCAAGTTGGATTAGTAATCCAACTCATTATGATCATAATTATATAACAATCTCTAAATTGATACTGTATGAAAACTTGTATAACCGTGTATGAATACGACATAAAATAAAACAGAAATGGAATACGTAATAATAGTAGTAGCGCGGGGTGGAGCGGCGCTGCTAGTAATTAGCAGTAGCGTGTTCTTTGTGCGGCGCTACTGCTATCTGAGTTATCAGTAGTGCGTTCCAAGCCGCGCTACTGCTAAATGTTAGCTGTAGCGCCGTAGCAGTAGCGCCGGCCCCCGCTCTACTGTTAGTCCATTTACTCGCGCTACTACTAGGGTTTTCCCTAGCAGTGTTATGCTCTGGCAATCTGGGTCTCAGCTTCATGAGCACTGGGGCATCCTCTTCTTCCTCTTCACTTCCAAACACTGGGGCCTTGTTCTTTTTAGCAGCAGAGATGTTTCTGATTGTCTTCAATCTTTCCTTGGAAGTAGGCACCTTGGGCTTGGACTTGGAGGGGGCTGCACATTTCATAGCATCTCCCATAAGCTTCTGTTGCTTGGCAGCATGTGGGTCAGCAGCCGATTCTTCCTCTTCCTCAGGCTCATCTGGATCTTCATACATTGATGGCCGTCTGCCAACAACATGAACTAGCCTTTTTCCTTTCCTTCCTCTTCTTGGTTGGATCCTTCTCTGCATCTTCTGAGATCTTGTCCTTCTTGGAGATAGGAATCTTCCTCACAACAGTTCTCTCCTTGTGGCTAGCAGATGGCTTGGTGCTTGCAGCAGTGCCATATTCTTTTGCAAGAACAACTTTCTTCTTCTTTGATATTGCCTCTCCTGCAACAAAATCTTCATCCTCATCATCAGAAGTTTTCTTCTTCTTGGACCTGGTGGCAGCCTTTGGCAAATCTCGAGAGCTCCTCTCTCCCTCATAGAAACTTCCCTTAGGACTTGAACCTGCACTCAAGTCAACATTCTGCTCCTCTGACATATTCTGGTTGTCACTGGCATCTGACATGCTGACACTGCACCTGTGAAGTAGATGGGGTAGAGTGGAATGGATGAGCATCATTTTGCCAAAATTTTGAGTAAAAACTTCAGTTTTAGGTTTTCACAGAAATGATTTCAGAATCACCGAGCAGATAATTTTGGTAGCACCGAAGCTGTAACAGAGACTTGGCCACAGAGACTCGGTCGGAAGAAGGTGTGTTTCAGTCTCTCCGACAAGCTAGGGTTCTACAAAAACCTTAGACTCGGATTCACCAATCTGTACCACTCGGTGGCACCGAGACGTACAGTGTGCAATGGCGAGAGGCCAAATCGGTGAGTCTGATTCTTTCCATTCGGTCATTCCGAGATAATGTCTGCGCAAACCTAACCCTAAATTTTTTTCCGCTCAATTCTAATTCTCGGAGTTTGATGGAATAGAAATTTCAATCTGTGGGAAATTTGCGGCCGCAAGTACTCTAGTGCATTGAATCAGAAGTCGAAGCACTAGGGGATCGAATCTCACCCTAACTTGGTGGAGATCCTCTACGGAGGCAACAGCGTAGGAGAATGCCATTGACAGTGACGGAGTCTAGTGGCGAGGGCGCACTGGAGACATGAAGACGATCCGGGGACCACGGGTGACGGCAGCGACGGTGTGTGGGAGATGTAACTGTGGAGGAATTTCAACGTACGGTCCACGCAATGTATATATACCCATGAGCTATCAGTGTGACCGAGCGAAACAAATCGGTAGCACCGAGATGTGTAACTACTATGAGAACTACAACTTGGTGACGCCGAGAGTTTCAAATCGGTATCTTCAAGATGGAAAAATAGATCAGTCCAAGTAGTTTCGGTGGGACCGGATGGTTGTGAATTGGTCTAACCAAAAATCACTTAGAAGGTTTTGGAAGTCGGCCCTAGTCGAATCGGTGGCTCCAAGTGCTCCTCACCCGGAGGGTCCGAAAGAGACTTGTTCAAGTTTTTGTGATATATAGCATGAAAGAATTTAGACAAGTTGAGATAGATAGCTAGAGAAGGTACTTAGGTATTATTGTACATCCATTTGGCCAAATAAACCAAATCAACCAAACTACAAATGGATGTCCTCGAATGAGAAATATGCATACCAACATGCTCACACAATAAGATTGCAAATGAAATATGTGTCAAACATGCAGAACCAATTCTAGCAACTATCAAGCAATGGGCGATGACATAGTCATCTATATATGAGTATATTGACTTACGAGCCAAATGAGAACATTTGATCATAGGCCATACTCATCATTTAAGCACAAGTGGGGTTACCACTTTTACATAAAGCATTCATGTGTTCACACCATTACAGTTGCTTTAGCTCAAGTCTTAGAGCAAAGCTCCCCCTAGATGTGATATCCCCCCAAAGAGGGATGAACTAACCTTGGGTTTTGTCGATGATGACTTCATGTAGATAGTGTAGATGTGAATGCTCAATGTTGATGTAGTCCATCAAGAGTTGGGAGCAATCCTTGAGTTTTGCACTTTCAATACCTACATGGGTTAGTCCCACAAGGAACATACAAGGATATCCATAGACATAGAGTGAAATGCACATATGATGATGTCCATGAATGCATTGAATACCTTGTCCCTTGTCTTACCAACAAGAGAGTTTGTGATCCATGAACTAGTGCAACATGTTGAATTTGGTTGCACAAGTTCTTGCCAAAAAAGAATATGAGTGAAGTTTGTTGGCAGAGTCACACTCAAGAACTCTCTAGTTCTTCTTCTTTGGGACCCACATCAATTTGACGGGAATCCTTGGAGTTGTGGTTGAACTTGATGAAGTAGAGCTTGATGAAGTCTTGGGAACCCACTTGACCATGGCTTGAGGTGCTTCTTCAATGAGTCAATCTCTTCTTAAAGCTTGTCCTTGCCTTTTAGCTTGTGGTCTTGTGGTGAAAGATCATCTTGAGCTTGAGTTCCCTCAAAAGAAGTGGGGTCATACTTCTCTTGTTGAGGAACAAACTTAGTCTTGGGGTATTGATCTTCTTCCCATTCAACTCCATTGGCATTGAACTTTCGTTCAAAACCAATACCTTGATTCTTCCAGTGTCTTCCTTGCTTGCGTACAATTTCCTCAAATTGCTTACTTTCGGCAAGACTCTTGTAAACACCTTTCTCTATAATCCATTTCCATAAAGTATTTTCTTGCTCAAGCGTAACTTGGCTAAGAGAATCATTAGTGGAATCAAGAGAACTACTAGAAGCAACAATATTGGATTTAGCATTGTAATTGTTACTACTAGAAAAACCTTTCTTACTCTTGTTACTAGCTTGAGTAGTTTTAACTTGTGGCATACAAGTAGACAAGAGGAGATGTTTGGCAATGTAAGAGGAACTCTTCTTTCGAAGATCATCATTGATTGCTTTAAGAAGCTCATGCTCTTGCTCTAAATTTAGATTCCCGAAGCATAGCTTCTCATGAGTTCTTAGAAGCTCTCTATGATCTTCTTGAGTTGTTTCATGAGCTAACTTGAGAGTGTTTAGTTCTTTAGTTAGATGCTCAATCTCCTTCTTAGCATTGTCATTTGTTTCATCTTGACTATCATGGGTACTAGCAAGTTCATTATAGTTCACATCACTAGTTTTATCAACAAGCAAATCATCATCACCTAGCAAATCATCCTCATCACTATTGAAATCAAGATACTCATGGTGTGATACCTTGGGGCCTTTAGTCATGAAGAATCTTCCAATTCCTTCATTTCGTGAATCAAATAAGTCATGGGAGTTGGATGATACTATAGCAAGTCCAGCAACACCTTCATCTTGACTATAGTCAGAGTCGGAGTAGTAACTTTTCTCAGAGTGGTTGTCAGAGCCGGAAACCCATTCACCAACATAAGCTTGATGTCTTCTTCTAGAGTAGCTCTTGGTTGACTTGTATTTCCCTTCTGATTCCTTGTTTCTTCGAGAAGGTCTTCATTCATAATGATCATCTCTACTCCTCCTCTCTCTATAAGGAGATTCATCTCTTCTACTTTTCCTTCTATGTGAGTCTTCTCTTTTCTTGTGAGCTGCCATACACTCGTTGGAGTAGTGTCCGGGTCTTCCATAATTGTAGCAATTTCGGTCATGACTTGATGATATTTGCTCATAGTGCCTTGAGTTGGAGCTTCTCTCTTTGTTTCTATTCTTGTAGAATTTGCTGAAGTTCTTCACCATTAGGCTTAATTCCTCATTGGATACTTGCTTGTCACTTTAAGTTGTAGGAGCCTCACTTGAAGCTTTATATGCACCACTTGACTTGTTGTGGAGCTCCTCATTGTCCTTGAGTGACATCTCATGAGCAACAATCCTTCCAATGACTTCCGTGGGCTTGGGATCTTTGTAATTGGGCATCATTGGATCAATGTGCAGACGGTATCATATTTTCCATCCAAGGCTCTAAGGATCTTCTTGATGTTTAATTTGTCGGTCATCTCTTCACTTCCTAAGCCGACAATGTCATTTGTGATGAGAGCAAGCCTAGAGTACATTTCGGCGACTCCTTTACCATCCTTCATCTTGAACTTGTCAAGTTGACTTTGAAGCACATCCAACTTGGATTTCATGACGGACTTGGTACCTTCGTGCATATCAACCAAAGTATCCCAAATTTCCTTTGCATTCTCGAGGCGGCTAATCTTGTTGAACTCCTTGGGGCACAAACCGTTGAAGAGAATGTCACAAGCTTGAGCATTGTATTGCAACATCTTCAATTCTTCCGCGGTTGCTTCATGATCCGGTTCTTTACCATCCTTAAAGAATTCGCCTTGCAAGACAACATGAACAACGACCCAAATGGCGGGGTTATGACCAAGAATATGGACCTCTACGGTGGTAGTTTCCCTCACTAGACGTCATACTCTCCTAGGTTGTGAAACCAATGCAGTGGAGACCAAATCTCTGATACCACTTGTAGGATCAAAAGTATGTCTAGAGGGGGGTGATTAGACTACTTGACCAAATAAAAACCTAACCTTTTCCCAATTTTAGTTGTGGGCATATTTTAGCAATTCTAACAAGTCAAGCATCACCCTACACATGCAATTCTAAGAGTATAGCAGCGGAAAGTAAAACATTGCACATGTAAGTAAAGGAGGGGTTTGGAGATTTCAAACGCAATTAAGACATGATGATTTTTGCATGGTTCCGATAGGTGGAACTATCGTACGCCCATGTTGATGGAGACTTCAACCCACGAAGGGTAACGGTTGCGCGAGTCCACGGAGGGCTCCACCCACGAAGGGTCCACGAAGAAGCAACCTTGTCTATTCCACCATGGCTTTCGTCCACGAAGGACTAGCCTCACTCGGGTAGATCTTCATGAAGTAGGCGATCTCCTTGCCCTTACAAACTCCTTGGTTCAACTCCACATGATCTTGGAGGCTCCCAAGTGACACCTAACCAATCTAGGAGACACCACTCTCCAAAAGGTAATAGATGTTGTGTTGGTGATGAACTCCTTGCTCTTGTGCTTCAAATGATAGTCTCCTCAACACTAAATCTCTCTCACAGATTTGGCTTGGGTAGGAGAAGGATTGGAGTGGAAAGCAACTTCAAGAGGCTAGAAATCAAGGTTCAAATGGTAGGAATGGAATCTCTTGATCTCAACACATGAGTAGGTGGTTCTCTCTCGGAAAATGAATGGTGGAAGTTGTGTTTCGTTCTGATGGCTCTCTTAGAGAGTAAGTGGTGGTGGAGGGGTATAAATAGGCAGCACCAAAAATCCAACCGTTACAGGTCTTTGACCCAACTCGGTAGCACCAATTTGAAAATCTCAGTGAGACCGACTAGTGCAAAAGACTTGACCATTAGTCTTTTTGGTGAGACCGATCATACCACTTCGGTGGGACCGAAGTGAAATGGCTAGGGCAGTAATTCCGATCATTTTGTCTCGGTGATTCCAAAATGAAACTACTTCATCATAGAAACTTGGCAAGGCCTTCTCGGTGGGACCGAGAACCGATTCGGTCAGACCGATATGTTAGGGTTTTGGCTGTGGTAGTAGGATGATCATCTTGGTTGGTCCGGAATGGATTGTATCGGTGGGACCGAAATGATGAATTAGGGTTTGGACAGATGTGTTTGTGGGAAAGTGATGGAGGGTTTTTGGAGCAATATCACTGAGCAGTTTGAGCAACAACCTCATCAATAATACCTCATCCCCTTTAATAGTATTGGCTTTCCTAAGGGACTCAATGTGGTCTTGGATCACTAAACCAAAAATGTAGAGTCATGGGGTAGCCAATCCTTGTCCTTCATATTTTGAGGGGTCCACATCCATTAGTCCATGCCATACCAATCATTGAGCTTTTCTAAAATCTATCATCAATCCTCATTAGATCAATGATATATATGTTGTTATTAATTACCAAAACCACCCGAGGCTTAGTTGCACTTTCAGAGATTCTCACCGGAAGATGTGCCTTTGACTGGGTGCCTCTCCGGCCGCCATGGTAGTCTGTGCGTACTGAAGGAGTAAGATTAGACTGCGGCAGCCTTTGACCACCCCTCCGTTCGCCTGTCCAACCACCTCTCCTTAATGGCGATCTCACCTGCTGCGACCTACAAGATAGTGGTTGTCCCTTCTCTCGCACCATTGCCATCTCTAATCTAGCACAAACACCTCATCCATGGTGCACCCCCTAGTCTTCTATTTTGGCATCATTGAGGAGGAGCAGGAAGAGGACCCTCTCGCCCCCTTGTGGGCAGAGATGGACAAGACGCTAGAGGAGGTTGCTCAGATGGAGGTGGAGGTCATGCAGATGGACGCGTCCGTGCCCGTTCCTGTGCTAGCGCATGCGCCTACGTCCGCGCCCGCGCTTAACGCGATGGAGGAGGAGGAGGAAGAGGAGTATGACGTGGAAGAATTTGCATAGTGGATCGAGGCTGCCGACGCTGCATTCTACGATTTTTTCTTGGGCGGAGGTGGCGGTGCTATTGGTCGTGGTGTTGGACGTGGATGGATCGACGTCACTTCAACGGCGGGCGCCAGGGCCGTGGCGGTAGCGGCCATGGTGGCCGTGGCCGTGGCGACAACTAGGCGGTGATTGTGGCCATGGGCCCATGGCCACAACTACGCTGTGACCATGGCCGTGGATAGAACTACGTGTGGCCACAACGACGCCTTGGCCATATGGCTATATTAGTTTGTTATAATTGTTTGTACTATTAGGTGTTGTATTGGATGGTGTCGCAGTTGCTACTTCTTGAGCTTGCGTTGATTTTTCCCTTGAAGAGGAAAGGGTGATGCAGCAAAGTAGAGATAAGTATTTCCATCAGTTAAGAACTAAGGTATCAATCCAGTAGGAGGCACAACCAAGTCTCCAATATATGCACCTGCACAAACTAACAAACACTTGCACACAACACGAAAAAGGGGTTGTCAATCCCTTCACGGTCATGAACAAGAGTGAGATCTAATAGAGATAGGTATAAAAGATAAATAAAAGGGCAAACTAAAGTAAATATAAATAAATTGCAGCAAGGTATTTTTGGGTTTTTTGGTTTATAGATCTGGAAATATATGATGGAAAATAGACCAGGGCACGCCCTGAGGGCTTGTGGCCTCCTCGGGACTCTTCTGGCCCTCTCTCCAAGCCTCGTAGGTGTCTTCTGGTCCAAAAAAATCATCGTAAAGTTTTATTCCGTTTGGACCCCGTCTGATATTCCTTTTCTGTAAAAGTCAAAAACAAGGAAAAAACAGAAACTGGCACTGGGCTCTAGGTTAATAGGTTAGTACCAAAAATAATATAAAATAGCATATTAATGCATATAATACATCAAAAACAGATAATATAATAGCATGGAACAATAAAAAATTATAGATACGTTAGAGACGTATCAGCAGTGCGATAATTTGGGAGGAATTCAACTATGTTCGGCTTAATCTTTGCAATGCTTTTAAAATTATGTGACTGAAAGGTTAGTAAGTTTGTGTCACTACAAAAAAATACACTTCTGTGATGATACGTGTTTGTCACAGTAGGTCATGTTTTCAGTCATGCATGTACATCCATGACGATTTTATGACAGAATGAAGATAGTCATACATGTGCTATCGTAGAAGTGTTCCATGACAATACCAAAATTATCATCACGGAAGTGTCCACTTCCATGACGATAAATGGCGCGTCATGGAAGTCCTTTCGTCAAGGGTAACTGACACGTGGCATCCACCGTAACGGGTCGCCGTTAAGCTATCGGGTTCCGGTTTGGATCCGATAACCCGTTAACAGCCCGGACCAATGCCGATTTTCCACGTGTAAAATTCTGATTCGCCGGAGTTTCCACGTGTCTGCTCGGGGTTGGGACAGATGTCGTCCACTCATTGGACGGGAGGCGCCTATGATACATAGACACGTGGCACGGCCCAACAGTGGCCCATTCAGGTGAAAAGGCCAGCAATTTGACTTGGTCAAAAGGTAGCGGGCCGGCCCACGGAAAGCTTGTTAACGGCCTGTTCGCATATAGCCCATTTACAGCCCGCTAACTCACGGCCCGTTATGGCCTATCCGAATTAGGCCCAGTACCGGCATCTAGGCCATCCAATATGATTCCAGCCCGTTGTGGCTTCAGGCCCATGTATGGCCCATGACGTCTTTCGGCCCATATGAGGCCCTATGTAACTCTTGGCTCATTAATGGCCCGTGGTGACACTGGCTCATAATGAACAGTGTATCGTTTTATACCCATTAACGGCCCATTATTCCATTGGGCCCTTTCCAGCCCGTATGATCTTTCGGCCTTCTAAGGGCCCATTTATTCTTGGGCTCATTTCCAGCATTCGATTACTTCCGGTCTGTTACTAGCCTGTTCCGCTTGCGGGCCAAATTCAGCCCGTGGTTAAAGTCGGCCCATGGCCCGTTAATCCATTGGGCTGTTTTCTTAGCGTCATCAAATACGGCCCGTTTAAGCCCGTTATACATATTGGCTATTAACGACCCGTTATGATCGGGCCATAAACAGACAATTTCCACTCTAGCCCATTTACGGCCCATATTGCGGTCCTTTATTGGTCCATGAATAGTTCAGCCCGTAGAAGGCCCATTAATTCTAACGCCCGCACAAGGCCCATTGATCCTACGGCCGTAGGAGGCCCATAGATCCTACGGCCCGTAGGAGGCCCATGGTCACAACATAATGGTCCGTGGTTATTACGGCCTAGTTTAAAAAAATATTTTATTGTTGCCACTAGCAAACCATGGAAAAAGAACTGCAGTGACTACAACCAAACAAATAAACAAGACAATAAGGAAATAAATAAGCAAGCAACTTACGCTAGGCTATTACGGCTATTACACATATTACATCCACTGGGCATCAAAGTTCGCCACCAGTGCAAATATAGGGAACAAAGCAGCATATTACATACATTGGGTGTCTAAATTGGCCACCAGTGCAAATAAACGAGCGGCAGCAAAAGAAGTCCATAACTGAAACAACTTCACAAGAGCTCAAGAAACATTATCCTGGATATCCTCCATGCTGGCAATAAGCTTAGCAAGCTTATTAGCTTTCTCCTGTTTGGCGCTAAAATCCTTCAACGCTTGCTGTTGCATGAGAAAGTATGCATCTGAATTCTCCAGGGACTTCCGCAGTCCTTCGGCTTCTTGTCGCAGCATAGCTGATCAATGTCTTTTAGCTTGTAGTTGAGACTCAAGAAACCAAACTGATTCGAACAGTGAGTTCGAATAGCTTGTGCGAGCGGTAGTGGCCAGTAACTCGAACACTACACCAAGACAAGACTTTGGCGTTGTCTCACTGTCTTTAAGATAGTTTTCCTTAGCTGATTTATCAGCTTTGTTGGAGACCAACAAGGATGTCTCACTATCCTGAACCTTATCTGCATTACTTCCTTTACCATTGCTTAATAAGGCACTCTTCCCCAATATTCTGTGAGCATTCTAAAAGAAGAAACAAGCAGACACATAACAGGTTTAGCATGTAGTATATGAAACTCATTTCGGTGAACCAGTTCATTAGTAAGGTGGACAGGATTAAACTACCAAGTCTTCTATTGCCAAGTAGTACATAATAAAAGCATCAAATAAACATATATCTGTCCTATGGTCACTGCATTGTCTTGCCAAATCAAAATAGAGACACGGTTCAAATCATATCAGTTCAAGACAAAGCAGCATTGAAAGAATACAAAGCATGGGAAACTACACGGCACAACAAGATTTCAGATGGGTACCACGGGTCTACATGTACAACAACACTATTGGCTCTGTTGTGATGCTAGTAATGTGCATGATATGAGAAGTCAACTGTATACACAATTGAAATTGAAATCAACAGAGCTATTTATAAGAGCAAACTTGTTAAAGAAACATGCTTAAACATACCTGTTGTGCCATTGGCGTTTTGATTGGATCCTTCAATTTAAAAATAAGTTTGTATGAGTAAATACAGTGATACAAGAGCAAAGCAGTATGCACGATAGCAATGGAATCTTAAATGAGAACAGTTGTTCTTCAGGTTTAAGCACTTGTTCTACATGAACAGAGTACAGTAAGACGCATGCATATAGTACTTAAAAATAAAAAATGAGCTCATAGACCTTACCACATTCTTGGTTCGGGACCAGTACAGAAGAAGGCGTTCCCAGTCATCGTCCCGTAAATGTGTCTCAGGAGAACGTAAGGGAATTTGATGAGTTTCTTTGCCAGTGAAGTACATTTTCTTCAGGTAATTCTGATACTACCATCAAGCATTCTTGAAGATAGCAGAGGTATTAGCACATGTTACCTCATCCTGAGTTTCCAAATCGGTCCTTCTCTATAGAGAAAAATGGGAAAGTTTGCTGTATTATAACCATCATAGAGGTAGAATGTATGGGACAAAGCAAAGTAATTGCCATGAATAACATTACTTACACATAACTCCTGGACGAACACCTGCAATTGGCATTTTCCTTCATCTTCAGTATAATATTTCCATGATGGGAAGATACGCACATAGGATTTAACAACATCAAATGCGATAGATGCTAAACTACGAATGGCTGGTTATGCTTCCTCCACAGGAATAGGTGTAGTAACTGGTGGAGTTGGGGTTCGCCGTGGTAGTACTGGCGCTTTGGGCACTGGAGCTGCCTTAGTAACTGCTCTTGTTTGGGAGCTCTGTGGTGGAGATGGTGTTGTGTCAACAGGAACTGGGTTACTATCTGATGGGGTTGGGGTTAGATTGGGTGAAGCTGGTTCTCTGTCCATCGTAGTAGGGGTACAATCTGCGAGAGTCTGGGTTATGTGTGGTAGGGCTGGTTCTCATGCATGTACAACCGGGGTGCTATCTCCACCAAGAGGTAGCACTGTTTTATTTGAAGACCATGTTTTTACTCCGCTAGATACTGCCATCACCCGCTCCAATTCAAATGGCTGATAAACAGGAAACATAGTTGAATGTACAGACCTTGTATGAGAGACAGATGCAATAGATAGTGTGGAAAAAAGAGGGCATGAAATAGTTGACATGTATATTGTTTAACTAAAAAGGATAGCATGACATAATTTCACATATATGATGACTATCTAAACTGGATAGCATAGCATGTCATAATTCAAAGATATGATGACTAACTAAATAGGATGGCATGAGATAATTATATGATGTCTTTAGTAAACAGGTTCGCATGACATAATTCACATACATGTGATCTAAGTAATCAGGATTGCATGATTTCATTCACATATGTGATTTATATACTAAGCAGAGGGCATTCGCATATATGATGTCTGAACTAAGAACATGGTGTTGAATATTGTGTATATGATGTCTAAACTATGCAATGCAAGACACCATATGTATGATATGAGCAGTATAACCATGCCAAGTTAGAACATACACCTCAGTGGGGGAATAGAACTGGTCATCTGTCTCTGAATCCATCTCTGAGGAGCTGTCGGGACCCAGCAAGAGATCTGCTTCGACAGGTAGCACTGTCTGCTCTGAAGACCTTGTTTTCACTCTAGATTTTTCCATCACCCACTCAGATGGCTGATTCACAGGAAGAGTAATTTAATGTACAAACATTGTCGACAAATAGAAATGTAATGAAGAAAAGTATTGCCAAGATATCATTCAAATATATGATGCCTGGTTAAATAGGATGGCATTGCATATTTCACATATATTATGGCTGGCTAAAAGAGATGAGAGTGCATAATTCTCATATATGATATAGAAACTAAACAGGTGGCATTACAGAACATGTCAAAACTAAGCAGATGACATATATGATGTCGAAAGTAGGCACTGCAAGGCAACATATGCATGATATGACCAACATCATCATGCCAAGTTAGAGAAAACATCTTGGGGGTAAATAGGAGTGGTCAACTGCGTCTGAATCTACCTCAGAACAGATATCTTCCTCTGGATTACAATCTGGAGAGGGGGGAGGGTTTGCCATTGATCCCACCATGGAGCGATGTCTGCATGACATTGTATTGCCGCGCAAAACTCTTCTCTTTTTCTCTACATGTTCAGCATGACTGTGTACAATATCTGACATGCATACAAAAAAAATATAGTGAGGTTATGTAAGGAGAGCATGCAGAAATCTAGAGTGATGGTAACAACCAGTGGATGGATCCAAAAATAATGATAGCAGGCTGATGATAGCTTTAATTTAATAAAAAGACAGATGATGATTGCTTTACTATTTGTTTCCCACCCAAGATGAACAACATAGGCATACCCTAGGTGAACCAGATAATAGACAAAGATACTATTCATTGCTGCCTCGATATGTGCCCCACAAGTAATTTTAAAACTCAAGTTTGAACATTAATTTGGACCTGACTTGGAGTCTAAGAGGTGAACATGATGATAAACTAGCAGGTAATATTAAGCAATGCATAACATAAGCAGAAACAAAAGAGTGTGACCTCTCTTGTGGACCCGTGTACTCCTCAGGTTCATCTGCTGAGTCAATGATGGTGATGCAGTTGCCGTGGGTGCCGGCGGCAGGGAAGGAGATCTAAGGCGGTGAAAGACGGTCAGGAGTCGTGATGTCTGGTTTGTTGGATGCTTCTATCGATGGAGCAGCTCAGGTGAGGTGGACGACGTCGCGGCAGGAGCAGGACAAAGCACACAAAGTTTTCTTCGACACCTATCTGTAACTGAAGTAATTCTGTAAGGGCTCCTTTGGCTTGCAGTATTCTAAAAACGCAGGGATAGGAAAAACATCGGAATATGATAGGAATGCACGTGGGAAACAGAGCATTTGTAAACACAGAATTTCTGTCAACTTGGGTGTTTGGTTCACAGGAATTGGAAGAGCAGAGGAATGCAAAGAAACATGGCCAAATTAAAGTGAAACCATATGAAAGCATGTACAGTTAGAATGTTATTTTGCCACTAATGCATTTGGTCTTGTTTGCATGCATAGGATTTTGAATAGTAGGTCCAAGTGGATGTTTCGCTCCATTCCTTTCAACGAAATGCATGAATAATTGAATAGTAGAGTGCCATAGGAAAATTTCCTATTGCTATGTTTTTCCTTCACTTTTTCCTGAACCGAAATAGCCCTAATGGATCGACATGAATGTAGAGTAATAAGTGATGCGACAAGTGTACAACCTCTTTGCCGTAGCCGTGTCGACCTCAGCATCATTGGGTTGGTCGCTGAAGAAGTTGCGGTAGAGGTGGCTGTCGGAGGTGTGGAGGAAGATCTGAGCCGTCTGTAGACGGCGTCCAGGGCACTGCTTTATTGTGATGGATGGTTCCGTCGTTGGAGCAGCTCCGGCGAGCCGTAAGACATCGAGGCTGAAGCAGTACAAGACAGACATCGTTAATCTCAAGTGGGATTCTAATAGCATCTCCAATAGATGATGTAAAATACATTACCAAAAAGTGATAGATGTAAAATTTACATCACCAAAAAACACCTAACTACAACAGATGAGGTAAAAACTGTTGACTTTGAACTTAACTGTCGAAACTGAAATTTACTGTGGAATTTGAATGTTACTGTCGAAACTGAACGTACTGTTAGTAGAGAAGCACTTCAAATGTAGTTTAGGCCGCTCGAGCACTAGTAGTAGAGAAACAGTGATCTAAATCAGCAGCTGATCGACGAGGAACACGGTAGCAGATAGCAGCCAGAGCAGCAGCGCCTGGAGGAGCAGTGCGAACTAGAGCCAGAGCAGCAACTCGTGTAGCTGTAGCAGCCCGTGTACTAGCATCAGCAGCGTGAGCGAGAGCAAGAGCAGAGCAGCAGCACGAGCAAGGGGGAGAGCAGAGCAGCAGCGTGACCGAGCGAGAGACGGAGCAGCAGCAGCGCGAGCGAGCGAGAGCCGGAGCAGCAGCAGTAGCAGCGCGAGCGAGAGCCGGAGCGGCGGCAGTAGATCTGGCTGGTATGGACGCCACCGCCGAAGGGGCCTCGCACTGGGGGAGAGCCGCCGTGGAGATGTCGCCCGCGGCACCGGCTTCAAGGTAGCCGCGCCATGGGGGTGCGGGATCGAGCACCGTCGAAGCCGGGAGGTCGAGTTAAGGAGAAGGTGCGATGCGATGAGTGTACAACCTCTTTGGTGGCACCGAGTAGGCCTCAGCTTCGTCCGAGGAGTCGGTGAGGATGCTGCGGTTCCGGTGGAGCAGGTTAAGGCGGCGCTGTGGGGATGGATCAGCCGCGATAGACGAGGCGATCGTCGGAGCAGCTCCTTGGAGGTGGAGGACGGGGCAGCTGAACCGGCGGGACGACGAGATCGACGACGGATCCTCATCCGGGGAGGTGGATGAGGGACCCCGAGCTGTTGCGGTGGATGACGTCGTCGGGGAAGAGGCTCCGGCTGGGCAGCGGTGGGGTGGCAGACGGAGGAGGGTGGGGTTTCGCGGCTGGAGCAGAGAGGTTATGGCGGCCTGGGATTTTGAATGGCGAAAAGGAGGTGATGGGAGGGGGGGAACCATGACTTAGGGACGCGCTTGTCCAAAATGTAGGGTGTGTTACAAAAGTACCCCCACCGGTTTGAACTAGTGGCCCTTTCAGCTCAGGGTTAGAAGGGGTATTTCGCGTGTCGGGATTTGGCAGCTGGAGGGAGTTTTCGCGCGAGTTGTAATTTCGGGATAGCAAGGCGCGAGTTTTGGGAGCACGATATCTAAATTTTCGGGATAACAAAGCGCGGGTTGAATTTTAGGGACAAGCCTAACGTGTAATAATATACGTACCGAATCAATTCGCATTTCCCTCAACGAAAAAAACGAAAAAAATAAAACTATTCGCACCACACAAAGAGAGAGTCTTGTCCCGTTTTACTGTACAAATGCTATTCAAAGCTATGAATCCATGTTATGTCCAATTAAATTTTTTCGCTGGCTGTATAATGCATGTAACCTACTCATACGAACATTTTAGTGCATTCCAAATTTCTATACTACCGCTGCAATTCGAACTAAATTTGAATTCGTTTCTCTATTTGAATAAGAATCTACAATCATGATTGTTTCCAACTTAAACCATCATTCGTATATTATCTTAACAACACACCACATGATTACTATAGGGATAGATATGAACTATGTGTACTATATGAAATCTAATTCAAAATTTTGAATACACTTGATGTTGATTCCAAATAATAGTACATTTGATGTACTAACTAGATCTTCATAATCTAAACCATGTTTCATACGTACACTGTGTTTATCACACAAAGTATACTGCCCCGCCCCCTACATTATGACAAGTATTTAGCCCTGAGCTGCAAAAGCCACACATTATCACAAATTCAAATAAATGTTCTATATATTATATGTAGTATAACATGTTCATAACCACACCATGCGTATCACCATTATATATATTCATGCATGCGTCGATTAAAACACTATGATGTCTTCTTCAAAAACCCGAATCCACTTTTTTATAATGAATTATGATCTTTGTTCGTCTTTTACACCCACACAATCCTCTTCTCTTTGTAGCTAGCGCTAACTTTCTCTCGTGCATGCACACGCCCGCCCCCTCTCACCCTCCCTCAGCGTCCCCTCCATCGCGCACATTCGTTATTTCTCTTTAGGTCGTTCACCCATGGTGTGTGTAGGCCCCCCGGCTCCTTCTTTCCGGCACACACCGTTCGATATACCTCTCTAGCCAAGTGTGCCTACCACAAACACACACTTTCCCTCTTCTCTTCTCACCGTCCATGCCCCCCTATGTCCAATATGGTTCCATGCACGTGCACACTCCCGCCCCTCTTTTCATTGATCTCATACTCGCACACTCCTCCCCCCTCGATATAGTAGGCCTCTCACACCACCTCCTAGCCGCATCCCTCTCCCCCTGTCCGTCTCTCTGGACCTTATTTGCTTCTAACACATGCATGCATGTATACCTACCGATCTCCCTACATATAGCTAGGTCGACTATAAGTCTTTTTCCCCATGCACCGATCGACGTACCTCACTAGTTATGTCTCTCCCTTTCTCCGACACACGACGATTGATCTTCCTATGTAGTTACGTCTGCTTACCACAACCATATTGTCCCCCCTCATCATCCTTGCATACCTCCCAACCCGTCTCTCACACGCACGTGCATAAACAGGCAGACATCCCCTCTCTTATTGATATTGCACTTGTACCCTCTGTTTGTCTATCAAGCCTCTACCACCATTTGTGAGAAGAAACTCCACAACCAACCCTCCGACAATCTACCTTTGTCTCTCTCCCAACCTTATTCCTCTGCTACACATATGCATGGATGCCGATTGATCTCCCTCAATACATAGCTAGGTCTCTCTCCTTCTCCACACATATACCAGTCGATCTACCTCTCTATAGTTAGTCTCTCCCCCTCCCCCCCCCCCCCCCCCCCCCCACACACATCGATAGTCGAACATTGTAGGTAGGTATCCATGCCACAAAGACAAACTGCACCTCTGCCCTCTCACATTCCAGTAGGCCAGCCGCCCTGTATCTTTGACGTGGGCAAACACAAATTCGATGGCACTCTTTATCGATCGCGCACCCACACACTTCATACCTGTTTTTGATTCTATCGATATCTCACGCCGATGATCCCTCCACTCTCTTCTCGTGGATCGCTCCCTCTATATATGATATATCCATGACTCTGTTTCACACACATTGCATATGTTACATTTTTTTGTTTGAGACATCATCGACACATTGCCTTTGTTTCGCACAAACCATCTCTCTCACACCCACCCACGTACATACTAACTAGATTAGAGAGGAGGTGCACGCACAACGCACGTACTCACGTCTCGTTCCCGGCCACACCCGCGCGGGTACATGGTGGAGTTCATTTCTGTACGAAAAGGCAACCCACGTGATAATTTGACGCATGTAGCGGTTGTTTACTCGAAGGAGGGTCGTGTACCACGCGTACACGGAACAAAGTTCGACTTGACATGTTAGTATTAAATAAAGTTATATTCCTCAATGGCACGTACAGGATATAAAACGATTGTCATCGGGAAAAAAGAAATCCGCACCACTATATACAATGGAGCCTGCCTGCTGGGGTTTGTCTCTCGTCACACTATCTCACACAAGGTGGCGGTGGCCTCTCTCTCTGACTGTTGGTTACTGATCCGGCCGCATCTCGTCCGCCGGTGGAAAGGGAGGATGTGCATCATTTCTCTGTTCGACAGCGTCGAGGCAGCACGTCCCGATCTGCGGTACCCATCGTTCTCTCTGACCAAGCTCCGGCATGGTAGGGCCTTCACCACTTGCTCGCTGCCACAGTATGGGCAGATCCCGCCCGCCGCCGCCCTCCTAGTTACATCCTGACAACCCCCAGGTACAGCTTCCTCCCCTCTGGCCTTGCTCCACTGCCCATCTTCCCACGTCACTGCATGTGGATCTTCCAAAGTTCTTTGCCCAAAACGTAGCTCATCCGGCGTACTTTCCATATTGCAATCTCATCCTCACACCGTTTTAGATAAACAACTGTGTTGTTATCTTCCCTTAGGACAAGGAATATGCTTCTTTTTTATCGTCGTTTGTGTCATCAACTGTTATTGGCCAGTAATTGTTTCCTTTCTACCTCTTTTTTGCAAACAGGGCTATCCATTTCACCTCGTTGCTATTGCGACCTTTTGGTGAACTGCACAAATCACTTTTTTCTTAAGAGTGTTTTGTGCAGTTCTACTAAAATGTCACACGGGCAACGTCTCTACATTTCAGTGCGACTGCACAAAGGGAGATTGGTTTTGCTCTATCCTCCTCATCCAACTCTGAGCCTAATCTTCTCCAACTAGTTAGTCTTAAGAGAGACTGCAAAGGTGACCGGCTTCTATTTGTGTGTTTATTGTTTCATCAATAGTCCTCTATTATTGTAATCACACTTAATATATTTGGAACAGGGACGCTCAGCTCTATTTTAGTGGAACTGCACAAAATGATCGGAATGTTGCATGCTCCTGACAGCTACTTTTTTCCCAACATGCCTTGTTAATTTAGACAGAGCTGGGGGGAAGTTGCTGCCAATGAAAGCATGGATCAATTTTAATTTAACACCTTCTCACAACTTTGTCTTCAACTGTGATGTAAATATTAGCTCTGATCTGCTAATCATTGAGATGCATTAGCAAGGAAGTTAGTTTCCTTTCTAGTATTTTGATTGATGTTGTAACAAGACAACCTTCTAGCTGGCAAGACACACGAAACAAAAGCTGAAAGTTTCAGAGCATCGTACAATTTCATGTCGCTGGAAAATTATTTGTATACGTTAATTATGTAAACAAATCCTGGAAGCTTGATGGCATTGCCAGAAGCCATTCAGCATCCGGGTCCATGTGCCATGCACCAAATTATAGTGCATAACCGCATGGGAGACTCAGCCTGGTCGTTGCGCCGCACTAATAGTGAGTAATGAGCAGTCAAATCATAAGCCCCACCTTTCCCACTGTAAGTTGCTCGGAAGAAGCAACCATCAATACGCTCTTCTTTGAATCCGCTCATACTAGTATGAAGGTGCAAAGCCAAGTCCGCGTATGGCCTGTCGGTCAGCGCACTTCCTCTTGGCATATCACTGACGTGTGGGACCAGAGTGTGAGCAAACCGATCTCAATTAAGGAGGATGGCAAAATGGCCAACCCCGCCGCTCCTTGACAGAGACGAGGAGCGAGAACACACAGACGGGCTCGCACGAAGGCCAAGATATATTCGAGCATGGTTGATCTATATTATCATTACATGTTTGATGTTTTTTTAATTGTACTATTGGTCTGCCGTTTTCCGCACTTCTCCCGAATAAATGTGTACTTCATTAGAGAATAAAATAAAATAAGAGTACAAACGCTCCAGCATGCGGTTCCTAGTACCTGTATACTAGTAGTACTACTAAACCTTGCGCTTGGCTCTTCGCCTCTTCAGGAAGTCGAACAATGATGGTACTACAGTGTATGCCTTTGGCAATCTGACACCAAATGAACTGCTGCATGTCCACCGCCTGGGCGAGGGTAGGTTGCAGTAGTCAAAAGCTTCTCCTCGTCCTGCGAGCCACCGTGCTTGAGGTAGACGGAGAGGGCGTAAGCAAGCTTCACCTTGTCCTGCAAGCTTCTCCTCGTTCTGCGAGTTGACGGGACACACCAAAGTAGTGCTAGTCCATACTCCCTTCTTTCCGGTTAATATGGCTTAATCTTTTTTGCGGGTAAATGAGAGAGTTTTATTCATATATAAGCATTCTTAGGACAATCAGCCAAGAGACTGGTCACTAGGAAGCGAGGTATCCCGCGAAAAAAAAGGAAGCGAGGTGTTTCATCAAGCCAGCTCTCGGTCACATTCAAAGTGCAGCAAGCACGGTTCGCACAAAGATGCGCCGCAAGGTTTGCTGACCTGTTTACATGCTGAATAACAAAAAAGAGAGAAAATATTACTCAGCGCTCCTATTTCTAACAGGATAGGAGCCAGAATTAAGCGAGAATTGTGGCGAGTGTTCCATGCAATCAACTTCCATTATCACCTGCAAGAACCCTCGAAGAGAAGCAAATGTGTTGAAGATTGCTTTATCACAGATTAAAATAAAATAAGAGTGCAGGCGCTCCACCATGCGGTTCCTAGTAGTACTACATGTACAGTACTAGTAGTACGTAATACTACTCGGAGTACTCTACTACCATAGTAAACTTTGCGCTTGGCTGTTCGCCTCTTCGGGAAGTCGGACAATGATGGTACTAGTACAGTGTATGCATGCTTCTGGCAATCTGACACCGAATTAACTGTTGCACGTCCACCGCCTGAGCGAGGGAGAGCTTGCATAGTCAAAAGTTTCTCCTTGTCCTGCGAGCCACCGCGCGCAAGCTTCTCCCGTCCTGCAAGCTTCTCCTCATTCTGCAAGTTGACGGGACACAACAAAGTAATGCTAGTACATATTGCCTCCTTTCCGGTTAATATGGCTTGATTTGAAACGAGATAAATACACTGGCTATCACTGTATATTTGTAAAAATACGGTCAGTGTACTTCATAATACGCTCATTGCGGTCAATATATACATTTTCCGGTGTTTATACAGTCACTAGCTCACCCTGGCTAAGTATGTGGGTGCATGCATGTGTAGGTTGAGCACTTGAGCGTGACCGTGTGTGTTCCATCGTGTGCTCGGACATGCATGCATTAGGGCGTCGCGCGCGTTTTTGCATGCATGTGTACGTGTGACTGTTGCACGAGGTTGTAGTCCCTCACATTCACATGTTCATATGTCAATGCTTTGTCAAAACGTTGCATGCAAGGTTTAATCATTCGTTGTTCACGCATGCATTCCTGATATTAATACGTTGGTAAAGACAATTTCTTGAGGAAAACGAGCCCATGAATTCAGTACAAAGGGGTCCAATAAACTAGGATGGAGGGAGTACTAGTAGTGAACCGGAAGGAGGGAGTAGGTACTACGTAAACAACGTGCAGTAAAAAAATTACTCTATGCGCATCCAGTCTACGTGTCATGCAAGAAAATAGAGATAAGTACAAGTGAGACTCAGGAACGGTCATACACGTAGGGGAAGTACGTGCAGGGGCCACTCAGGAGTAGTCAAATCACACAATAAGTTAGTCGGACGAAGCAACCATTAAAAGGTTGATATGGAGAGAAAAAGAAAACTGCTCCACTATATATACACTAGCAGGAGCCTAAGCTACAAGCCTGCTTGCTTGGGTTGCTCTCTTCACAAGCATAAAACGACGGTGGCCACACCGCTGGTCACAGATCCGGCCTGATCCCGCCGTCGGGGGAAGCGGACGATGTTCTGCATAGACGCGGTCGACAGCGGCGAGGAAGAAAACCCACTGTCGGTGCGTCCCGATCGGGGGTCCCTGCGGTATGGACTGATGCCGCCTCCCACCGCCCTTCTAGCTACACCCCGACGTCCCAGGTACAACTTCCTTTTGGAGCCGGCTTGCTCCACTGTCGTAGCTCCCCACGTAGCTCCATCTCCATGTGGATCTTTCTCTACTTCTACCGGCTTCTATTTGTGATGAGTATATGTCTCATGAACTAGTGCCACTACTATTATTCTAATCACACTTCTTCAATATCTTTGCCAACAGGGATGCTCAGCTCGATTTTAGTGGAACTGCACAAAAGCATCGTATGATCCGAGGGGGCCAGGCTTATTTTCTTCGACAGGTTCTACCTAGCCAGGAAATTAAATCCTGTTTAGGGTTTAGGGTTCAAGTCGTAGAGACCCCATCAATAGTGTTTTTTGTACACACTCTCACAACTTTTGTCTTTAGTTGTGAAGTAAATATTGGCTATGATATGTGAATCATTGAGATGCATCAGCATGCGTGTTAGTTTTCCTTTGTATTTGATGGAATGTTGTAACGGGGCAACCTTGGAGTCAGGATACATACATGAAACAAAATCATAAAGCTTCGTACTCCCTCCGGTCCTTTTTTGTATGCGTATAAGGCTACTCATAGTGGGGAGTATCATATACTAGTATCATGCATAAATTACATAGGGGACTAATAAACCAGGACGGAGGTAGTATGTGAGAGTGTATGGTGGGTCATGTGGTAAAATGTACTCCCTCCTTTCTGGTTTATTGGGCTCATCTCATTTTCTTAGTCTTATACCATATTATAAGTCTTATTTTCAATTCTTTCCACCACATGTTCACATTCCAAGGTGCATTAAATTGATGCATGCAAGGATTAAAAGAAACCAACCAATGCATGTAACCATTCCTACTCATTTAGTGGTCATCCATGCATATATTCTAATTAATGTAGATTAAAGTTTGAGTAATTTTGTAAACTATGAGATACATTTCTCCACTCATCACCTGCCTTGGTTGATGATATTTCAAATTTAAGCCCGATATAAACCGGAAAAGAGGGAGTACTACGCAAAGAAAAAAGGACCGGAGGTGTCGCACGATGTCCAAGGAATATGGTGATAGTGGGAGGTGGGCCATGTAGTCACTGGGCTACCGTGTTTCGTACTCCTCCGGTGTAAGAGTGGAGAAAGTTAGTTTTATCACAGAATAAATAAATAAGAGTGCAGACGCTCTACCGCCGCATTAATAGTGACCAATGAGCCGTCAAATCACATAGACCCGGTATAGTTAGTTGGACGGAAGAAGCAAACCATCACTCTATCTCTCTCATGCAGTACAGTATTCTTTTGGAAACCAACGTTTCGTTTCGTTGGATCGCGCCATCGAGCAAAACCAACGTTTAAATCACGTCTGTCGCGTTCGTGTCTCACCCTCCTCCACCCCACACGGTTGCTCGGCATGCCACTCACCGCAAACCGAGTATACGCAAACTTTCCCGCCTGCTTCTCGATGCATCACGCCATGGAGTACTAGCACTACTGGAAGAGATAGACGGGGAGGGGGAGGACAGCTAGCTGTAGCACGGACTCCAAAGAACTTTTTACATGCATGTTGTGGCCGGCCATGGTGACATTTGAACACGGAGCAGTCGCGTGCACCGGGAAGCGGCGCGGGCGGCGCTCCCTCGACCGGCGCGCCGCTTCAATGCCGACGCTAGTGAGAGGTCGCGTCCGCTCTGGCCGGGCATGAATGTGGCACTGACAGTTTCGGGCGGGAACCGCGCGCGGGTGATGAAGAGGGTTCGGGTTGGACAAGGCGGTCAGGCTGGACGTACGTAAATATTACTACGTAATTAATAACATAAACAATGTGCCAGTTGGACAAATATGATTGGACGTGGAGATGGAGATGAAAGTAAGAATTTTATGTAAACACAGATATGTATTTCTATGTGTGTGTGCGCGCTCACACACATAGTGACGACTCTCGCGACTACTCGTACACAACATCGATGTCTCGTTCTCCCTACACACAGACAAACTTAGTACCGCCTCATTTTGTTCCTAGGATAGGAATATTATAGGAGTGGGAAGCAATATGAAGTGAGATAAATGAAGTACTACGTACAAGAAGAAATGTACACGCACTCACTCTGCCTCCGACATACCCGCGAGTACACGATGGAGCGCATTTGTACACGAAGAGGCAGCTTACATACGTAATAATTCGACCCTTTAATTTGTTCACTTAATAATGGAGGGTCGGGGACCACACGTGAGCGATACAAACTGCGACCTGGAAGCGGGGGCGTGTTATTGATCGAGTTTTCTTTCTTGGTACGTTAAAAAAAGATTTCTCTGCCAGTTTTCGTTTCTTTTTTCCGAGAACGCGCGTATCTCTATTCTCTACTTCTACTCTTATAAAAAACCGAGTTGGTGATGATGGTGTGCCTGCCATCCTGCAATATAGACTGTATGATCTATATCTGAAGAATAGAAAGCAAACTATGGAAATTTTGCTAAAAGATACCCGCACCCCTCTCCACATTTGCAAATAAGGCATTCTCTCGTTCATCTTTGTCTCCCACAAGATAAACAACTCGTATGAATGCATCTTGATGTTTCGTGCAATGCATGGGCCTCTTGCTAGTCTGAACAAGATGACAGTGTCCACTCTATCTCTCTCCTCATCGGTGGTCACAGATCCGGCCGGATCCCGTCCGCTGCGGGAGGTGAGGAGGTCCAGCGTTGACGTTGTCGCCGTCGGCGATGGAGGAAGCCGATGCGCACCGTCCTCTTTGAGCCGGCGCCGGCGCGGACGAAGGTCCTCCGCGCCCTTGTTCGCTGTCGTCGTGTGGGCAGATCCTGCCCGCCCGCCTAAGCCACATCTCGCCCACCTAAGGTATAACTTATCTTGGATTTCATGCTTCATTGTACTCTGCATGCGGGTTTTCTTCTATACCACTACTCCCCAGCTCCCCATGTACAGTAGCCAGGGTTCATCGGCTGGTCCAACATCACCTATTTTTTACTATCACTAGCAAATATGCCCGTGCGTTGCAACGGGAGATAAAATAGTATGCATTTAAAATCAGTGAGAATTATATGTGCAAGCAAAACCCTGTGTGCACACGAAAAAGGAACATTTAGCTTATCGGTTTCGCCGCGTGTGACGGAATCAATCCGTTATTTTTCCATTCATTCATCGAGGGCATTTAAGAGTTTTGTTACGTCATCATACGTCAGAGAAGGCCCATGAGTTATTCAATCTACTCTTCCTTTCAATCCTTTCAATCGAGGGGATTTTAAGGTATGAAGTTTCTGAATATTCTAGAAAACATGAACAATTTTTTAAATCTTGAATAGTTTTTAAAAAAATTATGTACATTTTCGAAAAATGCAAACAAAATATGAAAGGAAACATCTTTGAAAATTCACAAACATTTTCTGAAAACACCAATCTTTTTATAAAAACATGAACATTGTATGAATTTGTGAACATTTTTTTAAAACGGGAACATGTGTTGAAAATTCATAATTTTTTTAGAAAATTGTCTCTTTTATACACGAACATTACTTTTTTTTTTTTGGTTTTTTATTTTTTTTTTTTTTTTTTTTTTTGTTTTTTTTGGGGGGGGGTGTTTTTGTTTGTTTGTTTTTTGTTTTTTAATTTTGAAATTGCACTAAAACATGAATATTTTTCAAATTTGAAACATTTTTTGAAATACCATTTTCTTTTTAGAAATTCCGAACAATTTTGAAAAATAATGATTTTTAATAAAAAAAGCAACTTTTTGCAAGTTCCGAATATTTTTCAAAATAGCAAAAAAATAGAATATTGAAAATTTTCTAAAATTTGTTTTTTTATTGTGAACATTTTTTGAGAATTTATAATTGATGAAATAAATTTTAAAAGAAAAATAAACTTGGAAGGGAAAAGGATATAGGAAAGGAGAATAAAAATAGAAATAAAACACAGAAAAAAAGAAAAATGGGCTAGCCCATTATTGGTTGTCCTGTGCGAAACTCCGACTATTTATCGCCCCGTGCGGAAAATAGAAATTTCCCAGCTGTGTGGGCAGAAAAATAGGTGGGCTGGCTTTGCTGGGCCACCGCGCGCGGCCCACGTACGAAAATTCTTTTTCTAGCAGAAAACGCATAAGAATTTAGTACTACCTCGGGTAGAAAATAATTCTTTTCTGCGGTGAACGGATGAAAAAATTGGCGAAACGCACCTTGCTTTATTAGTAGGTATAGATAGAGGAAAGGCCACTCCAAAAGTTGTCCTGGTTTATCATTTATGCATCGGTGGAGGTATACATGTTTTTTTAATAAAAAGTACATGGTGATTGTGCGGTCATTGTCCATATTCTCCTATTGCTGCTACTAATCTAAAACTATCACTCATAAAATGAATCAATGCCCATGTAGAGGTGTCGATAAATGCTTCTGTCTTGCTTTAGTTTTTTTTTGGGTATCCTGCTTTAGTTCCCATTAAGATAATCATGATGCTTCTATTTTTTTGGTGTACGTTTCATTAATTCTTATTGACAATTAAGATGCCGATGTTAATCTTATTCCACTGCTAAAACAAAGAAACGACACTACTTAAATATCATTTTTTTAATATTTTTGCAAACAAGGATGCGTATTTCCATACCCGGGCATGTCTTCCTCAATTTTAGTGAAACTGCAAAAAATTGGATGGCCACTGTTGCTCAGTTCTTCCTTTCTCGATCTTGATTACTGAGAAGAGACAAACCACAGTGAGGACTGTCAAACTTCATTGGTGCCTGACCCAAACATGATGCCAAAATTGATGATGCATCACACCATGATGAGCTATCGATGCTCATGGTTGCGTCTCATGGTTGCATCGGCTAGTGAAGCTGATCGATGTTCAATGAACAACGGGCTGTCTTCCATCAGTGCTCTTTGCTTGTTACCACACAGACGATATCCTTCATTAGTTCATCTTGGAGCAGTCATTTACGTTGGTGCAATTTTATCACACAATTGGATATGAACCAAATGTTTCCTCGAAGAAGCATCGACGTTGGTACTAAGAGCAAAAGTTTTGTATTGATTTCTAAGCATTCTCACAACTTTGTCTTCAACTACCCTGTAATTTTATTTGTCCAGCTTTTAACTAAATATGTGGTCAAACTTTGTTTAAAAACATGGTGTGGACTAAAAACCCGGATGGAGGTAGTACCCCTCCGTTTTTATTTACTCTGCATATTAGATTTGACTGAAGTCAAACTTTGTAAAGTTTGACCAAGTTTAGGCCGAACACAGCAAACCATAATTATTGAGAGAGGGCAAACTGTACATACTCTCACACCTTTCCGATAATTGAAATTAAAATTCTTTATTTGTACACACTCTCACACCTTTCCGATAATTTGGCGCGTGTGTGGTTGTTCACTTAATGGAGGGTAGTGTACCGCACGTGAAGGACAGAAAGTGCAACCAGGACGCGTGGATCGTTAGTTGATCGTAAGTAGTTTTCTTCACTGGTACATTAAATAAAGAGTTTCGTTTCGTACTTACACAATTTAAAACGATTGTTATGGAGAGAAAAAGAAAACCACTCCACTATATTAGTAGTATACACGAGTACTATATAAGCTAGAGCCTCAGCGCTTGTTCGCCAGGGTTTGCACTCTCCACACTCTCGCTGCACTACATATATATATATATATATATACACGCTGGAGGCTCAGCGTTCCTTTGCTAGGGTTTGCTATATTCACAGTCTCTCACCCTCTTCACCAGATCTAAACAAGACTGTGTTTGCCTCTGTCTCTCTCTCCCCACTCACAGCTGGTGAAGGAGCCGTCCGGATCCCGTCGCACCGGGAAGGGGAGGAGGTGTAGCATTCACTCTGTCGCCTTCGGCGAGGGAGGAAATCCACTGCCAGCTGCGATGTTCTCTTTCACCCAACGCCTGTGCAGGAGGGCCTCTGACCCCTTCTTCCTCGCTATCGTATGTAGTGTGGGCAGATCCGGCCTCCCGCCGCACGCCTAGCCACATCCCGACAACCCTAAGGTATAACTTTCTTTGAAACCGTCATTGCTCTAGCTGCATGCAGATCTTTTTCGATTCTGTAGTCAAATCTAGGTCTTGGTTCAAATAGGAAAGAAGGGGGGTGGAGCATGAATCTAGGACATGGTTCAATGAGGAAAGCAGGGAGGGAAAGTAGTATAGACTGGCTATCCAACCGCTTTGTTGGTCGAAAAGGGAAAAGGGGGTAACCCAGTACACACATCTGTAAGGAACCGATCTCTTTGTTGAAAAAGGAAAGAAACTAGGGGGTCGGGTAGTTTGTGCATGACTAGATTTGTTGCTCTCACATAGGAAAAAGGTTCAAAGAGAACAAATATGGGACCAACGCAGATATGCTGCTTGGCAACATACTCTGCATCACCCATTTATACGTGTGGACGCACATGGTGCTGGCATGTCCCATTTCCCATGTCCCATACAACTATTTTGCTGTTGTTAATCTAAGAATGCCGCTGGAAAATTGAAGCAATTCCACTATTAAAAGTAAATTACATTTTTAACGACTGTTATTTTAAGAGAATGTCTCTGTTAATATGAATCAATGCAACCGTTTTAGAAATGCTACTGTCCTACTTTGTTTTCCATCAAGATAAGGTAGATGCTTCTTTTTGTAGCCATATGATTCATCCTCCTTTATTGTCCAGTAATTGTTTCTTTCTTTACCTCTGAAAACAGGGATATCTATTCGACTCGTTGCTATTGCGACCTTTTGCTTCACTACGCAAAACACTTATGTTTTAAGAGTGTTTTGTGCAGCTCAACTTAAATGTCACACCAGCAACTTTGCTTGATTTAGTTGAACTACACAAAACGAGATTGGATTTCCTATTCGTGTTGGCAGATTCATATTTGATCTTGTCTGCCTCATGAAAGGTCAGTACCGGCCTTCATCCACATGATTGTACAGTGTGCTTTGAGATGATGTGCTACTTGTAGTGGTACTGTTTTAAATAAATGTTGAATTGAAGCTATTGTATTGTTGTCTTTTCCCATTAAGTGAACAAAAATGGGACCAACCCAGACATGATGCTTGTTGCTTTGTTACAACAAACTCTGCATCACCCCCTTTATAAGTAGATGGAAGCACATGGTGCTGTTACGCCCACTCTCCCCTGGAACTGTTTATGCTTTTTGTTAATCTAATGCCACTGGTAAAATTAAGCAATGCCACTCTCAGAATTAACTACTGAATCTTAGTTCAAAATTGCAAGACTTGTTAGGGATCGGCGGGAGTACCATTTCTGTTAGGGATCGGCGGGAGTACATGTTTCAGAAATGTATTGTTGAGATAATGTCTATGTTATTATATATTAGTTACAGTGTTTTAAAAATGGGATAATTGTATTCATACCCTTAGTTGTGTCCCCCTCAACCGAATTGCCCCTAGTTTTTGAAAACACGTGGTCTTGCCCAACCCACTTTGTCGTCTTGTGCTTTTGCCCTTTGACCGTTTGACCGTCACTTTGAAAACTTCATAACTAATTCATACTAAATCAGAAAAATGCAAATAAGATACCAAAATGTTTGGAAAAACATCACCTGTATGTCAATGTCACTTGCATTCATGACAAAAGTGTTGGTAAGTGCCCATCCGAGTTTTAGCTCTTATCATACCACCATGAACAGGAAAATCTAAAAAAATCAAAAAATTCAAGAAAAATTTGGTGGCAAAGAATTGCAAATGTTTTAAGTGCAACATGAGGCAAAGAAGAATTGCACTTAAAACATTTGCAATTCTTTGCCACCAAATTTTTCTTGATTTTTTTGATTTTTTTTAGATTTTCCTGTTCATGGTGGTATGATAAGAGCTAAAACTCGGATGGGCACTTACCAACACTTTTGTCATGAATGCAAGTGACATTGACATACAGATGATGTTTTTCCAAACATTTTGGTATCTTATTTGCATTTTTCTAATTTAGTATGAATTAGTTATGAAGTTTTCAAAGTGACGGTCAAAGGGTAAAAGCACAAGACGACAAAGTGGGTTGGGCAAGACCACGTGTTTTAAAAAACTAGGGGCAATTCGGTTGAGGGGGGCACAACTAAGGGTATGAATACAATTATCCCTTTAAAAATGGTACTATCCTGCTTTGTAGTTCTTTCTACATGTTTAACCAAGGTATTGTTAAGATAATGTCTCTGTTAATATGAATCAGTTGCATTGTTTTAGGAATGGTACTTTTCTGCTTTGTTGTTATTTATACATGTTGAAACAAGGTATTGTTAAGATAATGTCTCAGTTCATATGAATGAATCACACTGTTTGAGAATTGCTACTGTCCTGCTTTGTTTCCCATTAAGATAAGGTAGATGTTTTTTTCTTCTAGGAGTATAAGTCATCAACCGTTATTTCTCAGTAATTGTTTCCTTTATACCTATTGTTGCATACAGGGATATCAAAACTTCTGCTCGGTTCTATTTCGACTTTGATTTTAGTTGAACTGCACAAAAGGAGCCAATGTGTTTAAGGCAAACTGTTGCATTATTGGGCCTAGTTGGTCTTTCCACTTTGCAGAAAGAAGAAGTCACTGTTTACAGAGTATTAGTAGACGCTGGTGACATGACTAGTCTGTAGAGAGCATGGGAAACTCAACGGCACGTGGAGTGCAAAATTCACTCCACAAGGAAAGGTATGACCAAGTCAGTGGCCGACGCAGCTGTAACAAACGAGGTCAGTATCGGCCTTCATCCAGATGATCATGCTTTGTTATGTTGTGCTACTTATATTGTTGTATTGTTTTGAATAAATGTTTAATTGAAGCTATTGTATTGCTATCTTTTCCTATTAAGATAATGAAGATGATTACAGTTGTGAGCGTATGTTTAATCAACTAGTACCACTATTATATTCATCACACTTTTTCTGTATTTATGCAGACAGGGATGCTCAGCTTGATTTCAGTGGAACTGCACAAAATGTTCAGATGGTTCGTGTCCTCCATAATACTTCTTCATGCACAATACATCAAATGGTTCTCTAATCATTCGTCGTCACCTTGAGCCACCAGACTATCTACTTGAATGGAGCTGCCAACGTGTTCAACGCCTTGCAACATATAAATACGAAATCCACCATGCTACGCAAGACATTGTTTGATTTCAGTGGAACTGCACAAAAAGATACGCTGGGTAATCCGGCTCCATGTGCTATTTCAATGTGCAAACTGATGACAATCATAGGCATTACATATTTTGAATGGGAAAAGCTTGTAAAAGTTTAATCATTGATGTTAGCAAGAAGACATTCATTTAATATTTTGGAATTGGAAAACCTTGTCAAATTGTGCTCATTGATGAAGCCATAAGACATGCATTTGATATTTTGGAATGGGACGCCCTTTGTTGTGAGCACCGTCGATCATTTTTTCCTATTCGTGTGTTCAGGTCAGAAGTAAATATTTACTCTGATGAGATGCATAGTCATGAATGTTGACTTATGTAAGGTATTTTAAGAGTTTGTTCTGAATGTTGTCTATGAAATGCCAGGCCTTGTGAGTTTGATCGCAAAATTGAGCTTGGAATGCTGTGGCATGCGGCATCATGAGCTGTTCACCGTGCCTCCTGAGAATAATGCTTCGTATTGTTTTGCACGTTGATCTAATGCCAGTGATTTGCATGTTAAGAAGATCATCCTCTTCTGTTGTTTCTGTGCTTAAGAAGTTCATCGTCTTATGTTTCATACTTTCATTCATAGCCTATACGACAACTCGGGTAGGTTAGAGGTGAAACGATATGATCTTCCGACCAACTCATCGTATTAGGCCGTGATTGGATCATTGTTTTCCAACCAAAACCGCTTGTAAAACTGACGCTTGTAAATAAAAGCAGATGGTCTTGGGTGAAGTGCTTGGTTGGTCATTTTCGACTGATAAAATATACACTGATTTCTTAGATTACCCGCGTAACTCGCCGGTTTTCGTTACAGACCTCGGGCCGTCGGTTTCATTACGCCTGTATTTTACGTGTTGTTTCCGGTGACGAGTAAATTACACTTGTATCCTTAATACAGGTGTGAAACAATCCAGAGCTCCCAAGCGTGGCCTTACCGTTTCATGTCGGCTCAGTCTCTCGAAGGTGCTCATAGGGGTCCGATGATCCTAGCTTCCTGAACGACCAGCGGGCGCTGTATCAGACCATCCATAGGGCCCGCGAGGCCCTCTCCGTCGTCCTTCGAGTTGTTGCGCTCGCCGTGGCACCGCCGTCTCGCGTTGTCAACATGGTCAACGAACATGAGGAATCAGGAGATGACTTAACTTGGAGAGGATGATAGTGGGGACCCACCAGGGCCATAGCCGCACATACGCAAGTGCCTCCTTATTATATACAACTATATATTTTTTGCTTCCTCCTGGTTTCCTGACATCATGGTCCCACACCATTGTCAACCTATATAGTCAATAAACGAGAGAATTGCACAAGGAGCGGCCGAGAGCTGGGACCCAGCAGCTCGAGCAGTATTTGTTTTTTGAGGTGTGAGCAGAGTTTTTCTTGAGTGATATTTTTGTTGTTGTTCAGAAGAGCAGGGTATCAACTGGGCGGGCTGTGGCCCGTCTGGCCCAGGCTATTATTTTATGTCGACCAAATATCCAGCCCAGGTATTAATTTTTCAATGTGAAAATGGCTAGCCCAGCTATACTTTTTTTTGCGGAATACCCAACCCAAGTCAACTTGTTATTCTCCGCCCCGCAATAGACTTGCCAAGAAAATGGGCTTTAAGAAATAATAAATGGGCTGTAATTAAAAAAAATTGGCTGTAAATATAAAAAACGCACCGAACAAGGAATTTTTTTAATTTCATTACTTGTTGTGCGCGCAAAATTTCGTTGGATTTTTACCTAATACAAATTTATTTTGAAATTATATTTAATCTGACTCAAAATTTCGGGTTAACAAATATTTCGGATCCCATCAAAATGTGGGAAATTTTGTTGAATTTTTTTTGAGCGGTTGGTTGAAATTATTAACCGTTGTCCTGGCTAGAAAATGGGCTGTAATTTTAACAAACAGTAAGTGGGCTGAGTAAATTCCATTAGAATTAAAAAATGGGTTGTACATTATAAAAAATCGCAAATGGGCTATATGTTCTCTGCCACAGATGTGATGGTCACTTGTGGGCCTACTAAGTTGACGCGTATGTAAGGCTTTGTCAACTTATAGTCAACACACGATTCTAGTAGCAGTGGCCGTTGGATGTCCATCTAACGGCTGTGGTGCTTCTTCAATCTCGGATATTCATGCTTCAGCCACCCAAACCACCGCCGGCGGTACCGCCTGCTACCGCCTCCCGTGGCCGGCTGTGCTGCCGTGCAGGCCTCACCGGCCCACCCTACTCCCATCGCCGTCCAGGCCATTCCTCTACTCACCAACACCTCTTGTTATTCTCCGGCGACGGCAGCCGAACCAGTGAACCCTCGTACTCCCCTCCACGTGGGCATCCACTGCTGTGTCTTCGCCGGCTCCGGGTCGTTCCCTTCCTAGGCCTCACCATCGTCCACCGCGTTGGTTCTCTCGGCGTGGCGTTGTCAACTTTGTCAACAAACGACAGCCATCGGAAGAGGCATGTACGTGGAGTGGCTGACAGTAGGGACCCGCATGGCCCATGGCCGCACGCTAGCAAGTCCCTCCTTATTATGCGAAAACAAATGATTTCTCCCCCTGACAGGTTTGAGCCACCAGCTACATCTTCGCACGCAGGGAAGTGTTTCCTTTATTACGTGGAAAAAAGTTACCTCTCCCTGACAGCTGAGACCCACCAGCTTTATTATGATCCATTTCACAAAAATATATATTGTACCAAAGATGCTAAAATTTTTTCTTTTTATTCTAACTCGAAAAAGAAGAAATTAAAAAAACCAGAAAACATCTTCGCACGCAAGGAAGTGCCACCTTATTACGAGAGAAAAAAATGATTCGCCCCTGCTAGCTGGGACCCACCAGATTTGGAGGCTGACTTGTGGGCCAACTAAGTTGACGCGTACGGGCTTTGTCAACTTAGTCAAAACGATTCTAGCTGCACTGACCGTTGGATGTTAAATCAACGGCCGTGCTGCGTCTTCAACCTCTGGTCTTCTTGCTCCAGCCGCCCAAACCAAGCCCGCCGTACCGCCTGCTCCAGCCTCCCGTGGCCAGCTGTGCTGCCGCGCAGGCCTCACGGACCGACCATACTACGACTGGCCAGGCCTTCCCTCTACTCACCCACACCCCCTGTTATTCTCCGGCGACGGCAGCCTTATGCCGCAGCCGAACTAGTGAACCCTTGTACTCCCCTCCACATGGGCATCCACCCGCCTCGTCTTCTCTGGCTCCTCATGGTTCCCTTCCTAGGCCTCACTGTCGTCCACTGCCTTGATGCTCTCCGCGCCTCGTGGTCAATGAGGTCAACGAACTTCATCCATCAGAAGTGGACTTTTAGGCTATGAGGCTGACAGCTGGACCCACGAGCTACATCTTCGAACATAAGGAAGTGCCTCCTTATTACCCGCAAAATAAAAATGATTCCTCCCCCTGACAGCCGGGACCCATCAGTTATATCTTCGCATGCAAGGAAGTGCATCCTTATCCTCCCTGACAGCTGGGACCCACCCTGTCGAAGCGTACGTAGCATTGTCGCGAACGTGTACGTACATACTGGTCGATCGGTCTCTCTGCAATGATGAACCATGGCCGAGCAAGCAGCGGCACATGTAGTAGTAGAGCCCCTGACATAGTAGTTCAGGCAGTCCCTTCTAAACCGTGTACATGTATTTACAGCCACATGCCAAAAATACGGCCACGTACGTACATACAGGCGGGGTCTCGAACGCCTACTCACGCATACGTACGGCCAGGGCTCGTGTACATGGAGAGGCAACGGACGGTAGCAATGGCGTCCTGTTCATCGGAAGCCAACTGGCTGGGTCGGAATGGAGAAACTGTGTCCTGTTCATCGGGAGGCAATGGAATGCGTCATGTTCATCGGAAGCAAACCTGCTTGGACGGAACAGCCAAAATGGGGTCTGGCATACCATAGTACGGAGGAAACGGCCTTCTGTTCGACCGGCTACGGTCGAAACGGGATCCTGTTCATCAGGAGGGGTCTGGCGTACCGCAAAACGGAGGAAACGGACTTGTGTTCGAGCTCCTACGGTCAAAATGGGGTGTTGTTGATCGGGAGGGGTGTGGCGTACCGCAAAACGGAGGAAACGGACTTGTGTTGGAGTGCCTACGGTCGAAACAGTGTCCTGTTCATTGGGAGGGGTGTGGCGTACCGCAAAACAGGACTCCACGGGCTACTGTTCATCCACTGTCTACTGCCTCGCATCAGCCTCCAAGGGCTACTGTTCATCCACCGTCGACTTCCTCCAGCCTCCACTTGATACTGTTCATCCACCGTCGACTTCCTCCGGCCTCCACCAGCTACTGTTCACCACGGGGGTCCTGTTCATCCAGCCTCCACCGGCTACTGTTCAACCAGCCCTCCACGGGGCTACTGTTCATCCACACCCACCTCCTCGATCGGGGTCCTGTTCATCTAGCGGCAACGGCCTCTACTACCACGGGGTCCTGTTCATCCAACCCCCATCGGGAACTGTTCATCCAACCCCCAACAATGGTCACTGTTCATCAAGAGGCAGCTGACGAAGACATGTACCTAGGGTAGGGTAATAGGCCTGACCTAGACACCCTTCCCCGAGGACACTGCTCTAAGGCCAAGGACATTCAAAGGATAGCATCATCTACCGACTGAAATCACCATAGGGTGCAACCCACTCGACCAACAGTTCACTCGGATAACCCAATTCCATTCGACCGGGGTGTACTCACTCGACCACACCAGAAACCACTCGGAAGACAGAAGATCTAAGGTCACTCAGGATGGCAATGGTCAGGCGTTCACTCCGTAGTCTTAATGATCATTTATTTGCCTTTATTGCTGGCATTATCAGTAACGTCCTGTCTTTATGGACATTGAACCCCTTGTAACGTGGGACGGCTGGGGTCCTGGCGCACTCTATATAAGCCACCCCCTCCACTGGCACAAGGGTTCGCACCCCCTGTAACTTCACGCATAATTCAATCGACCGAGCCCCCGGGCACCGAGACGTAGGGCTGTTACTTCCTCCGAGAAGGGCCCGAACTCGTAAATCTTGCGTGCACAACCTCATCGTAGCTAGGATCTTGCCTCCTCATACCTACCCCCCTATTCTACTGTCAAACTTAGAACCACGACAGTTGGCGCCCACCGTGGGGCTGGTGTCTTAGCGACTTTCCGGTGAGGTTGCGATTTTTTCCGATTCCCATCATCATGGTTTCGGGTGGAGGTTTGGCTGAGGGCCACGAGATCCGTCTCGGCGCGCTCGTCTTCATCGCCGACGACTCCGCCTGGCTCCAGGAGGCCCCCCTCGACATCGAGATGTTCCCCGTCCGCGGGGCGACGCACTTTCGCGCGTGTGTCCGCGGCGTCCTTCTGCGGTAGCCGTCGACCCAATATCGGTCGTTTCCTACGGCGTCTTCGTTCCCCGCTGTTCGCCGTCGCAAGCGATCCGGTCGATCGCGGCTTCAGCGGTGGGTGAGGCATGCGGTGGCACGTCAGTCGGCCACCCCTCAAGTCGCGGCAATCGAGCCCAATGAATCTCTCTACGGCCTATTCGATCTGTCGACTGGCTCCGTCGGGACTCTGTCCGAGTGCGACAGTAGCGATCCTGCGGCAGAGGTCCTGATGGTCGACACGCCGCGTAGCCCACCTGGCATGCGTCGCAACGGAGGCGGCGATGGCGGTGGCGATCCGTCGCGTGTTCACGAGGAATACCACCCCGAAACCCTCTCTTCACAGCGGAGGGAGGAACTTCACCGCCGTAACGAAGAAGCACTCCACACGCCCATCGTCGGAGAGACCTCTGAGGCTCGGGCCTTGGAGGCAGCGCGCTTGGCCACTTTGGCTGAATGCACTCGACTCAAGAATCTTCAGCTTTCACTCGACGAACGTGCTCGGCAGCGGATTCCTGAGTCCAGTCGACGGCGGCAATTGTTCCCTCCTGAACCTCAGGTATACCGCACTCCAATTCAGAATCTTGCAGCTGCAGCTCGTATAGCAGAATCCATCCAGCCATCCCAGTCAGAAGCTGGACGAGGTTTGATGCAGATCCGGGCTCTGCTCCGGGCGGCAGGAGACCAAAACACTGCAGTATCACAGTCACGTAACAGAATCCATAGCAGATCTGTGCTGGCTGACACGGTTCAATCGGCTCACAGCCCAAGATCGCCTCCGCAGTGTGAGGGGCGGGTGCATCGCCAAGATCAGCACTTGGGTCGGGTCCACAAGCAATACGATCATCGACTCGGCCGCGATGACCGCCGTCGAGCGCCTACACCCCCTCCGAGAAGCGGATCATATGTGCCCCGGCACTATGATGACCGGCGCCCGTACAGCGGAGGGCGAAGGACACCGGTCGACCCAAGAGAGCTAGGGTTTGATGCGAGGTCAATTTTAGTGCAAGGTTTGGTCGACAGGAACCGAGCACACAGAGAGGGGCAAGGCAGGGATCGCCCGAGTGGAAGCAGAATTCATGTTTCGGGTCCCGAGTGTTTTAGCAGAGCAATCAGAGCCGCTGAGATCCCCCCCAACTTCAGGTTGGTGACCGGGGTTAGTAAGTTCACCAGTGAGTCGAAGCCTGACACTTGGCTGGAAGATTACCGAGTGGCTGTTCAGATCCGTGGTGGAAATGATGAGGTAGCTATGAAACATCTTCCTCTCATGCTGGAAGGGTCGGCCAGAGCATGGCTGAATCAGTTGGCTCTAGGCAGTATATTCAGTTGGGAGGAGTTAACCCGAGTGTTTGTCAGGACATTCGAGGGCACATGCAAACAACCTGCGGGGTTGACGGAATTGCAACATTGTGTGCAGAAGCCGAATGAAACTCTGAGGGATTACATCCAAAGATGGACCACTTTACACCACACAGTAGAAAATGTATCCCAACACCAAGCAGTTTGTGCCTTCAAGGAGGGCGTTCGGTATCGAGAGCTTAACTTGAAATTCGGTCAGACAGGAGATATGTCTCTGACCCGAATGATGGAAATAGCCACCCGATACGCTAATGGTGAAGAAGAGGACCGACTCCGCAGTGGAAAGGGCAAACCAGTCGCCCAAGACACCGGAGTGGGTCGGAAGCAGAAACGCAAAGCCGAGCCAGCAGGTCCAGGTGAAGCTGCAGTTGTAACTCAAGGAAAATTCAAGGGGAAGCCCAAGGGACCCTGGATCCCCAAGAAGGTGAAAGATCAGGCGGGGAACGATGTGTTGGACTTGCCATGTCACATTCACACCAAGAAGGATGAAGAGGGTAATCTGATTTATCCCAAACATACCACTCGACAATGTCAGCTCCTGATCCAGCAGTTCCGAGAGAAACAGCCCAATGAAAAGGAAAAAGAGTCTGACAAGGATGGTGACAAGGAAGAAGATGATGACGGTTTCCCTAACGTCAATTCCACTTTGATGATTTTTGCTGACATTGAAAGTAAAAGTCGACTAAAAGTCATCAACAGAGAGGTAAACATGGTTGCTCCGGCAACGATGACATATTTGAAATGGTCAAAGACTCCCATCACGTTCGACCAATCTGACCACCCACCGCACGTCACCACCCCCGGGAGGCAAGCGTTGGTGGTCGACCCGGTCGTTGGGGGCACCCGACTGACCAAAGTCTTGATGGATGGTGGCAGCGGCTTGAACATCTTGTATGCTGAGACTCTTCGTGGGATGGGCATTCCAATGTCCAAGCTCAGTGAGAGCAACATGCGGTTCCACGGTGTCATTCCAGGGAAGAAAGCTGATTCACTCAGACAGATCACTCTTGATGTGGTTTTCGGTGACTCAAAGAATTACCGTAAGGAGAAGTTGACATTTGAAGTTGTGGATTTTCACAGTGCCTATCATGCTATTCTGGGCAGAACTGCATATGCCCGTTTCATGGCTCGACCGTGTTACGTGTACCTCAAGCTGAAGATGCCTGGCCCTAGGGGCGTGATCACGGTCACTGGTAATCGGCAACGAGCAGAAGAGTGCCTCCAGAAGGGCTCTAAGATAGCCGATGAACAGATGGCATTGATAGAAATGGAAGAATATAAGAAGACTGCAGATCCGAGTGATTTATTGCGCGCTAAGAAGCCTGCTTCCGAGTCTGCATTTCAGTCGTCCGGTGAAACAAAGCCTGTTCACATTCACCCGACCGATCCTAGTGCTGCTCCGACTCATATCTCAACAACACTCGATAGCAAATAGGAAGAAGCGCTCATCCAGTTCCTCCATGAGAACTGGGACATCTTCGCATGGAAGCCGTCTGACATGCCGGGTGTACCCAGGGGGCTGGTTGAGCACCGTTTGCGAGTCGATCCAAAGGCAAAACCCGTGAAAGAGCACCTCCATCGGTCCGCTGCGGAGAAGAGAAAGGCAATCGGCGAAGAGGTGGCTCGGCTTTTGGCAGCTGAGTTCATCCGCGAAATTTACCACTCCGAGTGGCTCGCCAATGTTGTCATGGTTCCCAAGAAGGACGATTCACTCCGTATGTGCATTGATTTCAAGCATATCAATCGGGCCTGCCCGAAAGATCATTTTCCTCTTCCCCGCATCGATCAGATAGTCGACTCAACTGCGGGATGTGAGCGATTGTCCTTCCTGGATGCATATTCCGGGTACCATCAGATCCGACTGTATGGACCTGATGAAATAAAAACAGCTTTTATCACCCCATTCGGGTGCTTTTGCTACATCACCATGCCCTTTGGTCTCAAGAATGCTGGTGCCACATTCATGCGCATGATACAGAAGTGTCTGCTAGCTCAAATCAGTTGGAATGTGGAAGCATACATGGATGACATCATGGTTAAGTCACGCAAAGGTACCGACCTACTGACTGACCTTGCCAAAACCTTTGCCAATTTGAGAAGATATGATATCAAGCTTAATCCGTCAAAGTGTACATTCGGAGTTCCAGGTGGAAAGTTACTCGGTTTTCTCGTTTCCGAACGAGGGATCGATGCAAACCCAGAGAAAGTTGGTGCAATCCTCTGAATGAAACGCCCTGTGCGTGTACACGACGTTCAGAAGCTTACTGGTTGTTTGGCTGCTTTGAGTCGATTCATTTCTCGTCTCGGCGAAAAGGCATTACCTCTTTACCGACTGATGAAGAAATCTGATATGTTCGAGTGGACTCCGGAAGCTGACGCAGCATTTGCAGAGCTCAAAGCCCTGCTTTCCACCCAGCCGGTGCTTGCTGCTCCAATCAGCAAAGAACCTTTACTGCTTTATATAGCAGCCACTGGACAGGTTGTCAGTACGGTACTCACAGTCGAGCGGGAAGAAGAAGGTAAAACCTACAAGGTTCAACGCCCAGTGTACTATATTTCTGAAGTCTTAACCCCATCTAAGCAGAGATATCCACATTATCAGAAGCTTGTCTATGGAATTTACTTGACCACAAAGAAGGTTGCACATTACTTCTTAGATCATTCGATTACAGTCGTCAGCGACGCTCTGTTGTCAGAAATTTTGAACAACAGAGATGCAACTGGTCGAGTGGCAAAGTGGGCGATTGAACTCCTTCCGCTGGATATCAAGTTCGAGGCAAAGAAAGCGATCAAATCTCAAGCAATAGCAGATTTCCTCGTCGAGTGGATTGAACAACAGTTACCGACCCAGATACAGTCGGAACATTGGACTATGTTCTTCGACGGGTCCAAGATGTTGAATGGTTCAGGCGCTGGAGTAGTCCTGGTATCTCCACGAGGCGACAACCTCAGATATGTTCTTCAGATTCACTTTGATTCCTCCAACAATGAAGCTGAATATGAGGCACTCTTGTACGGGTTGCGTATGGCCATTTCACTCGGCGTCCGCCGCCTAATGGTTTATGGTGACTCAGATTTAGTGGTTAATCAAGTGATGAAGGAGTGGGACGTCAGGAGCCAAGCTATGACTGGTTATTGCAATGCGGTGAGAAAGTTAGAAAAGAAGTTTGAAGGGCTAGAGCTCCACCATATACCCCGACTGAAGAATCAAGCAGCTGATGACTTGGCGAAAATAGGTTCCAAGCGGGAACCTATTCCCAGCAATGTGTTTTTGGAGCATATTCACGCACCATCAGTTCAAGAAGATCCCTTCACTGAAGAGCCCCCACAGCCTAAAAGTTCCACTGATCCGACTGAAGTTGAAATCCCAGCTGTGGTCGACTTGATCATGGAAGTTTTGATCGTTATTCCTGATTGGACAGTGCCGTATATCGCATATATTCTCAGGAAAGAGCTTCCAGAGGATGAAGAAGAGGCTCGCCAGATTGTCCGTCGATCCAAAGCCTTCACAGTAATGGGGGGCAACTCTATAGAGAAAGTGTCACTGGGGTCGTTCAGAAATGCATCACTCCGGAAGAAGGCCGAATGATCCTCGATGATATTCACTCGGGAACCTGTGGTCACCATGCATCTTCTTGGGCCATCGTGGCCAAAGTGTATCGAGCAGGGTTTTATTGGCCGCGGGCAAATGAGATGGCAAAGGAAATAATTGACAAATGTGAGGGCTGTCAGTTCTACTCCAACATGTCCCACAAACCTGCTTCATCCCTAAAGACCATTCCACTCGTCTGGTCATTCGCTGTTTGGGGTTTAGATATGGTAGGACCTCTGAAGGCTGGCAGGAGTGGTTTCACCCATGTGCTTGTAGCAGTCGACAAGTTCACCAAATGGATCGAAGCTAAACCTGTCAAAAACCTGGATGCAAGTACTGCAGTCAGCTTCATCAGAGGGTTAACATTTAGGTACGGAGTCCCACACAGCATCATCACGGATAATGGGTCGAACTTTGATTCTGATGAGTTCCGAGCTTTCTATGCGTCCCAAGGTACTCGGGTCGACTATGCTTCAGTCGCCCACCCTCAGTCGAATGGACAAGCAGAAAGAGCGAACGGTTTGATTCTCAAAGGGTTAAAACCTCGATTGATGCGCGACCTCAAGCATGCGGCCGGCGCTTGGGTAGATGAGCTACCGTCAGTCCTTTGGGGATTAAGAACAACACCAAATCGGTCGACTGGTTGAACCCCCTTCTTCATGGTCTATGGGGCTGAGGCTGTGCTGCCGAGTGACTTGCTTCACAATGCGCCCCGAGTAGAACTTTTTTCAGAAGCCGAAGCAGAACGAGCTCGAGAAGATGCTGTTGATCTTCTGGAAGAAGAAAGAGAGATGGCCTTGATCCGATCGACCATTTATCAGCAAGACCTTCGTCGATTATATGCCAGAAATGTGAAGGGTCAAGCATTTCAGGAAGGGGACCTTGTGCTCCGAGTGGACCAGCAACGGCCTCACAAACTTGCCCCCGCTTGGGAAGGTCCCTTCATCGTCACCAAGGTGCTCCACAACGGAGCATATCACCTCTACAATGTGGAGCATAATAAAGACGAGCCACGCGCTTGGAATGCGGAGCTACTCCGCCATTTTTATACTTAAGTGTTCAGACTGATGAGATGTAATAAAGAGTACCTTTCAGTTCGTTTATCAAGGACATGGTTTTACAGTCTCCTAAATGCTTGTTGTTACTAATACATGTGTCCAAAATCCCCCAGTGGTTGGCTTAGTCACGAATCCGATTCGCCTAAGTTCAAAAAATCCTACCGAGTGATGAGCAACCCTCTCACTCGGGGGCTTAGCTGTAGTCCTGTACTCGCCTAAGTTTGTAAAATCCTACCGAGTGATGAGTAATCCTCTCACTCAGGGGCTTAGCTGCAGTCCTGTACTCGCCTAAGTTTGTAAAATCCTACCGAGTGATAAGCAACCCTCTCACTCGGGGGCTTAGCTGCAGTCCTGTACTCGCTAAGTTTGTAAAATCCTACCGAGTGATGAGCAATCCTCTCACTCGGGGGCTTAGCTGCAGTCCTGTACTCGCCTAAGTTTGTAAAATCCTACCGAGTGATGAGCAACCCTCTCACTCGGGGGCTTAGCTGTAGTCCTGTACTCGCCTAAGTTTGTAAAATCCTAACGTGATGAGCATCCTCACCGGGGGCTTAGCTGCAGTCCTGTACTCGCCTAAGTTTGTAAAATCCTACCGAGTGATGAGCAACCCTCTCACTCGGGGGCTTAGCTGTAGTCCTGTACTCGCCTAAGTTTGTAAAATCCTACCAGTGATGAGCAACCTCTCACTCGGGGGCTTAGCTGCAGTCCTGTACTCGCCTAAGTTTGTAAAATCCTACCGAGTGATGAGCCACCCTCTCACTCGGGGGGGGTTAGCTGCAGTCCTGTACTCGCCTAAGTTTGTAAAATCCTACCGAGGGATGACAACCCTCTCACTCGGGGGCTTAGCTGCAGTCCTGTACTCGCCTAAGTTTGTAAAATCCTACCGGTGTGAGCAACCCTCTCACCCGGGGTTAGCTGCAGTCCTGTACTCGCCTAAGTTTGTAAAATCCTACCGAGTGATGAGCAACCCTCTCACTCGGGGCTTAGCTGCAGTCATGTCTCGCCTAAGTTTGTAAAATCCTACGAGTGATGAGCAACCTCCACTGGGGGCTTAGCTGCCGTCCTGTACTCGCCTAAGTTTGTAAAATCCTACCGAGTGATGAGCAACCCTCTCACTCGGGGACTTAGCTGCAGTCCTGTACTCGCCTAAGTTTGTAAAATCCTATCGAGTGATGAGCAATCCTCTCACTCGGAGGCTTAGCTGCAATCCTGTACTCGCCTAAGTTTGTAAAATCCTACCGAGTGATGAGCAATCCTCTCACTCGGGGGCTTAGCTGCAGTCCTATACTCGCCTAAGTTTGTAAAATCCTACCGAGTGATGAGCAACCCTCTCACTCGAGGGCTTAGCTGTGGTCCTATACTCGCCTAAGTGTAAAACACGCTCCATCCTGATCTGCAAGGACGACGAGGTGCAGGTCGTCCGCGATCCTCTCCTCAGAACTGCATCACAAGAACAAAAGTCTGTTCCGAGTGAAGATACAAGTTCCACTCGGAAATAAAAACAAGCATATTTAAGGGCAAACTAAGTTTGGACGAAGGAGTTTAAAGTACTCGGGCATCAGGCCCAAAGGAGTTTTACGGTTACAAAATCACTCGGCATACCGAGGCAAATTGAATCGGATCATAAAAGTTCGGACGAAGGAGTTTAAAGTACTCGGGCATCAGGCCCGAAGGAGTTTTATAGTTACAAAATCACTCAGCAAACCGAGGCAAATTGAATCAGATCATAAAAGTTTCATTCACTCCGCAGAGGGGCTGGCAGGCTCGACAAACTCGTCCAGGTCGATTCCATCTGCAATTCGAGTAGCAGCAGCAATGAGGGCCTCCATGAAAGACTGGAAGTCAAGTTTCTTGGTGTTGGCAACCTTGATTGCTGCTAGCTTCTCTTTTCTGGCTTCCTTGCAGTGGACATGAACCAGGGACAAAGCTACATCAGCACCGCATCGAGCAGCGGACTTCTTCCACTCCTGCACTCGACCAGGAATCTCGTTGAGTCGAGTCATCAGAGACTCGAGATCATTTCGGAGCGTTTCCCTTGGCCAGAGCACTATGTCGATCCGCGACACCGCAACCTTGAGTCGAGCAAGATATTCCAAGGCACTGGCAAGGCGAGACTCCAGTCGAAGCACGTTCATGGCAGCTTCATCTTTGACAGGGGAGTTGATGGGGTCCAAGTTCGTCTCGACTCGCCCAGTCTCTTCCTCGAAGTCTTGACAGAATTCTGCACTCGCAGAGAAATAATGAGTCGACAGCAGTATGATGGGTCAACAAAAGCAAACCAATCGCACAGAGAAAAGTACCTTCAAGCATGAGGAATAATTTTTTGGCGAGCCCTCCCAGATAGTTCTCCAGCTCGTCCCTCCTGCGGGTGATGTCTTCTACTTTGTCGGTCAGGGTCCGTTTGTCCTTCTTCAGACGAGTCACTTCTTTGTTGGCTTCGTCAAGAGCAGCCTTCAGCTTGGTATTCTCTTCCTCCAGCTTTCCGACTGAGGCCATCTTTTGGTCGGCAAGCGCCGTTTTGTCTTCGGTGGTTTTCTTCGCAGCCGCAAGGTCAAGGTCCTTCTTCTCCAAAGCATGTCTCATTGTTTCTAGAAAGAATAACATTCGAATCAGAAAAAGGAGGAGAAAAGATGGCAAGAGGACCGGTCGACAAGCTTTCCTTACCAGCAGCGTCATCCTTAGCCTTCTGCAAGTTGTTTTGAGCCAACTCCAGGTTAAGATTGAGCTGGATTTGCTTCTGCTCCAAGTCAGCGAACCGGGCTCCAAGATCACAAGATTTCTGTGTTCAGAAGATAGTCAGTCGGCAGACACAAAGATTGGTTGCTTCCGAGCAATAAAGTAGCAAGTTCAAATAGTTCTAAGACTACTGCCAAATCAAACATTCGCCAATAGTCTCGGGGACTACACCTAGTGGGTGCACTCAGCGTGCCCCCACTGGTCCGACTTTTTCAATCGACTTGGTCCGTCCAGTCAAAAAAAAACTCAGACCATAGCCGACTGCCCGCAGTCGACTACGGTCTCGGGGACTACACCCAGTGGGTGCACTCAGCGTGCCCCCACTGGTAAAGGTTCCACTCGGCATGATCTGCCCAGACCGAGTGGAAAATCTCTGTTCAAAGACCCCCGCCAAATCAAACATTCGACGGCGGTCTCGGGGACTACACCCAGTGGGTGCACTCAGCGTGCCCCCACTGGTTCAGAGATTCAATCAGCACAACCTAGTCGACTCAAGTGGAAAAACTACTCAACAGAAATTAAAACACCCAGTGGGTGTACAGACTGACAATGGGTGTGCAATTAAGGTTCCAAAACGCTCATCCACGGATGTCTTGCAGATAAAGCAGTAGTTTCTAAATATCATATCCTAACAGAACAAGCATCAAGATGGGGTTCAGTCAGAAGTAAGCTAACCTGGACATTGGCCTGAAGTGCTGAGCTGGCATCATAGGCAGCTTGACTGGCCTCGCGCACCACCTTCATCTGCTCCATCATAATGCCAGCCTGGCGTATAGCCTCCTTGGCAGCACTCACTTGGTCTTCTGGGACATGATGGGCGGTGGGAAGTGGAGTCGGTGTATCGGTTGCAGTTGCTTGAGAGCTTGAGGCATGAAGTTGGACAGATGAAGCAAGGGCCGGCACAGTCAACGATGAAGGACGAACACTCGACAAGGGATTCGCAAAAGTAACGGAGGCACGGTTGAAGTCCCCGGATTGCTGGATAGCTGGTTCCGTCGCCGGCGTCAACTGAGGCGTCTTGCTAGCTGGTACCTTCTTGACCGAGGTCCTGCTCCTCCTACCCACGAGCTTCTGTGGCTCATCTTCATCATTGTCTTGAAGTTCAATAACATTTTGCGGAGCTGCAAAAGAATTGTCCACAAGAGTTCAGTCGACTGTAGAATCGGCTAGCAAAGAAAAGACGAGATAACAGGGGTCATACCCGCTTTGGATGTGACCGCGTCCTCCATCTCCTCGTCACCATCATCTTGGTAAGCAGAAGTCCCGGAGGTAGCAGCGCTGCAAATCTCAAGGTTCACTCGGTCAAGAAAGTGAATGGGTCGACAACTGATATAAGATTCTTGGAACAAAGGGTGAAAACGAAACACTTACGCAGAGGCGACGGGAACGTCAACCTTGATCTTTGGCAAAGCCTTCCGTGGCTTTGACGGCGCGGTCTTGAGCTGCTTCGGAGCCTTCTCAGTCGGCACCGGAGAAGATGTCCGAGTGTGCTTCGAAGTCTGTCCAGTCGGTGCTGCCACCTTACCCCGGATACTTGCTGGGTCGTGCTTATGCTTGGAACGCTTTTCCGCACGAGGTGGAGAATCGACCTCCTCATCACTGCTCGAGTTTTCGTGCTCTTCATCACTCTCGCCATCGGAGTTCCAGTCACCGCTGTCGCCTCCGCTCTCTTCTCCTTCCTGGATCTGCTCCCCGTTGGGCATCGAGTACATCTCAGTATATATCTGCGAAGCAAAGAATCGAACAAGCATCAGTCGGTTCCAAAGACAGTTTACAAATTAGAGTAAAAGTCACTTGACATCGAAGGTCAAACCTTGTCTGGTTCGTTATCAGCGCTGAGTGGCGGAATTCTCCTGGACCCCCTGGGGTTGTCTTTGTTTCTAGTAATGCCCTGCAGCCACTGCGCCACCGTCTCCTCGGCAACTTCCTCCGGGTGGATCCGAGCAGAATCATCGGCGCCCGAGTACATCCACATAGGATGATCCCGGGCCTGGAGCGGCTGGATGCGGCGAGTGAGAAACACCTCTAGCAAATCCATGCCGGTCACACCATCGTGGACAAGTTGGATTACTCGTTCAACCAACATAGTCACCTCCGCCTTTTCTGCTGGAGTCACTTTCAAGGGAGAGGGCTTCTCAATTCGCCCCATGGTGAAGGGGGGAAGGCCAGTCGACTGACCAGGAGTTGGTTTGTCCTTACAATAAAACCAGGTCGACTGCCACCCTCTGACCGAATCGGGAAGAGTCATAGGCGGAAAAGTGCTTTTTCCTCTCATCTGGATCCCTAGACCTCCGCACATCTGGATCACGTGCGTCCTCTCATCACTCGGATTGGCCTTTTTCACAGACTGTGAGCGGCAAGTAAAGATGTGTTTGAAGAGACCCCAATGCGGTCGACAACCCAGGAAATTCTCACACATGGAGACAAACGCAGCGAGGTATGTGATGGTGTTCGGGGAAAAGTGATGAAGTTGGGCCCCAAAAAAGTTCAGAAAACCTCGGAAAAAAGGATGAGGGGGCAGAGAAAAACCGCGGTCGACGTGGGTCGCGAGGAGGACGCACTCACCCTCCTGCGGCTGCGGCTCGGTCTCATCACCTGGCAGCCTCCAGGATCCATGAGCGATCAAGCCCCCCTCGACCAGATCCTCCAGATCCTCTTGCTGAATCATGGATCGAATCCAGTCGCCCTGGATCCAGCCGGGCGGCAGGCCGGATCTCGACGACGATCCACCCCGACTCGTCTTCTTGCCCTTTGCTGCCACCGTCGCTTTCTTCGCACGCTCCAGGGCCACCGTCTTCTCCTTCCCCATCGCGGCAGGCTGCGCTCGGACGGGACGGCGGCGTCGAATGTGGTGGTGAAAGAGGAGAAGAAGAAGGGGATGGGGAGCACAGTGCCAGGCTCATCGGCCCCAACGCCTTATATGGGCCTGCTCCCGAGTGGCTGACTTGTGGGCCCATGCAATCCAGTCAAATCCTGCAACAGTCGCGCGCTGGATACGTGGCGAAAAAGGTGGCGCGAGAATCGAGGCGTCCCTGCCTAACCCACTCCGTTTACTGCGGTACTCTCCGTCCCGCGCGCTTCTCCAAATTTCGAATCCCGTGAGATCCGGAAGCGGCAGTGTGACCAATCGCGCTGAGGATTTTATACCATACCAACACTCAGAGCTTATCAGCAAAAATCACTCGACGACCTCTGAATGGACCCAGGCGACTGAAAATGAAGTTGAAGTTTTTACAAAGATCACCGGCCCGGTTAAAATGCCTCTGAAGCATATAAATCGGGTCGGAACCATCTTCAACCCCTTCTCCACTCGGACCCAGATCCATTCGGGGGCTAATGACGAAGACATGTACCTAGGGTAGGGTAATAGGCCTGACCTAGACACCCTTCCCCGAGGACACTGCTCTAAGGCCAAGGACATTCAAAGGATAGCATCATCTACCGACTGAAATCACCATAGGGTGCAGCCCACTCGACCAACAGTTCACTCGGATAACCCAATTCCATTCGACCAGGGTGTACTCACTCGACCACACCAGAAACCACTCGGAAGACAGAAGATCTAAGGTCACTCAGGATGGCAATGGTCAGGCGTTCACTCCGTAGTCTTAATGATCATTTATTTACCTTTATTGCTGGCGTTATCAGTAACGTCCTGTCTTTATGGACATTGAACCCCTTGTAACGTGGGACGGCTGGGGTCCTGGCGCACTCTATATAAGCCACCCCCCTCCACTGGCACAAGGGTTCGCACCCCCTGTAACTTCACGCATAAGTCAATCGACCGAGCCCCCGGGCACCGAGACGTAGGGCTGTTACTTCCTCCAAGAAGGGCCCGAACTCGTAAATCTTGCGTGCACAACCTCATCGTAGCTAGGATCTTGCCTCCTCATACCTACCACCCTATTCTACTGTCAGACTTAGAACCACGACAGCAGCAGGTTCGATCGGCTTTAGTTAGCAGCAGTAGCGAAGGAATCGCTTGATCGGGTTCAATTAACAGCAAGGGATCGATCGCTCGGGTTCAGTAACGCGTAGCTAGTGCAATCGCTCGGGTTCAGTAAGCGAACGCCTCGCTCGGGTTCAGTTAGAGCCCAACGCCTCGCACACATGCACGTACGTATACGAGATAAACGCGCAAACCCTCCGTGCATCGCTCGGCCCCGACCACCCACCATAACCGGGAACTCCCCGAAATTTTCCTCGCCCTCGCTTCTACCATGATTTTTTTCTGTCATGGACGGCCCAAAGAATGTCATGCAGGTGTGTCCCCGGCCCGCCTAGGATGAAAAGCCCGTTTTCTGTCATGATTTTTTGTCATAGAAGTAGGATCCCACCACATCTATGATGATACATGCTTTTGTCACAATTATCGTCATAGAAGTGTCATAAGCATGACAGAAAAAATTTCGCTCGGCCCAAAATGTCACGGATGTGTCTTTTTTTTGTAGTGTGTGTACTGCAATGTTTGGAATTCAAGCTAATTTCAGTGAATGTGAAATCAATGTTGTGTAGCACTGGAACTTTCCACTTATAGAGGCATATGCGTTGTCAGCATTTGCAATTCATGTATCATTAGTTGTTTCAATTTGCAAGAGTGCTTCAATATGATAGTGTTTAGAAGACATGACATGCGTATCATACCACATAGATAAAACCAATTTCAGTAGAGAAGCTAATAATTAATGCAATACTTAACATGTAGTAGTTCACAACCTATCATCCACATATAATTAAGTGCTACTCTGCATACAAAACTTCACATACAATACTTAACAATCAGGATTTCAGGAAATCATTGTCCTGGAACTGCATCACAACATGTCATCAATGAATAGGAAAAGCCCTTCAGTGCCTTCATACAGCATCAGCATAACATTGGTGCCCATTTTCAAATGCGGACGCATTGCCATCACAGCCTCCCATTTAGTAATGTGAATGATTCCAATTCTAGGGGATATTATGTATCTTGCCATGAACTTCTTGTTGTGACCAACAACTAGTGTGAGTGGACCACATCTGGGCATCAATTCAGGAACAACTAAAGCCGACAACATCTGTTAATAGATAAATAAAACAATAGTGACACTGTTTGAAGCAATAATTCATTGAGACCATACTTAACATAAAAGACTTTGTACCATAATTTTGTGAATGTTATAATTCATCCTGTTCAAGGTATGCACCACTTGAACACATATTCCTACCTGACCTCCAGCATGGAGGGAGTCGGTTCTACCAACAAATTTGATGAGATGCTTCAAATCTTTCAAGTGAAATTTGGATGCAGCAGTAACCACCATCTCTTTAACTACATATTGAGCAAGCCCTGCATGAAAATCAAATACTAATTAGTAAGTCCGAAGAGAGATATTATTTTTGCTAAGTTCTAGTTCAACAAGCAAAAATTTGAAAGAAAACTAGCTTAGGTTGTTGGTCCATCGAGGGATCTCAGATGGTACGGACAGACGGATGATAGATCAGGTTGTGTTATATCCACTAACAATCCAATGCCATCTTTTAGTAAGTAATGCGTAGCAAGCTCTCTCCACAAGCACGGATGAAAATATGAGGGACCTTCACTATCGGTACTGAGTACAACTTGGAACGTACATCCATGGCTTGTGTGCAATGTGAACGGTGCAGAGTCTTCATCTAAGAACAGGCAAAACTTTTGTACCACACATTTTGTTGCAAAGCAAGGGATGTACTGCGAGAAATAGTAAGACATGATATATTTGCTAACAATGAAGACATAATGTGTTATTCATATAGGTCAGAAATATATGAACAGGCTATTAAAAAAAGTGATCTCCTAATGAATACAAACGAGAAAATTTGTTAACCAGATATGAGCTTTACTTCCATGTGCTAATATTATGATGTTGTGAATGACAAAGTATTACTCACTATGTGAACTAAAAAAGATCTTTTAGATGACTAGTAACTTTTTGTATATTTTTACGAAGTTATGCAAATATGAGTTGTACTGATAGAACTGTACAACTATAATTTGCCTAATGTAGCAATAGTTTCCAGTTTCACATCACCGATCCATGCTACTCCCTCTGTAAAGGAATATAAGAGTGTTTAGATCACTAAAGTAGTGATCTAAACACTCTTATATTTCTTACAGAGGGAGTACCATTAATTTATCCCAACTGAGCAGTACTTTGTTGGTAAAGTAGACAATGTTTCCATATTGATGTCAGTGGCATGGCACCCATGGCACCCCCATTAGTTCCTCCCCTGATTGACATCAATGTTGAATGGTAGTTGGCATTTATCTCCATTTAGCAATACTATGTTGGTAAAGTAGGCAATATTCCCAATTTGGCCTAAAGTACAACCATGCAGTCTCCACAAAATCATGTAATTTTAAGAACCCTAACCGTCTAGGTGAGATGGATCTTTACAAACATACCGTGCACTTCTTGAAGTCCTCTTGGGTGGTGAAGTTGAACAGCTCGTTTGTCTGGACAAGGCCGCACAGGCACCCTAAGTCATGACACCGTGGGCACTAGAAATAGAATCCTAAAATCAGACTGCAGGAAAATGCATGCACGGCGATTGCCTTATGGTGGATTGTCACTTAGTGGTAAACTATGAATTAGAACTACAAGATATGGTTGCAGATTGCACATACCTTGTTGTCCATGAGAGAACCCCAATCTAGGAGGGGTGGGTAGGTAGCAGCAGAAATGTCGGTGTTAGTCGCTGCCTAGCTGGCGGCGGTAGGGTGAGTTGCGAAAGGCGTTGTATCTTGCAGGCGGCTGCAATCTACGATGACATCCGGCTGTGACCTCGGGTGTGTGAGAAGAGTTGTGAAGGTGGAGGGGACTGCGAGGCGGCCGGGGACAAGGAGGGAGGGGGTTTTCTCTCACAAAATGTGACGAGACTGTTCGTATGTACTTGGACCACATGTCATTGGGCGTATGGTTCTATGGCCCAGTTGTCAATGAACGAATTGGAGTTAATATATAGCTCAAAAAATAGTGAATGATTTTTTTTTGTGTTTAGGCATTACATTTAAAGAACCATATGGCATTGGCATTACATTTAGAGAACCATATGACATTGGCATCATAATGCATATGTACACTACATAATATAATGGGAAAATTTTGTTTCTGCCACTCTAGATTTTGCCAATTTTACTTATGCCACTCTTAGGTTATGACAATGTATCACAATTTACATTCCATGGCAAAAGCAACAAAAAAATAGAGTGCCAATTGTGATACATTGTCAAAAGCTAATAGTGGCAAAAGTGAAATTATATTTGTTGCTTTTGCCACAAAATGACAATTGTGATACATTGTCAAAATCTACAGTGGAAAGAGTGAAATGTCAAATTTTAGAGTGGCATAAGCAAAATTGGCAACAAATTAAGAGTGGTTGTCGGTGTACTAAGATTTGGGTCCTTAGTACCCCAGACTTATGCACAGACAGAAGTAGCCTTCCCGACGACAAGGCTTGCCGGAGGACAACACAAGATAAACTCAAGACGAGATGACAAGATACAAAGAAGACATCCAAGCCATGATTGGAAGTCCACAAGATCAAACTTGGAGTTCTCGGCAACATCCTTGCCGGGAAGCTACTGAAGACCCGGCAAGCCCCGGGCCCAGCAAGCTCTGAGCCCGGCAAGAATTCCACTACCTTGTCACCGCTCCACCTCATCGATCAGGTTGTCACTTATCGTATAGGTGTTGACCGGAGGTAATTAGGTGAATCTTGTCTAGGCATGTGTCAGCTCACCGCCGAAGATACAACTTTAATGACACCCGTCCCAGGATCGTGTCAGGATGATGTGAGGTACATGGGCGAACGACACAGAAGGAGAGACAACTATTGTCAGGGAGCTTCACCAACATCACACCTCACAGCACAATTAATGCGTTTGTCCTAACCCGCCAGAGTTAGGTATCTGGCACTGTAGCCACTATTCACCATATGTAATTACCATTTTGCCACTATGGTGACCCCTTTGTCTATAAAAGGAGGCCCATGGCTACCTTTACAAGGGTTAACACTTTGCACAAACACGCGCCTAGCTGCACTTCCCGCGCAACCTTGCCAGAATTGCGCTCTCCTGTACCTGTGCTCATACATCCAATACACTAAAGCAGGAGTAGGGTTTTACGCTTCACATCGGCCCGAACCTAGGTAAACCTCGTGCGTTCTGCTAGTTCTGCTCTTTGCGCTCGCTGATCTCCCCAGTCGAACCGCAAAGGGCCTTTGCTGGTCCCATAGATCGTCGTACGCATGACAGTGGCGAAAACTAAATTTTCTCTAATATAATTAGACATACATCCGCAGTTCCATAAAGCATCTAAATGCGCACGTATGTAGTGGCACTTAAATCTTCACATAAGTTCATATTTTCTGGCACTTAGAACATCACAAAAGTTCAGTTGCATATCTTGCCACTTCAGACCTGGCAGACAGCAAACATACATAAACATAGTCTTGTACATCACTAGTTCCATAAAAGAGCAAGCATAATTACTAGGGTTCAAGCAGCTGCAATGGCACCTCCAACACCACAGCCTCCAGCATCGCCAGCCCCTACAACATCACCTACAGCACCTCCAGCATCACCCTCAGCATCTTCGTTGTCTTCATCCTCAAAAGTGTTCTGAGGGAAAGGCATTATGACAGTCTTGGTGATGCCGTACAATTTTGGGGTACGTGGCATCAGCTATGAAACTTTAGTTGCCATCATTAGTGCTTCAGCTTTGGTGCTTTCTGCTAACTTCAGGTTGCAGCCATGAATCAAGGAAACATCTATTTGGTACTTGAGCTTCACTAGAACAACATCCTTGATTTCATGATCCGCTATCTTGACACTGGTACAGCAAGGTGCTATACAAACGGTTTTTAACCCCTTTCCGCGACGACATTTTAAACCGTCGCCAAGTGAGTGTGTGCAATAGGGGGGTCCTTCCCACACGACCCAGAAACCGTCGGGGATAGGGAGCCATGATGCATACAGTTGTCCCTATAAAACTGTTTCTGATATCTCGAATATCCCAAACGCTCCATCCTTGCTACTCGTTTGTGCTCGTATTGCCATCGCAGTCAGTATTCTGTGGTGCTACGTTTACGATGCGTGACCCGTCACAAACAGTTCACGATTATAGAACGTGTACGATAATCAGACAATCACACACATTTACTTTTCCTTGACTGTATGCGATTCGATGTAAGAGTGCATACAGTTGTCCCTATAAAACTGTATGCGAAGCTTGAATATATCCCACACGATTCATCCGTCGTACCCGCGTCGGATGAAGACCTATCGCACGCGTTCTTCTATGACCAAACCTTTGTGATGCGCACATCATCATAAACAGTGCATAATTGCCAAGCGTGTGTGATAAGGTGACTTTCACAAACATTTAATAAGAAGGAACTGTGTGCCATGCTATTGTTAATCTCACACATTTTTCTTGGCTGATCGTGTGCGCAGTACAGATTGATCGCACACGTAGTGGATCCGAGAAACATGTCTGATCTCCACGCTTATCACAGACGTTTTGCTTTCGCAAACCGTGTGCAGTGTAATCCCTAATTTAATCGCTGATTTATCCCTAATTTAATCCCTACTTTTAAAAATCACAGATTTTGAATTTGAAAGTAGGCAATCACTTATTTCATATCGAACCATGTTTATTACAAATATAGGTTCAAGCACAAATGCATAATTCGATGCACAGGTACATATACTGAAGAACTACAGAAGCACCAAGTAAAGAATGATGAACCACAGTTGTACTAAAGACTGTAAAGAGAGAGGTGAAAGACATTCTGGTTGCTGGAGAAGGTGAAGCGGAATGCCCATATTGTGCCCTCCTCCATGCGTAATGCGCGCAAGACTCTAGGCCAACCCCTTGTGATGGCTGCCCGCCCATCCTTCACTGTCTTCATTAGGACTTCTCCATGCTCATTGTAGTCTGGATGAAATACTTTAACCTTCATTGCGTGTCCACCAATCATGTACTTTGTGAGGTAATCTTGAGTAAACTGCTTTGGCAACCACTGCAAACGAAAATGATTCAGACATTGTTGTCTAACAACTCATTATGGGCAGTAAAAAGAGAAGGTTACAGTGTTTGTAGTTACCATCCTACAGCTCACTGTTGTGTTGGATAGAGCGTAAACCAATAATTTGCTTGCCACCGTTCGTATCTTTTTGCTAATAATCCTTATCAATTTCCTCACTTGATGTTTGTTCATGAATATCTCATTGCCCCATATGCAAAAAGGGTCGATGCATGGATCTTTGCCAAGGGCATATGTACCTACAAGCAACAAGTCAATATTAGAAGCTAACAAGTGTCCAGGCCTGGATATATATGCACTACATTATGGAATGACGGGGGGAGTACAAGCCGAGGGATGAAACTAACCTCGGTGGAAAATGATGTCCACTCCCATTGTTGTCCTGCATAAGTAGTGGAAAGGCATGATAAGTACAACAACCTTAACATCAAACAAATATAGCAAAGGTAAAAAACATCATCTCCAAATTATAGCTTGAATGTGTTGGTTTCAGCATGTTGTTAAAGCGGATATAAAATGGAAAGGAATGTTACCTACAATAGGCTTAACAGCCATCAAATATTGCGATTCAAACTGGTATTGTTAAAAATGAATAGAACGTAGCTCATGCTTAAACGTCACACTGGATAAATGTGTAAAACTGAAATAAAGGGCATGTGTTAACTACACCAGGCATAACTGGAACCAAATATAGTCGTTCAAACTGGTATTGATGAAATCGAGTGGCACAGTTCCGACTTGCACAAAATGAACATCACATTATGAATGACTGAAATAAACGAGGCAAATGATCAGTATAACAACCAAATATAGCCATTGCAAACTAGACAGAGTCTCACTACAACCAACCTAACAAGCAAATACAGATAAACAGGGCATATGCTTGAAAACTGGACAAATGCTCACTTCCACCAACCTAACAAGCAAATACAGATAAACAAGTCATCTGCTTGAAAACTAGACAAATGCTCACTGCAACCAACCTAACAACCAAATACAGATAAACAAGACATCTGCTTGATAACTGGAGAAATGCTCACTACAACCAACCTAACAACCAAATACAGATAAACAAGGCATCTGCTTGATAACTGGACAAATGCTCACTGCAACCAACCTAACAACCAAATACAGATAAACAAGGCATCTACTCACTATAAACAACCAAATATAGCCATTCGTGAAACTGAAGTGGACAATTCATACTTAAACATCACATAGCCCTATTGAACATTACATTTTTGCATAACTGAAATAATTAAACATGGCACAGTTAAAACACCGCATGGCAAAAGCTACTACAACAAAGGGTACAGGTTGGCAAGCTAGAAAAGGTAAGGTTTGCTGATAGGATGTTGCCTCACATGTCATGGACGGGATCCTTCTAGTTGGAAGATCACTGACCCATGGTGCGCTCTCTGATGTCGCAGATGGCCTATTTCACCTTGGAAGAACATTTGTGGGTGCCCTCCTCATGGTCGTGGTCGATGAGATCTGACTTGGCAATTGAGGATCCCAAGCCGCCACCGTAGAACGTGTCCTTCAGAAATGACAAAATGGGCTCGATGGTGTACAAGGATCTCAAATCCTTGACCGCGTGGTGGAGGAGATCAGCGGCAGGGCCGTCAAAGAGATCGACGGCGGTTGAACCAGAGGGGTTGGGGATGGACCACTTAACCTGTGACATGGCCCGTGAAGTCGTCGCTGTCGACGAGCTTGATGTCGTAGCCAGCTTTCCTGAGATACAGTAATATGCTGGCCCGCTGACGTGAAGCCTTCGGCATGGCAATGTAGTTAATGTCCTTGCCGGCTTCCGCAGCGAGGTGTTGCTCAAGATCGACAGGTCGGGACGAACGGTAGCCACCTTGCCAACGTCCGCCGGAGAGGCCATGATAAACCTCTTTTTGGCCGAACGCTCGTCGGGCTCCCCAGGATACGTGGTCAGGCTTAGACTGTGACTCTCTGGAGCAGGGGATGTGGATCTGGCAGGGACGGACATCGCAGGCCTCGTCTCAGGAGGGTGGGGCGACGGTATGGGAATCACTAGGTAACCTAAACTTTATTATCTAAGCTAGGAGGAACGGGCAGACTGGCAGGGGTTGGCGGCAGCGGCAAGCTAGGGTACGAGGAGGGAGGGGGCGGGTGGGGGATTGTGGAGGGGGGCGGGGTGGTGTTTGAGGATACGCCGCGGCTACTGAAAATTTTAGTAATGGTGGGTGGAGATGGTGGTGGACGAGGGAGGGTGACGGTTCAAATGCCTCAGCTACTGCAATTTTACTATAATAAGGTCGGTGCTGGAGGATGGGGGCGACGATTGAAGTACCGCGGCTACTAAAATTTGGGTAAAGGAATTGATGCGGGGTGGGAGCACCCAAGACCGCACATGGTCCAATAAGAATATGTGTGCATGATAATAAGGAAAAGCGACCGAACCGTCGATTTTTGCATCACTCAAGGCGGGTAGTTTGTTTTTAGATTTCTAGCTAGCTGGTCTATCGCACACGGTTCGTCCTAATTTTCCGACATAGATGTGGAATTCATCCTAAATAAACAACCCGCCTTTAGCTTGCGTAGGTGGTGATTTTACAGCGCACTAGCATCGCACACGGTTAAGCCAGTACCTCCACCCTTGCTCGTGCTTGCGCAGTCATGGTGATTTCACAACGCACTTGCATCGCACAAGGTTAAGCCACTACCTCCACCTTTGCTCGCGCTTGCGTAGTCGTGGTGATTCACAGTGCACTTGCATCACACACGGTTAAGCCACTACCTCCACCTCTGCTCGCGCTTGCACAGTAGTGGTGATTTCACAGCCCACTAGCATCGCACATGGTTAATCCACTACCTACACCCTTGATCGCGCTTGCGCAGTTGTGGTGACTTCACAGCGCACTTGCATCGCACATGGTTAAGCCAGTACACCCGTGTCCGTTGAGCGTCATCTGAGTCTTCGCAGCAAAAAAACGTCAGAGAGGGTCAAAAGACAGCCACACCAGCATGTGGCCCAAATATATATGAATGAAAAGGGTGGTATGTGATGTTCAAAATTCCAATGCACAACTTTGACCACGCGGGCCCACGGTTGGGTGCATCGTCAAATATCGATGAGAGGGGCCAGAAGTCAATAACCACCTGGAAGTGGCCAAATATATGTAGGAATATAGGATGTGATGTTTAAAACTTTAAATACACAATGCACAACTTTGGTGGCACCTGCCTCACAAACCCGAAAGCCCCCTTGGATTTATCTATAATGACATAATGTCGTAGCTACTTAGCAAGGGTGCTTGACCCACTTCCCACTTCGTGTCGGCGGGGCGGATGCACGTACTGATACTTTGGTCATACATGCATGTCGCCATGGCCTACCATAAGACGGACCAGTCAATCTATCGCTTGGTCAGACAACAACTGTTGTTGTCGATAAAAAATGGATAAAATATATATATAAACCGCTTGGGCCAATAGATTGAACCATCATCAAAAATCGCACGAGAGGGACCATAAAACCAGCATCGCCTGCATGCGGCCCAAAATGATGTACGATGGAAGGGGTGATGTGTGTTTTCAATATCGAATAATGTACAATTTAGATGTGGCGCCTGCCTCTTGATACAGACAACCACCATGAAAGCCAGGTAATTAAGGACGAGATACGCAGGGTACAGTGTCGGTCCAACCCACCAATCCGAGCATGTGGGACAGAATCCTGACAACGCATGAACTTGAACTTTGCTTGAACGACATGTGGTGGTGACCGGCCCTAACATCAATTAGGAGGAATCCATTCATGGCCAACACATACCCCTCGTTATCGGCCAAAGGGATGATATATATACACCCGGGGAGCCTGCAGATATGCGTGTCATCACAAAAAACCGCACAAGGGAGACGTGGTCGATCGGAAGACCCCCTATACACTGCATGCGGCCCGAAAATATGTATGGGTGGTGTGTGATGTGTTCAAATCCCCAATGCACAACTTCGATGGTCCACCAACTACATTACAAACTGAACACCATACCCGACCCCAAGCTAGGTTCAATACATACGATGTCGGTTCCCCAACTTTGAGGCGGGGGGTGTCGTCCAAAGCATGCGCTCAAACTTTATTTGGTCTAACATGGCACACATAGCAATAGCAAACCGTCATGGTCAAACCCTTCTCGTATGTTGGGTCAAAGGGATAGATTGTGTGGGCCCCCTTGTTGTCTGTCAAGGATGATATATATATATATATAGACCTCGGGGAGCCCACAGATATGTGCGGCGTCTATAAACCGCACAAGGGAGACGTGCTCGATCAGAACACCCCCTATACCCTGCATGCGGCCCGAAAAAATGTATGTGTCTGGTGTGTGATTTGCTCAAATCCCAAATGCACAACTTCGATGGGGCACCAACTACATTAGTAACATCAAAAACTGAACATCGTACCCCCCAGCCAGGTTAAAGACGTACGATGTCGGTTCCGCAACTTTGAGGCGGGTGGGGGGTAGGGGGTGTCGTCCAACGCATGTGCTGAAACTTGATTTGCTCTAACATAGCACACAGAACAAAGAGGAAACCCTTCTCGTGCATTGGGTCAAAGGGATAGCTTGTGTGGGCCTACAGATGTTGATCATTCTTTGATTTTTTAGAACAAGAAATAACCAATAAAAACATATTCTACAAATTACCAAAACAAGGATCCCAAGGTTTATATAATCGTCATGACAGGTCACTATAGATACATTTAGATGATAAATGTCTATAATGACCGTATCATGGTGATTTAATGAAGCTTAAGATATGCAACTTCCCACCGGGTCACCCACCTTAGACTACTCTAGCCCTAGCACGCTTAACTTCTACGTTCTATTCAACTAGGTTAGCGGATGGGAAGCCGCCTCTTGCTGATAAAATTGCCTCCTTGCCTTTAAGGCGTTTCACGCTGGTCAGCCTATGGGACCTACTTCCTTACTATCACACATGTTTGTGCTTTTAGAAACTGTGTGCAATATTTACATGGCCTGTGTGTCGCTGCCTAGCCTTCTATGAGCACTGACTGTGGTAGCGGGAAACTGAGGGGAGAAGAGGCGGGAAACCGATGGGACGAGTGGCGGGAAACGGTAGCGTGTTTGGACAAATAACAACATTAATATGGAAAACTTGGTAAAGAAGGAAGTGTGAGCTAGCACGACGCATGCGCACAGTGCTTACCCATGGGTGATAGATAGTTGACTAGAACTGCTTTAAATATTCAGGGTTCGTTTAGCCTTTTTTATACATTATAATTAAGTTTTATAAGCATTAATTTAATGTGCATAATTCAAATTAGTGCACCAAAATGGCTACAAAAATAATACATGTGTCCTTGGATGCATGTTTAGGTCCCATGCAAAGAATGGAAATGAATTACAACTGTCTCGGCGTCTGGCTCGGCCTCGGACATTGAGAATCTCGGTTTTTAAATCCCCCTAAATCCAAAACTCACCCGAAAATCATGAAACTTGGCATGGTGTCATGACATGGCACATATATGTCGTGGAAATTTTTTTGTCCATTTTGGGGCAAGTTTTATTACAAGCCCCTTACAAATCAGAGTTTCTCTCAAGAAGCCTCATGGTTCCGATAGGGAAACGTGTCCCCCTTGTGGGCGAAACGATAATCGCGGCCCCTTTTCACCATGTATTTTTTTTCTACATGCAACATGCAACGACAGGATATCCGTGCTGAAATTTAAAATTATTCAGGGTTCGTTTGGCCTTTTTATACATTAATTGAGTTTCCTAGGTACTTAATGTCCATAATTCAAATTTGAACTATAAATACACACTCTAGTTCACCAAAATGGCTAGAAAAATCATACATGTGTCCTTGGGTGCATGTTTAGGTCCCATTCAAGGAATGGGAATGAATTACAACCGTATCGGCGTCCTGGCTTGTCCTCAAACATTTGGAATCTCGGTTTTTAAATCCCCGTAAATTGAAAACTCACCAGAAAATCATGAAAGTTGGCATGGTGTCACATCATGGCACATATATGTCGTGGTAAAAAAATTGTCCAATTTGGGCCAAGCTTTATTACAAATCTCTTACAAACCGGAGCCTCTTGCAAGAACCCTCGTGGTTTTGATAGGGAAACGTGTCCCCTTGTGGGAGAAACGATAATCACTCCCTCTTCTCGCCTTGTATTTTCTTCTACACACAACATGGAACAACGGGAGATTCGCGCTGAACTTTGAAATTATTCAGGGTTCGTTTGATCTTTTTTATACATTAATTGAGTTTTCTAGGCATTTAAAGTCAATAATTCAAATCCGAATTACAAATACATGCTCCAGTGCACCAAAATGGCTAGAAAAATCGTACATGTGTCCTTGGGTGCATGTTTAGGCCCCATGGAAGGAATGGGAATGAATTCAACTGTCTCGGCGTCCTGGTTCGACCTCAAACATTGCGAATCTCGGTTTTTAAATCTCCGTAAATCCAAAACTCACCAGAAAATCATGAAACTTGGCACGACATGGCACATATATGTCGTGGTAAAAAAATTGTCCAATTTGGGCCAAGCTAGATTACAAGCCTCTTACAAACAGAAGCTTCTCGCAACCCTCGTGGTTCCGGTAGGGAAACATGCCCCTCTTGTGGGCGAAACGATAATCGCTGCCTCTTCTCGCCTTGTATTTTATTTTCTACAGGCAACATAGAATAACAGGAGTGACGTGCTGAAATTTGAAACTGTTCAGGGTTCGTTTGGCCATTTTATATATTAATTGAGTTTTCTAGGCATTTAATGTAGTCCATAATTCAAATTTGAACTACAAGCGCATGCTCCAGTGAAGCAAAATGGGTGGAAAATAGTACATGTTTCATTGGGTGCATGTTTAGGTCTCATTAAAGGAATGGGAATGAATTACAAACGTCTTGTTGTCCTGAAACATTGAGAATCTCGGTTTTTAAATCCCAGTAAATCGAAAACTCACCCAAAAAACATGAAACTTGGCATGGTTTCATGACATGGCACAAATATGCCGTGTTAAACAAATCGTCCAGTTTGAGACAAGGCGCACACATTAATAGCCAACGAAGTCCGTTTGAAACAAATAGCTGACACATTAATATCGCAAACGGTTGTATTATATGAACCGTGTGTGTCCCCGTAACCATTTAAGTGTGGCCACGCATCCCTCTTTTCTTATGGGATAGTACTACCTCGGTCCTCGTTCTGGTCATATTTGTATTTTGTGCTAAAATTTAACCATACTCGGTGGCGTGCGTGCAGCTGTTTGATTGACAGGACGAGCGCGAGAAGTCCGCCGTGCAGGCTCGACGGGACGCATGCGAGCAGTCCGCCATGCAGGCTCGACTGGACGCGTGCAACCTGTCCACCTTGCAGGCTCGACGGGACATGTGCGAGCAGCCAAGGACGCGCATGCTCAACGGGAAGCGAGCTCTTTGACCTCCATCGACCAGCCGCCCGCTTCGCTCACAACTTCTCCATTAATGGCGGCCGAGCCACTGTTTAACACGCGGTTAATTAAAGCACCTGGACGGAGGGTATTTTCTTGTGATCCCATGGCCCCGCTCAATGTTAGCATTTGCTTTGTTCGTGTTTTAAACTCGTATTCCCGATAATTTAAAATGCCACATAGGGCAATGGATAATACAACGACAAATAAAATGGCAACGGATAATATGATGACAAATTTACAATGGCGCGGATAATAATTGTCTTACATATTCCGGATAATTTAAAATGCCACATGCGGCAAAGCCCGGAAGACACGGGGGCAAGAGAAGAAGGAAATCGCAGACAACGATCTGGGTCGCTACTGTCTCTACTCCTCGATGGATCGCCGGGCGACGACATCCTCCAGCTCCTTCTTCAATTCCTCATGACTTAGCTTGACAACAACCACGGATTCCTCCACCTCCTGCTCGCGCTCGATCCAGAGCTTCTTCAAGTCACCCATCAGTTCCTCGACGACCGCTTTCAGCGTCATCCCCGAGGCACTGCTCTGCTCATGCAGCTTCTTCCAACAGGTAGCCTCCTCCTCCGTCTCGGTGAGCGCCTCGAGGAGCTTTGCATTGTCACCCATTAGTTGCTCGACGAGGCCGGTCGCCTTCTCAACCGAGGCATCGCTAATCTCGAGCAACTTCATCAAGCCGTCGACCAGCTCCTGCTGCTTAATTTGGCCAGCAAGAATGTCATCGTCGCTGGCCAAGGACTCTCGCTGGCCAAGGACTTCAGCACCGCCAGCTCGTCACGATCGCCAACACGGCGAGTCCGCTGGTGAGAGCCCTCGTGTGCCGGTGAGGGCTGGTTTGAGGGAACCGTGGCGCGCCAGGACATCTCTGCTGCGGCTGCCACGTAGCGGCGGGACCTCTCTAGTGCTTTCGCGTCCTTGGTCTTTGCTCCCTGGTTATATGTCAACCGGAAACTCCTCCTACCGGTCATGGCGGAACGACTTGACAGGAAAGACCTGTTTTGTGGGTGACGAGGAGAGGAACTGTGAAGTAATTTTCGAGTGGGTAGTTTTTATAGCCCGATGCTAAGTGTGAACACATTTAGGTTTGATTGGTGTGAACAGATTTGCAATTACTTATTGTGTGGTAATCTGGAATGTGAAGAGAAACAAGGTCAAAATTTATTGATGGTTCTGGGCTCGAAGCCCGAAACACACCTTCATATGGCTGCCCGTTTCTGTTGTTCTGGCTCATCACAAATAGTTCTTATGGATCAACCATATGCCACACATCGCACATGCATTGGAAGCCTGAAACGGTTCCCGGATGGCGTACGTGGGCCTGCGTTCTCGGATGTACATGTACGTGTCTGCCCACTATCACACATGGTCCAGATATCACCATCGTGTCCAATGGATGCGCCATCGCGCCTCCCACGGGGTGCCAGAAGGTTGACCAGAATTGCAATATGCAGGTGTGGTTGCTCGCCGTTGAGGCAGCCGCATCGCGCTCTGCTAGTCATTGAGGCGGCCGCGACGAGCTCTGCTCACGTTTGTCCGCGCGTTCTGCTCGCCATTGAGGCGGTCACGGTGCGCTCCACTCTGGTGTCCCTACGCGCGCTCTGCTCGCCGTTGAGGCAAATTTACAATGGCAGTGGTTAATAATTGTCTTACATATTCAGGATAATTTAAAATGCCACATGCGGCAACGCCCAAAACACTCATGACCTACATATGATTAGTGAATTAAAATGTCGATATGCCACATTTGCATACAATTATAATAAAATATAGGCTAAAAGGCTGAGCTGGCGGCCTTCCGACGACGGTCTTCTCGGACTCCATGATCAGCATAGCACCCTTGCGGCCGTTCATTCCACGTGTCCCGACCCGCCTTCGCCTACGGAGCTGCTGGCGCTGGGAGGCTCTTGGGGCTGCTGGGCCTCTTCCAGTAGAGCTTGACAACGTGCAATCGCGCACATGACATGCCCGCAGAACCGCTCCATTTCCATGTCTCTACCCTGGTAGCAAATTCCTTCCATCACCTGCATCCTCAAGATACCACGTTCATGATGTTCTACTTCGTCAGTGACGTCAACTCCGCCAAGGGTGCGCTCGAGCCTGGCCACCATATCGTCGGGATCGAGGTTGACATGGCCGCCGCCGGCAATGATGAAGTCACAGACTGGCTGTCTCATAACTGAATTGCAGAGGTCATGTGCCCATTTCTGGCGGGGCATCAGGCTCTCGATGAGCACCGGTGACGGTGGCTCTTCGGGTGGGTCGTCGATCATGCCGCCTAGTAGCTCTAGATCTTTTGCATGATGGATGGCAAACTGCTCATCACACTTCCTCTGCAATATGTCGATTGTGCGCCCAAGGACTGTACGGCGATATCGCTGCCGATGGGCCATGGTGCCTGCACCGGCCGATGAAGCTCTTGCTCCCAAACCTGCTCCGGCTCGTTCTCCTAGCCGAAGATGTAATGCAGGTAGGGGTCGACATCGAAGCATTGGTCGTTGCCTGCCATGCTTGGAATAACTAACAGTAGATGGGTGAGGACTAGATCTGTGCACAGTGTCGCGACGGTGCGTTGCCGCCTGGGTCATATGCAGCAAGCCATTAGCTGGTGGCAGGAAACCGATGAGGGAAGAGGCGATGATTTTACAATTCACCCATGTGGAGCGCGGGAAGCATTCGCTGGAGCGCGGAAGCCTTCCCTGGAGCGCGGGAAGACTAACTGGAGCACACAACCTGACTACCGTATGCGGTGTCACGTGTTATCTATCACACACGTGTTAACATAAGGAAACACATGTGTAACTTACTAATCATCGCACACGAGTACTCGCGGACGCATCGTGTGTGATACTCCTAGCCACCGCAAGCAACTAGTTTGCATTTTTCAAAGATTTTTGTACACACAGAATCGCACACGAATTAACTGTAGTAACCGTCTGTGTTATATTTTCTCATCGCAAACAATTCATCCGAGTGGGCTGTTTGCTGCGTATCACACACATATTGTTTACACGAATCGTTTGTGTTCTTTTGGCTCATCGCAAACAGTTCACCTATGTGAACTGTATGCCACATATCACACACATCTTGTTAAGTTGAACCATTTTTGTTGTGTTCCCTAATCGAAAAGAGTTCATCTGAGTGAACCGTATGCCGTATATCACATACACCTTGATCTGGCTAACAGTTTCTGTTGCATTCCCTAATAGCAAATAGTTCATCAGAGCAAACTATATGCCGTATATCGCACACACTTTGATATGGCTGCCCGTTTATGTTGTTCTGTCTCATCGCAAATAGTTCGTATGGATCAATCGTATTCCCCGTATCGCACATGCAACTAAAATCTGAACCATGTTTGATGAATCCGCCATCGCAAACGTTTTGCATCTTTTTTGACGGTTTTTTACATCACCGTTTGCGATTAATGCATCGCACACAGTTTCATCAAAGGGTCTCTGATCATAGTGTCATGTTAGCAGCATCCTGCAGTAGTGTGAAGTCCTAGTGACATAAATTCTGATGAAGAGCATATGCAACAACAAATGCAGATGAAAATAGGCCGCTCTTGACAGTGAACATTGTTACATCATTAGCAGTACCATATTCCAGAACCAACTGAACCTTCGTCGCATGCGTAATTCAAAGAACTTCAGAGGAATGATCATATAACTGAAATGCAAATAAATAACATTTTACTGAAAATCTCATAGAAGTTCATATTTAGTACAGTTCTATTTCTAATCAGGGAACCTAATCATCATCCATGTTGCCCATGGCCGGAATTATGGGATACGCAGTACATCACTAGGAAGAAATCCTGAAGGATTAGGACATAAATGTACCTCAGGATCCAAAAACCGACGATGCTTGATTATGTATTCTGTAACTTCATCGACCACCCGTGCAGGCCTTTTTCCCTGACATGCATGTCAAACAGATGATAAAGAAATCACAGAAATGTTCAGATTTGGCGTTTGATTTATCCAAACAAATGAAAAACTAGCTAGCAAGCAGTACGAACAGCCTATCATTCGCCTTCACGGCTTCACAAAGGGTCCCGCTGGAATCCATCATGCAGATTCGGATTCTTAAAGATTTTATGAAGCTCTATGTGCTTCAAGAAGTCAAGAACAAAAGAGAGAATGGGGAAACTAGATGAGAAATTGAGGGGCGGTTTTCTGATGGGACGGGAAAGTGGGAGGAGCAATGGTAATTGTGCTACGCATTCCTTCTCGATGCGGTCGAAGGTTATGTGAGAAGGCAGAGGAAAAGGTTGGCGAATTAGGAGCCGTCGATCCTCCATCTGGCAGTACATAGTATTCCAAGGAAGGTGAGGAGGCAGTGGCACAGAGGCCATACATCATGCATCTAGCGGCAACGAATCAAACTATGTTCTTTTATTTATTTATTTTGTAATAAAATTGAAGAGAAACCCAATTGTGTGCATGACTTTTAAAGAGCTTTCTCGCAAGGTGATTCAAAATGATCATGTCTTGGTAAACCCCGTGTCCACATTGTCACGTGGCAAGTTGAAATGTGAGGTCGAACTTGTGATCATCAATGGGATCACACATGATCCGTGCACAATATTGTTCATGTCACATGGAAAATGTAAAGGTCCATTCATTGCAAACCCCTCCCGTCAAATCATGAAATGGAAAGAAAACCCCATTGGTGTGACAAATTACAAGCAAATGAGATATGCGACATGAGCGCATGCGCAATACATGTACAATGTGGTTCCTACATCATGGAGACTTTGTCCACATGACTTTTGAACGGTTATTCTCGCAAGGTGATTCGAAATGATCATGTCTTAGTAAACCCTGAGTCCACTTGGTCACGTCGCAAGTTCAAATGTGAGGTCAAACTTGTGATCATCACTGGAATCTGACATGATCTGTGATCAATATTTTCCATGCCACATGGAAAATGTAAAAGGTCAACTCATCGCAAAACTCTCCCGTCAAATCATGAAATGGAAAGTATACCCCCATGGTAACCAAGTACAAGCAAATGAGATATGAGACGTGAGCGGGTGGGCAATACATGTACAATGTGGTTTGTATATTATGGAGAGCTTGTCTACGCGACTTTTAAACTGCTATTCTCGCAAGGTGATTCAAAATGATCATGTCTTGGTAAACCTGAGTCCACATTGTCATGTGGCAAGTTCGAATGTGAGGTCGAACTTGCGATCATCAATGGAATGAAACACATGATCAGTGCTCAATATTGTTCATGTGACATGGAAAATGTAACAATCCATTCATCATGAACCTCTCATGTTGAATCGTGCATCATATTGTGGTGGATCAAACCTATTCATAAGAAGATGCCAAACCAAACATTTGCAATTCATTGTGAGGCTTTTTTACCTCACCAATAGGGCCACAGTAATACAATTTCACGAAGTGTACATTTTTGTTGACCAACAATTCTGCTGGATCATTTTTTGAGTGGAACATGGATAGAAACATGAATGATTGTCACGTCTATTTGGTACAACAACTTGAATACTCAGGACCAGCCCCAAATTGTCTTTTCCTACACGACTAAAAAAATCTGTATTTCCCTCCTAATTTTTGCTCCCACCAGTGTTTTTGTTCCCTCTACCGATTTTCAAAGGCGCACTCAATTTTCAACACCTCCTCCTAAATACCCACGACTTGACTCTCACCGCTCCCTCATCCCTCTCTTCTCCCTCAAATCCGCCACCCTCCTGGTGACCTGTAGCTCCATCTCTGGCCAACGCAATGGCTGGGACATTCCATGGCGAGAAAGTCTGCAAATCTCCACCGCAGTGGCGGAGCTAGCGAGGAAGAGCTGAGGGGGCAAATGACAAAATATAATTTTCTGGAGGGGCCAAAAACTGCATTTCTCTGAATTTGTGGCACCCAAAATAGATTTTCTTCAGAAAAAGTTCATGGGCTGGGGGGGCATGGCCCCTGCAGCAATAGACATAGCTCCGCCAGTGCTCCACCGTCTACCCCAAAACCTTATCATACGCAACCAGGTGAGTAGTTCCTCTCCCGCCATCCTAATCCCACAACCCTATCTATGTTTGCGACACCCATCTGGGTTTATGCATGTGATTCATTTTGGCCTCTTGATGTACTAGCACATTTCAATTCTTGTAGATCAACTCAATTTTGTTGTATGTATGACAGTCTGTAATGCGGTTCATTCAATATAGTGATCTAGTTAACTTTGCATGGTCTTATTAGGAAGATCCTGATTATTTGCTGATACTTGTGTATTTTAAGATTAATTGATAATTGAAACATAAGTAATCGCATCAATGATGAACATGGATGTGAATAATTCATCTTTAACTCTCAAATCCTACCATCAAATCAACAAAAGTATACGAGCAGGTACTGGCAGAAACAATGAAAGACAATGCTGCTAGAATATCTGCACGCATGAGGAAACACTGTGCTGGTACCATTGGTCCACCAGATTTCGCCTGTATAGCACATTCTTTTGTGAATCCCGGCACGTAAATAGATGATGATTCAAAAAAACAATTCAGAGGAGGAAGCAGATGTCTACGATGTTGACATGGATGAATATGTACCTTCATATTTAGTTTCAAAAAAGAATAAATGGACCCCATCTATTTATAGGGTAAACTTCCTTTGCTGATTTGCCATGCATCTGTATTATGCAATTCTGCTATAACACATTCACTAAATTGTGCACTGCATGTGTTCTAACTTTCATGGGCACATGATTTCTTCAGGGACAGCTCGAAATTGGATTGATGGATGCATTTGCGGAAGAATTTTGCACTAGCATTTTGCAAAAAAGTGTGCAACAGCGTAAATATAACTTCCTGGCCAAATGTTCTAACAAGTTCAGAAACTGTACATAATACTTTGGCTTCCTCTTGAGATTTCAAACTTATGCAATCCCTTTCATACTAAGTTTTTGCTTCATGTCGTAGCAATTTTCTGACAAGGGAAAAGCAAAAGTACATGTTGTACTGGTAAGCGGTACGGATGGCAGTTCAAAATATGATACCCCTCATAGCTCTATGGTAAGAATTTAAATAAGTTATTGACATCCTGTCTATTTTTGATTATTACATGATATGTAGTACTGATGCGAGTGTCCTTATACCGTAAGAACAAAAATAGCAAGAAGACAGCATCCAGTTTGGAGTTTTCTAGAAACTCCCACAACATTCAGAAGGATTCCAGCATGAGACAGAATGCAATAGAAGCACCCATAAGTAATTTATAATGTTTTGGCTTCAAAATTATTGTGTGAGCCATCATAGTGTAATGTACTAGCAGTGCACGAACAATGCTTTCAATCATGATGCATACCACAAAGAGGGCATGTTTACAAGAAGTTCTGCCACAAGTACCCGACATGCAGATTATTGAGGAAAAGAGCTCCTCCGCCATGATACTTTCAAGATTCAGCGTCTCATCACATAATTCATCCTCTGAACAATGCATCTGTGAGCTAGAATCGAAGATTACAGCACAAGCGACAGACACAAAACAGGCAGATGCAACATTTGTAGGAAATCTGAATGTCCTACTTAGTGCACAGATGTAGGAAATCAAAGAGCTCAAGAGGAAACAACAACTAGAAATAGAAGTTATCAAGATGGACTAGGAGAGAAAAATCAGAGGCTTTGAAAAAAGCAACAAGAAATGGAGGGAATTCTTAGTAATCTCTTAAGGAAGTCATCCCGGTCTTCATAGGAGACTGTGTCATAGCCCATCAATAACTGATGGTACACTATTGTTCGTCATGATGCCGTCTCCAGTGTCTTATTTCTAATGCTTGATAATATGTCATTTGGATGCTCATTTTAATATGTGGATCACTGCTGTGAGAGATGTCAAGTCCCATTGTTATTATAATAAAAGTTGTGATGGCAATGTTAAATTTTAAATTTTCTCTCATTCAAATTCAAATTGGCCTGCAAAATCAACCGTGCACATTTTTTATGCTATAATAAAACCTGTGACGATACTGGTGATGAAAAATGTAATCGTCACCACAGTCATGTCCCCACTTGTAAGCAGTCGCGTCAGCACCGTCCGGGCCCACATGTAAGCAGCCACATTAGCACCATCTGGTGCCACATGTAAGCATCCATGTCAGCATCTTCTGGGCCCATATGTCAGCATCGTTGACCGGTCAAAACTGATGCTGAGTTATTACTGACAGGACCGTCAACGATAAAACCCATGGTGGACCCACATAGAAGAAGCCATGTCACCAACTGCTGGTCCCACCTGTCCGAATCATTGACCGGTCAACCCCCCGGACCGATCACCGGTGACCGATTATTGTCGCGAGAAAGATCTTAGGTGACAATTTGGGCTATTGTAGGTGACATTCTGGGTCGTCAATGAAGACGGCAATCGATGACATTATTTGGCTCGTCACCTGAAATGCGATCTTGCGTGACAAAAAAAGTGGTACCGTCAAAATTTTATTTTCCATGATGGCGCTTCGGTGACGGCCGAAAAACCTCACGGGGGTATTTTCCGTGATGAAAAAGGGTTATACATGACACAAGTGAAACATCGCAAAATAGAGCAAATTTTGTAGTGCTTGTTGTGAACCAAGTACTATGAAATCAGTAGGATATTTAATCTTGCCACACAAGACTTCAACATCTCTAACAATCCCAAGTTGTGAAATGGTATCCCTATTTGCAAGCTTAATAGTAACATCAATCTCTTCTATCTCAACAGGTGAAATTTCATGCATGATTTCTTCATAGAGAGAAAAAGGAATATCACTTATACTAGCACCCATATCACATACCATGATAGAAATGATCTCCAATCTTACCAGAAACATCAGGCATGCCATCAACTTTCTTATTTTTATCTAACATATCATATTCATTTCTAACAAGTTAGCAATTCTAGCAGCTTCATCACAGAAATAGATAACATGCCCATCAATGTTATCAACCAAGAGATCTTTAATGACTGAATAGGAGGTTCTACCTTAATTTGTTCAGATGGTTTAGGTATTTTAATGTTACTCTTATGAATCACAGTTGTAGCCCTAGCATGTTCCTTAATCCTAGTAGGGAAAGGAAGTTTCTCAATATAAGTAGAAGGCATAACTGGATTAGCAGCATAAGCAATTGTTTCAGTTTTAGCAATAACTAGTTCTTCACAAATATCTTTAATGGGTGGACGAAGTTTAAACTAATTTTCCTTTGGTAGATCAACATGAGAAGCAACAGATTCACATAATGTAGCTACTATGTCACAATCAACACTACAAAAAATGACACATTCGTGACATTATGACTTGAACGAAAAAAATTATGTCATCATTATGACACTTCTATGACGATAATTGTGACAAAAACACGTATCATCATATATGTGGTGGGCTCCTACTTCTATGACAAAAAATCATGACATAAAATGGGCTTTTTGTCCTGGGCGGGCCGGAGACGCACCTGCATGACATTCTTTGGGCCGTCCATGACATAAAAAATCATGGTAGAAGTGAGGGCGAGGAAATTTTCGCGGAGTTCCCGGTTACGGTGGGTGGTCGGGTCGGGCGATGCAGTGTGGTTTGCGCATTTCTCTCTCGTACGCGCGCGTGGTGCAAGCCATTTTTGCTATAACTGAACCGGAGCGAGGCGTTCGCTTAGTGAACCCGAGAGATCGATCGATCCCACTACGTACTGAAGTCGGTCGATCCCTCCACTGTTAACTGAACCCAAGCAATTCCTTCGTTGGTGTTGCTAACTAAACCCAAGCGATCGATCGATGTTGCTGCTTACTCAAGCCGATCGAGCCCTCGTGCGAGACGTAGCCACCCGGTGTGTTGGGTTTCCTCTGGATGAATAGTGCCCGTTGATGCCACGCGCGTGATACGTAGAACGAGTCGAGATGTGGTGAGTCGACCTAGCCGGTTGGTTGGCTGTGGAACAGTTCCCGGTTGTCGGGGTACACAAACAAGGGTGTATGTTTCCCCTGACTTGTGCACGGAAAGTAGGCCGCCAACCCGGCAGCACCAAGCATTCAAGACAAAACCCGCCCTTGTAGTGTTTGTAGTGTTTCGACCGTGTGTGATGTTTGTTGTTCCTGCTCCCGCCTACATCCCTCAAAAATATCTACCCGGCTGGAGGGTTTCTCTGTTTGATAACACACAGTTGTATTTTGGGACCTTGTGCGATAAATCATCCAAATTTTTAGTAGCCCCGGCATTTTACTCCCGCGTAGTAAAATTTTCAGTAGCCACGTCATTTCCTCAAACACCACCCCCCTCCACACACACACCCCCCAAAAACTCCTCGTGCGCGTGCGCGCACACACACCCCCCACCACCACTACCCCTCCCTTGCTTGAAACCCTAGCAAGGCCACCGCCGCCGTAAGGCCTCCATTTTCAACATCTACCGGCTTGCCCGTGCAGCTTACCCACTGATCTCCATACCCTAGCCGCCCTGAGTTTCTTAGATGACACCTGCCAAACGCCCCCTTTCCCATAGATCCCCATCCCCATCCCCCACTCCAGAGTGTCGCAGCCTAAGCCCGGCTACGCTTCCCATGGAGCTCGAGGAGCGACTGACCCAAAAGAGGTGTATCGCGGCCTCTTCGCCCGACGTCGCCGAGGTGGCTGCCGAGGAAGCTGACGACCATTACTAGCCGCAGGCTCTCAATCAGCGGGCTAGAGTATGCTGGCATGTCACAGACACTGGCTACGATAGCGATGGCCTGACGCGGGCTATGTCACAGGTTAAGTGGCCCACCCCCAACCCCTCGGGTTCAACCGCCATCGATCTCATCCATGGCCCCGCCGCTGATCTCCTCTGGCGCGCTGTCAAGAATTTGCCATCCTACATCGCCATCGAGCCCCTTTTGTCATTGCTGAAGGACAGGTTCTGCGATGCTGGCTTGGGATCCATGATACGTCTCCAACGTATCTATAATTTTTGCTTGTTCCATGCTGTTATATTATCATTCTTGGATGTTTTACAATCATTTTTGGGGACTAACCTATTAACATAGTGCCCAGTGCCAGTTGCTGTTTTTGCTTGTTTTTTACTTCGCAGAAAATCAATACCAAACGGAGTCCAAATGCAGCAAAACTTTTTGGAGATATTTTCTGGACCAGAAGACACCTGTTGGGCCAAAGAAGTACCAAAGGGGGCTCCGAGTGGAGCACAACCAACCTGGGCATGCCTGGGGGCCCAGGCGCACCTTGGTGGGTTGTGCCCACCTCAACCGCCTCCCGCACCGCCTCTTTGCTCTATAAATACCCGGAAAATCCAAAAACCCTAGGGGAGTTGATGAAACACAATTCCAGCCGCCGCAAGTTTCAGAACCACCAGATCCAATCTAGACACCATCACGGAGGGGTTCATCATCCTCATTGGTGCCTCTTCGATGATGCGTGAGTAGTTCATTGTAGACCTACGGGTCCGTAGTTAGTAGCTAGATGGCTTCCTCTCTCTATTGATTCTCAATACAATGGTCTCTTGGAGATCCGATGAACTTTGAGTTTATGATCAGATCTATTTCTCCATGAAAGTTATTTGAGTTTCTTTGATCTCTTATTTGCATGATTATTTATAGCCTCGTATTTCTTCTTTGAATCTTTGGTTTAGTTAGGCCGACTAGATCGATTTTTCTTGCCATGGGAAGAGGTGCTTTGTGATGGGTTCGGTCGTGCGGTGTTCTTTCCCAGTGACAAAAGGGGCAGCAAGGCACGTATTGATCGTTGCCATTAAGGATAACAAGATGGGGGTCTATTCCTACATGAATAGATCTTGTCTACATCATGTCATCGTTCTTATTGAATTACTTCGTTTCTCCATGAACTTAATACACTAGATGCATGCTGGATAGCGGTCGATGTATGGAGTAATAGTAGTAGATGCAGGCAGGAGTCGGTCTACTAATCTTGGACGTGATGCCTATATAATGATCATTGCCTGGATATCGTCATAATTATTTGAAGTTCTATCAATTGCCCAACAGTAATTTGTTTACCCGTCGTATGCTATTTTTCTCGAGAGAAGCCACTAGTGAAATCTACAGCCCCCGAGTCTATTCTTCATCATATTTGCTTTCCGATCTATTATTTGCCACTTTTATTTTCAGATCTATTATTCCAAAAACCCAAAAATACCTTGCTGCACTTTTTATTTGCATCTTTTATTTCGTGTTTTATCGAGATCTATTTATCCAATCTATCACAATTTTATCCCGTCAACTTGACAATTTCCTACGCCGTTACCCGTAAGAGGGATTGACAACCCCTCATAAGCGTCGGGTTGCAAGTATTTGTTCTTTGTGTGCAGGTACCGTTTACTTAGTGTTGCCTGGTTCTCCTACTGGATTGATACCTTGGTTTCATAACTGAGGGAAATACCTACCATAGCTGTGCTGCATCATCCCTTCATCTTTGGGGAAATACCGACGTAGTTCAAGCGACATCAAAAGGAATTTCTAGTGCCCTTGCCGGGGAGGATCAAGTCAAGATAGTCTCCCGACAACTCGCCAATTTCTGGCGCCGTTACCGGGGAGACATCATCAACATCTATCAGGTTCCTAATCACAAATCGCATCTCCTTGCAATTTACATTATTTGCCATTTGCCTCTCATTTTCATCTCCCCCACTTCACAAAAATTTGCCATTTTATTCGCCCTCTTTTTCGTTAGCCGTTTTCTCGTCGGATCTGTTTTTGTGTAATCTTGTTTGCGTAGTCACGATGACTCAAGAGAACACCAAGTTGTGTGATTTTTCCAATACCAATAACAATGATTTTATTAGCACTCCAATTGCTCCTCCCGCCACTAGTGCGGAATCTCGTGATATTAATGCCACTTTGTTGAATCTTGTTATGAAAGATCAGTTTTCCGGTACTCCTAATGAGGATGCCGCGTCACATCTTAACACATTCGTAGAATTATGCGATATGCAAAAGAAAAAAGATGTGGACAATGATATTGTGAAGTTGAAATTATATCCGTTTTCTTTGCGAGATCGTGCAAAAATTTGGTTTTCTTCTTTGCCTCGTAATAGTATCGATTCTTGGGATAAGTGCAAAGATGCTTTTATTACTAAGTATTTTCCGCCCACGAAAATTATTTCCCTTAGAACTCAAATCATGAATTTTAAGCAACTTGAGCATGAACATGTTGGACAATCTTGGGAAAGAATGAAATTGATGCTAAGAAATTGTCCTACACATGGTTTAAATCTTTGGATGATCATACAAAAATTTTATGCAGGATTGAATTTTGTCTCTAGAAATCTTTTAGATTCCGCCACGGGTGGTCCTTTTATAAAAATTACTTTGGGTGAAGCTACTAAATTGCTTGATAATATTATGGCAAATTATTCACAATGGCATACCGAAAGAGCACCTACTAGTAAAAAAGTTAATTTGGTTGAAGAAATTAGTACCTTGAGTGAAAAAGTTGATGCTCTTATGAAATTGGTTGCTAATAAAAATGCTCATATTGATCTTAATGATGTGCCTTTGTCTACTTTGATTGAGCAAACTAGCGATTCCGTAGATGTGAATTTTGTCTCGCGAAACAATTTTAATAACAATGCTTATAGAGGTAATTTTAATCCTAGGCCTTTTCCTGGAAATTTCTCTAATAATTATGGTAATCCTTCTTATAATAATAATAGGAACACCTCTGATCTTGAGAATAATATTAAATAATTTATCAATGCTCAAAAGGTTTTCAATAATACGATAGAAGAAAAGTTGAATAAGATTGATGATATGTCTAGAAGCATTGATAGAATTTCTCATGATGTAGAAAATCTCAAGTTGAAAATTTTTGTGCCTAAGGTTGAGGAATCAATTAAAACTTTATATGTTTCTATGGATGAAAGTAAGAAAAGAACCGCTATGCTTAGAGCAAAAAGAGAATTTTTAGAAAGAGCGTTTTCTAGTGATTGCTTTCATAAAAATGATGAAGATCTTAAAGTGATTGGTGTTTCTTCTATTGATTCCTTGTTTAATAATATTAAAATTGATGATAAAGGGGTTGAAGAAGAGTCAACTTTAGTTAGAAGGCGTCCCGATAATTCGGAGGGTGAAAATCTTGATGAAAAAATTGGTAAAAGTGGGTTTGAAGAGGTCAAAACTTTAACTAGTGATGTGCCCACTCTTTTGGATTACAAAGACTTTAATTATGATAATTGCTCTTTGATTGATTGTATTTCTTTGTTGCAATCCATGATTAATTCACCCCATGCTTATGAACAAATAAAGCTTTTACTAAACATATTGTTGATGCCTTGATGAAAGCTTTGGAAGAAAAGTTGGAATTAGAGATCTCAATTCCTAGAAAATTACATGATGAATGGGAACCTACCATTAAAGTCAAGATTAAAAATTATGAGTTTTTTTCTTTATGTGATTTGGGTGCTAGTGTGTCCACAATTCCGAAATCTTTATGTGATGTGCTTGGTCTTACCAATATTGAAGAGTGTTCTTTAAATTTGCACTTGGCGGATTCTACTATTAAAAAGCCTATGGGAAGAATTAATGATGTTCTTATTCTTGCAAATAGGAATTACGTGCCCATAGATTTTATTGTTCTTGATATTGATTGCAATCCGTCTTGTCCAATTATACTTGGTAGACCGTTTTTACGTACTATTGGTGCCGTGATTGATATGAAAGAAGGCAATATTAAATTTCAATTTCCACTAAGAAAGGGAATGGAACACTTCCCTAGAACAAGAATCAATCCACCATATGAATCAATCATGAGGGCATCTTATGGATCTAGAACTAAAGATGATAATACTTGAATCTATGCTTTATGCCTAGCTAGGGGCGTAAAACGATATCGCTTGTGGGGAGGCAACCCAGTGAATAAAATTTATTTTTGCCTTTTTCTTTCTGTTTTTGAGTGTTTGCACAATTATGCCTCTTTTATGATTGTGTTTTTTTAATGTTTTAATTAGTGTTTGGGCCAAGCAAAGCCTTTGGGATAGCTTTGGTGATAGTTGATTGATCTTGTTGAAAAACAAAAACTTTTGCATCCAGTAAAATAATTGTCTAGATTCACAGAAGCGACGAAAAATTATGAATTTTTTACACAAGATTTATATACAAATTTCCTATGTTTACCTAATTTTTACGAATTTTTCGAGTTACATAAGTATGAGAACAATTCGCATCTTTACAGACTGTTCTGTTTTTGACAGATTCTGTTTTCTTTGCATTGTGTGCTTATTTTGATGAATCTATGGGTTGTATCGGTGGGTATAAGCCATGGCAAAGTTAGAATACAGTAGATATAATACAATAACAAAATTTGAATAGGTTTTCTACAGTACTTAAAGTAAAGATTGGTTTTCTTATACTAACGGATCTCACGAAGGTTTTGTTGAGTTTTGTGTGATTGAAGTTTTCAAGTTTTGGGTGAGATCACGATGGATGAAGGAATAAGGAGTAACAAGAGCCTAAGCTTGGGGATTCCCATGGCACCCCAAGGTAATATTCAAGGAGAAACAAGCAACTAAGCTTGGGGATACCCCGAGTGGCATCCCCTCTTTCTTCTAACGACCATCGGTATTTTACTTGGAGCTATATTTTTATTCGTCACATATTATAAGTTTTGCTTGGAGCGTCTTGTATTATATGAGTCTTTGCTTGTTTTGCTTTTTGTTTTGTGTCAAGTATCCTTGCTGAACACACCTATTTGAGAGAGCCAAAATTATGCTATGATTTGTTAGAATTGCTCTATGTGCTTCACTTAAATTCTTTGAGCTATGGAATTGCTCTAGTGCTTCACTTATATCTTTTTGAGCACGGTGTGCTTTAATAATTTTGAAGAAATTCTCTCATGCTTCACTTATATTATTTTGAGAGACGAAAAAAATTTATGCTCATGTTCTTCACTTAGATTTGTTTGAGCTATCAAAAGCAACATATGAAACTAGTCCCAAAGTGATAGATATTCAAGAGGGATATAATAAAAACTTTCATGAAGATCATTGGACAAAATAAACTTGATTCTTTGTAATAGTTTTGCGATATGATGATAGTGATATGTGAGTCATGTTGGTGAGTAATTGTGCTTTAGTAAGAATATTGGTGTTAAGGTTTGTGATTCCCTATGCAAGCACGAAAGTCAATAGTTATGCAATGAAATTACATCCTACTTGTGGTGCATTATTCGGTGTTAGTTATGCCTAATGCTCGCTTATGAGATTTTTCATTTCTTGGTTGGATGCTTCTCAATCTTTTTGCTAGGCTTCACTTGTAATAAGTAGGAATACTACTTGTGCATCCAAAATCCTTTAAACCAGTTTGCCATATGAGTCCACTATACCTACCTATCTGCGGTATTTCCGTGCTGTTCTAAGCAAATTTGTATGTGCCATCTCTAAATTTCAAAATAAATTTCCTTTTTGTGTGCTCGTACCGCTCATGAAACGGTAGGGGGTGGCAGATATTTTTCCATGCTAGATGTGTTATTCTCAAGATGAGTGTTTATTCACTTGTCATTGCACGAGAGTATGGCAAAGGTATTAGGGATGCCCAGTCCCGAAATGAAAAATGAATTTACTTTATGTTGTCAAATAATAAATTCCTTGGAAAGTGTTGGTATGGACGGCACTCGTGGATATGGCTAGCCGTGGAATGTGAAAGTATGGTGGAAAAAGGAATAAAATTTATTTTCTATTTGGGAACCGCCTATGATATATCTAGCATGGAAAGTATTGGGCACTACTCGATCGTTTTCGTTGACAGGAAAAGCATGCCACCCAAAATGTTTTATCTCTATTTTTTTCGCTTTGAGCTCTGGCACCTCTACAAATCCCTACTTCCCTCTGCGAAGGGCCTTTCTATTTACTTTATGCAAAAAAAAAATATTTGAGTCTCCATCTTCTCTTATAAAGCACCAACTAAGGGGCACTATGATCGTACATGAGCATTGGGTGTAGCTAATATGCGAGTGTGTTTCATGAATGGATCAATGATTGAGCATAATGGGCTAGGGATAACTTGCTTTAGTGTTGATATTTTGAAAGACATGGTTGCTTGTTGATATGCTTGAGTATTGAAATCTTCATGTCAAAACTAGACTATTGCTTTGAATCATATAAAAGTCCAAATGTCCATGCTACAAAAGAAAAGAATATGTGATGAACATGTTAGGCAGCATTCCACATCAAAAATTCTGTTTTTATCATTTACCTACTCGAGGACGAGTAGGAATTAAACTTGGGGATGCTGATACGTCTCCAACGTATCTATAATTTTTGCTTGTTCCATGCTGTTATATTATCATTCTTGGATGTTTTACAATCATTTTATAGCAACTTTATATCATTTTTTGGGACTAACCTATTGACATAGAGCCCAGTGCCAGTTGCTGTTTTTTGCTTGTTTTTTACTTCGCAGAAAATCAATACCAAACGGAGTCCAAACGCAGCAAAACTTTTTGGAGATTTTTTCTGGACCAGAAGACACCTGTTGGGCCAAAGAAGTACCAGAGGGGGGCTCCGAGGGGAGCACAACCCACCTGGGCACGCCTGGGGGCCCAGGCGCGCCTTGGTGGGTTGTGCCCACCTCGGCTGCCTCCCACACCGCCTCTTTGCTCTATAAATACCCCGAAAATCCAAAAACCCTAGGGGAGTTGACGAAACACAATTCCAGTCGCCGCAAGTTCCAGAACCACCAGATCCAATCTAGACACCATCACGGAGGGGTTCATCATCCTCATTGGTGCCTCTCCGATGATGCGTGAGTAGTTCATTGTAGACCTACAGGTCCGTAGTTAGTAGCTAGATGGCTTCCTCTCTCTTTTGATTCTCAATACAATGGTCTCTTGGAGTTCTATTTGATGTAACTCCTTTTGCGGTGTGTTTGTTGAGATCCGATGAACTTTGAGTTTATGATCAGATCTATTTCTCCATGAAAGTTATTTGAGTTTCTTTGATCTCTTATATGCATGATTATTTATAGCCTCGTATTTCTTCTTCGAATCTTTGGTTTAGTTAGGCCGACTAGATCGATTTTTCTTGCCATGGGAAGAGGTGCTTTGTGATGGGTTCGGTCATGCGGTGTTCTTTCCCAGTGACAAAAGGGACAGCAAGACACATATTGATCGTTGCCATTAAGGATAACAATATGGGGTCTATTCCTACATAAATAGATATTGTCTACATCATGTCATCGTTCTTATTGAATTACTTCGTTTCTCCATGAACTTAATACACTAGATGCATGCTGGATAGCGGTCGATGTATGGAGTAATAGTAGTAGATGCAGGCAGGAGTCGGTCTACTAATCTTGGACGTGATGCCTATATAATGATCATTGCCTGGATATCGTCATAATTATTTGAAGTTCTATCAATTGCCCAACAGTAATTTGTTTACCCGTCGTATGCTATTTTTCTCGAGAGAAGCCACTAGTGAAATCTACAGCCCCCGAGTCTATTCTTCATCATATTTGCTTTCCGATCTATTATTTGCCACTTTTATTTTCAGATCTATTATTCCAAAAACCCAAAAATACCTTGCTGCACTTTTTATTTGCATCTTTTATTTCGCATTTTATCGAGATCTATTTATCCAATCTATCACAATTTTATCCCGTCAACTTGACAATTTCCTACGCCGTTACCCGTAAGAGGGATTGACAACCCCTCATAAGTGTCGGGTTGCAAGTATTTGTTCTTTGTGTGCAGGTACCGTTTACATAGTGTTGCCTGGTTCTCCTACTGGATTGATACCTTGGTTTCATAACTGAGGGAAATACCTACCGTAGTTGTGCTGCATCATCCCTTCATCTTTGGGGAAATACCGACGTAGTTCAAGCGACATCAATCCACAGCTGCCAAGTCAGACCTCATCGACGACGACCATGAGGAGGGCACCCTCTCCGGCTCTTCCAAGGGGAAAGAGCCCATCTGTGACATCAGGGAGGGCACCCTACAGTCGTGCTCTTCCAAGGGGAAGGAGCCCATCTGCGACAACATGGAGCACACCCAGTGTCCGTGCTCTTCCCATGGGAATGAGCCCATCTATGACAAGTGAGGAAACCCATGATTTGTTTTGCCATGCCTCTTCACAGGGGGGAATCCATGATTTGTTTTGTCGAGTCCCTTTTGTAGTGTAGTGAGAATATGTCCAGTTTTAATTGCTATATTTGGTTGTTTGCAGTCTGCCTTGTTTATTTTAGTTGTTCACAATGTGATTCTCTATATGTGCAACTATTTACTGTGCAGTACATTTTCATCAATACCAGTTTCAAACAAACCAATAGGAATGAATATATTTGCTTATTGTTAAGACTTTTATAGCTAGCATATGCCTCTTTTAACGTTTTTTGGTTGTTCCGTTGTTTGTAGTTAGCATATGTCCAGTTTCAAATGCTATCTTTGGTTGTTCGTAGTATGCCTTGTTTATTTCAGTTGTTCAGAAAGTGATACTCTATATATGTGCAACTATTTACTGTGCAGTACAATTTCATCGATACCGGTTTCAACAGTACCAATAAGCATGTTGTAGTTAACACGCCTTTCCATTTTTTATTTTACAATAACCAGTGTACTTAGACCGGCACAATACCAGTTTGAATGACTATATTTGCTTGTTGTTAAATGTTAGGCCTGTTGCAGTTAACACACCTTTCCACTTCTTGTTTTGCTTAACTAGCATGCTTAAACCTGCACACTGAAGCTATCATTTGGAGATTATGTTGTCTACCATGGATATTTTTGGTTGATGTTTAGCCTGTTGTGCTTAACATGCCTTTCGATGTACTTACACAGGACAACTTTGGGAACGACTATTGTTTCCCATCGAGGTTAGTTTCATCCCATGGCTTACATATACTCACTGTTCAGGATATCAGTAGCTGGTACCATATAGGCCGGGGGCTGATTAGGAATTAATCGGTGAATCGGACTTTTAACTGAATGTATCTGTAACCCATTTATCAGTAGGTTAACTAGGGTCATATCTAATATATCTGAGGCTACATAGCAACATGCATTGTACTGAATATCTAAATATGCAATCCTAGGCTACATAGCAACAAGGAAGAGTGTTACCTTAATGTTCTGATGATGTCTAGATATACATAGAAGAGCAGCGGGAACAACAACAACAACAACAACAACAACAACACAGTAGTAATTAACTGCAGTTAATCGGCTGATATTTGTAAAAATGTAATAAACTCCTTTCGCCCCTATATTGGATGTTATAAGATATTATATAATGGGATGGAGGGAGTGTTGTACTACATCATTGTGCAATTGTTGTTTAGCTTCTAATATTAACTTGGTGCTTTTAGGTACATATGTCATTGGTAAAGATCCGCGCTTCGACTCTTTCTGCGTATGGGGCAATGAGATATTGATGAACCAGCATCAAGTGAGAAAACTAATAAAGATTGTTAGTAAAATGGGTCAAAAGATGCAATTAAACTATTTGTTTACACTTTATCCAAGACAACAGTGAACTGCAGGATGGTAAGTAAGAACTCTGCAGCCTTCTTTTTACTGCCCATAATGAGTTGTGTTAGATGACAATGTCTGAATCTTTTTCCTTTGCAGTGGTTCCCAAAGCAGTTTACTCAAGATTACCTCTCAAACTACATGAGTTGTGGGCATGCAAAGGTTAAAGTATTTCTACCATAACACGATGACTATCTAGATGTCCTCATGAAGATAGTGAAGGATGGGCGGTCGGCCATCACAAGAGGTTGGACTAGAGTTGTGCGTGCCTTCTGCATGGAGGAGGGCACAATATGGGCATTCCACTTCACCTTGTTCAGCAACCATAATGTCTTTCGCCTCTTTCTTTACCATCTTTAATAGTACAAGTATACAACTGTGGTTCATCATTCTTTATTTGGTGCTTATGTAATTCTTGAACATGTGTACCTGTGAATACAATAATGCATTGGTTGTTTGAACCTGATGGATACGAATAAAGCTATAGCCTACTTTTAAATTCAAATTCGATACAATTTTGAATAGTAGTAATCAAATTAGGGTGGAATTGCGCTCTGCAGATCGTTACGGCGCACACGGTCAGTAAAACACCAACGTGTGTAATACACACCATAATCCGACACGGTTCACAGAGAGGAAACGTGTGCGAGCATGCACACAGTTGCCGTTTGCAAAGCGTGTGTGATGTCAGACAATATCACAAATGGTGCGAGCAAACTAAATGTTTGTGATAGTCGCCTTAACATACACGCTTTACAATCATGAACTGTTTCTGATGTGGTACACATCATAAACGTTGCACCACAGAATAGCATGTGCGATAGTTATCCTGTACGACACTGTTACGACGGTCCGACGTTTCATAATCCTATACGACACTCGTACGATGATTAGCTAATCTTCTTAATTAGTTATCGCATACGGTTCGGGAGAAGAGAATGTGTGTGATTGTCTGCTTATCATACATGTTTTATAATCATGAACTATTTGTGATGGGGTGCGCATCGTAAATGTAGCACCATAGAATACCGACTGCGATGGTAATGCGAGCACAAACGAGTAGCAAGGATGGAGCATTTGGGATATTCGAGATATCACAAACAGTTGTCTGAAGACTCGCGTTTGGGATAGATGCCCGCATCACATACGCTTAGTTATGCAAAACGTATGCATTCCTACTGCCTATCCCCGACGGTTTCTGGATCGTGTGGGAAGGACCCCCCCTATGGCCCACACTAGCAAGGCGACAGTTTAAAATGCCGCCACGGAAAGGGGTTAAAAACCGTTTGTATAGCAGCTCGTTGTACCAGTGGATCATCAAGAGTATATCCAATAGCAGCACGGTGATTCCTTAGAGTTTTAAGTAATTTCTTTTCTTCATGCTCTGAAAGGTTAGCATTGATAATAACAGGATATATCTTCTTTTCATCAAGATAAGCATATTTCAACGTGTCAGGTAATTGCTTAAGTTCAAACACGAGATCACCCTTAGGTGGAGGAGGGCCTCCAAGAGTTTCAACAGGCAAATTATGTTTAAGGATAGGTGCTTGATCAAAGAATATCTTATCTATTTCATTTGTTTCATTCATATGCATATCATTTTCATGGTTTAGCAAATATTGTTCTAACGGATCAGTCGGAGGTACGACAATAGAAACAAGACCAATAATTTCATCCTTACTAGGCAATTCTTTATCATGAGGTTGTCTACGAAATTTAGAGAAATTAAACGCATGAGATATATCACCAAAGTTAACACTAACAGTTTCTTTATTGCAATCGATCTTTGCATTAACTTTATTCAAGAAAGGTCTACCAAATATAATGGGACAAAAATCATCTTGTGGAGAACCAAGAACTAGAAAATCAATAGGATATTTTATCTTTCCACACAAGACTTCAACATCTCTAACAATCCCAAGCGATGGAATAGTATCTCTATTCACAAGTTTAATAGTAACATCAATGTCCTCTATCTCAGCCGGTGCAATATCATTCATAATATCTTGATATAAGGTAAACGGAATAGCACTCACACTAGCACCCAAATAACATAAACCATGGTAATCGTGATCTCCTATTTTAATAGAAACAACAGGCATGCCAACAACAGGCTTATTCTTATATTTAGGATCAGGTTTAGCAATTCTAGTAGCTTCATCACAGAAGTAGATAACATGCCCATTAATATTATCGACCAAGAGATCTTTAACCATAGCAACATTAGGTGCAACTTTAATTTGTTCAGAGGGTCTAGGTGTTCTAATATTACTTTTGTTAACCACAGTTGAGACTTTAGCATGTTCCTTAATCCTAACAGGAAAAGGAGGTTTCTCAATATAAGCAGTAGGCACAACTGGATCAACATTGTAAATGATAGTTTCATCTTTAACTATAACGGGTTTCTCAATCTTTTCTTTAATAGGGGGGTGATATTTAAACCACTTCTCCTAAGGGAGATCAACATGAGTAGCAAATGATTCACAGAAAAAGGCTACCATCTCAGAGTCAAGTCCAGATTTAGTGCTAAACTTATGAAAAGCATCGGTGTCCATAAAAGATTTAACACAATCAAACTCAAGTTTTATACCTGACTCTTTACCTTTGTAGAGTTCCCAATCTTCAGAGTTGCATTTAATTCTTTCTAGAAGATCCCATTTGAGTTTTCTTCATAAAGGAACCAGTAGAAGAAGAATCGAGCATGGTTTGATCATTATGAGAAAGCCGAGCATAAAAATTATGTATGATAATTTCTCTTGAGAGCTCATGATTGGGGCATGTGTACATCATGTACTTAAGCCTCCCCAAGCTTGAGCGATACTTTCTCCTTCACGAGGCCAAAAATTATATATATAATTCCAATCACGATCACTACTAGAAATTAGTTTTTTCCTCACAGGGGTGTGAACTCTTGATAGCTACAACCCCACCTTCAAGAATCATACACTCTTTCCTCTCGGGGAGACCTAAGTTGACGGTCACATGCTAACCATCAAGAAATAACCGTCTTTCCTCACGTTGACAGTGTGCACGTCAAGAAAGGACTAACTCATGCGTGACGTCAGATACATCAACGTCAAGAATCGCTATATATGAAGCGACACATGAGGCTAAATTTTTTAGCTATAGCGCGCTTTGTGTAGCACTTTGCCGCGTATAGAATACGAAGTTAGTCGGTGCAGTTTGGCGCGACCTCGTGCGCAGAGGCGAAAACTTTGTGTGCATCCCCTTCTCTACGCGCGCGCGTGGCTGAACAAAAAAAAAAGAAAACCCCAATCTCTGATTTGCCATCCCCAAATCCCTAGCCGCCATGGTGCCATCTGACCAGCTTCCCACCTTCTTCCTCCCTCCTAGCCAAGACCAGACCACACGGTCGGCCTCTTCACTCTCTGTGCCCCGCCATCCTCGCTGCCGACCCTGCCTCCCCACTCGCCGCCGACCCCAGCATCTCCGCCGTCGACCTTGCCTCTCCGCTCTCCGCCGTCCCGCCCTCCTCGCCATCGACCCTGCCTTCCCGCTCTCCGCCGACCCTGCCTCCCTGCTCTCCGCCGCCCCGCCATCCCGCCCCGCCGACCCCCTCATCTTCCTCCTGCCCCGCTGTCCCGCACTTCACCCGCAGCAAGCCGGCCAGCCTCATCCCGTAGCCCAGAGGAAGCCGACTGACCAGCCCCGCCGGCCTACACGAAGCCATCGACCCTCCTTCTGCAGCCTGCTCTCTCCGCCACTGAGGCACAGGTGCAGTCTGTGCAGACCTCTTCTTCCCTGTGCTGCCATCTTGTTTGATTTTGTTGCCACCTGCATCCTTTGTAGTCAAGATGAGTTTATAGCCCTCTTATTCCACGTAATTACTACAGATTTCGAGTACTTTTTTTGTTGGTTATTACTGCTCTTAAGAATTTAGTATCACTGCAGATTCCGTTTTGTGGTTGTTGTATTAATATCCTCTGGACGCCCACCCGCTCAATTGATGTTGCTATTGTTGACACAACCCACTCACTCTTAAGTCCTTGGTGTTGACTAGTAAGGATACTCCTTTCACTCCCTAAAGGCATGCCTTTGATTTGATCTATCACTGCCTCGCACATATAATATTTTTTGTTTTTCCAGTTCATCCTCACGGTGTATCCCTTGGCTAAACCATATATCCTGTCCCTGCTGGCACTCTAATAGCTGGTGAGTTGCTTATCCATCATGACTCACTATCATGTTTTGTCTATTTGCCTTTACTGTCTCATGCATGTAATATTTAATGCTTTTTGTATGGTGCTTTTCTTTTTTATTATGTCAGATCGCTATGTTCAGTGAGTATGATTTGCAAATAGAAATGTTTCACAAGTTTGGATTTTTTTTCATTGAAAAGAAATGTAATTTCTAGTCTTTTTTGTTGATTTTATTTTATTTGGGGAGAAGATGCATTTATTCCTAATTTCATGACTTGTATATATAGCAATATATAGGATATATCATTCATGGCTGAGCGTGAGTGGATGTATATTGGTTGGAAGCTTGGTGCACTATCAAATGAATGGGCTGATAAGATGACTGAATTTTTGGACCGTGCCTTCTCTATACCCACTTTAGTTGAGAATGATAAGATTAAGTGCCCCCGCTCTGTTTATCGTAATTGTATTAGGCACAAGTGGCAGAAGATAGAGTTGCATCTATGTCCTAATGGGTTTAATGAAAATTATTGTACTTGGACAGCACATGGCGAGAGTCGAGTCAACCATTGTGATGACACTCGATCTCGGTTAGATCTTGAGAGAGGTAATGAAATAGACTGTCGGATTCAGGGCTCCACAGACCCAAGAAAAGTTCAAACTCTGGGGCGTGTGCGAAGGACTCAACCTCTCCAGCCAACTAGCTCGATGCACGCGAACAAGGAAGAAGATGAACACGGCAGTTTACCCAGGTTCGGGCCACCTTGCGGTGTAAGACCCTACTCCTGCTTTGTGGTGGATTGGCCTCACGAGGGGCTGGAGGGTGAACTAGTACAAAGGATGAACAACCTCGCGAGGTCTATGGGTGAGGGTGGAATGGATCCGATCTAGTCTACGGTGGTGGCTAGCCTATACTTATAGTGGCCTCGGTCCTCTTCCCCCAAATCGTAGGTGGGAAGGGATCCCACAGTCACCAATTTGAAAGGGGACAAGTAGTACATCTTATCCTGACGAAAGGTGGTCTTCACCTGCAAAGCCTCTGGTTGTGACGCAGTAGTGGGCTCGACGATGACATCCGTCCTGCTGTCCTGGCGGTCTTGGTCTTGTAGCACTGGAATAGAAACCTTTGCCGGGCTCCTTGGGAACCCACGCCTGCGCTTTCCTCCTTAGCACCAAAGAGGAAACTGCCTCCTCTGCGCCCGCTGGTGCCCGCCTGGCCTTGGTCGTCATGGCTTGTGTCATGCAACCTCCTGAGGTTGGGTATCTGCACAGAAATCTCTGCTCCTCAGGAGGCGGCCTGGGGAGGCCGCTCCCTTGGGAGGTCTTGGTGTCGTCCGCCTCGCGAGGCTTGGCCTCTCGCGAGGGTCTTGTCTTGGTGGCCTTGGAGGTGGGCCGTACCAGGCCGTCGACGGGGCCACGCCGTGGGCCGCGGGCAGGCAAGTCTGGGTACCCTGGTTCCCAGAACGTCGACAGTAGCCCCTGGGCCCAAGGAGCGCTCGGACTTGGCTTCGAGGCGAAGCCAAAGGGCAAGGGCGAAGCGCCGCGGGCCCCAATCGCCTGCGGGCCAGGCTGACGCGTGACGCTTGATGGGACATGGGCGCCTCCGCTTCCCACACCGCCTCGGCAACTGCTTGGACTTGACAACTGGCTGGCGCATGCAGCGGGGCCATCATGGCTTGGAACGTGAGAGGCCGTCGGTTAGCCTTCCTCTGGCTATAAATGGGGGAAGGGGGGCGGAGCCCCCAGCCCATCTTCATCTTCTTGCTGCTTGCTCCTTCTTCTTCTTCGCCACGCCGCCATCTCACCAGAGCATCCATGGCACCAGTGAGGAGGTTCTCGGCCGCCGAGAAGGGAAAGGCCCCTCTGGTAGAACCGGAGTTGCTTCCGTCAAAGAAAAGGCGCGGTTGCCCTCGCAAGACTGCCGCAGCACCTGTGGCCATGCAACCATGGCATGAACGCGCCCCGCCGGGTTTCCCCATTAGTGCAGACGTCCATGCGCAAGGTCCCGCTCGCGATAGCGGCTGCGGGAGTTGTGGAGGATGAAGCCGGGAAGGAGGGCAAGCAGAGACCGGGAGACCACCTTGCCCGCAGGCCCATGCCGAGGAGATACCGTTGAAGGGACCCATCGAGCTGTGGTTGCAGCACGATGGCTACTGCAGCCAAGCTTCAGAGGCGGAGGTCGAGGCCGTCGACTCCGGCGACGTCTTCATGACCCGGGGATGGGGCGCGATCGCCCGCACCTGCAACTCGGAGGGGAGGCACGCCATCCACTTCGAGTACGACGGGGCGTCGACGCTCTTCTTCAAGGTCTTCGGAGAGGACGGCCGACATCTAGAGTGCTACCCCAGGGGAGGCGATCGAGATGGTGACCCCCTCACAAGCCGGCAAATCGGCGAGGCCCCTCGCGATGAACTTGCCCTTGGCCTTGTCCGCGATTCCTCCAGCAGCAGCGACGCCTCCTCCGAACCAAGCTTAAGCAACGACGACAGCTACGAGCCGCAGCGCCGCCGCGCTCGGGCTTGAGGGAGGAATGGCGCCGGCCAGGCGTCATGGGCGACACCGCCTGGGTCGCGATCCTCAGGAGGTCCTTTCCTTTCGTTTCATTCCTGCACAAAAATCATGAAGGGCCCCGTGGGGGTGTGTAAGGATCGTGACACTTTTGCCTTAATGTTAGTGTCCCCAACTTATGTTGTGTTTGCATCTCTCGCTTGGGCACGGTTCCCCCCTTTTACTCTCACGGTAGCTTAGTGCTCTACGCCGGCAGGACCCAGTCCCCAGGCAAGCTTCAGCCGTCGCTGGTATGCCAGGTCGCGATAGCGGCCCGAGGTCCGGTAAGAGCCCCCGAGGCGCAATGCTCGGGAGGTCCCCTTTAGCGTGCAAGCGGCTCCCGAAGGACTGAAAGGGAAGTTCTCTTGCCCGAGCAAAATCGCAAGAGTCAAAAGCACTGATTATGGGGCTCACGCCTTGGCGTGCGAGGCGACTTATCTTGGCGAGCCTGCGGTGATTTCCTTGCCGCGAGGGCGAACTTCTCATGCGACCTTAGGCTGCGCCTTTCTCCCGACGGTGCCTCCCCCATAGTGCTCCTACCGACTCCATCTCTCCTGCTCGTCAGGTTGCTCTACGTCTTCGGGACCCGGCTCTCGAGCGAGGCTCGGCCGTCGCTGGTATGCTAGGTCATGATGCCGTGGTCAAGGCTAGGGGGTGAGGGCTCGAGAGCTGGTAGGAGCCCCCGAGGTGCGATGCTCAAGGCCCCCCCTTTAACGTGCAAGCGACTTGCGCGAGAAAAGAGTGGCTGGCTCCGAGGGGGTACCTAGGAGGGGTTGCACCCCATGGCACGTAGCGCGGTATCCTTCCGCGGTGGTGAGGTGTTGGCGAAGCTGCTCATGATCCTGCCTCCGGAGGTTCCTGTGAGTTAGCCACAAGACACAAAGGGCAGTCGCGCTTGCTATCCTGCCCGTGATCTTTTCGCGAGAAGACGAAGGCACTAAGGACCTGGTGAGGTGACGTGCGCGGGGCCGGCCGTGAGCCAGAGCTCGGTCTCTTAGGTTTGTCGACGCTGCAGGGATGGACCCAAGCACAGGCGCCGTGCCAACAGCCCCCGTCGCGGGATGAGCAAAATGCGAGCTAGCAACGCATGAGACTGCGAAGGGCGACTCCATAGATGATGGGTCGACGGGTATAACATTAATCATCATAATAATTTAAGCATGCATAACTGGTCCAGAGTACATGAATCAAAATGACGCAGCTGTGGGGGCGGGCCCTAGCAGCCTGAGGATAATGCAGCCCGAGGGGCGCCCTCAGTTGAAAAAACCAAAAAGTTACCTAGCACCATTGTTGTAGAAGCGTTGAAGTAGCTGAAGATGCGTACTGTAGAGATTGCTCCTCACGAGCCGACCGGCTCCTGAGTCCTGGGAGGCTTCGAAGGTCTGGGGGGCTCGCGAGGGTCCGTCACCTCCTTGGTCAGGACCGCCTGGCGCCTGGCCTCGTGAGCCGCCAAGGCTCCCTGCATGAGGCGCTGGTACGAGGTGGCCACGTTCAGCAGGCCGAACAGCATGCGGACGTAGCTGCAGGGGTAGCCCCCGCTCCGGCCAACGCGGGATGGCCAGAAGAGGTCCTGCGAAGCAGCCCTGTTGAGGCCTGGGATGTTGACGCAGATGCGCAGCTCGCCACCCATGTCATGGGTGGCAGCTGCACTGGGTGGTGTGGGGCGACGCTCGCCACGCATGGCTCGTGCCTCCTGAAGCTCCTCGATTGCCTTGGTGATGAACTCCTGAGCGCCCGGCGCCTTGCGCCTTGCTCACGGAGGCGCGCGTCGAAGCACGCCTCCACGTGGTGCCCGAATGCCTCCCTCGTCACGCTGGCCAGGTCAGAAGCCCTCCAGAGGAGAGCCCCCGAGCCCATCCTGAGAGGGGCGCCGGGCGCGCTTCCCCATGTGAGAGGGAAAGATGCCCCAGCAGAGGGCGCGGGGCCTGAGGCACGACCGTTGGACGCCCCAGCCTCCTGACGGCCCTTTGGGAGGAGCTGCTTCTTCTTCTTGGGGATGGCGTCAGGAGGCAGGACGGCACCCTCGTCGTCAAAGTTCTCGACCGCCGCAGCCTGGTAGGCGCTCGAGGGAGCACACCGCATCCTTTTCGTCGCAGGCGACCGTGATGATGCCGCCACTTCCTGGCATCTTGAGGACATTGTAGCCGTGGTGAGTTGCTACCATGAACTTGGCGAGGGCCGGATACCCTAAGATGGCATTGTACGGGAGGTGGATGTGGGCGACGTCGAAGTCGACGAGCTCGGTGATGCGGCCGAGCCAGTCGTCGTAGAGGTCGTTGGCCGGGCGGTAGCGCAGAAGCTCTCGCGCCATGAGCAGCGCAGCCTGCGCGTTCACTGGCCCACGATGAACATGAGAAGACGACGCCGTGGCTGGAGTGGGTGATGGAGTTGCGGTGCGGCCATCGCGCCGCACGAACGGTGGCAGCGATGAGTCCTGCTGTTCGCGAGTAGCTGGGTCAATGGCGGCGTTAGCCGCCGGGGAGGTAGAGCGGCGAGGAGCGCCGTTGCCCACAAGCGCTATCTGGGCGACGCGAGCAGCCCGGCACTTGGCACAAACACGGCGAGCATCGGCCATAGGAACGACGGAACGGCGGCGGAGCGGACAGTGGAAGAGAGGCTTCGACACGCCCCTACCTGGCGCGCCAAATGTCGGATTCAGGGCTCCGCAGACCCAAGAAAGGTTCGAACTCTGGGGCGTGTGTGAAGGACTCAACCTCTCCAGCAAACCAGCTCGTCGCCCTACGGCCTAGCTCGATGCACGCGAGCAAGGAAGAAGATGAACATGGTAGTTTACCCAGGTTCGGGCCACCTTGCGGTGTAAGACCCTACTCCTGCTTTGTGGTCGATTGGCCTCACGAGGGGCTGAGGGTGAACTAGTACAAAGGATGAACAACCTCGTGAGGTCTATGGGTGAGGGTGGAATGGATCCGATCTGGTCTACGGTGGTGGCTAGCCTATACTTATAGTGGCCTCGGTCCTCTTCCCCCAAATCTTAGGCGGGAAGGGATCCCACAGTCGCCAATTTGAAAGGGGACAAGTAGTACATCTTATCCTGACAAAAGGTGGTCTTCGCCTACAAAGCCTCTGGTTGTGACGCAGCAGTGGGCTCGACAATGACATCCGTCCTGCTGTCCTGGTGGTCTTGGTCTTGTAGCACTAGAATAGAAACCTTTGCCGGGCTCCTTGGGAACCCACACCTGCGCTTACCTCCTTAGCACCAAAGAGGAAACTGCCTCCTCTGCGCCCGCTGGCGCCCGCCTGGCCTTGGTCGGCATGGCTTGCGTCATAGCAACCTCTTGAGGTTGGGTATCTGCATAGAAATCTCCGCTCCTTAGGAGGCGACCTGGGGAGGCCGCTCCCTCAGGAGGTCTTGGTGTCGTCCGCCTCGCGAGGGTCTTGTCTTGGTGGCCTTGGAGGTGGGCCGTAGCAGGCCGTCGACGGGGCCACGCTGTGGGCCGCAGGCAGGCAAGTCTGGGTACCCTGGTTCCCAGAACGCCGACATAGACCAGATGGATTCCATCTTAGCTGACTTAGCTAGTAACAAACCACCATCAACTGATGAGCCACCAATTGCATCTGCTCAGGCTTTCTATAGAATGGTTGCTAGTGCATATGAGTTAGTACATGAAAAAGCTTTGCACTCAGCTTTGTCAGCTATAGCTTGCCTGCTTACCATAAAGTCACAACACAATCTGTCGGTAGCCGGCTATGATGATATAGTAAAATTAATGCATGAACTCCTACCACTAGATTGAGTTGCCCAAAGACTTCTACCGCTCCAAAAAAATGTTGGGGCCTTGGTATGCCATGTCACAAAATTGATGTCTGCTATAATAATTGCATGTTGTATTATAAAGATAACAGTGAGAAAGAAAAATGTGATGTTTGTGATACCTCCCGCTACAAAGATGGTCCAGGAAAAATTCCCCGCAAAGTGCTACGCTACCTACCCATAGCTGATAGGTTTCAGAGGTTGCATGCACACGAGAAGACAGCCAAATTGATGCGTTCACATAGTGAAGCTCCCCTCTCGAGCTCTAGCAAAACTCTGCATCCATGTCATGGAGAAGCATGGCAACAATTTGGTGCAGATTACCCAGAATTTGTAGAAGAGCCCGGGCATGTAAGATTTGGTGTAGCAATTGATGGTTTCACTCCATATAGCTTGACTGCTGCCTCTTACTCATGTTGGCTGGTATTCGTGGTTCCCTATAATCTTCCTCTTGGTGTTTGCATGAGGCTAGAATATATATTTTTGTCCCTTGTTATCCCTAGCCCTGAACACCCAGGAAAGAAGTTGAGCATCCTCTTGCAGCCACTAGTTGATGAACTGCAAAAGTTATGGGTGGGAGTAGATACATGGGATGCTTCATTGAAGACAAACTTTAAAATGAAGGCAGCATACATATGGTTTATTCATGATTTTCCTACATATGGTATGTTTGCTGGCTGGAGCACCCATGGGATATTGGCATGCCCAATATGCTTGTCTAACTCAAAGGGTTTTCGACTAAGCAATGGTGGAAAACCCTGCTGTATTGATTTCCATAGAAAATTTCTTCCCATAGACCATGAGTTCCGTACTCACGCAAATGCATTTCGAAAGAACACTGTGGTGCTAGATGATCCACCTAGGTGTTTGAGTGGAGAGGAGATTGAAGCCGAAATGTACAATCAAGTAGCTGATACCAAGAACTATGGCAAAACACACAATTGGACACACATAAGCTGTTTTTGGCAACTTCCTTACTTCAAAAAATTATTGCTTCCACACAACATTGATGTAATGCATAATGAGAAAAATGTTGCTGAATCTATGAACACATGCTTTGATATTCCAAACAAGATTAAGGATAATGTAAAGGCTAGGCAAGACTTGTCTCTGATTTGTAAACGTCCTAAGCTGGATTTGAAAGAAAAGGAAAATGGCAAGTGGGACAAGCCTAGGGCACTTTACTGCGTTGAAAAGCAAGACAAGATCACAATTCTGAATTGGTTTAAAATGCTAAAGTTCACAGACGGATATGCAGCCAACATTAGGCATGGGGGTAACCTCCTACAAAAGAAGATATTTTGACTAAAAAGCCACGACTACCATATCTTCATGGAGTGTGTTCTTCCTGCTGCATTTCGGGGATTTCTACCTGAAGGTATTTGGGCATGTTTGGCTGAGCTTAGTCACTTTTATAGGCAATTGAGTGCTAAGCAAATCAGCAAATACACAATATTATCAATGGAGCAGAATATTGTGGTACTCATATGCAAACTAGAGAAGATATTCCCTCCAGGTTTTTTTAATCCTATGCAACATCTAGTGATACATCTTGCTTATGAGCTTCGACTAGGTGGTCCTGTCCACTATCGCTGGATGTATCCTATTGAGAGGTAAAGTTAACTTTTAAAATGCATATATTTACTAGATATTATAATTAATGCAATAGATTTTCCACTGTAAGCTTATCTAAAGGCTTAGAAAGAAAGTTCGAAATAAGGTACGAGTTGAGGGCTCCATTGTTGAGGCTTATCTTGTTGAGGAGGCCACAAATTTCCTTTCTCCGGACTTTAAAGATCATGTACGATCCATGAGAAATCCGGTTCCTAGATATAATAATGGTGCCTCAACATTTCAAGCTGGTTGCACTCTTGAATTGTTCAACACCCTGGTAGATGTTTCAGCTCACAGGGCTATCATAACCTAACAACACAAGAATGGAAAGCAGCATTCTTGTACATATTGACTAACATTCCAGAGATGGATGATTTCTTCAAGTATGTATTTAGTTTAAACCATTTATCCACATGCACTTACCAGTGATCCTTTCTTATGGTAATGCCAAATCTGTCATTGTAGTGATTTTGAGCAAGACCAATGGAAGGGATGATTAAGTCCAACAGAACAACAAACCAGTGAGTTAAGATTAAATGGTTGGAAAGGCACTCGGAGCACCAAAAGTGGTCCAAATTTCTTTGATTGGTTAAAATATCTAGTATTGTTCTTCTCTTCTCACTTCTGATTAGCTATTGGCCGTGACACTGAAATCGACAAACACTAATACATATAATAAAACTGTTTGCAGTATACAGTTAGATCAAGGGTTCACAATGCCTTGCGTCAAATATCTTATGGGTTCCGCAAAAGAGTTTCCTCATATGGTTGTTGTGATATGGATGGGTATAGATTTCATTCTGAGAAATATGAGATGAGGAAACCAGATCTTAGTATAATTAATAGTGGTGTTTGTGTGACTAGTAGGGATGAAGATAACAATGTCACGGAGTATTTTGGTGTAATTTAGGACATCATCAAAATATCATGGGAAGGCAGCTTGCATGCAACTTGAGCTAGTTTTATTTTATTATCGTTGGTTCAATCCAACTTCTAGGGGCGTGAGGAGGACTGAAAATTTGGGTTTGGTGGAGGTTAAACATAGCTCAAGACTTTCAAACTTTGAACCATTTGTGATGGTGAGTCAAGTTACTCAAGTTTATTATTTGCCATATGATGTACTTCTAAACCAGATTTGATGGATTGGTGGATAGTATACCATGTACCGCCTGAAGCCCATTTGCCTCCAATTGAAACCAACAGTCATTCCAATCAAAATGAAGGGCCAAGAAATGACATCTCATTCTTTCAAGAGAATGGGCTGGAAGGCACATTTGTTATTGATTTAGGATGGACATAGACATAAATACTTCCTCCACCTCTGATGAGATAACTGATCCAAAAGATTTGAAGGCGATTGAGAATCCGAAAAATGGTCTGTGTGAAGAAGATGCATTGCCAAGTGAAGAAGAGGATGATGATGATTATGATAGTGACAATGATGATGAGAAAATCCCTGAAGATTATGAGGCAGAAGATTTCTAAGAATGACATTCTAATTATGTATCTTTTGCTTGAAATTTAGTGTCATGGTTGAACATGTGATTGAAGTATAATATTATGCAATGTGTATTGCTTATGATTCACTCCCTCTGTCCCATAATATAAGATGTTATTACATACAATATATGTATATATCTTCATTATGTCTTGTTTGATGTTGCTTATGCCTCTTTAAACATGGAAAACTAGTACTAAAAATTGAGTATTATATGGCAGGAAATGGGGAGGAGCTTTAACCACCGGTCTGGAAAACAACATGCATCTAGCTGCACCACAACTGACAATGTGAGTGCCATAAATGACAATGTGAATGAGCCACCTGAAGTAAAAAACCAAGAGGGGACGCACCCAGTTAAAAAAAACCCGCAATGGGCGCATTCCAATCAAACCTAATGGTGAAAGGTGATTTGTATGTTGAACTGCAATGTGCTGGATTACCTCTGTTCTCATTTTCATGTCTGTTTGTTGTTGTGTAAATCATAGGCAATTTAAGTATGTTGATTTCAAACTGAATGATAAGATGAAAATGGGGCCAATGCTTGGAGTAATTTTGAAACGTCAATACCCTCCTATCATTGAGGAAAAATACAGTGCTGGAGTGGTAGTACATCGACATGCATTTTATTGGCGGGATTGTTATGTGGTTGTGAGGGAAGACGGAGTGACTACTGTAGATTATGTGAAGGAGGAGTTCTGTGTAAGTAATCTAGTCCTAGTTATAATGTGGTTTGTATATTTGAGAAGAAAGCTGCAAGTATTATAAATATGAAAAAAGAATGAGCACATGAAGGTTGCCTGCTTTTATATGTGTGTCATGTTTGTTTGCTTGTAGAGTATCTATTCGGTTGGAGAAGGAATTGAAGATCAGGCTAAAGCAAAACTTGAGGAAGAGGCTGACTGTGTCTTTGAGAAATATGCAGCCAACTAGTGTAGGAGCATGATGTACCAAGCCCGTGTGGATGTTGTAAAGTACTACTACCTTGAAATCAAGAAGCAGGCTATCAAGGATGGAGAAGCACATGGTAAAGAACTTACTCTTCAGCAATACAAGGAGTGCCAACCTGCTTGGTTTACATGTGATGCATGGGAGTCCCTGTCTCGGTATTGGTGTTCTCTAGAGTATGGTAAAGTACAGAAGCGCGGGCAGAATTCACGCAATAAATTAGAGGATATCGCTCAAAATAGAGGTGGTTCGAAACCATTCTTGGAGGCCCAACAAGTATTGGTGAGTTTTCTTCCTTCCAACATGATGTAATCCTCTACTGGTTCCACTAGCTATTTGATCATAACATTGTTGGTTTGCTTGCAATTTCTCATGATCATTTTATCGGTACTCTCCTTCTAATAATTCTCTTGCATGCCTTACATGAAGCTACTTATGGACCTGATAAGGCCACAATAATCAACACATACTGTTGCATGAAGGCATGTCTTAAGAATTGTGATAGCAGTGGAAATAGTGGTCCAATTAACAACAAAAAAGGAAAAAACGTGTGGTAGGTCCAACTTCAATGTATTTCTGAAACTTATGCACTTGTGTATGCCTTCAAATATAATTTATATCTTCTTAAAGGATGACTACTATGAAGGCATGTGTGCTGAGCATCCAGATGATTGGGAGCAGCAACCTTTTGATGCAAAAGTAATGTATAACACATCAGGTGGCATGCCCCATGGACGTCTAGCAATAGCAGATGGCACTCTTAAGAAGGCTGATGCCATGGATGCTACAAACGCAAGTAATATAAGACCATCCAACTCCATGGCTTACCAAAAGCTCTATAAAAGATATCTGGATGTGGTTAACACTAATCACAACTTAATAAATGAGAGAGCTATTTTGACTCGTTGTTTAAATCATCAAGACCGTCTTATTGAGGTAATGTTCTGTTTTGTATACTTTGAAGATTGAGTGACAAGAAATGAACCATGAATTTCTCATTTCTTTGTATAGGGACTGTATGGTAAGCTTGTATTTGAAATACCAGAAGATGACGACGATGATGATGCCGCTAACGATGTTTCTGACCATACAAGAGATGAGAGTGTAAGTTTCAATGCTTAGCCTAAAAATCTCATTCCAAATGATTGAAACCAACTATTTTGCACTGCATGTGTTTTAGTTGCCATGGTACTAACATGTCATTTTAGATATGTATAGAACCAACTGTTTTGTGCTCCTTGTGTTTGTAGTAAATAGGAAATGTTAACAAGTAGCATAATGTATACTAAGTTGTAAATTGTTGTTATTCTCTTGTAGGTTGATGTTGCTGCTATAGGTCGATGCTCTCATGCTTCAGCACACATTGAAAATATTGACAACTCCACCTCTCAAGATGTGGCCTAGCTCTTGTGGATTTATCGATGGTGCGTGATATTTTGCTGATCGTTGGTGTATGGTTTAGGACATGTGGTACATGAAGATGACTGCTATGGTCTATTTGACTTGGTGACTCATTGAGTCTACTGTTCCTTGAATACATCTTTTGTGGCACGAACATTATAGTTCCCCTTATGCTGAGTACTTGGGATAATTGTTGCAAGTCATGTTGTGTTTGATGTTTGGCTATACCGAGACGACAAGAAGCTATCTGAACTATTATGGTTATGGAAAACACATGGATAAATTTATTGTTTCTCTAGTATATGTGCCATGTATATATGTATGTTCTTTCTGTGATGAGCTGGATGCCCATCAAGGAGTGGACATGGAATTATAAATTCATATTTGTATACGTAAATAGAAATATCCCAGGCATTATGTATTCTTGACAGCTGGGTTCACTATTTTTTTGACGTTGGGGCAGCAAAATCCAAGCCTGCTAACACTTGATGGCTACCACACTACCATCAAGAAGCGCATTTCTTTCCTGTCAACTGTCAAGAAAGACCTCTTAATCTTGACGGTTACCCCCAACTGTCAAGTAAAGAACTCACATCAGGAACACACGTTGTGATGGCTGCCGTCAAGGACGCATGTCAGGAAAGTCTTCCTAACAGTTACCATCAAGAACCAATGTCAAAAGCTTTCTTGACAGCCACCGTCAAGAACCAACGTCAAAAGCTTTCTTGACAGCCACCGTCAAGAACCTACATCAAAAGCTTTCTTGACAGCCACCGTCAAGAACCTATGTCAGGAGCTTCCTTGACAGCCACCATCAAGAAACCACATGAAGAAAGCTTTCTTGACAGTAACCGTCAAGAACCAACGTCAAGAAAGCTTTCTTGACGGTGGCACGTTAGGCTTCAACAACCTTTCCTGACACTCTATTCTGACGTAGCATTCTTGACAGTCGACATCAAGAATGGTCTTTCTTGACAGTTTTACTAACTTTATTGATGTGTGGCAGCTGTGGGGAAAAACCTTATTTCCAGTGGTGGATGAACCAGATGCATAGGATAAAACTTCTGACGAAATTCCAATTTCAATCGGTTCCAATCCCATGTTCCAATATCATCACATAGCCTATACCATGTCAATGTCTTTCCCTCCAAAGATAAAGGGAAAACCTTCTTCTTAACTCCATCTTTGGATGAACCTGCAAGCTCAAATAATCCACAAACTTCATCCACATAGATTAAGTGCATATCGGGATGTATTGTTCCATCTCCTGCATAAGGATTAGCTAGCAGTTTCTCTATCATACCCGAAGGAACCTCATAATAAATATTTTTAGTAGGTGCAGTAGGTTGAGGGGCAACTCTTTGTGCCTCCGGTCGAGGTGAATATACCCTGAACAAACCCCTCAAAGGATTACTTTCCATAGTAACAAGTGACAGTAAGTTTTAGCACGTAGTATAAATATTTCCTTACCAAATTCCACTCACCAAAGGTGCTTCACTCCCCCGCAACGGCGCCAGAAAAGAGTCTTGATGACCCACAAGTATAGGGGATCAATCATAGTCCTTTAGATAAGTAAGAGTGTCAAACCCAACGAGGAGCAGAAGGAAATGACAAGCGGTTTTTAGCAAGGTATTGTGTGCAGGCGCTGAAATTATCGGTAACAGATTATTTGATAGCAAGGTAATTTGTAACCAACAACAAGTAGTAACGGTAACAAAGGTGCAGCAAGGTAGCCCAATCATTTTTGTAGCAAAGGACAGGCCGGAATGAGCTCTTATAGTAAGCAAAGAGTTCTTGAGGACACACGGGAATTTCATCCAGTCACTTTCATCATGTTTGTTTGATTCACGTTCTCTACTTTGATAATTTTATATGTGGGTGGACCAATGCTTGGGTGTTGTTCTTACTTGAACAAGCCTCCCACTTATGATTACCCCCTCTCGCAAGCATCCGTAACTACGAAAGAAGAATTAAGATAAATCTAACCATAGCATAAAACATATGGATCCAAATCAGCCCCGTACAGAATAGTGCATAAACTACGGTTTAAGCTTCTGTCACTCTAGCAACCCATCATCTAATTACTAATCCACAATGCCTTCCCTTAGGCCCATGTATGGTAAAGTGTCATGTAGTCGACGTTCACACGACACCACTAAGGAAAACAAAAACATACATATCATCAAAATATCGAACGAATACCAAAATCACATGATTACTTATGACAAGACTTCTCCCATGTCCTCAAGAACAAAAGTAACTACTCAAAAATCATATTCATGTTCAAGATTAGAGGGGTATTGAATATCATCAAGGATCTGAACATATAATCTTCCACCAAATAAACCAACTAGCATCACCTACAAGATGTAATCAAGACTACTAGCAACCCACAGGTACCAATCTGATGTTTTGAGACAAAGATTGAATACAAGAGATGAACTAGGGTTTGAGATGAGATGGTGCTGGTGAAGATGTTGATGAAGATTGGTCCTCCCATGATGACAGGGTTGTTGATGATGTCGCTGGCTTCGATTTCCCCCTCCCCGAGGGAAGTATCCCCAGCAGAATCGCTCCGCCAGAGAGCCAAAGTGCTCTTGCCCAGGTTCCGCCTCGAGAGGGCGGCGCTTCATCCCGAAAGTCCTTCCTTGATTTTTTTTCTAGGGAAAATGTCTTCATATGGCAGAAGATGGGCCTCAGAGGATGGCCAGGGGCCCCACGAGCCACCTGAGCGCGCCCAGGTGCCTCATGGGCACCTGGTGGGCCTCCTCTAGTATTTATTTTCTCCAGTATTTTTTATATATTCCAAAATAATTCTCCGTGAAATTTCAGCTCATTTGGAGTTGTGCATAATAGGTGTCTCTGATGTAGCTTTTTCGTGTCCAGAATTCCAACTGCCGACAATCTCCCTCTTCATGTAAATCTTGCAAATTAAGAGAGAAAAGGCATTAGAATTGCACCATAAAGTATTATATTGATCAAAAACATTATAAGTAACAATAGGAAAACATGATGCAAAATGGAAGTACTAGTCTCCTATTGGTTCGATAACCTTGCACTACACCAGGATGCTGCTAATGTGACACTACGATCAGAGACCCTTTGACGAAACTATGTGCGATGCATTAATCGCAAATGGTGATGTAAAAAAACCATAAAAAAAGATGCAAAACATTTGCGATGATGGATACATCAAACACGGTTCCGATTTTAGTTACATGTGCGATGCGGGACATATGGTTCAGTTCAAAGAACTATTTGTGATGAGGAAGAACAAAAGAAACGGGCAGCCAGATGGAGGCGTGTGCGATATACGGCATACAGTTCACTCGGATAAACTGTTTGTGATAAGGCGGAACAACAGAAATGGGCATCCAGATGAAGGTGTGTGCGATATACGGCATACAGTTTAATCGGATGAACTGTTTGTGATTAGGCAACACAAAAGAAACGGTCAGCCAGATCAAGGTGTGTGTGATATACGGCATACAGTTCACTTGGATGAACTGTTTTCGATTAGGCAACGCAACAGAAACGGTTCAGCCAGATCAAGGTGTGTGCAATGGAGGGCATACACTTCATTCCGATAAACTGTTTGTGTTGAGCCAAGAGAATAGAAACGTTTCACATAAACAAGATGTGTGTGATACGCGACAAACATCCAATTACATAGGTGGCTAGTACACACATGACATTTCCACACACCAAAGTAAACTATTGCATGCATAATTAACTAGGATAAACGATCATCTGATCATCATCTACTTCTTGTGACGCTTGATGCCACTGCTCTACTAGGATAAACGGAACAGTACTCTTTACTGTGAATAGTGTGCTCTGTTGGGCACACAAGTATATGGATCATAGCCTTGGGCGAGCAATGTGCCCACACGCGTCGTGCTAGTTCGATGTTCCTTCTATGCTAAGTTTCCATTAATTGATGGCGTTTTATGAACACGCCACCGTTTCCCGCCATTTCCTCACCAGTTTCTCGCCGCCACCCAGTGATATTGCGCGCAGCGCGCGACGCACGGAGGCAACAAGCGCAGCCTGTAGCACATCCACCTTTTCCAAGCATGCCAACCCACCAAAGCGCTGCCTCTGCCATCAACCTCCTCGAGGAGGAAAACGAGAAGGCACCATGGCCCGTCGAGGCCGAGGTGCTCCCCAGCAACGTGATGGATGGCGTCGTGATGCGCGTCATCGCCAGGGTTGAGCAGACCCTTGGCGCATGGCGCTTCAGCGCCGCGGATCAAGATAGGCATGTCAGTGCCGAGAGGCTGCAGCTCGCCGCACAACATGATCGATGGCGTGCCGCAGAGCAAGCTAGGTGCGTCCCCGCCGATAGGCTGCGGCTCGCCGCACAACGAGACCATTGGAGCACTGCAGAGCGAGAGGCACGGCGCGCCGCAAAGCAAGAGTGGATCCATCGGTGCTTGCCTGCTGTCAACAGGGCGTCGCAGCTGGGTACACTTCCCGTCAGTACCCCCATTCCTCGCCAGGAGTGGGCAGAGGCCGTCTGCGCCGTACTTGCACTAGAGGCCGTCCGCGCCGTACTTGCACCGGACGCCGGCCACGCCGTTCGCATGGGTTGCGCCGTTCGCCTTGTCCGCGGCCCGCTCGATGCCAATGCGCTGGTCGCTAGGCTTGACCGCCTCCTTGGCCCAGGTGTCCACCTAGGCACAGTAGAGGAACATGGCTGTCGCATCCTCAAGCTAGTGATCTCCGATGAAATAGCCAACTTGGAGCTTGAGATCGCGCTCTAGATGTACCGCGAGCGTGTCGACCGCTTGGACGAACACCTGCACAAGTTCAGGCAGAGCCAAGAGCTACCGTAGGCAAGGGATGCTGGTCATGGTCTCATGGACGCGTTTTATTTTGTTGAGTTGTTTTGACGTGGATCGCTATGTATTCATAGCAATCATAATATTGCTCTGTTTATTGCTCTGTTTCAATGTGTGTACTCTGTTTTTCGTTCTTATATGTTCTGTTTCAATGTGTGTGTATATGCTTTCCATTCTGTATATGTGGATGATAACAGCTAGATACAAATTAGTATACGAAAACAGATAGAAAATGGAATTCATAATATATATTAATTGTTCATTAGTTCATCAAAGAATATATATATAATATCATCACATATACGTGATGATACTTAACTACTAGGTACAATGCATAAAATTAAAAACGAACAATACTAAAACTAATAATCCCTCCTAGGGGCAGTATTCCGGTAGCCCCTCGCCAGCAGCTCCCTGGTGCGCGGCGTCTTCCCAGCGCGGAGGCAGTACTCCGCCTCTTCCGCCTCGCAGCGCTTGACGTACCGATCTGCCTCTTGCTGGCGGACGAGCGCGAATGATCTTGCCATTTCGTTGGGCGCCCATCGGAGCTCCTCGTCGGTGGCACGCTGGAGCTTATCAGCCCACCTACACGCAGCGATGAGGCGCCTAGCGCCTTTGACCTTCCTCGCGAAGTACCCGTCTTTGTACACCTCCTCCGCACAACGACAAGCCCGCCCCCAAAGCTCCACCGCCTCCTTTTTCCAGGCGGCATCACGGGCTTCACAGGCTGCCTGGTACCTGGCTTCCTCCTTCGCCATCTCCTTCTTGAACGCCACTTGCCTGGCTTTCTCAGCCGGCGGCAGCGACTTCCACAGACAAAGATTGTACTGGCCCCAAAACCACTCCAAAGTTGGGGGGTCCAGCGCAACCTCGTTCGGCGGTGCATAGGGCTCCTCCTTGTCGCTGCTCTTTGACTGAGCGTCCTCGGGGGGCGGCGCTTCCTCGTCGGTGCGTGGGCAGATCGGCGGCGCCATGGCAGAGATTTGAGAGAGAGAGGGCGAGCGAGGGGAGGATGTAGACGAGAATGCAGGTGGGACGATGTGAGGAAAGTAGTATTTATTGGTGGTCGGAATCTAGATCGACGGGAACAGTACACAAGCCGGTCACCGGAATTTACGAGTATTGTAGTTTGAATTACACATGATTCCTGCAGCAAAAGTTGTGTGTGAACTTAATAGCTGACGGTTTCCAATACAGAACCGTGTCTGATTAATAACCCGCGCCACTCACCTTCCAAACCCCGAGGCGCGAAATAGAGTGCCAATCGTGTGGGGCCCGGTTGTCTTGCCAGATCTTTACATTTTCTTTTTTGAACACCAGATATTTACATCGTCTGATCATTTTTTAATTTTTTGGAATTTAAATGCCATGGCACTCAATGCATGTGTCCAAGCCGTGACACCAATATGTTTGAAAATTCGTTCCAATTTACTGCACATGGAATTAACTCGCACACAAGTACACAAATATTTTTTTTCAAACCGTTATGGTTAGCCGCTGCATGTAGATGTAGTTCAAATTTGGATTACAGTCATTAAATGGCTAGAAAATCACTTAAATGTCTTAAAAAGGTCAAATGACCCCTTAAATTTTCTAAATTTTGACATGACAGATGTATTAGTGCACATTAACTGTAGAAATTTTTTGAAGCCCATAAGAGGAAGCTATCGTCGATTCGTCATCAAACATGCATTGTTCCCTCTCCAAACCATGAGCCTTCTATCGAGTTGCTCCGGTTTGTGAGGGGTGTGTGTCCAAACTTTCATCAAACAGGCCAATTTTTTACCACATCATCTTGGTGGCATGACATTACATCAAGCGAGGTTTCAAGTTTGTCTGATCATTTTTTAATTTTTTGGAATTTAAATGCCATGGCACTCCATGCATGTGTCCAGGCCCTGACACCAATATGTTTGAAAATTCCTTCTAATTTACTGCACATGGAATTAACTCGCACACAAGTACACAAATATGATTTTTCAAACCGTTATGGTTAGCCGTTGCATATAGATGTAGTTCAAATTTGAATTACGGTCATTAAATGGCTAGAAAATCACTTAAATGTCTTTAAAAGGTCAAATGACCCCTAGAATTTTCCAAATTTTCAAATGACAGTTGTATTAGTGCACGTCAAATGTAGAAAAACTTTGAAGGCCGTAAGAGGAAGCTATCTCTCATTCATCATCAAACATGCATTGTTCCCTCTCGGAACCACGAGCCTTCTAGTGAGTTGCTTCGGTTTGTGAGGGGTGTGTGTCCAAACTTTCGTCAAACATGCCAAAATTTTTATCACATCATCTTGGTGGCATGACATTAAATCAAGCAAGGTTTCATGTTTGTCAGATCATTTTTTAATTTTTTTGAATTTAAATGCCATGGCACTCCATGCATGTGTCCAGGCCGTGACACCAATATGTTTGAAAATCCTTCTAATTTACTGCACATGGAATTAACTCACACACAAGTACACAAATATGATTTTTCAAACCGTTATGGTTAGCCGTTGCATGTAGATGTAGTTCAAATTTGAATTACGGTTATTAAATGGCTAGAAAATTACTTAAATGTCTTTAAAAGGTCAAATGACCCCTAGAATTTTCCAAATTTTCAAATGACAGTTGTATTAGTGCATGTTAAACGTAGAATTTTTTTGCAGGCCGTAAGAGGAAGCTATCTCCCGTTCGTCATCAAACATGCATTGTTCCCTCTCGGAACCACGAGCCTTCTAGTGAGTTGCTCCGGTTTGTGAGGGGTGTGTGTCCAAACTTTCGTCAAACATGCCAAGTTTTTTACCACATCATCTTGGTGGCATGACATTACATCAAGCAAGGTTTCATGTGTTTCTGATCTTTTTTTAATTTTTTGGAATTTAAATGACATGGCATTCCATGCATGTGTTCAGGCCGTGACACCAATATGTTTGAAAATTCCTTCCAATTTACTGCACATGGAATTAACTAGCACAAAAGTACACAAATATGATTTTTCAAACCGTTATGGTTAGCCGTTGCATGTAGATGTAGTTCAAATTTGAATTACGGTCATTAAATGGCTAGAAAATCAATTAAATGTCTTTAAAAGGTCAAATGACCCCTAGAATTTTCCAAATTTTCAAATGACAGTTGTATTAGTGCACGTTAAATGTAGAAAAAATTTGAAGGCCATAAGAGGAAGCTATCTCCCGTTCGTCATCAAACATGCATTGTTCCCTCTCGGAACCACGAGCCTTCTAGTGAGTTGCTCCGGTTTGTGAGGGGTGTGTGTCCAAACTTTCGTCAAACATGCCAAATTTTTTACCACATCATCTTGGTGGCATAACATTACATCAAGCAAGGTTTCATGTGTTTCTGATCTTTTTTTAATTTTTTGGAATTTAAATGCCATGGCACTCCATGCTTTGTGTCATAGCCGTGAGACCAATATGTTTGAAAATTTCTTCCAATTTACTGCACATGGAATTAACTCACACAAAAGTACACAAATATGACTTTTCAAACCGTTATGATTAGCTGTTGCATATACATGTAGTTCAAATTTGAATTACGGTCATTAAATGGCTGGAAAATCACTTAAATGTCTTAAAAGGTCAAATGACCCCTAAAATTTTCTAAATTTTGACATGACAGTTGTATTAGTACTACGAATTTTCTCTTACATTTAAAACACCATCAGTTGCCACTTTACTCCAAATTCGTCTTTCACAGCTAATAAAAAATATCAACAACATCACACACAGTTTTTTTGTAGGAACCGTTTGCGATGAAAATTCGTGGGTCTATTTAAGTCTTCCTCCTTAAGCTTCGCCGGCTTGTCTGCTCCAGTGCCGGCAACCCCCGAATCCATGAATCCCGATCCCCATTCCCGCAACCCCTTCTTGGAAAGATGACGCAGTGGAAACGCTTCATGAGGGCCCGTACGGTGGTCGCGTCCTCCCCGAGCACCGCCGCCTGCGCCGAGAGCGCGGACGCCTACGCCGAGAGTGCCGCCGCATCCGCATTGAGCGCGGCCGCATATGCCGAGAGGGCGTCTGCGGCAGCCGACAAGGCAGCTACAGCAGCCGAGACGGCTGCAACAGCTGCTGCAACGGTGGCTACAAACGCCGAGCGCGCTCGAGCTGCTGTCCGTGCCGCTGATGTCGCCCTGGCCTGGGTCAAGGCCATCCACGCCAAGATCGAGGACGCACACGCTAAGATATTCCAGGCCACCTCGGAATCCAGCATGCAACCCACGTCCGAAAAGGCGGCGGTGCCCATGGAGCACCTGCTTCCTCGTGAGATCGCCGAGCGGGAGCTGGAGATGCAGGAGGCGGTGGAGATCGAGGAGCACCGGGAGAAGGAGTTATGCGTGGCCGAGGTCGAGGTAGAGAAGAGTCTGTCCGTCGAGGAATCGGCGGTGGAGTACCAACGCGAGCTCTGGCGCAGCCACTACTACGAGTACTACTACCTTGAGGGTGGCGCTGAGGACGATGACGAGGACGTGGTCGACTTCAGCAGGGGGGACGCGGAGTCCACCAATGGCAGCATTTCGCCAGAACAAGTCATCGATGTCTCATCTCACACCGGCGATGCATAGGCCGGCGCGGCAGCGGCTTTGTTAAAATTATGCGTACTTAGGCATTGTTTTTAATGTTGGTTTTTTGTTAGAGCAATGTTTAGGTCAACTGGCTCTGTTTAATTACTAAAATTGCTCGATTCAGTAAGTGTGGTCTGTGTGCTGTACGCTCTTTTGTGTGCCCAAATTAGCAAGCGATGTTAAATTATGCAATGACGTGGATGAGGACAGTACCCAGGGGAATTTCAACCAAATTTGAATTATCAAACTCATCCCATGTGCGTAAAGCAGAAGAATCATTTGCGATGCACACAATCGTTCAAAGTGAATGGTGTCCGGCGGCACCGCGCGCAAAGTTTCCCTCCACATTTCGAATTTTTTGGCCTACCGCCGAAATATCTACCCCCGCCCCCCTTCCCCACCCCCTTTTCTCCCCGACCACAAGTCACATTTCCCCTATTTCCTCCTTCCTTCCTTCCGAAGCTATAGCCGCTTCCTTGCTCTCGCCGTCTCACATCCTACCGCCGGGGTCGCCATGGTCTTCTTCAATGACCTCTCCAGCGGTTCCTCCTCCGACGACGAATTTTTCAGCACCCAGGTATGCCTCTCTTCTCTCTCTCTCGGGTTATGACTTGGAATGAAGGATTTTAACCCGGCAGTCGATTTGAGTCATTTCTTCCTCTTGTAGCTCCCTAGGACCATCAGTTGCAACGAATGTAGCGGGGTGGCTGAAGATCTGTCTGCTCGTTGTCACCATCAATCTCCATGCGTGAAGCTAGTTGTGTTTGAATCTGTGGATAGTGGGAGGAAGTTTCTGGCATGTGAAGAGAAGGTTAGCCCCACTTTCGTTGTTACAAATCATTTGTTATGTGTGATTCAGACACTGTCACTGTGCTATGTTATTCTAGATGTTAAGACAGTGTCAGAGTTTGTACCTAGTATCTAAAAATGTTACCATCTCATCAGCGATGCCATTAGAAAATTATTTGGCACCGCTTCAGCAGTTTGTGCAGCCAACTTTGGTCCACACATCCGAGCAGCCAAGCAGTAAAATACTAAGTCTTTATGGCACGAAGGAACTGGGCATCAGAGCAACTAGGTGCTCCGGAGTCCGGGTCCCTGATTTTTTCCCGCTGCATCGGCTCGCCAGTGCAGGGCACCGGTGCCAAATATAGCAACAGTTGTCTTTACACCAGTTTTGGCATGCATAGTGGACGGCCTTAGTGCTATTAGTTCTATGTTACTAAATTTGTGCATGTACACACCTGTTAGTATCAATTTGCTGTCATCCAAACACTGTCGCTATGTTGTTGCAGTTATATTTAGCTTCCTCATAAAATGTTCAATTTGTTATTTATAGTACATGACTAAGAACTTGTAGCGCTGTTGTAGTTAATTATAGCTTCTGATGTTTCAGAATTTGGTTGTTGTCTCAGTAGCAATTAATTCATTTGCACATTGATCTTTTTGAGAAGATCTGTCATAATTAACATGTTTCTTCAGTTTTTCAAAATATGTATTTGGTGATTTTCTATGTTGCTAGAAACCCATTTCCCCTACAACTGTTACTGATATAGTTTTAAATATTATAGGATGAACAGAAGTGTTCTTACCTGGAGTGGGTTGATCAAGAGTGGCCACAGTCTTTGAAGATGTGCCTAGCAAAGCTCTGGAGCATGTATGAGGAAGAGAACAGAGGTAGGCTTAGATAAAGTGTTGTCAACGCCGAAGAATATTTGAAGATGCGGGATAAAAAGAGGAAGATAGAGAATGAGCTCAGATTTTTTAAATTAGACTTTGCTAAGATGGTGTTGGCGAAGGAGGAGGCACTTTCCCAGTTGGCCAGTGCAAAACATGTTCTTACTGAACTGAAAGCAGAGGTGGATAAGACGAGCCTGGATGATCTCGATTAGGGAAATGAATATATTGTTCTAATATTGTTCTTATGAAGGTGAACTAACTATATGATGTACTGTGCTGTTTTCAGGTAGCTATCGTAATGTGATGTTAAAATATATTTATGTGCCTGATATGAAATTGGCAAACAGCTGTTCGATATGAAATGTGAATTTGCGTAATACTGAAATTATTAATTGTAAACTAATAAAACTGCTAAATGGGTCATGGAACTTTGCAAACGGTTCTAGCAGTAAAAGCGCTTGTGATGGATAGCCCAATGCCATATAGTTTTCTTCATCAAATCATGTGTGATGTAGTTGAATAAGAGCAAACGGTTAACCGAGACAGAGCGTGTGTGATAGTTACACCTATCACACATGAGGCTATACATAAAACTGTGTGGGATGTATATACGAACGGAAACGTTTTCCCTGGATTGGCTGTGTGGGATGTACATACGAACGGAAACGTTTTCCTTGGATTGACTGTGTGGGATGTACATAAGAACGGAAACATATTCCTTGGATTGACTGTGTGGAATGTACATAACAAACGGAAATGTTTGTTTGGGACTGACTGTGTGGGATGTACTTATGACCGAAACCGATTGGGCCTGTATAACCGTATTTGATCGCTCGCCCGTCGCACACGACCTCATTTTCCCAAGCGTGTGTGACCGGAGGGCCTATCCCCGACGGTTTCTGGGTCGTGTGGGAAGGACCCCCCTATCGCAGTCACTCACTTGGCGACGGTTCAAAACGCCGTCGCGGAAAGGGGTTAAAAACTGTTTGTATAGCACCTCGCTGTACTAGTGTTGGTGCTCACTAAGGGGAATACTTATCTCTACTGTACTGCTTCACCCTTCCTCTTCGGGGAAAATCCCAACGCAGCTCACAAGTAGCACACTACAACATGAAAACGTGCCAGTCAGGTCAAATCATCTGAGCTTCTGAACTTCTGATGGTGCATTTATCTACTAGATTGTAAACTTTTATGCCAACCCTCCTTTTGTTATATGGTTGTAATTTGTTTTGTTGCGATACAACATTTGTTTTTAACGGGCAGCGACTGACTGAAGAAAATAGCAAGCCATTTTTGTATAGTGTAGGGTGTTCCCTATATTTACATGGGTGGTGAACTTTGATGCCCAGTGGATGTAATCTGTGCAATCACCGGAATAGCCTAGCGTTAGTTGCTTGCTTATTTTTTCCTTACAATCTTCTTTTTCCTCGGTTTGCTAGTGCCCGCAATAACCATGGGCCCGCTACCTTTTGTAGTGACCATGGGCCATCTACGGGCCGTAGGATCCATTGGACACCTACTATTCTGGGCCAAAACCGATAGCAATATGGGTAGTAAACGGGACAAACTGGGAACGATCTGTTTATGGGCCCGTACCATAACGGACCGGAATACAGCAAAGGCTTAATTCTATTGACAATCATAACGGGTCATTAATGGGTCGGAATACATGATGGGATGAAAATGGCCCAACGGGTTAATGGGCCACAAACGGGCCGATTGTCGCCACGGACTGAATTTGGCCTATAGCATAACAGGCCAGTAACAGACTATAAGTAATCGAGGGCCGTAAATGAGCCCAAGAATTAATGGGCCCTTAGAAGGCCGAAAGTAAACACAGGCTGGAAACGACCCAACTGAATCATCGACCATTAATGGGCTCAAAGCAGTTTACTATTCATTATGGGCCAGAATCACCACGGGGCATTAAAGGGCCCAGAGAGGCAAAGGGCCTCATATGGGCCGAATGACATCACGGGCCATACATGGGCCTGAAGTGAAAACGGGTTGAAATCATATTAGACAACCCACATGACGCTACTAGGCCGAATCTGGAAAGGCCATAACGGGCTGTGAGTACCTGGGTCGTAAATGGGCTTTATGCGAACAAGCCGTTAACATGCTTTCCATGGGCTGGCCCGCTAACTTTTGACCAAGTCAAATGAGCCAGCCTTTTAACCTATATGGGCCACTGTTGGGCCGTGCCACATGTCACCATTCCATAGGCGCGTTTGTCCATTGGATGGATGACATCTGTGGCGACTTTGAACTGACACGTGGTTCCATTGGCAAATGAGAATTGTACATGTGGAAAATCGCCATTGGTCAGGGCTGTTAACGGGTTATCGGATCCAAACCGGAACCCGATAGCTTAACCGCAACCCATTATGGTGGATGCTGCGTGCCAGTTACCCTTGACAAAAGCACATCCATGACACAATATTTATCGTCATGGAAGTGGACACTTCCGTGATGATAATTTCAGTATTGTCATGGAACACTTCTACGACAGCACATGTATGACTATCTTGATTCTGTCATAAAATCGTCATGGATGTACATGCATGACAGAAAAACATGACCTACTGTGACAAACACGTATCATCACGGAAGTGTTTTTTGTAGTGATCGCTGCTCAGGTTTTCATGGTACATCCACACTCGGATCACTAGTCGGACTCCTCCGGGAGATAAACAAGTGCCACCAAGTTTTCCCTGGCAGTCAACTATCCCCGATCAGCCGGGAAGCACCTAGTCCAGAATCCCTTGAAGTTTTGTTCAAATCATAGTCAACTAAAGATTGACGACAGGCGCCGAGTGCCCCTGCAGTCCTCGGGCCAAATCAAGTTCTTAGTAAACTCATTCTACAAAACCTCAACCGATTTGTGGGCTAAACCTATGGGCGCGCCACCAGTCAACATGTTCCTCACACATCCTTCTTCTTTTTCACAAAATATATCCCAATACCTAACACTCACTCTTCGTCTTCAACCCGGTCCCAACCCAATCGTCTGGTTGCCAAGAGCAAAAGCTAACGGTTAATGTAAGAAGTACTACTGGAATTATTACTCCCTGCAGTGTCCAACTTTTTTCTCCAGTCGGCAAGTTCAAGGCCAAAATCAATTACCGTGCCGAGTGCACGAAGGTTCGCCTGATTGACCCAGTTCCAGGCTGAATTTATTTACCGTGCTGGGTGCACGAAGGTACACCTGATTGACCTAGTTCCAGGCTAAATTTATTTACCATGCCAAGCGCACTAAGATTCGCCTTATTGGCCCAGTTCCAGACTACAATTATTTACCGTGCCAAGCGCAGGAACATCCATCAGATTGACTTAGCTCCAGATTGCAGTCATTTACCGTGCCGAGCGCACAAATATCCGTTCTGAATGCATGAAGATCTGCCATAGTGACTGGCTGAAGTCATTTACCATGCCGAGCACATGAGGGTTCACCTGTTTAATTTAGTTCCAGACCAGAAGACTTAAACCCTCTGTCGGACTCATCTAGTTTGACAGAGGCTCGGGGACTACACCCAGTGGGTGAACTCAACATGCCCCCATGGTAAATTACTATAGTCTACAACATTCTACACAGTCAAGTCCAGCAACAACATTGGAGTACAACAAATCCTATAGACTCCAACTGACTGCCAGCAATCAGTCAGAGTCTCGGGGGCTACACCCTATGGGTGCGCTGATCGCGCACCCGTAGAACAAAATTCTAAGTATCTCCACTCAAGCAAACGCTTAGTATCCAGATGCGAAGAAATTCTGAGTAATCAATTACTCGATGAAGGACTAGCTCCAAATCTCTCAAAAATCGCTATAGGGTGAGTTTAACGCTCCTCCACGGACCCGTTTCGAACCTTATTCTAGGGCTCAAAGTGTGAAACTCATAAGTTTTGATCTAGAGTCGACTCGTATTGATGTTCCTCTGGGATAAGAATGGCATCTCTCCGATAGAGCAGTCCATGCGTTAATCTTGTTGCCCAGATTTAATGGCACATCCATAATTGGATCACTAGTCTGCCTCCCCGGGAAGACGAACGAGTGCCACCAAACTTCTCCTTGGGATCAACTTTATCCTCAAGCTATTGAGAAGAAACTAGCTCTGGGAATCCGTCAAGATTTTGATCAGAGCATGTTCGTTCGAAGGCTTGACGACGAGTCACGAGTATTCCAGTAATCACTCAGACCAAATGTTGACCTTAGCGAATATTCTACAAAATCTTAATCGTTTCGGGGGCTAATGTTGTGGGTACGCATAATAGGTAGGCCCATGAAGGGTCAAAATATGATAAGGCATGGGGTCCACACATCAGGTGGGTCCAGATAAATTTCATACCAGACATACCATCTACTCAGACAACATTACCCTTCTACTTGGACGAAGTCTATGCCACCACTACCCGGGCGATCATCTACTCGGCCATATGACTCACTCGGATATGCGAAGACCAACTGTTAGCAAGGCAGTTAAAGCACCATCTTCACAGTGGAGGTTTCGTAGTGGGCTGAAATAATGGCCATGATGTCCCACTTTGTAACATAAGAGGTGAGGGGGTGGCACACTCTATATAAGCCACCCCACCACATAACTCAGGGCTCTGTCTCTCATTCTTCCATCTCTCTCTCAAACTCTCACACATTGTAATCTCCGGATTCATAGTTAGATAAGAGAAAGCCTCTCTGGAGCATGAGACATAGGGCTGTTATCTCCACCGCGAGAGGCCCAAACTCATTAAAAAACACCGTGTCACCCGTTTTTACCTCGATAAATCATGCTCCTTTACCCTACCCCTTTCTACTATCAAAATCGTTCCCGCAACATCCAGGCCAGCCCATTGCCATCCTGAGTGGCACACCATCTCCATTCCCACCATTTCTCTACCAAAACCCTCCCGCCCTCCCGCCATGGCCGACACGCCCAACCCCGCCACCCCCTTCCCCGCCCCGTCCCCGTCGTGGCCGCCCACACATGGCCCCGAAGAAGCCGAAGAAGCTCACCAACGAGGAGAGTGCGACCTAGACGGCGAAGCGAGCCTACTGGAGGAGAGGGGAAGGAAAAAAGAAGACGCTGCAGCCGCTCAGGCGCAGGCCACTGCTGCGAACACCGAGGCCATAGCTGCTAAGGTCGTGCAAACTGCCCTCCTTCTGCTAGGGTTCCGCGACCCAGCCATTCTTGTCACTTCAAAAGAGGTGGGGCTTCATCCAATTGGAGTGCAACAAAATTTGTGGCTCCCATGAGAATGTCGTCGACCAACCCGTGAGTGGCATTGGCGAGACACGGTATACAATTCCTTCCCATGTTCATGTGAGCATATGTCGTCCTCCTATGTGTATGAATGTATATTATTGGTTTCATCGCCATATGTAGGTGTTTGAAGCTTCAGATACCTTCAAGGTTCAACATGGGGGCAAACCATTCACCTTGACCCATTGTTGGACAAAAATCAATGAGTGCCCAAAGTTTAAGGAGCACTATGCGACTTAGAAGAAAGGTGGGGGGCCTCATCAGCCGTCGACCCAAGTGAAAGTGAGAAATGACTGAGGGGGGAGACCAAAATTCCAAGGTGGATGAAAAGCGTGATGCTTCGACACTCCCGTTGCAAGAAACTTTGATGGGGTTCGTGACCCAAAAGGAGATGTCAATTGAGAAGAGGGAAGAGAGGAAGCACCGAGAAAGAGGAGGCAATGAAGACCTTCTTTGACATTCAAAAGAAGAAGCTCGAGATCGATGAGACCAATGCCCGGTCAAGAGCCAAGGAGGTGGAGCTCGTGGTAATCATGAAGGAAACGGAGATCACGGCGACCGACTTGAGCAAGATGTCCATGAGAAAAAGGGTTTGGTTTGAGAAGACACAAAAGTTAATGCTCGAGCGAGTGATCATCTTGTGGTTGGCTGAGATGCGATTGTTTTGTATGTTGGCATGAATGCCGACATGAATTCTAGCTTCATTTTGCAATCTACCTGCTATGTTTGATGATGAAAATATATTTGCTGGAAAAAACCGGCGAGGCAGACCAAATGGGTCGGCCGGTTGGGCACACTGCCTAGGAAAGCACAGATAAAGGGCTCCGTCCCCTACAACCAATCCAAATGAATAAAAAAGGGACAAATTTCCATGTGCATTTGCGTCGGCGTGGAGTTGCCCTAACACCTCTAATTCAACAGTGGAGCACTTCCGAGCAGTAAACGCTACTATTCCTGGGTAAAACAAGGGACAAAACGAGCGAAAAAGATAGTGGAGCAACCGCTACTTCTACCACCACCTCCCAGCGGCGGGGCCGCAGCCAGGCAGCTCATCTCACCTCACCACCATTTGAGTTTCTTCGGAGATACAAAAAACAAAAGAAAAGCGCAAGAGCAAAGCAAGCACGCGAAATGCTCCACACATACCACTTACCAACCTTCTGTCCAGCCTCCCTCTTTCCTCGCCCCCTCCCCAAAATCTCAAGGAACAAAGCCACTCTCAGTCTTAAGCTTTGCCGGGATTCATCCGTGGGCAGGGTCAGTCCCCTGCTTCTTCCTCGGCCGGTGATGTAGCTGCTGCTGCTATTGTGGCCAATCCGTCTCCTACTGTTTCGCTCGCGCCTTGTGGTTTAATTTGCCTAAGAGGCAGACGGAGGAGGAGATCTGGAGATCTCTCAGGTGGGCTCATCTTGTTCCTCTGCTTGCCCGCTGCTACAATGCACCTCTGTTTGGTGCGCCTTTTCGCGTTTCTTGTTTTGGATGTGGGGCTGCTCTTGGGCGCTCTTCTCGCCCTTTTGGGTTTCCTGGCCGAATGCTTTTTCTGATTAGTTAAATTTTTGGAAAAATGGAAAAAAATGCTACAATTATTTCGGAGAAGTCTCGATAAACTATCATCATTCTTTGTAAAATAGAAATCGAGCTAGAAAAGAACTGAAAAACAAAGTAACCTCCTTTCCTCCATAGCGACAAGATGTGAATGTTTCTCCAACCTTGCCTAGCTCCACTACTCCACTAGTACTCTACTCGGTGCTAGTTTGGTGTAGGTTGCTTCACGTGCTAAACGCCCGCACGCCATGATCCAGCTACACTTTCTCCACTGCTGAAAGCATTGAGGCCCCCGGTCAGGCCGCTGACGCATTTGGTTGTCCCCGCCGGCAGGGGTTTTCAGCCCTATCCCCCTCACTTCCCTGGGCGTCAGTAGCGACGCCTCGGGTGGTCATCTCCATCCTGCGACCTCCACCTCCCTCCGGATCTGCTCCTCTTCCAGCCTTTCCCGAGCAGATCCGGTGGCTTCTCTCCAAGTAATTGGTTCCATCCCTCCAGGTTACAATGGGTTCAGATCTATTGCTTGTTGAATTTTCTAGAAAGTCAATTGATTCGTTGGTTTATTCATGCCCAGGATTATTGAGCGATTTTATTTGAAAATTAGTGTTGGGTTGAATGAGTATAGACTATAGTTGTAACAACAGTTTGCAAGTTAAGGCACCAGCAACAACTCACTAGTTCATTCTTTGCAAATGAAATTAGCCAGTGAATTACATTCCCCATTTGTTTGATGTTGATGTCTTCCGCGTGCTTTAGCTGAAACATTGATCACCGAGGATGAAGTGAGCATGCCCCTCTTCTGTTCAGTTTACAAATAATGTCTCATGAAGGTTGTACCAATCACTATTATTTGATTAAGTTGAGCAATTGTAGGTTGCTTCTTGATTACAATTCATGACACAGAAGCATAGGTAGTTATTGTTCGATGCCTGCTAAGAATATGAGCTTCGTATCTGTTCACATTTCTGATATAGATTTTCCTATTTTTGTAAGCGTGGTCACTTGATTTATTTGTAGCGAAGCGATATGCTCAAGTACTTTTTGACTTCTAGACCAAAACTGGTATAGATGATAAATGGAAGATCGAATCTAAAATGTCAGCACTTTGTCATTTTCTTTACAAGGGATTTGCCTAGTAAGCATTTTCCACTGTTATGATATCAACCTAGTTTAAACTAAATGGTGTCTTCGAAACAAATGGAACATATACAGTAACGTCATTTTCAGTTTGCAAGATAACAGTATGCTGGCAAAAAATTTCAGCCTGGATCTGCTCCATAGCTCTGTTATGTTGCATATGGCCCAAGACGCTTCTTTCTTAATCTTCTCTGTTTTAGCAAGTTCTTGAAATTTTGCTAGCACTAGATGTCTAGATGCAGCTTGTGCTGGACTTGGTGCAGAATTACGTACAGGAAGATTCTTTTTTGTTAAAGGCCACATTGTTTTTCAAGCCCTGACATCATTTTCTTGAGCAAACTTCTAAATGTTCCATTATAGTATCAATTTATAAACTCATTTCATGTAAAAGAGGAAATGCGCTAACTCTTGTTAAATGCCATTATAAAAAATGAGGATGACTTTTCTGTAATTTATGCAAAAGGGTATCTAGTACCTTTTCAGAAGTACAACTCAGTGATCCATCGACAATCAGTGTTCATTCCTCAGACTATCTCACTGGGATTATGGATTATGGTTATCATATTCTACAAAAAAAAGGTGAAGTTCTCATGTCAGTTATTCACTTGTTCTGGTGGTGATAGAATTATGACAGGTTGGTATTTGCTTTTGTGAAGCTCCTTTGTCAGTGAGAATCACATATACACACATGAGGGTTTAGTCGTTTGCATGTTAATCGCTTGTGAAAAACTCATAAGGCTTCATTGCTTGTTCTGTACCTACAGTTTCTTATCATCTGCTAGGAGTTTTGGTTTTCTTGTACTGGTCAGCCTTGCATGATGAAAATAGCATTTGATATATTTTGCTTCTGCTAGTAAACTTGCTCCGAAAAATCACAATCTGATAGCTTATCTTGGTCAAAAAAATTTGGTACGATTTAGGGACAAGTTGAATCTGTACTTGTACAGTTCATGTTGCAATAATGAAATTCCACTCTGATGATCAGAAGTAATGAAGAGTTTCTCGTTTAAATTCATATGAGAATCTATATACCAAATGCATCCTAACAGAATCATTTGTTTGTAAATCACAACGACGCTTGAAGAAACCATTTTCTTTTGTAATATTACTTTAGTTGTATTGCTCCAGTTTATCCCAAATAGCATCAACTTGTTGCTTGAGTACATGACTAACTAGAATGATGAGCCTTTTCACTAGTCTTACCATCATCTCTTTATGCAAACCTATTTATGCTTGAAAACAATGTTCCAAAACTGTTGTAGTATGAAATAGTTTACCAAATTGTTGTATTCTGAAACTGCCGTTGACTTCCTAATTGTTTCTTGTAATTTGGGAAACGTCGAGCTGTGGTTCCCAACCGATATGCAGTGGAGAAAGCCAGGAGTGACCATTGCCTTTCAGCTTGCCTCTTAAGAAGTCTCACCACCCCGGACATGATGATGTTGTATTTTAGTTTTTTTGTTCTAAGACATAGGTCCAGGATAACCCCGCAGTTCTTGCATTTGCATCAGCATTTCTGATAGACAAAATTGATTCATTCCAATTTGTGTTCACCTTGCAGTTCTAAAATTCAGAACTTGTTGAGCAGTGATGCTCTTATTTATAATGGTTGCTCTTGTTCTGGTACATATACCTGGCTGCAATATCACTAGTGGCACATGAAAATGGTCCAGAAAACAACTTGATTGCAGTGATAGATCGTTACTAGCTGCAATATTTGCAAAATTATTGTTTTCATACTGAATTCGGACTTGTTTGTGTGCCTGGAGCAAACCCCCTGTTGCCTATTGCCAAACAACCAAAGGGAAAGGGGGAGATCATCCCCACGGGAGAAGGGGGTCCCTTGTGCCCGTGAAAATTCCCCACAGGGGTTTGCTACCCTGGGTTTTCCTCCCCTTGCAACCAAACAAAGCCTGAGGGAAATTAAATGCGCTAGCTGTCGATCCCTGTATGTGTATGTGTCGGTGCTGCGATCGGTCGCCATCGCGGGAATTTATTCCCCTTGTTCAGCAGAGTATCACCTTGTCCTTGATTCCCTTCCAGCCGAAGATCATGTCTTAATTACCGCAATTTATTTCGGGAATCCGTCATTCTTTATGGGCTTGTACCATGGACGTAGATGTTCACAGTTGCGTTTAATTAGCTGCAATGTCTGATCTGTGGAGCTGTGCAACATGGGTACCTAACAGTTTTGCTTGTATGTAGGATCAGGACACTGGTAGTCCACTATGGAGGCGCCTTCGTCATCCCCTACTCTGCAAGATGATCTCTCCCGGCCAACTGGCCCCTTGCATCTCAAAGTATGGGAGGTTGTATGCATTGCCTTGGGAGTGTTCATGGCGGTCGTCTTCTTTTTAACTGTCTGGCTCACTATGCGGAGTAGGAAGAGGACCAGACGAGCATCTGCAAATATCCCAGTCACCCAAATCCCTGCCATTTCCAAGGAAATCAAGGAAGTGAGGGTGGAGCAAGTCCCTGCAACTGACTTTGGGGCGCATGACGGAGTCCTGCTAACGATCCAAGACAAGCCTAGTGACCGGGAATCAGACAAGGTCATGGTCCATTTGGGTGTAAGCAAATCGAGACGTGGGGACGAGAGCCACTCAGGGTCATTCCGTTACATGGACAAGGATGCAGGCTTTCAATCAGCTGAAGAAGGAGGGTCGGGAACTTTTCGGCAAGCTTCAACTCATGGAATAACCGCCCCTTCACCTTTGGTTGGCTTGCCAGAGTTCTCCTACCTTGGCTGGGGTCATTGGTTTACTTTGAGGGATTTGGAACTTGCCACTAACCGTTTTTCCAAGGATAACATTATTGGTGAGGGTGGATATGGTGTAGTTTATCATGGCGAGATCGTCAATGGCACTCCTGTTGCTGTCAAAAAGCTTCTCAATAACCTGTAAGAATTGCCCTATCACAATTAGGCCTGCCTGTTTACACTGCCCATATATGTTCCTCCGTAACAGAATATCCTGCTTTATACTGAATTTATTTTTATCAAATGATGTTATTTGATCTTGTAGAGGGCAAGCTGAGAAGGAATTCAGAGTAGAAGTTGAGGCTATTGGTCATGTTCGCCACAAGAACTTAGTCCGTCTTCTTGGTTACTGTGTGGAGGGTACTCAGAGGTACTTGTACTGTCTTTCACTGTCATATTCCTGTTATATCTCTATTATCATTGGTTACATATCGCATTCACAAGAGAAAAACATATCCTTGGTACATGTATTACCAAGCAAATCATTTTATTCTTGACCTTCAATGCTCTGCAGAATAAAACTCGTTTAACTGCAATGATTGTATGGAATTCTGTTGCATCATTCCTTACTTCAAGTGACCTTTTCAGGATACTTGTCTATGAATATGTGAACAATGGAAACCTAGAGCAATGGCTTCATGGAGCTATGAGTCACCGGGGCTCCCTTACATGGGAGGCCCGCATAAAGATTCTTCTAGGGACAGCTAAAGCGTGAGTTCTCCCTGAAATGCCCTTTCTTTCTGCTAATGCCGTGTCATTTATTCTTTATCTTGCCAATTGGATAATGCAATCATAAAGGTCCCGAAATTGCATCATATTTCTACCTGGAGCTAATTCTACATTAAATAGTAATTGCTCTATAACATATTGTCATTCACGATGGAAGTGAGACTTAAGCTGAACAAATTCCTCATACCATGTCTATCTTGTGTAACAATTTAATTCAATATTTTTCTCCTCCGAATTAACCATGTAAATACTTTCATTCAATTCATTGCAGGCTTGCTTACTTGCATGAGGCAATTGAACCGAAAGTCGTGCACCGTGATATCAAATCCAGCAATATTTTGATTGATGATGATTTTGACGCTAAAGTATCAGATTTTGGTTTAGCCAAGCTTCTTGGTGCTGGCAAGAGTCATGTAACTACTCGGGTTATGGGAACCTTTGGGTATGTTGGGCAACTAATGAGCTAGAGTACAGTTACACTATGTTAGTGATAGTTAATAATGTGCTGCATTTACTCATTGCAGCTATGTGGCACCAGAATATGCAAACACTGGACTGTTGAATGAGAAAAGTGACATTTACAGCTTTGGAGTTGTTATTCTAGAGGCAATTACAGGGAGGGATCCTGTTGACTATGGTCGCCCGGCAAATGAGGTATTTGTGAGTTGTCAGAACTGTTTGTTAGATGCATTCTGCTTGTTTTTAATACCATCAAGTGGCAAGATATCATTAGGACGGTAACATTAGGATGCTTCTTATCTCAAGTTGAATCCTACTCAAAGTTTAATTTGTGTCTATTAGGATATGGAATGCTCAGAGCTGACTTTGAAAATATTATGTAAATGCAGTTCCGTGTCATTTTAACTTCCTATATTAGCATTAGCCAACAGTAGAGTGGTTGCACTAGTATTGTTCTGGTCTTTTCAGTCACAATGCGTGCCCCCAGTGCCCATGACAACATTGTTGACTCTGCCGCTGCTTTTAAATTAAATAATTGGCAACAGGGCATTAGAGCCCCTAGCTTTGTTATTTGCATAGCTGGCATCTGAACTTGAGCACTGTCTAACTAAGGAAATGTGACATTCCAACCAGAGCTGTCCCTGAGTTGGAAAAGCTAGGCATTGATGGAGGTAATTACGCAAAATCTCCACATTTGGGGCTAGGGTAATTACACAATTGGGGGAAATCCCAAATAACCACCGGTTTTGAGGCCTATGAGTAACATATAGTGGGCTGACACTGTGCTGAGGATGGGCCTCCTGTGCTTGCCATCAGGCTGCCACTGTGCACGCAGCTGTCGGACCGGTGGAAACTAGGGTGCCACGGTCCGGCGGCCTCGGGTTTGACTATCCCCTGGGACATGGTCGACTCCGATGAACGAAGCCTCCGGAAAGATCGGCCCCGAGAAGGGTCTGGAAAACGTTGGTCTCAAAGGTTTTGACAGACACCTCTGCCGCTTCAAGGAGGTCCTCCCGGGAGCCAAAAACCCCGGGAATGGTCTTTGTGGCCCCCCTTGCCTCTCTTCCGCAACACGCAACGATGACTGCCAGGCGGTACGGCAGGAATCGTTCGAGGGATGGGCATGTACAGAGCTTTTTCCACCTCTAGTCATCCACATTGGCCACGGGTGGCCCCCGCTTACGCGCGTTGCTGCGGGGACGGTACTTTGATATTAATCATGTTGTAAAAAGGTGGAGGCAGAGAAACATCCGTGGGGCAATACGCTGCCCCGGGAAGTCATCATCACCCCACATACCGGCGTGCCATGAACGGCCATACCGTGGTGGTACAAGCTAGGGTCGGCCTACTCTCTAAAATACTCGACCAATGGGAGCCGCCGTGAGGGCCCTCGAGAGACGGTATAAATAAGGGACGCCGGGGGCTTGAACAAGGGGAGGAGGAACCAGGAAACACATTGTAACGAGACATCATCCAATTTAAAGTGCAAATGCAGGAGTAAGGTGTTACACCAATAAGGTGGCCCGAACCTGGGTACTTCTCACGTGTTCTACTTTCTGTTCTTCCTAGCTTCGACCGATCATGACCTAGGAAGCACAATGGCCGAACTCTTCCTATCTTCGCGTCTTCAGTCCCTGGCCGAACTCTCGAAGTGTTGTAGCTAGCAGCACAATGTCTAAGCCTGTTTGGTTCATGACTAACTTTGCCACAACTAAGCTTAGGCAAAGTGTGGCTGCCACAAAAAGTGTGGCTAACAAAATGGCCACCACAAATGTGGCAAGATTTGGTAAAAAATTGAGCCTATGACATGTGGATCATGTTGCTAGAAAAGTGTGGCAAGCCACAAGTGTGGCAACAAACCAAACACATGCCTAAGATGTTGTGGCACGACTAAGGTTAGACGTGGCAACCTTAGGCTGTAAACCAAACAGGCGACTTCGATAGCAGCCACGCTGCCATGCCATCCTCAACGACAGCGGGGCCACTGCTATGGCAATCTCCATCCTCGGTGTCGCCACGGCAGGACGGTAGCATAGCCGCACCCAGCCTGAGACCGTGCCAACCGCTGTGCGGCCGCGGCAGGACGGTGATGGCGGCCGTGTCTCACCGGGTCCCGGTTGGTTTGGGCACGAGTGCTACGCAGCGCTCGGCGTCCACCTCACCATCTGGTTCACTGGTGCTGCAGACTTTGACGGCCGTGTTGTGTGACGGAGCAACATCAGCGCCAATAGACCAATTAAAAAAAAAGCGCGAAGAGGCCAACCGCACGTAGTTCCACGACTCCAGCATCCTTGTCGTGTCCGACGTGTCTGGAAGCGCGCTGTAGCAGAGCTTTGACTCCGGAGTGGTGGTTTTGGTTGTGTTTTGGAGAGAGAAGGGGTGGCCGAGGAGAGGAGAGGAGCTTGGATATCATTGGCTTGATAATACCAGCCCAAACTAGGCTAACTAATGAGAAAACAAATTGGTATGGATATGATAGTTCCCTTTCCACTGTCATTTCCGTGTCCATTAATTGGATAAAAATACAAGTTCCAACATTACTGAGTGCAAATAAGAATTGTATATTGTTGGAACATATGTATACGGATCAAATGTCTACTTAATCCCGTTAGATGTGACTATCCTACAATTTCGTTGGAGAATGTGTGAAACTTCCTCAAATGGAAAACTAGAGGCCATACTGATGTTTGCCTTGTAGTGGCAACCAAACACAAATCTTATTTACCCAAATCAAGAGGTCAAATTGGTATTCTACCCAGAATCCGGATATGATTACATATCTGTATCCGTATCTGATACAATTTGTATTCTAATCCTTTTGATTTGGATGTGGATCTTGCTTGGCAGATCGTTTGTGTTTTTCCTGATTACAAATACTGGATAATACTCCCTCCGTCCGCGAACAAGTGTACATCTAGCTTTTGTCTATGTCAAAATTTTAAAACTTTGACCAACTTTATCGGGAAAAGTAGCAGCATTTGTGGCACTAAATTAGTATCACTAGATTCGTTTTGAAATGTACTTACACATACTCCCTCCGTCCGAAAAAGCTTGTCCCAAGCTTGTGCCTCAAATGGATGTATCTAGTACTAACCTGGTGCTAGATACATCCATTTGAAGGACAAGCTTTTTCGGACGGAGGAAGTACCAATTTGATATTATATATGCTAGTACCCTTTTGTATAAAGTTGGTCAAAATTTGAAAACTTCGACTTAAGACAAAAGGTAGAAGTACACTTATTCGCGGACGGAGGGAGTACATATTATCATTTACCAGTTTACACCCTTGTTAACTCGATAGTGTTCATCTATGCATAAATAGCATAACTTGGTCATTCAGAGCCTTGACAGTACATCTTTATTTACCATGAGGTTGCGAATTTATCCTCAGCCTTTGTAAATTTCTAGGCATGTGCTAGGGTTGTGTGCACGTGTTGCAGTGTGCACGCTTGTGCGTCTACGTTTTGGTCTGAAGAGGGCATAACTTGATCACTTGTAGGATAAAATACTATTGACCACATTGAATTATAAAAATACATTGCTCATAAATATCTTTCATGTGATGCGTAGTGTCTTGCATTGTCTCTTCAGTGAAATCAGGGGGTCATTCCTTGCGATTTTCCAACTCTTAACACATGATTTTGTGCCGTTTGCAGGTAAATCTGGTTGACTGGTTAAAAATGATGGTTGCTAGCAGGCGTTCAGAGGAGGTGGTGGATCCCACCATAGAGACACGGCCTTCGACAAGGGTTCTCAAGCGTGCACTTCTAACAGCTTTGAGGTGCGTGGATCCGGATTCAGAAAAGAGACCGAAGATGGGTCAAGTTGTGCGGATGCTGGAGTCAGATGACCCAATTCCTCGTGTGGTATGTAATATTTTTTGAAAGATAAAAAAAGCAACTTCATCCTTGTTTATGTCATGCATGTATTCTTAATTACTTTTAATTTTTTTTTTATACATTTCATGTGAATGTGTGGTGGGATGGAAGCATTCATTCAATGAACTCACACTTGTTCTCATATATGTTGACCATTGATTGATTATGATACTGAAAGCAGAAAAATGACGTGAGCAGGACAGAAGATCGAGGCATAACCGCGGGGGGAGCACCGAAATGGACTCCCAACGGGACAACTCCGACACGGACAAGAGTGACAACCCAGATTCCAAACCGAGCAGGAGCAGAGCATCATCTTCCAAATGAGCACACAAGCATTCAACATTTCTCCAACAAGCTAGTAACGATGGAAGCTTTGACTACGAAAGGGCTGATGAAAAACGTGTATTTCGTGTTGTTTCTGGATGGTTGTAACATTTTTATGTATGATTTATTTGTAGAGGCTATTGCTTTTCTACTACTTAACAATTTATTTGTACCTACACCAGTTGTTGACGATGATGTGCTGCTGTAAGTTGTTAACAGTGCTGTGTACAGTTGTAGGCTCATGAGTACTGACACAAGAGAGCATCTTGTGTGAATTTAATGGAAAGTTGTTGTCCGTCCTCTTCTCAAATAGGCCTCCCAAATTGTTGGTATTTCATTTCACGAAAAGGCAAAGAGTGACCAAGCAACAAGAACATCGTCCATTGCTTTGCTCGCTAGGAGAGGTCGAGAGGCCACCACACCTGCCTGCCTGCCCAACGTACAACAGCACGAGCCCCCGCCAAGGGAGGAAGAAAATGAGATCCCACCACACCAAACCTCACCTCACCACACATGTACAACACCAACACCAGCCCACAAAATCCGGAACGAGATCCTCTAACGTAGCAAACAACTACTGCAGAGGGACATCCTATACGTATCGCCCGTTCATCAGCCATCCGACGGTGGGAACTGCAAACGAGAATCAGCAGCGTTGGTTGCGCGGCCCATAAGCAGCCCAATCACCTCGAGAAGTGAAAAAAAAAACATGTCGCTAGAAATTCCCACAGCGCGCAGCACGACGACTGCACTGCCGGCTGCACAGCCATGGACGGCTGAACCACGCTTTAGAACGAGCTTCCAGTTGCTATTTGTACATGAACAAATTTGGATGAGCAGCTAGGTGTGGACATGGCACCGACAGTCACCCTCCCTCCCTCTTGTTGCGAAGCTCGGTTTCGCAGCGGCGTCGAGCGCGAGCAATGGTGACAGCGAGCGAACGGCCACGGAGATGGAAGGTTTTTCCCCCTTAGGCCAACTCCAACGCGCGACCCCAAACGGACGTCCGTTTGGTCCGGATTTGGTCCGTTTGGGATGGAAAAACGGACGCGCATGTCCGGTTTGGGCCGGCCTAGTGTCGAGGCACCCAACACGCGGCCGCGTCCCCAACTTGTCCATGGTGACCACAGCGCCCATGCACACTCCTCCGTGGGCTTCTCCTCCACCTCCTACTTGACGTCCAGCTCCGGCACGTACACGTCCCCGGAGGCCGACAGCTCGAGCATCTCCTGCAGGCCCTCCAACTCCTCCTCCTGTTGGCGACTGTACTCCCGCTCCGAGTCCTCCATGATGGCCTGCAGGAGACGCTCCTCCTCCTCGGCCGTCATGACGGGAGGCTGCGGGGGTGGCGGCGACGGGGAGGGAGTCGGCGACGGCGTCAGGCCGTGCACCCGAGTGCGACCGCGCACTCTTGGCGGGCTCGGTGCGCGCACACGAGCCGCACGCTGGGACACACGGGGCGGGCTACGACCACGACTGGCAAAAAAGGTTTGCCGACGCATGTCGTGCTCGTCCTAGAACCATGTGCCCCAGAGGGGCGAGTCGACGGCGTACCTGCCGTCGGCGCCCAGGTGCGACGACGGGCGATCTCCTGGAGGCGGGTACGGCCGCTCGCCCGGGGGAGGGGGGGGAGGGATGGGCACCCGATCCGGGCTTAGATGCCACCCATTGGGGAGGTGCACATCTGACCACGGCAGCGGGGTGCCGGGCTCCCACTACCGGCGGCAGACTTCGACACTGATGTAGGGCCGGAAGCGTGGCACGACCGCCGGAGGGGAGATGGAGAAGGACGCCGACGCGATGGAGTGGCTCGCCGGGCTTCCGGACGACGAACCCGCCTCACCGTCGTGCTTGCACTTCTTGCCGGGGTGCCACTTCCAGTAGCCCATGGCCGGCGGGGAGCAAGGTGGACGGCGGCTAGGGTTTGGTGTCTCTGATGGAGGGGGCAATGGCGGGGAAGTGGATGGGGACGGGAAAGTGGAAGTGGCAGTGGAAGTCCACGGCTTCCCCATAAAAAAAGGACATGGCCGAGGCCGTTTGGGTGGCTGACTTGCGGGCCAACCACCTGTGTGCATTGACTAGGGTCGATGGGAGGTAGTTGGACGACCGACACGCGGGCCCGAGGCGGACGCCGACATGCCGCGTGCCCGTCCGTTCGTTGTCCGCGCAGCTGCAAAGCTCGTTCAAGTATGCGCCTGGAATGAATGGGTTGAGTCGGACAAAAATCAGACACAGTTTGAGAACGGGGATGCGCATTGGGCCGTTTCGGCTGTCCATTTAGACCCAAACGGATGCGGCCGGACCAACTGGGGGTCTGCGTTGGAGTTGGCCTTACGCTATTGGGCTTCGTTTATGGGCCGCATGGCTTCACGCATTGCTAGGGACGCTTGCTACATTCCAGCTTCCTGCCATCGGATGAGACATCGACGGGCGCTAGACATCTACGTCCCTCTGCAGTAGTTCCTCCTACGTTAGAGGATCTCGTTCCCAAAATCCAGGGCAAAACGCCCTAAGCATCACCAGATCGTCGCAACCGGAAAAATCGCAGCGCGCGCATGCAGTCAGTTGGAGATCACTCGACGGCGACGGCGCTGGCTGAGCCGGCAGATCGGTTGCTTGGCCGGGTGTGTGCAGCAGCGGGGCCAGAGCCTTGACGACGATGCTCATGTTTGGACGGAAATCCGCCTCGTACTGCACGCACAGGGCTGCCACGGCAGCCATCTGTTTGCCACAACATAAAAATATGGTGAGTCCTCACTGTCACTGCTAATTACGTACTCAAGAAAAAGGTTCCTTGTTATAACAATAAGCAATGTGCCTCTTAACACTCTTGTCTGCGCTGATTTAGCATAGATAGAGTAATAGGAGTACTAATTACGGCGAATATGGAACACAATAATCCGTTTCAGGTTTACTTCCAGCATGTCACACCTGCATCCCAGTCATCCACGTGTACAGTTGTGGTTGGCTGGGCCAGCGGGTTCCCAGCAGGAATTATTGTGCAGGGCAAATAGGTGAGTGCGAAGCATCCTCCGTCCAGACCCGCCACATCCTCGCCGCCATCTCTGAAACTTCAGGGGATCAAATCGTTGCTGGAGTCGCTCTTGACGTGGTTCGAGGCGAGCCAGATCACCGCCGACAAGCACGTGGAGACGCAGCTCGCCTTCAACGAGTAGTCTCCAGCGACCTGACCCACCTGCGCAAGCATACGAGGTGCGCCAGCAATGCGAACAACCCAGGCCGACAGCGCCGCCTTCGCCGCGCCACCAACCACGCACACCACGGGAGGGCGGCCCGCATGCGTCATCCATCACGCCACCCAAGCAGCCGAGCGGATCGAAGGTCCAAGGGCCGTACTCTCGCCTGGCCAACATCGGACCGCCCCTCATCACAACGCGCCCACCGGCTCCTCTCATCGGGGCGGCACAAAGAGGCGTCGCAACACGTCCTTCAGGAACACTACCAAGAGGCGCCTATGGACAACTACACCGTCAAGCCGCCCAAGCACGATTTCCCAAAGTTCGACGGCACGGCGCCCTACCTCTGTCTCGGCCGGTGTGAGACTTACTTCGAGCTGTACCACGTCCCACCGTTCAATTAGGTGACCACGGCGTCGCTCTACATCGAGGGCCACACTACGCAATGGCTCTAGGCATTTAGTCAAGCACATCGGGCGCTCACCTGGGCTACGTTCTGCACCGCTATCAAGGAAGAATTCAGCCCCGACGAGTTCGAATTGGTGATGCACAAGCTGTTGCAGCTGCGGCAAACCGGCACAGTGGCGGATTACCGGCTCGCGTTCGAGGAGAACTTGTACCATTCGTTGGTGCTGGATGCGACGTTGAGCACCAAATTTTTTGTCAAGCAGTTTCTGCTCGGCCTTCGTGATGATGTACACGCCGCGGTACGCCTTCAGGCACCCACCAGCATCACGCGCGCTTTGGTGCTCGCCCAGATTCAAGAGGAGGAACTAGACATGCACAGGCCACGCTCATGACTTCTTTCGGACGGGCGCCCGCCACCGTCTCCAACACCACTACCAGCGCGGCCATTGGGCGTCCCTCATCCGGCCACGACGACCGATGAGTTCGCGCGCGAACGACAGCTGCGTGATCACTAGCGCGTGCACGGTCTCTGCTTCAAGTGCATGGTGCCGGTACTCGCGGGAGCACCATTGCAAGCAAACCACGCAGCTGCTCACCATCCATTTGGGCGACCACGACGAGATCCTCACCGATGAAGCGCCGGACCAAGAGTGCCACGTGATCTCGACGCACACTGTCTCAGGGGTCGACACACCGCGCACGATCCGCCTTCGTGCCTTGGTCGGCAACCAAGTCATGCTGCTGGTGGTAGATTCCGGCAGCATGCACAGCTTCATCTCGGCATCCTTCGCGCAACACATATCCGCGTCAACAACACCTATGGCGCTCGTCAATGTCCGGGTGGCCGGAGAGCGCCTCGTCTACGACAAGTTCGTGTCCGGCGTCAAGTGGTGGCTGCAAGGGCAAACATTCACCACGGATATGCGCCTGCTCGAGCTAGGAGCCTATGATGGTGTGCTGGGCATGGATTGGCTCGAGCAATTCAGCCTCATGACCTGCCACTAGCTCCACCACAAGACCCCGACATTCGAGCACAACGGGGCGACGGTGACACTGCAAGGTATTGGACCAAATGCAGCTCCAAAGATGATTGAGTCGGAGCAATTCAACAAATGGCAAGCCGGGAACGAGATCTGGTACATGGCTCTAAACGACCGGCAACCACGATAAGCGGAGCCGCCCGACAAGACTCCACCCTCAATCCAGCAAGTGCTCAGCGACTACGGCGATGTTTTCAGTGAACCAAAGACGCTTCCCCCCACAAGCAGTATGACCATGCGATCACGCTGGTAGAAGGTTCCCCAACCGTCTAATGCACGCCCGTACCGCAACTCGCCATTGCAAAAGGACGAGATCGAGCGCCAGCTGCAAGAAATGCTCGAGTCCGGGGTGATCGAGCACAACATGAGTCCCTTCGCCGACCTTGTCCTCTTGGTCAAGAAGAATTACGGCTCGTAGTGCTTTTGCGTTGACTATCGCCTCCTCAACGACCTCACAGTGAAGAATCGCTTTCCTCTGCCCATCATCGACGAACTGCTGGATGAGCTCGCCGGCGTGAAGTATTTTTCCAAGCTCGACTTGCGCGCCGACTATCACCAGATTCGCATGTGAGCCGGAGACGAAGAGAAAACGGCCTTTAAAATGCACCACAACCACTTCCACTTTCGCGTCATGCTGTTTGGCCCGACGAACACGCCGACCACGTTCCAGTGTTTGATGAACCAGATTTTCGCCAAGTACGTTCGCCGTTTTGTCATCATCTTCCTCGATGACATCATGGTGGTCAGCGAAATGTTGGAAGAGGACGAGGAGCATCTTCACACTGTGTTCGAATTGCTCCGCCAACATTAGCTCTACGCCAAGCTCTCGAAACGCTCCTTTGCCATGGAGAGCATCGACTACCTCGGCCATGTCATCTCCCGCGACGGCGTCACCACCAACGCGGAGAAGACGCATGGCATGCTTAATTGGCCCACTCCATCCATGACCACGGAGCTGCACGACTTCCTTGGCCTTACTGCCTACTATCGGAAGTTTGTCGCGCGGTATGGCATCATCACCAAGCCACTGACTGCGCTCCTCACGAATAAAGGGTTCGCCTGGTCCAACCAAGCGCAAGCCGCCTTCGAGCTCCTCAAGCGCGCCATGGCCAGTGTGCCCGCCCTCACTCTGCCAGACTCCGATAAACCTTTCAATATTGAGATTGATGCTTGCGACACGGGCATCGGGGCGGTGCTCGTTCAAGATGGTCATCCGGCAGCCTACTTCAGCAAGGCCCTCGGTGTTCGTTACCAAAAGTTGTCCGCCTATGAGAAAGAGTTTCTCGCCGTCATGATGGCCGTGGAGAAATGAAGTACGTACCTGCAGCGCGACCAGTTCACCATCTTTACAGATCACAAAAGCTTATGCAACTTGGGGGATCGACAATTGGAGACGGACCTGCAACGCAGGGCAACGTCGAAGCTCGCGGGACTGTAGTTCAAGTTTCAGTATCGCCGCGGTGTCGACAATGGAGCAGCCGACGCGCTGTCTCGGGTGAGCGCGGCTCTGGACCTCAGCGCCCTCTTGTTGTGTAAACCGGTGTGGGTGCAGGAGGTGGCAAACTCCTACGCCACCGATGCAGACGCCCAAGAGCTCCTGTCATGCCTCGCCATTCGCAGCCATGAAGACGACGGGTTCGAGCTGTACAAGGGTCTCATCCGATGGCAGAACATGCTCTGGATTGGGAGCAACACGGCGCTCTGCACCAAGCTCATCATTGTGTTACATGACAGCACCGTCGGCGGCCACTCCGGTACCACGACGACATACCAATGGCTCAAGAAGCTTTTCCTCTGGACATAAATGGAAGGGGATGTCAACAACTACGTCAAGCAGTGTGCAGTCTGTCAAGACGCCAAACACGAGCATCGCCGACCGACGGGCCTGCTTGCTCCCCTGCCAGTGCCCACGACAGCATGGCATGACCAGATAATGGACTTCGTCGAAGGCCTGCCCAAGTCAGAGGGGCACGATTAGATCATGGTAGTCGTCGACCGCCTAACGAAATCCACGCACTTCATCCCCCTTCGACACCCGTTCAACGCCACGCAGGTGGCGCGCGTCTTCTGGGATAACATTGTCAAGCTGCACGACATCCCCAAGTCCATCGTCTCCGACCGTGACCGCGTGTTCACGAGCGTGCTCTGGTGCGAGCTGTTCACCACGGCTGGCACCAAGCTGCTCTACTCGACGGCCTACCACCCGCAGACGGAAGGCCAGGGCGAGCGTGTCAACCAATGCCTGGAGATGTATCTCCGATGCACCATCCATGACACATCGCACCGCTGGCATCGCTGGCTACGGATTGCAGAATTCTGGTATAACTCCTCTTTCCATTTCGTCATCAATCGTACTCCTTTCAAGGACCTCTACGGCGTCGAACCCAACCTCGGCGGCATGGCTCTTTGGGACGACAAGACGGTGCCGGTTCTCGACACTGAGCATTGGGATTGGGGTGCCAACACGAAGCGCCTCCGGGATTAAATTCAACATGCCCAACATTGGTTTAAGAAACAGGCGGACCGCAATCAAACGGAGCACAACTTTCAAGTGGGCAACTCCGTTGTCCTCAAGCTGCAACCGTACGTGCAATCCTCTGTCGTCAACAGGCCGTGCGCCAAGCTTGCATACAAGTTCTACGGGCCATTCAAGATTCTGGACAAGATCGATGCTCTCGCCTACAAGCTCGAGCGACCTCCAGATAGCCGTGTCCACGACGTCTTCCACGTCTCGCAACTGAAGCCGTTCACGCCCAACTATACGCCAGTCTTCGCCGAGCCGCCCTGACCGTCGGACTTGGCGGCAAGCGACATCGAGCGGTGGAGATCCTGGAGCGCCGCATGGTCAAGCACGGCAACAACGCGATCATGCAACTACGCATTCGCTGGTCTTCTTCCGCCACAGGCACCACTTGGGAGGACTACGACACACTCCGGCACCATTTCCCTTCGGCAATCATCTGGTAGGACCACGACGCGACGAAGCCTACCAGAACTGACGAAACTGAACCAGAAGGGGAGGCACGTTCTGAAGACGAGGGGAGTGTCACACTTGCATCCCCTTGATGCAGTGGACAACTATGGTTGTCTGGGCCAGGTAGCGTGGGCACACAAGGCAGCGTGCGCGCGTGCTGTATAAGTGTGCGTGTGTGGACCGAGGACAGGCATGCATGTGTTGTATAATCTCTGAACTTCACCTTCTTCTCTGATCCTCACCCACCTCTCTGTATCTCATCTCCTTCTTCCCCAAGTAAGAAACGGTTCTGAGATCTGTACCGATCCTTCATCGCGGGGTCGTTACACAACATAACAAAGCTTCTTTATTGTGGTTTCAAAAGGACATGTGTTTTAAACAAGCTTTTCTATGTGTAATTGAAACAAAATTATGTTTGAGTTAAGCATTGCTACTTCTTGAGCTTGCGTTGGTTTTTCTCTCGAAGAGGAAAGAGTGATGCAGCAAAGTAGAGATAAGTATTTCTCTCAATTGAGAACCAATGTATCAATCCAGTAGGAGGAACACACAAGTCACGAATGGTTACACCTACACAAATAAACAAATACTTGCACCCAACGCGATAAAGGGGTGGTCAATCCCTTCATGGTTACTTGTAAGGATGAGATTTGATAGAGATGGGTATAAAAGATAAGTAAAAGTGCAAAATAAAATAAAGGTAAATAAATTGCAGCAAGGTATTTTTGGGTTTTTGATTTTATAGGTCTGAAAATAATATGATAAAAGATAGACCCAGGGCCATAGTTTTCACTAGAGGCCTCTCTCTTGAAATAAAGCATATGGTGGGTAAACAAATTACTGTTGAACAATTGATAGAAAAACACATAGTTATGATGATATCTAAGGCAATGATCATGAATATAGGCATCACGTCCGTGACAAGTAGACCGACTCCTGCTTGCATCTACTACTATTACTCCACACATCGACCGCTATCCAACATGCATCTAGTGTATTAAGTTAACAAGAACGGAGTAACGCCTTAAGCAAGATAACATGATGTAGAGGGATAGATCCAATTAATATAAACAAACCCCACCTTTTTATACTTAATGGCAACAATGCAAATACGTGTCATGTCCCTTTCTGTCACTGGGAATAAGCACCGCAAGATTGAACCCATTACAAAGCACCTCTCCCATGGCAAGAAAAATCAATCTAGTTGGCCAAACCAAATCAATAGATCGGAGAGAAATACAAAGCTATCTTAATCATGCATAAAAGATTTCAAAGAAGACTCAAATAATATTCATAGATAATCTGATCATAAATCCACAATTCATCAGATCTCAAGAAACGCACCACAAAAGAAGATTACATTGAATAGATCTCCAAGAACATCGAGGAGAACATTGTATTGAAGATCAAAGAGAGATAATAAGCCATCTAGCTACTAGCTATGGACCCGTAGGTCTGTGGTAAACTACTCACACATCATCGGAAGGGCAGCAAGGTTGATGTAGAAGCCCTCCATGATCGAATCCCCCTCAGGTAGAGTACCGGAAAAGGTCCCCAGATGGGATCTCACGAAGACAGAAACTTGTGGTGGTGAAAAAGTATTTTTGGTGTGCCCCTGGTCTACAGGGAATATTTAGGTATTTATAGAAGAAGAATTAGGGCTGGAGGAGCTACGAGGGGTCCACAAGCTTGAGGGGGCGCCCCCCTAGGGCGCGGCCTATGAGCTTGTGGTTGACTCGTGGCCCTTCTGGCCTCCTCCCAAAGCTTCGAGGGTGTCTTGTGGTCCAAGAAAAATCGTCAAAAAGTTTCGTTCCGTTTGGACTCCGTTTGGTATTGATTTTCTGTAAAGACAAAAACAAGAAAAAAAACTGCAACTGACACTTGGCACTAGGTTAATACGTTAGTCCCAAAAAATGATATAAAATAGCATAATAATGCATATAAAACATCCAAGATGGATAATAGAATAGCATGGAACAATAAAAAAATTATAGATACGTTGGAGACGTATCAAGCATCAAAGTTTGTATTGCTTGATATACATATAGTATCATTATGTTATAATTTTGTTTTGTTTTGTTTTTACCTTGGCAACAACCTTTGGAGGGTAATCCGCACCAAGCTTTGGATCTACACATTGGCTCACCTTGTCTTCACTTAGCCTTGGTGTAGCTTGCACATACCAGACACTTGATTTTATTTTTCATCTTGTCAGGAACCAGTGTAGAACTTGAAAAGGCTCCATACCCATGTCACAAGGCTCTGCTGGCCATGAGGAAGTGTATGATCAACTGGTTTGCGGCTAGTTGAAAGCTCCAAGAACACCACTCCAAAGCTATATACGTCACTCTTTGCGCTTAGCTGCCCAGTCATTGCATACCTGAGAAGCAAATGGCAAGTGTAAGAGGACATGCCATCAATTTTTCCCATTTTAATCTACAAGCACTCAAACTGTTAGGCTGCATATTCAGGAGCATGATAGCCAAAGGTGCCAAGCACACGTGTAGAATGAAGGCGTGCAGCCATGTCAAGGGCCTGATTAGACACATCAAAATCTCCTATTTTTGCAACATCATTGTCAAAGAGAAGTATGTTGCTGGACTTGATATCACGGTGGATGACACGTGGCTTTGCCTTCCCGTGGAGGAATTTGATCCCTCTCGCGGCGCTTACAGCGATCCTCACCCACTGCATCCACGATAGGATCGGTCCTGGTTGGGATCCCTTGACACCCTTTTTGCCTGTAATGACCATGAATCGTAGATTCATCAGATTTGCTAGAGGATCTTGAATGGCTCTATATTACTGACAGGAATGAGGTCAACTATAAATGGTATTTGATCCCATCATGATTATTGTTACTCAATAGGGACTGAAATCTTCTTTAATAAATGCATCAAGATAAAAGGCCCAAACAAACATGCCCTAAGAGTTTACGAAATTAGAAGGCTTAAATTGTTCCTCACCATGGAGAATATCATGCAAGGAACCCCTTGTTGCATACTCATAAGCAAGAATACTGGTGCTCCCTAAAGCACAGTACCCGAGAAGTTGGATAACATTGTCATGCTTGAGTCTTGAAACAGCCGAGACCTGCAAAAGAAATGGAAGTCAAACGACAGCCCGTTGGGGGCACCTACATGAAGAGAGATTATTGATACGTTTCCAACGTATCTATAATTTTTGATTCTTCCATGCTGTTATATTATCATTCTTGGATGTTTTACAATAATTTTATAGCAACTTTATATCATTTTTTGGGACTAACCTATTGACATAGTGCCCAGTGCCAGTTGCTGTTTTTTGCTTGTTTTTTACTTCGTAGAATATCATACCAAACGGAGTCCAAACGCAGCGAAACTTTTTGGAGAACTTTTATGGACCAGAAGACACAAGTTGGGCCAAAGAAGTACCAGAGGGGTGCCCCGAGGAGGGCACAACCCACCTGGGGGCGCCTGGGGCCCCATGCGCGCCCTGGTGGGTTGTGCCAACCTCGGTGGCCTCCCGCACCGCCTCTTTGCTCTATAAATACCCCAAAAATCCAAAAACCCTAGGGGAGTCGACGAAACACAATTCCAGCCGCCGCAAGTTCCAGAACCACCAGATCCAATCTAGACACCATCACGGAGGGGTTCATCATCCTCATTGGTGCCTCTCCGATGATGCGTGAGTAGTTCATTGTAGACCTACGGGTCCGTAGGCAGTAGCTAGATGGATTCTTCTCTCTTTTTGATTCTCAATACAATGGTCTCTTGGAGATCTATTTGATGTAACTCTTTTTTGCGGTGTGTTTGTTGGGATCCGATGAACTTTGAGTTTATGATCAGATCTATATATCCATGAAAGTTATTTGAGTTTCTTTGATCTCTTATATGCATGATTACTTGTAGCCTCATATTTCTTCTTCGAATCTTTGGTTTAGTTAGTCCGACTAGATCGATTTTTCTTGCCATGGGAAGAGGTGCTTTGTGATGGGTTCGATCGTACGGTGTTCTTTCCCAGTGACAGAAGGGACAGCAAGACACGTATGTATCGTTGCTATTAAGGATAACAAGATGGGGTCTATTCCTACATGAATAGATCCTGTCTACATCATGTCATTGTTCTTATTGCATTACTCCATTTCTCTATGAACTTAATACATTAGATGCATGCTGGATAGCGGTCGATGTGTGGAGTAATAGTAGTAGATGCAGGCAGGAGTTGGTCTACTAATCTTGGACGTGATGCCTATATAATGATCATTGCCTGGATATCATCATAATTATTCGATGTTCTATCAATTGCCCAACAGTAATTTGTTTACCCACCGTATGCTATTTTCTCTAGAGAAGCCACTAGTGAAATCTACGGCCCCCGGGTCTATTTTCTCATCATATATTTTCAGATCTATATTGGTATTTGCCTTTTTATTTATTTGCATATTTTATTTTCAGATCTATATTACCAAAAACCCCAAAATACCTCGCTAAATTTTATTTGCCGTTATTTTATTTGCATCTACCAATCTATCTCTTTACCAATCTTTTACCCGAGAGGGATTGACAACCCCTCTTATGCGTCAGGTTGCAAGTATTTGTTCTTTGTGTGCAGGTACCGTTTACATAGTGTTGCTTGGTTCTCCTACTGGTTTGATAACCTTGGTTTCATAACTGAGGAAAATACCTACAGTAGCTGTGCTGCATCATTCCTTCCTCTTCGGGGAAATACTAACGCGGACACGAGCCATCAAGAAAGGATTTCTAGCGCCGTTGCCGGGGAGACATCATCAACATCTATCAGGTTCCTAATCACAAATCTCATCTCCTTGCAATTTACATTATTTTCCATTTGCCTCTCATTTTCATCTCCCCCACTTCACAAAAATTTGGCGTTTTATTCGCCCTCTTTTTCGTTCGCCGTTTTCTCATCAGATCTATCCTCTTGTGTGTGATTTTAGCTTGTCACTTTGTCGTTATGGCTAGTTCTTCCTCTATTGCGTGTACCCCCGAGAACGAAGTTCTTAATTTTAAACAAAGGGCAGGGGAGAATTTAAAAGATGCTTGGTATAGGATTTGCAATTCGCATAATAGATCTGTTCGTAAGCAGTCCACCATTGTTCTTCTTCGCAGTTTTTATGTTGGCATCACCACTTGGTATAGATTTGTCCTTGATACAATTACCGGTGGGAATTTCTTGATGTGTCCATCTTTGGACGCTTTTAATGCTATGGGAGATCTAGTGGGTGCACCACCTATCACTATTAATGAAACAATCTTAACTCTCGAGCATGTTATGGAAAGGCTAGATGCTATTAAAAAAAGATGATTACCGAGGAACATATTGAAAATTTGGATAATAGGATGCATAATCTTGCTAATAAAATTGGTTCAAAAGCGGGGGATGCTTTTAAATTATTAAGAGAAAAGGAAGCCATAGTTAACGAAAGAATAGAAGAAAGTCCCTCTCGTATCGATAAGTTGGAAGAAATTTTTAGTAACTTAAGCTTGGCCTTTGCTTCTGCCAAAACCATTGAGAAAACTCCCGTAAAAATTGGCAAGATTACTCAAGTTACTAAGAATAAGGGTGCAACTTCTAATAAGAACAAAGAAGATCTTAAGATGATTAGTATTCATCCCGATTTTGTTGAAGTGATAAAAGACCCTACTTGCAAGAATGAATTTTTCAATCTTGTTCCTAGGAGTATTGTTATTGAAAATTTATATGCTAAATCTTTGAAGAATTCTAAGTGTTTTATTGAAGAGTTGGAAACTAAAGATGACAATACTTGAATCTTTGCATTATGCCTAGCTAGGGGCATAAAACGATAGCGCTTGTTGGGAGGCAACCCAATGAATAAAATTTATTTTACCTTTTTCTTTCTGTTCTTGAGTGTTTGCACAATTATGCTACTGTTATGATTGTGTTTTTATGTTTTAATTAGTTTTTTTGCCAAGCAAAGCCTTTGGGATCATGTTGGGTGATAGTTGACTTGATCTTGTTAAAAAACAAAAACTTTTGCGTCCAGTAACAGAATTGTTTAAATTCACAGAAGCGACAAAAACTTATGAATTTGTTTCACAAGATTTATATACAAATTCTACACGTTGTCCTATTGTTTCACAATTTTTGGAGTTACAGAAGTATGAGAAAAATTCGCGTCTTTACAGAATGTTCTGTTTTTGACAGATTCTGTTTTCTTTGCATTGTGTGCTTATTTTGATGACTCTATGGTTTGTATCGGGTGCTACAAGCCATGGTAAAGTTGGAATACAGTAGATATAATGCAATAATAAATTGGAATGAGTTTGCAACAATATCTAAAGTAAAGATTGGTTTTCTTATACTAACGGATCTCACGAAGGTTTTGTTAAGTTTTGTGTGATTGAAGTTTTCAAGTTTTGGGTGAGATCATGATAGATGAAGGAATAAGGAGTAAGAAGAACCTAAGCTTGGGGATGCCCCATGGCACCCCAAGATAATATCCAAGGAGGAACAAGCAACTAAGCTTGGGGATGCCCCGAGTGGCATCCCCTCTTTCTTCTAACGACCATCGGTATTTTACTTGGAGCTATATTTTTATTCGTCACATATCATGAGTTTTGCTTGGAGCGTATTGTATTATATGAGTCTTTGTTTGTTTTTCTTTTTAGTTTGTCACAAGTATCCTTGCTGGACACACCTATTCGAGAGAGCCAAAATTATGCTATGATTTGTTAGAATTGCTCTTTATGCTTCACTTAAATTTTTTGAGCTATGGAATTGCTCTAGTGCTTCACTTATATCTTTTTGAGCACGGTGTGCTTTAATATTTTTGAAGAAATGCTCTCATGCTTCACTTAGATTTATTTGAGAGTTAGTAATTTTGAAGAAATTCTCTCATGCTTCACTTATATTATTTTGAGAGATGAAAATCTTTATGCTCATGTTCTTCACTTAAATTTGTGAGCTTATCAAAAGCAACATATGAAACTAGTCCCAAAGTGATAGATATTCAAGAGGGATATAATAAAAACTTTCATGAAGATCGTTGGACAAAATAAACTTGATTCTTTGTAATAGTTTTGAGATATGATGATAGTGATATGTGAGTCATGTTGATGAGTAATTATGCTTTAGTAAGAATATTGATGTTAAGGTTTGTGATTCCCTATGCAAGCACGAAAGTCAATATTTATGCAATGAAATTACATCCTACTTGTGGTGCATTATTCGGTGTTAGTTATGCTCAATGCTCGCTTATGTGATTTTTTGTTTCTTGGTTGGATGCTTCTCAATCTTTTGCTAGCCTCCATTTGTACTAAGTAGAAATACTACTTGTGCATCCAAAATCCTTAAACCCAATTTTGCCACATGAGTCCACCATACCTACCTATATGCGGTATTTCCGTGCCGTTCTAAGCAAATTTGTATGTGCCACCTCTAAATTTCAAAATAAAATTCCTTTTTGTGTGCTCGTACCGCTCATGAAGCGGCAGGGGGTGGCCAATATTTTCCATGCTAGATGTGTTATTCTCAAGATAAGTGTTTATTCACTTGTCATTGCACGAGAGTACGGCGGTAATAGGGATGCCCAGTCCCGAAATGAATTTTTTTTTACTTTATGTTGTCAAATAATAAATTCCTTGGAAAGTGTTGGTATGGAAGGCACCAGTGGATATGGCTAGCCATGGATTGTGAAAGAATGGTGGAAAAAGGAATAAACTTTATTTTCTGTTTGGGAGCCGCCTATGATATGTCTAGCATGGAAAGTGTTGGGAATTACTCGGTCGTTTTCGTTTACGGGAAAAGTATGCCTCTCAAAATTTGTTATCTCTCAATTTAAGCTTTTAGCTCTGGCACCTCTACAAATCCCTACTTCCCTCTACGAAGGGCCTTTCTATTTACTTTATGCAATTTTTATTTTTATTTGAGTCTCCATCTTCTCTTATAAAGCACCAACTAAGGGGCACTATGATCGTACTTGAGCATTGGATGTAGCTAATATGCGAGTGTGTTTCATGAATGGATCAATGATTGAGCATGATGGGCTAGGGACTTGTTCTGCTATCGCTTGAAGGCAAATGTACAGGTACCAGGTTTTACAAAATTCAACAAATTTTAGAGCTGAAATCCTAAGAAGCCATTCTTTTGCTTTTCCTATCAAAGAGAAAGGAAATAGACACAACTTCAAAGCGTCAGGATCATAATCGTTAATGCGTGTCCTGTTGTACAATTTAGTAAAATTATGCAAGTGCATACCGGCATCTTCAGAAGTAGAGCCTCCAAATTGATCCTACTGAACCATGGAAACTAAGTTCGGTTTGATTTCATACTCAGCGGCTGCAACCTCAGGTTGTGCTTTGGGTTCACGAATAAATATATTGTTGGGAGTAGCAAAACTTCCAATACTATGAGCCATGGTAATCTTTTTGGGGTTTTCAACTAACAAGACTTGCAACAAAAATAAAACTTAAACTAAAACCAAAACTGAAACTAAGCTTTAACAAAAACTCTAAACACAAACACTAGGAACACTAAACTCCTCCCCAGCAATGGCACCGGAAAAAGGGCTTGATACTTCCTTTTTTAGTGATCCGGTAACGAAACAGAAAGTACCCCACACCTATTTCCCCAAAGAGGTGACCTTGAGTTACCGAACCCACGAGAGGAAGGTTCCCTTGAAGCGATGGTCTCTAGCAAGCTTCTGCCAAAAAAATAATTCCAGCTTTTGACCGGATCAATTAAGCTAATTGTGATCTAACACTTATAATAAAAAGAGGTACGAGTATGAGGTCTTAATGGTTACAACCATGTGTTTGCATTGGGACCAAATATGATCTTAATTTGTGCGCTGGAAGTCATTCATCGTGATGTGCTTGTTACGACCGAAGTGGGGGATGTGTCCAAATAACATCTTGACCGTCATGAGTCCTGCATCAAGAATCAGTTGTCCAACCGAAGGCCCTATCCATCGCACGGGGTTGCCTCAATAATTAAGATTAAAATAATCAGACAAGAGCTTAGGCATTTAATGACTACACCTCATGAATCCCCAAGGACTGGATCCGTGTTACCGTACTAAACCTTTCTGTCACTGGTGTTCAGAATAACACTTCTCGTTCTCCCTGCCCTTAGCCTCTCCGTGGCTCGATCACCATGATCCTGGGCACTAGGAGGGATGAAGGTCGCAGATGAGACAAGCGACATCTATGGAACAATTTTATTTCACACATACACGACGTTAATTCAAAGCACTTCCATTGATCCCTACAACAAAGACAGCGGGTTGCAAGGCCTATGCCTCAAGCCATACCTTACCAAACAACTCACACATGGAGATCGGATCGCATGAAGAACAAATTGAAGAACACATCTTGAAGATCGATTGATTGATAATATGTCTTACAATGGATGCCTTGTGCGATGCATGATTACAAGTATGATCTAGAGAGGAAGCACTACGGTGGTGATGGTGGCTATGGAGATGGAAATGGCGGAGGCTAGGGTTGATGAGAGGGGATGAAGATGACTCTATTATGGCGTCGCTCGCGGATTTTGTATTGACATTTCAGCATGGCCCCCTTATAAAAGTTGTTCAGGTGGACGAGGAGCCTTGGAATCCATGCCATACGAGTGCTTGAGTTTGTATGAAACGTCGTATTTTGTGCTGTCTTCACTGGCGTGCCTCCTGATGATTTCTTATATCTCCATTTCCACTCCTCTCCATGTCCACACATGATTTCTTCTTTTTTAGCCCATTTCCTGTGGAAACACATCAAATAGAGGATTTGTGTTGCATTCATTAGTCATTAGTAGCAATATCAGAGCGAATATCTCAGTTTTAATGAAATATATCGCTTTAAACAAAGGGTGAATGAGTGTAAAAATATCACTCATCAACATGATTTGTGAGTAGCTCCGTTTGTTCTTGAGGGCATGGGAGAAGTCTTGTTATAAGTAATCATGTGAAGTTGGTCTGCGTTCAATATTTTGATGACGTGTTATGTTGTTCTTCCTCTAGCGGTGTCATGTGAACGTCGACTACATGACACATTACCATGCTTGGGCCTAGCGGAAGGCATTGTGGGATTAGTAAGTAGATGATGGGTTGTGAGAGTGATAGAAGCTTAAACCCTATTTTATGCACTATTCTGTAAGGGGCTGATTTGGATCCATATGTTTCATGCTATGGTTAGATTTATCTTATTTCTTCATTCGTAGTTGGGGATGCTTGTGAGAGGGGTAATCATAAGTGGGTTGCTTTTTCAAGTAAGAACAACACGCTAGCGCCGGTCCACCCACATAACAATTTATCAATCTAGTGGATGTGAGTCGATGAATCGTGATGAACATGACTAGACGAAATTCTCGTGTGTCCTCAAGAATGCTTTGCTCGTTATAAGAAGTACTTTCGGCTTGTCCTTTGCAATATAAGGATTGGGCCACCTTGCTGCACCTTGTTACTTTGGTTACTTGTTACTTGCTATCAATTATCTTGCTACCAAACTATCTGTTACTACTACTTTACAACACTTGTAGAGAATACCTTCCTGAAACCGCTTATCTCCTTCCGCTCCTCGTTGGGTTCGACACTCTTACGTATAGAAAGGACTATGATTGATCCCCTATATTTGTGGGTCATCAAGACTCTTTTCTAGCGCCGTTGCCGGGTGAAAGATCGTGGATGTCGCCTAGAGGGGGGGGGGGGGTGAATAGGTGCTTTAAAATAATTACGGTTTAGGCTTGAACAAATGCGGAATAAACCTAGCGGTTAATTTGTCAAGCACCAAACCTACAACAACTAGGCTCACCTATGTGCACCAACAACTTATGCTAAGCAAGATAAAATACTAGGTGATAGCAAGATATATGACAAGAAACAATATGGCTATCACAAAGTAAAGTGCATAAGTAAAGGGCTCGGGTAAGAGATAACCGAGGCACGCGGAGACGACGATGTATCCCGAAGTTCACACCCTTGAGGATGCTAATCTCCGTTTGGAGCGGTGTGGAGGCACAATGCTCCCCAAGAAGCCACTAGGGCCACCGTAATCTCCTCACGCCCTTGCACAATGCAAGATGCCGTGATTCCACTAAGGGACCCTTGAGGGCGGTCACCGAACCCGTACAAATGGCAACCCTTGGGGGCGGTCACCGAACCCGTACACTTTGGCAACCCTTGGGGGCGGTCACCGGAACCCGTTAAATTGCTCGGGGCGATCTCCACAACCTAATTGGAGACCCCGACGCTTGCCCGGAGCTTTACACCACAATGATTGAGCTCCGAGCACCACCAACCGTCTAGGGCGCCCAAGCACCCAAGAGGAACAAGCTCAAGGGTACCAAGCACCCAAGAGTAATAAGCTACTCAACTTCACTTCCATGTATCACCGTGGAGAACTTAAACCGATGCACCAAATGCAATGGCAAGGGCACACGGAGTGCCCAAGTCCTTCTCTCCCAAATCCCACCGAAGCAACTAATGCTAGGGAGGAAAATGAGAGGAAGAACAAGAAGGAGAACACCAAGAACTCCAAGATCTAGATCCAAGGGGTTCCCCTCACATAGAGGAGAAAGTGATTGGTGGAAACGTAGATCTAGATCTCCTCTCTCTTTCCCCCAAAAACTAGCAAGAATCCATGGAGGGATTGAGAGATAGCAAGCTCGAAGAAGGTCAACAATGGGGGAAGAACATGAGCTCAAAAGATTGGGTTCATTGGGGAAGAAGACCCCCTTTTATAGGAGGGGAGAAGCTCGAAGAAGGTCAACAATGGGGGAAGAACACGAGCTCAAAAGATTGGGTTCATTGGGGAAGAAGACCCCCTTTTATAGGAGGGGAGAAATCCAACCGTTATCCTCACAGCCTGCACCGAGCGGTACTACCGCTCCAAGGAGCGGTACTACCACTAGGGCGGTGGAAGCCCTTTGAAAAACAACAGCGAGGAGGCAAAAGGCCGGTAGAACCGCTAGAGCGGTAGTACCGCTCGTCCTCACGGTACTACCGCTAGGGGTAGCGGTACTACCGCTAAGGGTAGTGGTACTACAGCTTGCGAGCGGTACTAAAAAAATACATCCGTGCCTACCACCGCTGGACTTAAGACGAGTTTTTGGTCCGGAGCGGAAGTAGCCACGGAAGTAGCCGCGGTAGTACCGCTCCAAGCGGTGGTACCACTCCCAAGAGAGGTAGTAAAAAATTACATCCCCTCCAAGCGGTAGCGCTCCCATGAGCGGTAGTACCGCTGCAGCCTTTTTAAGGACACCAAAACTGACACAACTTCTGCAAACGGACTCCGAATTCAACGAAACAAAGTTTGTTGGAAAGCTAGCGACAAGGGCTAACACAATCTTAATATAAATAACAATAAGAAGGAAAATAGAAAAGGCCCATAAGAAAATGGTCAGAACCCTTCCTCGAATAGGACCAGTAAAACCTCCAATACCGAAAACGCAATAGAAGAAGCATGTGAACTCCGTTTTCTATGAACTCGAGCTTGTCATCAAGATAACCATAAGCTCTAAGACTCACAAAGAGAACCAAACAAGAACCAAGAAAGATGATGCAAGGATGCAATGGTTTGAGCTCTCTACGAACGATACGATCAAGCTACTCATCGAGAGCCCCCCTTGATAGTACGGCAATCGATCCTATAACCCGGTCTCCCAACTACCACCATGAGACCGGTAAAATAGAAAACCTATCAAGGGCAAACCTTTGCCTTGCACATAGTCCACTTGAACTAGATGATGACGATCTTGTCCTCCTCAAGATGGACCATCTATCTTGATTGCGTTGGCTCGATGAAGACTAGTTGATTGCTCCCCCATACTCCACTATGGGTGAGCCACTCTTCGGCACATCTTCACAAGTCCATTGTCACCACAATGGACGGCAATCTTCAAGCACTTGATCTCTTCGTGATGCATCACTTGAACATGCACACCGCAACCTAACCCCACAAAGAACTCTCACGAAGACCATGGGTTAGTACACAAAGCATAATTGACAATGCTTACCATACCATGGGATCACTTGACCCCTCTCGGTACATCTTCTACGCTTTGTGTGTTGATCAACTTGATTCACTCTTTGACTTAGTCTTGATCAACCTTGAACCTTTCCAACTCTCTTCATTTGAATGATGCCTTGAAGGTAAGCATGAACGATCACACAATCTTCTTCTTCAAGACATGCTTGCAATAAGCTCAACTCTCACATGACCAATCTTTGGATAATTCCTTAATAGCACCTCGGTCAACACATAAACTACTTGAAACCAACACATGGACTTCAAGAAAAGCCTATGAACAAATCCTTCAAATATAACTCAGTGCAACCATTAGTCCATAGAGAATGTCATCAATTACCAAAACCACACATGGGGGCACCGCATGTCCTTTCACCGGGGAGAGAAGCGCTTTTGGTAAGAAACATTTATATTACATGCTGAATTTTATCTTCACTTGTCACTATGGAAGATAAGCCTTTGAGGGGCTTGTTCGGGGCATCCTCACCTCAAACGGAAGTGGTAAGAGCCGCTCCTCAACCTACTAAAAATATTTATTATGAAATCCCATTTGGTATTATGGAAAATTGCTTGCTAAACCTTATCCAGGAGATGGACAATACATCCTGATATGCACTTAATCTATATAGATGAACTTTGTGGATTGTTTAAGCTTGCAGGTTTACCAGGGGATGGAAGTAAGAAGAAATTATTCCCTTTATCTTTGGAGAGGGAAGATCATTGTCATGGTGCTATTGGATGAACCCGAAACATGGGACTCGAACCGACTGAAGCTAGAATTCCATCAGAAATTTTATCCTATGTATTTGGTTTATCATGATCGGAATTCCATCAGAAGTATCGCTCAAGCTTGGGGGAGGCTTAAGGACATGATGCTCAAATGCCCCAATCTGCTCCCAAGAGATATGATTATTCAAAACTTTTATGCCCGGCTTTCTCATAATGATAGAACAATGCTTGATTCTTATTTTGCGGGTTCATTCTCAAAACGAGCATTGAATTCAAATGGGATCTTACTAAAAGAATTAAACGCAATTAAGAAGTTTGGGAGATCGACAAAGGAATTGAGTCAGGTATAAATCTTGATTTTGATTATGTTAAGTCTTTTGTAGAAACAGATGTTTTTCATGACCTTAGTGCAAAATATGGACTTGCACTACAAAAAAAAACACTTCCGTGATGATACGTGTTTGTCACAGTAGGTCACGTTTTCTGTCATGCATGTACATCCATGACAACTTTATGACAGAATCAAGATAGTCATACCTGTGCTATCATAGAAGTGTTCCATGACAATACCAAAATTATCATCACAGAAGTGTCCACTTCCATGACAATAAATGGCGCGTCATGGAAGTGTTTTCGTCAAGGGTAACCGACACGTGGCATCCACCATAACTGGTCGCCATTAAGCTATCGGGTTCCAGTTTGGATCCGATAACCCGTTAACAGCCCGGAACAATGGGGATTTTCCATGTGTAAAATTCTCATTTGCCGGAGGAACCACGTGTCAGCTCCGCGTTGGGACAGATGTCATCCAGCGAATGGACGGGACGCGCCTATGATACATCGGTACGTGGCTCGGCCTAATAGTGGCCCATTCAGGTCAAAAGGCCGGCCCGTTTGACTTGGTTAAAAGGAAGCAGGCCGGCCCACGGAAAGCCTGTTAACGACATGTTCGCATATAGCCCCTTTAAAACCCGCTAACTCACGACCCGTTATGGCCTATCCGAATTAGGCCCAGTAGCGTCATCTGGGCCGTCCAATATGATTCCTGTCCATTGTAACTTCTGACCCATGTATGGCCCATGACGTCTTTCGGCCCATATGAGGCCCTTTGTAACTCTGGGCCCATTAACGGCCCGTGGTGAAACTGGCCCATAATGAACAATGTATCGCTTTATACCGGCCCTTTATTCCATTGGGCCGTTTCCAGCCCGTGTTATCTTTCGGCCTTCTAAGGGCCCATTTATTCTTGGGCTCATTTCCAGCATTCGATTACTTACGGTCCGTTACTGGCCTGTTTCGCTTGTGGGCCAAATTCAGCCCATGGTTATAGTTGGCCCGTTTGTGGCCCATTAATCCGTTGGGCTATTTTCATAGCGTCATCAAATACGGCCCATTAATGACCCGTTATGCCTGTCGATAGAATTAAGCCCGTTATACATATCGGCCTATTAACGGCCCGTTATGCTCGGGCCATAAACTGACGATTTCCATATTGCGGTCTGTTATTAGTCCACGAATAGTATGACCCTTGTTTGGCCAATCGATCATATGGCCCGTAGAAGGCCCATTGATTCTACGGCCCATAGAAGGCCCATGGATCCTACGGCCCGTAGGAGGCCCATGGATCCTACGGCCCGTTGGAGGCCCATGGTCACTACAGCAGGTAGCAGGACCATGGTTACAATGGTCCGTATGTTGCCCATGGTTATTGTGGCCTAGTTTAAAAAAATATTTTATTGTGGCCACTAGCAAACCATGGAAAAAGAACCGCAGTGACTACAACCAAACAAATAAACAAGACAATAAGGAAATAAATAAGCAAGCAACTTACGCTAGGCTATTACGGCTATTACACATATTACATCCACTTGACATCAAAGTTCGCCACCAGTGCAAATATAGGGAACAAAGCAGCATATTACATACACTGGGCGTCTAAATTGGCCACCAGTGCAAATAAACACGGCAGCAAAACAAGTCCATAACTGAAACAACTTCAGAAGAGCTCAAGAAACGTTATCCTGGGTATCCACCATGCTGGCAATAAGCTTAGCAAGCTTATTAGCTTTCTACTGTTTGTCGCTAAAATCCTCCAACGCTTGCTGTTGCACCAGAAAGTATGCATCTGAATTCTCCAGGGACTTCCTTAGTCCTTCGGCTTCTTGTCATAGCACAACTGATCGATGTCTTTCAGCTTGTAGTTGAGACTCAAGAAACCAAACTAATTCAGACAGTGAGTTCGAAGAGCTTGTGCCAGCGATAGTGGCCAGTAACTCGAACACTACATCAAGACAAGACTTGGGGTTGTCTCACTGTCTTCAAGATAGTTTTCCTTAGCTGTTTTATCAGCTTTGTTGGAGACCAACAAGGATGTCTCACTATCCTGAACCTTATCTGCATTACTTCCTTTACCATTGCTTAGTAAGGTACTCTTCCCCAAGATTCTGTCAGCATTCTAAAAGAAGAAACAAGCAGACACATAACAGGTTTAGCATGTAGTATATGAAACTCATTTCGGTGAACCAGTTCAGTAGTAAGGTGGGCATGATTAAACTACCAAGTCTTCTATTGCGAAGTAGTACATAATAAAAGCATCAAACAGACATATATCTATGTGTTGTGGTCACTGATTGTCTTGCCAAATCAAAATAGAGACACGGTTCAAATCATATTAGTTCAAGACAAAGCAGCATTGAAAGAATACAAGTGTGGGAAACTACACGACACAACAAGATTTCAGATGGGTACCACGGGTATACATGTAAAACAACACTATTGGCTCTGTTGTGATGCTAGTAATGTGCATGATATGAGAAGTCAACTGTATGCACAATTTAAATTGAAATCAATAGAGCATTTTAGAAGAGAAAATCAGTTAAAGAAACATGTTTAAACATACCTGTTGTGCCATTGGAGTTTCGATTGGATCCTTCAATTTAAAAATAAGTTTGTATGAGTAAATACAGTGATACAAGAGCAAAGCAGTATGCACCATAGCAATGGAATCTTAAATGAGAACAATTGTTCTTTAGGTTTAAGCACTTGTTCTACACGAACAGAGTACAGTAAGACGCAGGCATATAGTACTTCAAAATAAAAAATGATCTCATAGACCTTACCACATTCTTGCCTTGGGACTAGTACAAAACAAGGCATTCCTAGTCATTGTCCCATAAATGTGTCTCAGGAGAAAGTAAGGGAATTTGATGAGTTTCCTTGCCAGTGAAGTACGTTTTCTTCAGGTAATTCCGATACCGTCACAAAGCATTCTTGAAGATAGCAGAGGTATTAGCACATGTTACCTCATCCCGAGTTTCCAAATTAGTCCTTCTCTATAGAGAAAAATGGGAACATTTATTGTATTATAACCAGCATGGAGGTAGAATGTATGGGACAAAGCAAAGTAATTTCCATGAATAACATTACTTACACATAACTCATGGACGAACACCTACAACTGGCTTTTTCCCTTCATCTTCAGTATAATATTTCCATGATGGGAAGATAAGCACATAGGATTTAACAACATCAAATGCGATAGATGCTAAACTATGAATGGCTGGTTGTGCTTTGTCCACAGGAATAGGTGTACTAACTGGTGGAGTTGGGGTTCGCCGTGGTAGTCTTGGTGCTTTGGGCACTGGAGCTGCCTTACTAACTGCCGTTGTTTGGGAGCTCTGTGTTGGAGATGGTGCTATGTCAACTGGAACTAGATTACCATCTGCTGGGGTTGGTGTTAGATTGGGTGAAGCTGGTTCTCTGTCCATCGGAGTAGGGGTACAATCTGCGAGAGTCTGGGTTATGTGTGGTTAGGCTGGTTCTTGTGCATGTACAACCGGGGTGTTATCTCCAACAAGAGGTAGCATTATTTTATTTGAAGACCGTGTTTTTACTCTGCTAGATACTGCCATCACCCCCTCCAATTCAAATGACTGATAAACAAGAAAAGTAGTTGAATGTACAAACCTTGTATGAGAGACAGATGCAATAGATAGTGTGGAAAAAAGAGGGCATGAAATAGTTCACATATATATTGTTTGACTAAAAAGGATAGCATGACATAATTTCACATATATGATGTCTATCCAAACTGGATAGCATTGCATGACATAATTTAAAGATATGATGACTAACTAAACAGGATGACATGAGATAATTATATGATGTCGTTAGTAAACAGGTTCGCATGACATAATTCACATACATGTTATCTAAGTAATCAGGATCGCATGATATAATTCACATATGTGATTTATATACTAAGCAGATGGCATTCACATATATGATGTCTGAACTAAGAACATGGTGTTGAATATTGTGTATATGATGTCTAAACTACGCAATGCAAGACACCATATGCATGATATGGGCAGTATAACCGTGCCAAGTTAGAGCATACACCTCGGTGGGGAAATAGGACTGGTCATCTTTCTCTGAATCCATCTTTGGGGTGCTATCTGGACCCAGCAAGAGATCTGCTTCGACAGGTAGCACTGTCTGCTCTGAAGACCTTGTTTTCACTCCAGATTTTTCCATCACCCACTCAAATGGCTGATTCACAGGAAGAGTAGTTGAATGTATAAACATTGTTGACAAATGGAAATGTAATGAAGAAAAGGAATGGCAAGATATAATTCAAATATATGATACCTGGCTAAACAGGATGGCATTGCATATTTCACATATATTATGGCTGGCTAAAAAAGATGAGATTGCATAGTTCACATATATGATATAGAAACTAAACAAGTGGCATTATAGAACATGTCTAAAATAAGCAGATGACATATATGATGTCAAAAGTAAGCACTGCAAGGCAACATATGCATGATATGACCAACATCATCATGCCAAGTTAGAGCAAACACCTTGGGGGGTAAATAGGGGGGGGGGAGGGTTTGCCATTGCACCCACCATGGAGTGATGTCTGCATGACATTGTATTGCCGCGCAAAACTCTTCTCTTTTTCTCGACATGTTCAGCATGACTATGTACAATATCTGACATGCATACGAACAAAATATAGTGAGATTATGTAAGGAGAGCATGCAGAAATCTAGAGTGATGGTAACAACCAGTGGGTAGATCCAAAAGCAATGATAGCAGGCTGATGATACCTTTAATTTAATAAAAAGACAGATGATGATTGCTTTACTATTTTTTCCCACCCAAGATGAACATACTGTTTGTTTCCCACCCAAGATGAACAACATAGACATACCCTAGGTGAACCAGATAATAGACAAAGATATTATTCATTGCTGCCTCGATATGTGCCCCACAAGCATTTTGAAACTCAATATTGAACATTAATTTGTACCTGACTTGGAGTCTAAGAGGTGAACATGACGATAATGTAGCAGGTAATATTAAGCAATGCAAAACATAAGCAGAAACAAAAGAGTGCGACCTCTCTTGCGGACCCATGTACTCCTCAGGTTCATCTACTGAGTCGATGATGGTGATGCAGTTGCGGTGGGTGCCGGCAGCAGGGAAGGAGATCTGAGGCAGTGAAAGACAGCCAGGAGTCGTGATGTCTGGTAGGGTGGATGCTTCTGTCGATGGAGCAGCTCAGGTGAGGTGGACGACGTTGTGGCAGGAGCAGGACAAACCACACAAAGTTTTCTTCAACACCTATCTGTAACTAAAGTAATTCTGTAAGTGCTCCTTTGGCTTGCAGGATTCTAAAAACGCCAGGATAGGAAAAACACCGGAATATGATAGGAATGCACGTGGGAAATAGAGCATTTGTAAACTCAAGATTTCTGTCAACTTGGGTGTTTGGTTCAGAGGAATTGGAAGAACAGAGGAATGCAAAGAAACATGGCCAAATTAAAGTGAAACCATATGAAAATGTGTACAGTTAGAATGTTATTCTGCCACTAATGCAGTTAGTCTGGTTTTCATGCATAGGATTTTGAAAAGTAGGTCCAGGTGGATGTTTTGATCCATTCCTTTCGACCAAATGCATGAATAATTGAATAGTAGAGTACCATAGGAAAATTTCCTATTGCTATGTTTTTCCTTTGAACGAAAATAGCCCTAATGGATCGACATGAATGCAGAGTAATAAGTGATGCGACAAGTGTACAACCTCTTTGGTGTAGCCGTGTCGACCTCAACATCATTGTGTTGGTCGCTGAAGAAGTTGTGGCAGAGGTGGCTATCGGAGGTGTGGAGGAAGATCTGAGGCGTTTGTAAACGGCGTCTAGGGTACTGCTCTATTTTGATGGATGGTTCCATCGTTGGAGCAGCTCCGGTGAGTTGTAAGATGTCGAGGTTGAAGCAGTACAAGACAGACATCGTTAATCTCAAGTGGGATTCTAATAGCATCTCCAATAGATGTTGTAAAATACATTAACAAAAAGTGGTAGATGTAAAATTTACATCACCAAAAAACACCCGACTCCAACAGATGAGGTAAAAACTGTTGACTCTGAACTTAACTGTCAAAACTGAAATTTACTGTGGAATCTGAATGTTACTGTCGAAACTGAATGCACTAGTAGCAGAGAAGCAGTTCAAATGTAGTTTAGGCCGCTCGAGCACTAGTAGTAGAGAAACAGTGATCTAAATCAGCAGGCGGTCGACAGGGAAGACACTAGCAGATAGCAGCCAGAGCAGCAGTGCGAACTAGAGCCCGAGTAGCAACTCATGTAGTTGCAGCAGCTGGTGTACCAACATTAGCAGTGCGAGTGAGAGCAAGAGCAGAGCAGCAGCATGAGCAAGAGGAAGAGCAAAGCAGCAGCGCGAGTGAGCGAGAGCCAGAGCAGCAGCAGTAGCAACTCCGGCTGGTATGTCCGCCGCCGTCGAGGGAGCCTCGCATTGGGGGAGAGCCTCCGTGGAGATGTGGCCGGTGGCGCTGCCGTCGAGGTAGCTGCGCCATGGGGGAGCGGGATCAAGCACCGGCGGCGCCGGGAGGTCGAGTTAAGGAGAAGGCGCGATGCGATGACTGTACAATCTATTTGGTGGCGCCAAGTAGGCCTCGGCTTCGTCCGAGGAGTCGGTGAGGTTGTTGCGGTTCCGGTGGAGCAGGTTAAGGCGACACTATCGAGATGGAGCAGTCGCGACAGAGGAGGCGATCGTCGGAGCAGCTCCTTGGAGGTGGAGGACGGGGCGGCTGAACCGGCGGGACGACGAGATCGATGACGGATCCTCAACTGGGGCGGTGGATGAGGGACGTCGAGTTGTTGCATTGGACGACGTCGTCGGGGAAGAGGCTCCAACTGGGCAGCGGTGGGGTGGCGGACGGAGGAGGGTGGGGTTTTGCGGCTGGAGCAGAGAGGTTATGGCGGCATGGGTTTTCGAATGGCGAAAAGGAGGTGATGGGAGGGGGGGACCATGACTTAGGGATGCACTTGTCCAAAATTTAGGGTGTGTTACAAAAGTACCCCCACCAATTTGAACTAGCGGCCCTTTCAGCTCAGGGTTAGAAGGGGGATTTCGCGTGTCTGGATTTGGTAGCTGGAGGGAGTTTTCGCGCGCGTTGTAATTTCAGGATAGTAAAGCGCAGGTTGTGAAGGAGCGAGTTTTCGGAGCACAAAGAGACAAAGCGATGTCTGAATTTTCGGGATAACAAAGCACGGGTTGAAATTTCGGGACAAGCCTAACGTGTAATAATGTACGAACCAAATCAATTCGCACTTCCCTCAACGAAAAAAAAACTATTCGCACCACACAAAGAGAGAGTCTTGTCCCGTTTTGCTATACAAATGCTATTCAAAACTATGAATCGATGTTATGTCCAATTAAATTTTTTCACCAGCTTGATAATGCATGTAACCTACTCATACGAACATTTTAGTGCATTCCAAATGTATATACTACCGCTGCAATTCGAACTAAATTTGAATTCGTTTCTCTATTTGAATAATAATCTACAATCATGATTGTTGCCAAGTTAAACCATCATTTGTATATTATCTTAACAACACACCACATGATTACTAAAGAGTTAGATATGAACTATGTGTACTATTTGAACTCAAATTCAAAATTTTGAATACACTTGATGTTGATTCCAAATAATAGTACATTTGAAGTACTAGCTAGATCTTCATGATCTAAACCATGTTTCATATGTACACTATGTTTATCACACAATGTATAGTGCCCCGTCCCCTACATTATGACAAGTATTTAGCCCTGACCTGCAAAAGCCACACATTATCACAAATTCAAATAAATATTATATATATTATATGTAGTATAACATGTTCATGACCAAACCATGCGTATCACCATTATATTCATGCATATGCATCGGTTTAAAACACTATGATCTCTTGTTCAAATATCCGAATCCACTTTTATAATGAATTATGATCTCTGTTCGTCTTTTACACCCACACAATCCTCTTCTCTTGTAGCTAGCGCTAACTTTCTCTTGTGCATGCACACGCCCGCCTCCCTCTCACCCTCCCTCAGCATTCTCTACATCGCGCACATTCGTTATTTCTCTTTAGGTCGTTCACCCACGGTGTGTGTAGGCCCTCCAGCTCCTTCTTTCTGGCACACACCAATCGGTATACCTCTCTAGCCAGGTGTACCTACCACAAGCACACACTTTCCCTCTTCTCTTCTCACCGTCCATGCCCCCCTCTGTCTAATACGGTTCTACGTACGTGCACACTCCCGCCCCTCTTTTCATCGATATCATACTCACACACTCCCCCCCTCGATATAGTAGGCCTCTCGCACCACCTCCTAGCCACATCCCTCTCTCTCTATCCGTCTCTCCGGGCCTTATTTGCTTCTAACACATGCATGCATGTATATCGATCGATCTCCCTACATATATCTAGGTCGACTATAACTCTTTTCCCCATGCACAGATCGATGTACCTCACAAGTTATGTCTCTCCCTTTCTCCGACACACGACGATTGATCTTCCTATGTAGTTACGCCTGCTTACCACAGCCATATCGTCCCCTCTCATCATCCGTGCATGCCTCCTGACCCGTCTCTCACACGCACGTGCACAGATAGGCATGCATGCCCTCTCTTTTTGATATTGCAGTCGTACCCTCCTTTTTCTAGTAGGCCTCTCCCACCATTTGTGAGAAGAAACACCACCACCACCCTCCGACACTCTACCTCTGTCTCTCTCCCAACCTTATTCCTCTCCTGCACATATGCATGGATGCCGATCGATCTCCCTCAATACATAGCTAGGTCTCTCTCCTTCTCCACACATATAACAGTCGATCTACCTCTCTATAGTTAGGTCTCTGCCCCCCACACACCGATAGTCGAACGCTGTAGGTAGGTATCCATGCCACGAAGACAAACTGCACCTCCCCCCTCTCACGTTCCAGTAGGCCAGCCGCCCTATATCTTTGACGTGGGCACACACAAATTCGATGGCACTCTTTAGCGATCGCGCACCCACACACTTCATCCCTCTCTTTGATTCTATCGATATCTCACTCCGATGATCCCTCCACTCTCTTCTCATGGATCGCCCCCTCTATATATGATATATCCAGGCCTCTGTTTCACACACATTGCATATGTTACATTTTTTGTTTGAGATATCATCGACACATATTCCCTGTCTATCTCTCACGCACCCCCCAAAAAAACACTCATGAACCCACACACCATCTCTCTCTAGGTTTGTATCTCTCTCACACACACCCATGTAGGTGCTGTACGTACACGAAGAGAATAGGTGCACGTACTGTAACATCCCAAATTTTTAATTTGGAATGTTATGCATTAGATCATCATTGCATATCATATTTTAATGCATTTTGTTTTGCGATCCTCGAAATCCTGAGCAACTCAAGGACCACGGAGAGAGTTGGGGATTTCACCATTTTCATATTTGAATTTTTCTCAAATATTGAAACAAGGATCAATTTGGTTTAACTATTTTTCTCTCCGAAAATATTTCATATTAAAAATATATGAGAGGAGATAATATGACTTCTCCAAAATAAATGGAATATTGGAGGAAAAATATTAAAATCAAATAAATATTTTATTTGAATTTTTATTGCAATTTTATTTGAATTTAGAAAAATACGCGTTTTTCAAAATTGCATTTTAGGCCCAAATAAATGTTCACCTAGTCCGGTAGATTTTTAGAGGACGGGGAAAATTTATCTCAGGATTTTTGGAGTCCGTTTAGTATTTCTTTTATTTGTTTTTCTGCGCAGAATTATTTAAAAAAAAAAAACTTCGCGGACCGAACTGGGCCGAAGCCCAGCCGGCCCGGCAACGCCGCCGCCTCCGCTCGCGCGCGCCCCGTGCCCGAGCCGGACTCCGCCGGAGTCCGGTACGCCGCCGCCTCGTCGCCCCCTGCCCCAAGCCACCCTGCCCCAGCCCCCGGCCCCTTTATATGCCGCCCGCCCCGCCGCCTCGACCCCTCCACCCCACCACCGCCGCAGCAGCAGCAAGCAGCAGCAGCCGCCGCCGCCGCGTCCGCCGCTCGCCGCCGCCGCTGCAGCGCCGCCGCCGCGCCGCGCCGCTGCACCGCGCGCGTCCCACCCCGCCGCACGCCGCTCGCGCCGCCGCGCCGCACCCCGCCGTCCCGCCGGAGCCTCGCCGGAGGTAGTAGCCGCTGCCGCCGTTCGTCGTTTTTTTTTTCGGTTAACCGTTCGGTTTTTTTTGGTAAACCCTAGATCTAGATCCGTTTTTTTTAAATTCCGGTTTATTCTTTTTAGATCGGTTTTCTGTCGGTTTAATTATCCAGCGGACGCCCGTTCGTACGTTCGTTTTAACGAACGGTTTTCACCGTTTAACCACAGACAGCGAACGTTCGTTCGTTAGCCTGTTCGTTAGTTTTTCTTTTTCTCGGATTTTCCGCGATTATTTTCGATCGCGATTTCTGATCCGATTTTCGTTTTAGTATAACTTTTCGCTCGTTTGTCGGAATCAGGCGATTCAAGCGCCTAGATCTTCGTCTCGAAGCCCTCTTTCTGTTTTACCAACTTAAACAAGTTTTTGCTACTGTAAAATTTGACTTTAGTCCAGATTAGTAATCGAAGCGTGTTTCTTTCGCAGTTTGAGTTTAGTTGCTCCGTTTGATTTGATTCTTTTTGCAAACCGGAGTTCTTAGGTTGAACTTTCTGGTTAAATCATCTCATTTGAGTTTTACCCGTGCATCTTCGCTTGATTGCTTATGTATGCTATTGTTTGTTTGCGATAGAATTCCCGGAGTGCGAAGCGTGCTACTACGAGTCTCTAGGTTTTGCGGATCGTCAGCAAGGCAAGTAACACATTGATCATACTTCTTCGTTACCCAGTTTTTATGCATTAGTTTCGACCCTCAAATATTGCATGATTAGGATGTGATTAACTTGTGGGTACTGGGAAGTAGATGATGAGGTAGAACCTATTGCCCTTTTTAATAACAAACCCTTGGGAGTTACTTCTACGCTATGCTTATGTTGCCATGCTATGCTCGTAGACGTGGATTGGGTTTTGAGTGTATCCATGTCAGATGTGAGATTTTTTAATGGTTCAACTTAAGGTGGCAACTTTAATACACATCTGGGTGGATTGCTTGTTTGGGCACCTGGGGATATACCAGTGTTGTCCTAGGAGATCCCGGGGATATACCGTGTGATCCTCCTACGGTCCGCCACCCAGGCTCAAAGGGATCATAAGATTATTCATGCTAGAAACTTCCGTGTGCAGCCACAAGCTATTATGGGCTCTAGCATAGTTGAGTATGTTGCATGACCCCTTTCAGTGGTAGGCTAGCAGATGTAGGGGAAAGTAGGTGTAACTGTCTACCCAGAGTAAAGAGTAAATGTTTCTGAAAGACTGTGTCTCGGTTATCCGTTTCTCAAACACCATGTAGTGCGAGAAATCCAATGGAGGAGATCGAGTCTTGTGGGGAAAAGTGCACAAACCTCTGCAGAGTGTACAAACTAATCATGATTAGCCGTGTCCCCGGTTATGGACATCTTGAGTATCTGGTTCTTGGATCATCATATTGAATCCCATCACTCTAAATTAATTTGTTGGGATTAATGATTACTTTTAATTGGGATCGAGAGGGGGTTTTACCTTCTCAATGTTCAACAACCACCATGATAGTTAAATAAAATATATTCCTTTGTTGTAGGGAAAAATTGGCTTTTCGCAAAACAGTATAACCCTAGAGCTTTTCCACCAGCCAAAAATGCATGTAGTATTAGCATTTATTCTGTTCATTGCTCTACTGTGTTATATTGCCGGCATATTCCATGTGCTGACCCGTTTCGGGCTGCAACGTATCATGTTGCAGACTTTTCAGACGACGAGTAAGGTGCGCTAGGTCGTTGTCGTGCACTCAGCTATGCCGTTGGAGTTGATGGACTCACTTTATCTTCCAAGCCTTCCGCTGTTATCTTATTTAGATGGCCTTAAGCCATATTTATTGTAATCAGTTCTCTTTTGAGACATTCGATGTAATAAGTGTGTGATTGCTACTCTGTTATAAATCCCTCAAGTACTGTGTGTGTCAGCATTACCGATCCAGGGATGACACTTGAACACAGAGATTCGATCCATTCGGGTCGGGTCGCTACACGTACTCACGCCTCGTTCCCTGCCACACCTGCGCAGGTACACGGTGGAGTTCATTTTTGTACGAAAAGGCAGCCCACTTGCTAATCTGAGAGCGTGTAGCGGTTGTTTACTTACGGAGGTCGTGTACCACGCGTGCACGAAACAAAGTTTGACTTGACGCGTTGGCGCTTTATTTTTAAATAAAGTTATATTGCTCAATGGCACATACATAATATAAAATGATTGTTATGGAGAAAAAAGTAATCCGCTCCACTATATACAATAAAGCTTGCCTGCTGGGGTTGGTCTGTCTTCACACTCTCTCACACAAGACGGTGGTGGCCTCTCTCTCTCTCACCGCTGGCCACTGATCCGGCCCGATGCCGTCTGCCGGCGGAAAGGGAGGACGTGCATCGTTGCTCCATTCAACGGCGTTGAGGCAGCATGTCCCGATCTGCGCTACCCGCCATTCTCTCTGACCAAGCTCCGGCGTGGTAGGGAAGATCCCGCCCGTCGGCGCCCTCGTAGTTATATCCCGATGACCCCTAGGTACAGGTTCCTCCCCTCCGTCCTTGCTCCACTGCCCATCTTCCAACGTCGCTGCATGTGGATCTTCCCTAGTACTTTGCCCAAAACATAGATTGGCCGGTGTACTTTCCATGTTGCAATCTCGTCCTCACACTATTTTAGATAAACAACCGCGCTGCTATCTTCCCTTAGGACAAGGAATATGCTTCTTTTTTGTCGGCGTATGTGTCATACACTGTTATTGGCCAGTAATTGTTTCCTTTCTACCTCTTTTTGCAAACAGGGCTATCCATTTCACCTCGTTGCTATTGCGACCTTTTGGTGAACTGCACAATCACGTTTTTCTCAAGAGTGTTTTGTGCAGTTTTGCTGAAATGTCACACGGGCAATGTTTCTACATTTCAGTGGGACTGCACAAAGGGAGATTGGTTTTGCTCTATCCTCCTCATCCAACTCCGAGCCTAATCTTCTCCAACTATTTGCTTAATCTTCTCCAACTAGTTAGTCTTAAGAGAGACTGCAAAGGTCACTGGCTTCTATTTGTGTGTTTATTGTTTCATCAATAGTCCTCTATTATTGTAATCACACTTACTCATTATCTTTGGAACAGGGACGCTCAGCTCTATTTTAGTGGAACTACACAAAATGATCGGAATGTTCCATGCTCCTGACAGCTACTTTTTCCCCCAACATGTCTTGTTGATTTAGACAGAGCTGCGGGAAAGTTGCTGCCAATGAAAGCATGGATCAATTTTAAATTTTTCTTTATAACACCTTCTCATAACTTTGTCTTCAGTTGTGATGTAAATATTAGCTTTGATCTGCTAATCATTGAGATGCATTAGCAAGGAAGTTAGTTTTTTATTTCTTGCAAAAGAACATGGATGTTAGTTTCCTTTCTATTTCATTGATGTTGTAACAAGACAACCTTCCAGTTGGCAAGACACATGAAACAAAAGCTTTCAAAGCATTGTACAATTTCATGTCGCTGGAAAATTATGTGTATGTCAATTATGTAAACAAATGCTGGAATCTTGATAGCATTGCCAGAAGCCATTCAGCATCCGGGTCGATGTGCCATGCACCAAATAGTGCACAACCGCATGGGAGACTCAGCTCGGTTGTTGCGCCGCACTAATAGTGAGTACTAATGAGCAGTCAAATCATAAGCCCCACCTTTCCCACACTAAGTTGCTCGGACGAAGCAACCATCAATACACTCTTCTTTGAATCCACTCCTACTAACCAAGTGCGTGTATGGCATGTTGGTAAACGCGCTTCCTCTTGTCATATCACTGACATGTGGGACCGGAGTGTGAGCAAACCGATCTCAATTGACGGCAAAATGGCCAACCCGCCACTCCTTGAGAGAGACAAGGAACGAGAACACATACAAGCTAGGTGTCGCACGGAGGCCAAGAAATATTAGAGCATGGTTGATCGATGTCATCATTACATGTTCGATGTTTTTGAATAGTACCACTTTGTTGGGCTGTCGTTTTCCGCACTTCTCCGGAATAAATGTGTACTTTATCACAGATTAAAATAAAATAAGAGTGCAGATGCTCCACCATGCGGTTCCTAGTACCTGTATACTACTAGTAAGTGGTACTACTCGTACTACTAAACCTTGCACTTGGCTCTTCACCTCTTCGGGAAGTCGAACAATGATGGTACTACAGTGTATGCCTCTGGCAATCTGACACCGAATAAACCACTGCACGTCCACCGCCTGGGCGAGGGAGAGGTTGCATTAGTCAAAAGCTTCTCCTCGTCCTACGAGCCACCGCGCTTATGGTAGACGGAGAGGGCGTAGTATAATAAGCAAGCTTCACCTTGTCCTGCAAGCTTCTCCTCGTTCTGCGAGTTGACGGGACACAACAAAGTAGTGCTAGTCTGTACTATCTCCTTTCTGGTTAATATGGCTTAATTTTTTTGTGGGTAAATGAGAGAGCTTTATTCATGTAAAAGCATTCTTAGGACAATCATCCAAGAGACTGTTCACTAGGAAGCTAGGTGTTTCATCAAGCCAGCTCTCGGTCACATTCAAAGTGCAAGCACTCTTTGCACAAAGATGCGTCAGAAGGTTTGCTGACCTGTTTACATGCTGAATAACAAAAGAAGATAAATTATTACCGAGCTCTCATATTTCTAACAGGATAGGATCTAGAATTAAGCGAGAATTGTGGCGAGTGTTCCAGAGTGTCACCAACTCCATGCGATCAACTTCCATTATCACATGCGAGAACCCTCTAAGAGAAGCAAATGTGTTGAAGATTGCTTTATCACAGATTAAAATAAAATAAGAGTGCAGACGCTCCACCATGCGGTTCCTTGTAGTACCTGTATAGTGGTACTAGTAGTACGTAATACTCATAGTACTAGTAAACCTTGCGCTTGGCTCTTCGCGTCTTCGGGAAGTCGAACAATGATGGTACTACATTGTATGCTTCTGGCAATCTGACACCGAATTAACTGTTGCACGTCCACCGCCTGAGCGAGGGAGAGCTTGCATTAGTCAAAAGTTTCTCCTTGTCCTGTGAGCCACCGCGCGCAAGCTTCTCCCCGTCCTGCAAGCTTCTCCTCGTTCTGCAAGTTGACGGGGCACAACAAAGTAATGCTACTGCATACTGCCTCCTTTCAGGTTAATATGGCTTAATTTGAAACGAGATAAATACACTGTCGGTCACTGTATATTTGTAAAAATATCATCAGTGGACTTCATAATACGCTAATTGCGGTCAATATATACATTTTCCAATGTTTATAGGGTTACTAGCTCACCCTGGCTGAGTATGTGTGTGCATGCACGTGTAGGTTGAGCACTTGACCGTGAGCGTGTGTGTTCGGGCATGCATGCATTAGGGCGTCGTGCATGTTTTTGTGTGCATGTGTATGTGTGACTATTGCATGCATGCACGAGGTTGTAGTCCCTCACATTCACATGTTCATATTTCAAAGCTTTCTCAAAACGTTGCATGCAAGGTTTACTTATTCGTTGTTCACGCATGCATTGCCAATATTAATACGTTGGTAAAGACAATTTCTTGAGGAAAACGAGCCCATGAATTGAGTACAAAGGGGACCAATAAACCAGGACGGAGGGAGTACTAGTACTAAACCGGAAGGGGGGAGTAGGTATGTAATAATTGGCGCCCGGAGCCTTGGCCAATGGTTCTTGTTACTCCCTCCTTTCCGGTTTGTAGGGCTTAATTTGAAAATCTCTTCAACCAAGGTAGATGATGAATGGTGGAATTAATTCCATAGTTTGCAAAAATACTTAATTAGTACTCTTATTTTCTCAAAATTTTGTGTATACCGATGCATTAATTACACCACATGCATGCATGGCCACTTAATGACCAAGAACTTCTGCATGCATTGGTGAATTTTTTCTTCATCCTTGCATGCAGTGATTTAATACACCTTGAAATCTAAACATGTGATGGTAAGTACTACTCCCTCTGTCTAGGTGAAGTCATCTTAGGTTGTGCACCATGACCAAGGCGAAGGAAAAAACAAGAGATTTTAATGCTTATTTGCTAATTAATAGCATTGCATGCAATGAACTGACCACTGCATGTCGTGTTTGAAAGTCTCAAGTCATAGAAGTCATACACGCCCCACATCTCTTATTGGTTGCTTCCTTTATTTATGTCAAGAAACAAGAAATGAGGCGAAAGTTAATGCACCGCGTCTAAGTGTTTTGGGATTATTTGGTTTTCGTAAGATGACTTATACACCTAGATGGATGGAGTAGTAGAATTGAGACTTATAAAAAGGAAAAACAAACTTTTTGAGATGAGCCCTATAAACCGGAAAGGAGGGAGTATTGGACATGATGTGTGTAGAGGCATTTTGTTCCCCATCGATCACAGTGGAGTGACAACACATGGCTTACTCTATAATGCTATCATGTCATGTGGGACATCCAGCATCCGGGTCCATGTGTCATGCAAGAAAATAGAGATAAGTACAAGTGAGACTCATGAACGGTCATACACGTAGGGGGAGTACATGCAGGGGCCGCGGTAATATGACTAAATGAGCAGTCAAATCACATAGTAAGTTGGTCGGATGAAGCAACCATCATTTCACTCTTCAATGACACATACGCAATATAAAAAAGGTTGATATGGAGAGAAAAATAAAACCGCTCCACTATATATACACTAGCAGGAGCCTAAGCTACAAGCCTGCTTGCTTGGGTTGCTCTCTTCACAGTCTCTCGCATAGAACGACCGTGGCCATACCGCTGGTCACATATCCTGCCTGATCCCACCGCTGGGGAAGGGGAGGATGTTCTGTGTAGACACGATCGGCAGCGGTGAGGGAGAAAACCCACTGTCGGTGCGTCCCAATCGGGGTCCCCGCGGTATTGGCTGATGCCGCCTCCCACTGGCCTTCTAGCTACACCCTGATGTCCCAGGTACAACTTCCTTTTGGAGCCGGCTTGCTCCACTGCCGCAGCTCCCCACGTAGCTCCATCTCCATGTGGATCTTTCTCTACTTCTACCGGCTTCTATTTGTGATGAGTTTGTCTCATGAACTAGTGCCACTACTATTATTCTAATCACACTTCTTCAATATCTTTGCCAACAGGGATGCTCAGCTCAATTTTAGTGGAACTGCACAAAAACATCGTATGATCCGAGGGTGCTAGGCTTCTTTCCTTTGACAGGTTCTACCTAGCCAGGAAATTAAATCCTGTTTAGGGTTTAGGGTTTAAGGCCTAGGGACTGCATCAATCATTTTTTTCTTTATTTGTACACTCTCACAACTTTTGTCTTTAGCTGTGAAGTAAATATTGGCTATGATCTATGAATCATTGAGATGCATCAGCATGCGTGTTAGTTTTCCTTTGTATTTGATGGAATGTTGTAACGGACAACCTTGGAGTCAGGATACATACATGAAACAAAATCTGAAAGCTTCGTACTCCCTCCGGTCCTTTTTTGTATGCGTATAAGAAAATCTCACTTTTCCCGCAATGGTCTGCACCTTAGCATCTTTGTGCTGATCTTTCCAATAGTACTACCGCACACGCAGACACAATAATTCCCATCTCTCTCTCCCATATTCCTCGTCCCTTCCCAAGAGCAAGTATAATAAGGTGACGTAGGCGGGCTGCAAGCCTTTAAATATTGTATCTTTGCTGAGTTGGATGAGAGAGAAGAGGAGAGAGAAGAGAAGCGGGCTATAGATTTACAGCCGGCTGTAGCACAGGCCCCAAGAAGCTACTACCTCCATAATACGAATCCAACGATATAATTTTTGTTAACATCCATTTACAATTTTTCAATTAAATCTTTGGTCAAAATTTAGCATAAATTACATAGGGGACTAATAAACCAGGACAAAGGTAGTATGTGAGAGTGTATGGTGGGTCATGTGGTAAAAAAGCAGTACTTTCTTGTAGCCCATTACTATACATGTTGACTATTACATTGGCTGTAGATGACATGGCAACATGTTAGCCATCAACTGACTATATTATTAACCATGCTTAAGGCATGCTTGCACAGAGAGAGAGAGAGAGAGAGAGAGAGAGAGAGAGAGAGAGAGTCGCGTCTCATGCATGCAAAACCGGAGAGAGAGAGAGAGAGAGAGAGCTGCATGCAGATAGATCTAGTGAGCCTGCATCCAGAAAGATGGAGAGAGGAGTAATTGTGCGCGAGAATTGAGGTCTACAGGCTGAGGCAATACTCCCTCTGTCCTTGAAAGAGTGTACTTCCAACTTTGTTGGAGGGTCAAACTATCTCAAAGTTTGACTGAGTTTGTGCAAAAATATATCAATGCTTGGGAAACCAAATAGGTATATGACGAAAATATATTTTATCAAGAATCTAATTCTACTAATTTGATGGCATAAATGTTGGTCTACTATTGTATAAAAATGGTCTAACATAAAAAAGTTTGACTTTCCAACAAAGTTGGAAGTACACTCTTTCAAGGACGGAGGGAGTACTTTGCATGCGCGTAACTACCCAGCATTTCCTTCATAGAAAATCCGGGGGCAAATAGTCTATACACTCTGGTGTGTATAGTAATTTTTTCTTGGCATGCGGGCTACTACGTAGTACTACTACAGTGTGTTTGTTAAACGCAAAGAAAAAAGGACTGGAGGTGTCGCATGATGTCCAAGGAATATGCTGATAGTGTGAGGTGGGCCATGTACTCACTGGGCTGCCGTGTTTCGTACTCCTCCGGTGTAAGAGTGGAGAAAGTTAGTTTTATCGCAGAATAAATAAATAAGAGTGCAGACACTCTACGACGCTCTACTGCCGCAGTAATAGTGACCAATGAGCCATTAAATCAGATAGACCCGGCAGTAAGTTGGACGGAAGAAGCAACCATCACTCTTCGTGGAATCCGCTTCTCCCTCTTGCAGTACAGTATTCTTTTGGAAACCAATGTTTCGTTTCGGTGAATCGCGCCATCGAGCAAAACCAATGTTTAAATCATTTCTGTCACGTTCGTGTCTCACCCTACACAAGCCTCCACCCCACATGGTCGCTCCGCATGCCACTCACCGCAAACCGAGTATACGCAAACTTTCCCGCCTGCTTGTCGATGGATCGCGCCATGGAGTACTAGTACTACTGGAAGAGATAGACGAGGAGGGGGAGGACAACTAGTTGTAGCATGGACTCCCAAGAACTTTTTTACATGCATGTTGTGGCCGGCCGTGGTGATGTTTGAACACGGAGCAGTCGCGTGCACCGGGATGCGGCGCGGGCGGTGCTCTCTCAGCCGGCGCGCCGCTTCAATGCCGTCGCCAGCGAGAGGTCACGTCCACTCTGGCCGGGCATGAATGCGGCACTGACCGTTTCAGGCGGGAAGCACGCGCGGGTGATGAAGAGGGTTCGGGTTGGCCACGGCGGTCAGGAGCGGGCGTGGCAGCGGTCCGGATGCCCGCAAATGAGAGATGCTGGACGTACGCAAATATTGCTAAGTAATTAATAACGTAAATAATGTGCCAGTTGGACAAATATGATTGGAGGTGGAGATGGAGATGAAAGTAAGAATTTTATGTAAACACAGATATGTATTTCTATGTGTGTGTGCGCGCACACACACATAGTGACGACTCTCGCGACTACTCGTACACATCATCGATATCTCGTTCTCCCTACACACACAAACTTAGTACCGCCTCATTTTGTTCCTAGGATAGGAATATCATAGGAGTGGGAAACAATATGAAGTGACATAAACGGAGTACTACGTACAAGAAGAAATGTACATGCACTCACTCTGCCTCCGACATACCCGCGAGTACACGATGGAGCGCATTTGTACACGAAGATGCATCTTACGTAATACTTTGACCCTTTAATTTGTTCACTTAATAATGGAGGGTCGGGGACCACACGTGAGCGATACAAAGTGCGACCTGGAAGCGGGGGCGTGTTATTGATCGAGTTTTCTTTCTTGGTACGTTAAAAAAAGATTTGTCCGCTAGTTTTCATTTCTTTGTTCTAGGCACGCGCGTATTATATTTAAAACCACTGCTATGGAGAGATTTTTTTACTCCATTATATATGTAGCCTCTTGTTTGATAGGGTTTCTCGCATCTCACTCTCTCACCCTCTCCATATCTAAACAAGATGATAGTGTCCACTCTATCTCTCTCCTCACCGGTGGTCATAGATCCGGCCAGATCCCATCCGCTGCGGGAGGTGAGGAGGTGCAACGTTGACATTGTCGCCGTCGGCGATGGAGGAAGCCGATGCGCACCGTCCTCTTTGAGCCGGCATCGGCAAGGACGAAGCTCTTCCGCACCCTTGTTCGCTGTCGTCGTGTGGGTAGATCCCGCCCGCCTGCCTAAGCCATATCTCGCCAACCTGAGGTATAACTTCTTTTGGATTTCATGCTTCATTGTACTGGTCCAGCTCCCCAGGTCATTGCATGCGGGTTTTCTACTATACCACTACTCCCTAGCTCCCCATGTACACTAGCTAGGGTTCATCGGCTGGTCCAACATCACCTATTTTTTACTATTATAGAGGAAAGGCCACTCCAAAAGTTGTCCTGATTTATGCCTCGGTGGAGGTATACATGTTTTTTTGACAAAAAGTACATGGTGGTTGTGCGGTCATTGTCCATATGCTCCTATTGCTGCTTCTAATCTAATACTATCACTGGTTAAATGAAGCAATGCCCATGTTAAAGTGACGTCCCTTTTAAGTAATGTTGCTGTCAATCCAGAATCATCGATAAATGCTTATGTTCTGCTTTAGTTTTTTTCCGGGTATCCTGGTTTAGTTCCCATCAAGATAATCACGATGCTTCTATTTGTTGGTGTACATTTCATTAATTCTTATTGACAATTGAGATGCTGCTGTTAATCTTGTACCACCGCCAAAACAAAGTAATGACGCCATATCCCTTTTTTATATTTTTGCAAACAGTGATGCGTATCTCCATACCCGGGCATGTCTTCCTCAATTTTAGTGGAACTGCACAAAATTGGATGGCCATTGTTGTTCCGCCTCACTGTCCTCTGCCACCTGGTTCTTCCTTTCTTGAGCTTGATTACCGAGAAGAAACAGACCACAGTGAGGATTTGTCAAACTTCATTGGTGCCACACCCAAACTTGATGCCAAATGGATGATGCATCACCACGATGACCTATCGATGCTCATGGTTGCGTCTCATGGTTGCATCGGCTGGTGAAGCTGATCGATTTCTGATGAAAAACAAGTTGTCTTCCATCAGTGCTCTTTGCTTGTTACCCACAAAGACGATATCCTTCATCAGTTCACCTTGGTTGCGTTGGAGACGTAGCCATCTTTCACGTTGGTGCAATTTTATCACACAATTGGCTACGAACTAAATGTTTCCTCGAAGAAGCATCAACGTTGGTACTAAGAGCAAAAGTTTTGTATTGATTTCTAAGCCTTCTCACAACTTTGTCTTCAGCTCTCCTATAATTTTATTTGTCCAGCTATTAACTAAATATGTGGTCAGACTTTGATTAAAAATATGGTGTGGACTAAAAACCCGGATGGAGGTAGTACCCCTCTGTTTTTATTTACTCTGCATATTAGATTTGACTGAAGTCAAACTTTGTAAAGTTTGAGCAAGTTAATAGAAAACAATATAAATATTTACCATAATAAATCTATATGATGTGAAAGTACATTCAATAATGAATCTAATGGTATTGATTTGTTATTGTATATGTTAATATTTTTGTTTAGAAACTTTGTCAAAGTTTACAAAGCTTGACTTTGACCAAAGCTAATACGCGGATTAAATAAAAACGAAGGGAGTATGAGATATGGTGGCACACTGATTTAGGCCGAACACAACAAACCATAATTAGTCAGAGAGGGTAAACTGTACATACAAAATAATTGAAATTAAATTTATTTATTTGTACACACTCTCACACCTTTCCGATAATTTGGCGCGTGTGTGGTTGTTCACTTAACGGAGAGTAGTGTACCACACGTGAACGACAGGAAGTGCGACCATGACGCATGAATCATTAGTTGATCATAGTTTTCTTCACTGGTACGTTAAATAAAGAGTTTCGTTTCGTACACAATTTAAAACGATTGTTATCGAGAGAAAAAGAAAACCACTCCACTATATTAGTACTATATATGAGTACTATATAAGCTGGAGCCTCAGCGCTTGTTCGCTAGGGTTTGCACTCTTCACACTCTCGCTGCACTACATATATATATACACGTTGGAGGCTCAATGTTCCTTTGCTAGGGTTTGCTCTATTCACAATCTCACCCTCTTCATCAGATCTAAACAAGACTGCATTTGACTCTCTCTCTCTCTCTCCCACCCTCACAGCTGGTGAAGGAGCCGTCCGGATCGCGTTGGACAGGGAAGGGGAGAAGGTGTGTAACGACCCAAGACCGACGCTCCAGATGCCTTCCATATTTTCGTTGTAGCCGCTTTAATTATTTTGCTTGTTGCATTTCATTGTCGCATCATTTGCATTGCATCGGCACTCATGCCGTCATTCTTTTTAAAACTTGTATCTGCTCATAGTTGCCGCTTCTTCCTTGTCTCTGTTGACCTTCTCTCAGATCAACCGGACCGCTCTCTTCTCCCTCTTCTCTGAGCCCATCAAACCCCCTTGCCTCCATGGCCTTTTGTCAAACCTCTTGTGCGTGTCCGGAAGCTGTCCCGAACCCGAACCGGTCAGTCGTGACAAATGGGTTCGGATCATCCACAAACATCCCTAAAGCATCTTCGGTTTCTTATTTGATCTACCCTAACCTAATTGTCCCGGACCGTCCGATTATAATCGAAGGGTCTAGTTTTCCCTCACGCTTCCTCGTATCATCCACCTGCTATATATAGGAGCCTACCCTGTTCCATTTCTAGTTAAACCTAAACCCTAGGCAGACCAACTCCCTCCAATCCCGCAGCCGCCGCCGCTCTCTCCTCACAATCCGCACGCACCCAGTCCCCTGCCTCCACTTGGCTAGATCCACCAGCCAAACCCCACTTGATCTAGACCACCAGATCTCAGATCCGACGGCCCAGAGAGGCTCCCGCAGCCCTGCGGTTCCACCCATCGCGAGCAGCCCCCGATCTGGATTGAGGCAACCCCATCTGCCCGAGCACCGTCCCACCGCGCCGGCCGGTGAGCCGACGCCGATGAGCACCAGCAGGACCGCGTCGCGCCATCACCAAGCACGAGCTCCTCCAGCTCCAGATCTGACGAGCCTCGCCGGATCCATCTCCTGCACCATGTAACTCGGCGTCCCCGTGCTCCTTGTCGCTGGAGCAGCCACACCAACCTCGCCGCCAGTGCGCCGGGCCTCCGACCAACCCGACCAGCCAGGTCGCCCCATCGCGCCCCCTGCTTCCATGGTTCTCCTTTCTCATCTCCGTGCCTCACCTCCCTCTTTCACGGGTTTCTGCAGGAGCAGCAGCAAACGCCATGGACGCCGCGCCCATGCCTTCCTCCCCGCCTGGATCCACTCCTCCTTGACCTCCCATGACCAGATCCGGCCGCCATGGACCCGGACGAAGGAGCTCGTCATTGGCCATCCTAGTTTTCCGTGCCTGGATCTCGTCATCCTCGATCGAACCCCCTGCATCATCTTCTGCATCGCCAGGGACCTGCTGCTGTTTCTGTCCTTCAGTAACGAGCAGCGGCAGCTCGAGCGTTGACCGCGCCTCCCCAACCTCCTCGCTCGGCCCAGCTGCGTCGCCCCGAGCCAGCCTCCTCTGCACGTGGGCCGCGCCTGCGCGATGCCCAGCCTGCCTAGCCTTCTACACCGACCTGGGCTTGGCCCATGGGTGAGCTCCCCACCGCCCCTCCTCTCTGTTGGCCCAACATGCACCAGATTCGGCCCGTGTCATGTTTTTTCCTGTTCTGCGAATTTCCTATTATCAGAGAACTGTTGTTTACAGAAAAGTCCTTCATGTTCATGCATATAATAACTCAACAATTGTGCATCATATTAAAATGATTTAAATATGTAAAATGCTTAGAATTTCATCTAGTTTTATACCCTGGATACCACTACTATATTTGCTTTGCTAGTTGCCTCGATGCTATCGCTATGTCGCGCTACCTACCACTTGCTTATCAAGCCTCCCAATATGCCATGAAACAACCTCTAACCTTTTCCACCCTCCCAGCAAACCATTGTTTGGCTATGTTACCACTTGCTCAGCCCCTCTTATACCATTGCTAGTTGCAGGTTGTTCCATGTTGGAACATGGATATCATGCGATATCACACTATCTCTTATTTAATTAATGCATCTATATACTTGGTAAAGGGTGGAAGGCTTGGCCTTTTGCTTGGTGTTTTGTTCTACTCTTGCCGCCTTAGTTTCTGTCATACCAGTGTTACGTTCCTTGAATTTGCGTTCCTAACACGGTCGGGGTTTATGGGCCCCCCTTAACAGTTCGCTTTGAATAAAACTCTTCCAGCAAGGTCCAACTTTGGTTTTACCATTTGCCTAATAACAACTAAAATTTGCATAGGGAGTAATTAACCCGAGGATTCTTAATCAACAACCAGGGCCAGTGCTCCTCATGAGTGTTGGTCCAAAACGGGCGGCCTGCGGGGCCACCACGGGGAAACTCAAGGTCTGGTTTTACTCGTAGCTTATCCCATCCGATCGTGGCCTGAGACGAGATACGTGCGGCTACTATCAGGGTGTCGGCACATCGGGAGGTCTTGCTGGATTTGTTTTACCATTGTCGAAATGTCTTATGAACCGGGATTCTGAGTTTGACCGGGTTGTTCCGGGATGGAGGATTTTCCTCCGCTGATCATGAGAGTTTGTCATGGACTAAGTTGGGACACCCCTGCAGGGTTTAATCTTTCGAAAGCCATGCCCGCGGTTATGTGGTAGATGGGAATTTTTAATATCTGGTTGTAGTGCACTTGACACCAGATCCGAAATAAAATACACCAACCGCGTGCGTAACCGTGACTGTCTCTTTTCGAGTGAGTTCGAGAAGAGAACACGGTGGGGTTATGTTTGACTTGTAAGTAGTTCAGGATCACTTCTTGATCATTACTAGTTTGCGACCGTTATGCGTAGTTACTCTTCTTATTCGTGTACTCATAAGTTAGCCACCATACAATGCTTAGTGCTGCTGCAACCTCACCACTTATCCATTCCATACCCATTAAGCTTTATTAATCTTGATACCCATGGTAATGGGATTGCTGAGTCCTTGTGGCTCACAGATTACTACAACAACAGTTGCAGGTACAGGTAATGCGATGATTTGACGAGAGAGCGATGCTTGCTTGTTTGGAGTTCTTCTGCTTCTTCTTCTTCGATCAAGGGATAGGTTCTGGGTTGGGAGCCTGGGATTAGCAGGGTGGATGTCGTTATTCTTTTTCGTTTGGTTTCATCTGTAGTCGGATCCTGCTCTTCTGTATGATGATTGCTATGTAGTGGTGAACTGTTGTATTCATGTTGTAGCTTGTGGCGAGTGTAAGCCTTTATCTTGTATTCTCATCTATTCAGTAGATGGTATGTTGTAATGATATCCACCTTGCTATGTGCTCGAAATGTGGTTGTGCCCCAATCATGAGTTCATCACGTGATTGGGATTGAATCGCATCTTGGGCACTACCAGTTGGTATCAGAGCCTTATCGACCGCAGGAGCCCCCTTGATTGATCGAACCGCTGACATTGTTGAGTCTAAAAAAACTATTTTGAGTCTAGTTATATATCGGAGAGTAGGAATTCTTTTACTCCTCATCCCCTTCGTCGCTCTGGTGAGGAATCATGATGTAGGTGTTTTCCCACTTTTATATCCTTTTTCACTCAAAATTTCTTTAGGATCACGCGGGTATTGTTGGAATCGCTGCAATATCGATGTGACAGGAATTCTGTCTTGGTGCCTCCTGTCTGACTTGACTTCTTCCGGGGAGTTGAGCTCCAAGGGGTTCTTGTCACATTCGCGATCGTTTCAATTCCGGAATACCAGAGGACGCCGACATCGAAAACACTTCTATACTCTTTGTGGTGAGAGTAGTTTGACGACACCTAGTACTGGGGAGTGCGATCAGATGTATTACGACAGCTAGTATAGCGGATGTTTTTCGAAGGTCTGAGGTACATGATTTCCGAGGTTTTCTTGGTTATGTGTTGACGGATGGATACAGTTGGAGTGTAGGATTTGTTAGTTGTGTGAGATATTTGTGCCTCCCTATATCCCCAACACCAGATTGCATATCCAGAAAGTTTCAGGAGTTTTTAGGTGGGAATTCAAGTAGTTACCCAGGATTTCTTTTCGATAGATGTATGAGTTGAGATTGGGGTCCAACGTCTAGTGGTTCGTTTTTCACGGTCGATTTACAGTGGTCGCGAGACGTCTTAAAGAATCCTTGGCTATGCTGATTCGGGGACGTCTCGTTTGTCATTCATGATGTCCACTGTACGTCGTGCCCGTGGGGCCTCATCGCGAACACTTTGGGCGAAATCTCTATCATATGTTTGTTTCCGGCTTATTCTGCAAGCCAATCCTTTGTTTTGTTTTGAGTTGCGGTATGCAAGTTGCTTCAATGTCAAGTGTTGATTCCATACCTTCCCTAAGCGGTGTTCTCATATTTCTATGTGAATACTAATCCTTCTTGATCATCGAGTTTGTCATGTCAATTCTTTTTCAAACGGTGTGCTTCTCTTCAAGTTATCCCATACGGGCGCCGTTGAGAAGTCTGAGGATTCGTCTGTTTCATCTGTCCCAAGTTGCCTTTATTTTTCCCACCATCCCACCCTTTTCTTCAAGGACTCGGATTTCTTAATCAAGTATCCATTTTATTGTTGCGGAGTCTCTTCATTCTTTTCCTTCAATTTTCTTACCTAGTGATTCTCATGAAGATGCTAAGGAAGCTTTAAGTTTATCATTCTTCATTCTCTTTCTTCTCCGGTGGACTAATTGCAAGCTTTCGGTGTTGATCATATCCCTTTCGTCCTTTCATATGCTTTCTCATGCCGGTGCACCTCTTATTTATCCACCTTTTTATTCATATCCGGAGTGCTGAAATATCTCAGAAGACTCGTGTTTTCATTCAAGATCCGTCCGTTCTATTTTGTGGTTGCTACCTCATTCAAGTCGTTCGAATCTTACCGGTGCAAACTCTATTTCAAGCAATCATTTCAACGGTGTTTCTCTTGAGTGGGTCCTAACCCACAGGTCTTTTCCCAGGACCTTACACGACTCTTCTAATTTTCCGGAGTGATTCTCTAATGCTTTTCAAAGTTTGATGTAAGAATGAATTCTCATCAGTCAATTGCCTTCTCCAAGATCGCTTTCAGATTCTTTTCATCTTTGGCTCAAGCTTTCCTCTTTTCATTCGTCCGGAGTTCCTCAAAATTTTTGGAGGTGTTCCGCGTCCTCATTTTCAGCAGTCAAAACCGAAGAAGAGTTGCTCTTAAATCTTGGACCGTTCTCTTGAAGATTCGTGGTTCTACCTTCATGCCATCCTCATAATTGTTTTGGTTGTGAGAATTCTTCTCATACCCATCCAAAGCATTTCGTGAGTTTGTTCCATTTTATTCCTCCAAAGGCCATCATTTCAGAATTCTTCATTCTCAACTTTCAGCTCTTGTTCTCCAATTCTTCCGGTGCTTTGTTCAACTATTCTTTAGTCAGCTCATGATCCCTTTGTTCTCTTGCATCTAAATTCCCTCAAGTATCTTCGTTCATTTTTTTTCTAATTCTTCCCGGTGATTCGTTCCCTTTTCTTTGTTTGTTTTCAATTCTTACGGTGGTTCATTCAAGATTTCTCTTCCTTCGTTATCGTATCAATTCATTTGTTCTTTCCAAAATCATACCGGTGATTCGTTGAAGACTTCCTCAAGTTTGCGCTATATCAGTCCTTTTCAATGGGAGTAAGTAGTGTGCCAAATCCGTTGCTTGTCATCAATTTAATTTGGTGAAGGATAAGCATAACATAATTTTTATTCTTGTTTCCTCGAGGTGATTCAATTCTTTTCTTCCGGAGTTCGTTCATGATATCAATTTCTCGGTTCTAAGTTTTTCATCTTTTCTTTTTCGGAGTTTCAAGTTTTCTCGGTTGTCTCGTCTCGAAGCTCCAATTCATTGTAAGACTCCAATCTTATTCTTTTCAACCTTCATTTCTTTTCTAGTATCCTTTCAGTCCGGAGTTCTTCCAAGAGGTTCTACGTGGTGGCTTATCAAGATTTAATTCATTCTCGAAGTGTTCTTCAAGATTTTCTTGGAGGAGCTCAAGTATTCTTCTTCTTGCATTCCAAAGTGCAATTCTTTCTACCTTATCTTTTGAGGTGGTGTTATGTCGTTCTTGACAATTTCCCTTCGTGTTTCATGATTCACATGTTGTCAAGAATGAGGTATTTTAAATTCATCAATCTCTTCGTTGGAGTTATCTTGGTAAAGATTTCACATAAAGCCTTCCCTACGGAATGTTGCTAATTATGGTGCCTATCGATAATCCAAGTTTCCTCCTATTCTCTTGGTAAAAGGAGTTTTCATCTCCTTGTTGATCTCAATCCAATTAACTGTTTCCGTTAGTGGCCGGTTGTCACCTCATAATTTTGAGATGTTTTCCATAAGCCCACAACAAGCTTGTGCTTTTCGTTGTTGATTTTCCAACAACTCCGATCAATCCTTCTTTGCAAGGATGCTTTCCAAGTTCGTTTGTGGCAGAAGTTGTCATTTTCTTCTCCGTCCCTTTATCCCAACAATCTAGCTTCTATTCTTTCATTCTGGAGGCATTGTGATGTTGCTCTCTTCACCCATCACCTCGTTTTGTCAAGATCATGTTATTTTCTTGCTTATCCATTTAACCGGAGTGTTGTGTTCTCATTCAAGTTCTTTCATCTTATCAAGTCTTGCGTCTCTGTTCAACCGGAGTGCTGTCCAAATTCTTTCATTCTTGTTCCTTCTATCTCGTTATACCGGTGTGGTTTCATATTATTTTGGTTCGTTAAGCTCTTGTTTCATGTCTTTCAACCAACAAGGTTCTCATGGTGTTCCTTGTTTCCGTTTACTACCGGAGTGCTCTCGATTTCGTTCATCTCTGTTGTGTAATTTTTTCGAGCTATTCCACCTTCAAGGTTTGTTGGTTTCACTCGCTTGTCAAAGAAGCAACTTTGTTTTACCCCTTCTTTCCATTTTCATCCCTAGATCTCGGGGCGAGATCTCTCGTAAGTGGAGGAGAGTTGTAACGACCCGAGACCAACGCTCCAGACGCCTTCCATATTTTCGTTGTAGCCGCTTTAATTATTTTGCTTGTTGCATTTCATTGTCGCATCATTTGCATTGCATCGGCACTCGTGCCGTCATTCTTTTTAAAACTTGCATCCACTCGTAGTTGCCGCTTCTTCCTTGTCTATGTTGACCTTCTCTCAGATCAACCGGACCGCTCTCTTCTCCCTCTTCTCTGAGCCCATCAAACCCCCTTGCCTCCATGGCCTTTTGTGAAACCCCTCGTGCGTGTCCGGAAGCTGTCCCGAACCCGAACCGCTCAGTCGTGACAAATGGGTTCGGATCATCCCCAAACATCCCTAAATCATCTTCGGTTTCTTATTTGATCTACCCTAACCTAATTGTCCCGGACCGTCCGATTATAATCGGAGAGTCCAGTTTGCCCTCACGCTTCCTCTTATCATCCACCTGCTATATATAGGAGCCTCCCATGTTCCATTTCTAGTTAAACCTATACCCTAGGCAGACCAACTCCCTCCAATCCCGCAGCCGCCGCCGCTCTCTCCTCGCAATCCGCACGCACCCAGTCCCCTGCCTCCACTTGGCTAGATCCACCAGCCAAACCCCACTCGATCTGGACCGCTAGATCTCAGATCCGACGGCCCAGAGAGCCTCCCGCAGCCCCGCGGTTCCACCCATTGCCAGCAGCCCCCCGATCTGGATCGAGGCAACCCCGTCCGCCCGAGCACTGCCCCGCCGCACCAGCCGGCGAGCCGACGCCGACGAGCACCAGCAGGACCGTGTCGCGCCATCACCAAGCACGAGCTCCTCCAGCTCCAGACCCGACGAGCCTCGCCGGATACATCTCCTGCACCCTGTAGCTCGGCGTCCCCGTGCTCCTTGTCGCTGGAGCAACCACACCAACCTCGCCGCCAGTGCGCCGGGCCTCCGACCAACCCGACCAGCCAGGTCGCCCCATCGCGCCCCCTCCTTCCATGGTTCTCCTTTCTCATCCCCGTGCCTCACCTCTGTCTTTCGCGGGTTTCTACAGGAGAAGCTGCAACTGCCATGGACGCCGTGCCCATGCCTTCCTCCGCGCCTGGATCCGCTCCTCCTCGACCTCCCATGACCAGATCCGGCCGCCATGGACCCCGACGAAGGAGCTCGTCGCTGGCCGTCCTCGTTTTCCGTGCCTAGATCCCGTCGTCCTCGACCGAACCCCCTGCACGTCTTCTGCATCGCCAGGGACCTGCTGCTGTTTCTGTCCTTCAGTAATGAGTAGCGGCAGCTCGAGCGTTGACCACGCCTCCCCAACCTCCTCGCTCGACCCAGCTGCGTCGCCCCGAGCCAGCCTCCTCCGCACGTGGGCCACGCCTGCGCGATGCCCGGCCTGCCTAGCCTGCTGCACCGACCTGGGCTTGGCCCATGGGCGAGCTCCCCACCGCCCCTCCTCTCTGTTGGCCCAACATGCACCAGATTCGGCCCGTGTCATGTTTTTTCCTGTTCTGCGAATTTCCTATTATCAGAGAACTGTTGTTTACAGAAAAGTCCTTCATGTTCATGCATATAATAACTCAACAATTGTGCATCATATTAAAATGATTTAAATATGTAAAATGCTTAGAATTTCATCTAGTTTCATAATATGTAACTTTCATCCATGTTAGAAATGTTTAAAATGTTGTTTGCATTTAATTTGCTAAATGCCATGTTAAAATGATTTATTTCATAACTAAATAACCGTAGCTCTGAATTAAATAAACTTTATATGTAAATTGGGAGGAAAAATGCATAGTTTAACATGGTGCAATTACTTTGCTTGTTTAACAACTCTAAAATATGATTTAGGGCAGAACAGTAGCAAATTCGAAATATGCACATGGGGATTTTCCGGAATTGTTGTTTGTCATTTCCGGCCTCATTTAAACTTGCCTAAATAGTTAGATTAATTATGCTTCACCTCTTGCCATGTTTAACAACATTTAATATTGTTGGGTACATAAACGAGAGCGAACCAAATAATTGCATGTGGTGATTCGTCAATATGCAACTCGTTGCATATTGAGCTCCACTTAATTTGTAGTATTGTTTGTTGCACTTTGACATGCCATGCCTAATTAAATCGGACATGCATCATACTTGGTTGTGCATCATGCCATGATTATGCTTGTTGGTTTACCATGTTGTTTGCTTCTTTCCGGTGTTGCTTCTTCTTGATAGTTCCGGTAACGTTGCGATTGTGAGGATTAGTTCGACTACGCTCGTTTGTCTTCTTCATGGATTCGGTCTTCTTCCTAGCGGGATTTCAGGCAAGATGACCGTTACCCTGGATACCACTACTATCTTTGCTTTGCTAGTTGCCTCGATGCTATCACTATGTCGCGCTACCTACCACTTGCTTATCAAGCCTCCCAATATGCCATGAAACAACCTTTAACCTTTTCCACCCTCCCAGCAAACTGTTGTTTGGCTATGTTACCGCTTGCTTAGCCCCTCCTATAGCGTTGCTAGTTGCAGGTGCAGTTGCAGGTTGTTCCATGTTGGAACATGGATATCATGGGATATCACAATATCTCTTATTTAATTAATGCATCTATATACTTGGTAAAGGGTGGAAGGCTTGGCCTTTTGCTTGGTGTTTTGTTCCACTCTTGCCGCCTTAGTTTCCGTCATACCGGTGTTATGTTCCTTGAATGTGCGTTCCTAACACGGTCGGGGTTTATGGGCCCCCCTTGACAGTTCGCTTTGAATAAAACTCTTCCAGCAAGGCCCAACTTTGGTTTTACCATTTGCCTAATAACAAATAAAATTTGCATAGGGATTAATTAACCCGAGGATTCTTAATCAACAACCCGGGCCAGTGCTCCTCATGAGTGTTGGTCCAAAACGGGCGGCCTGCGGGGCCACCAGGGGGAAACTCGAGGTCTGGTTTTACTCGTAGCTTGTCCCATCCGATCGTGGCCTGAGACGAGATACGCGCAGCTACTATCAGGGTGTCGGCACGTCGGGAGGTCTTGCTAGATTTGTTTTACCATTGTCGAAATGTCTTGTGAACCGGGATTCCGAGTTTGATCGGGTTGTTGTGGGATGGAGGATTTTCCTCCGCTGATCATGAGAGTTTGTCATGGACTAAGTTGGGACACCCCTGCAGGGTTTAATCTTTCGAAAGCTGTGCCCGCGGTTATGTGGCAGATGGGAATTTTTAATATCCGGTTGTAGTGAACTTGACACCAGATCCGAAATAAAATACACCAACCGCGTGCGTAACCGTGACTGTCTCTTTTCGAGTGAGTTCGAGAAGAGAACACGGTGGGGTTATGTTTGACTCGTAAGTAGTTCAGGATCACTTTTTGTTCATTACTAGTTTGCGACCGTTATGCGTAGTTACTCTTCTTATTCTTGTACTCGTAAGTTAGCCACCATACAATGCTTAGTGCTGCTGCAACCTCACCACTTATCCATTCCATACCCATTAAGCTTTGTTAGTCTTGATACCCATGGTAATGGGAATGCTGAGTCCTTGTGGCTCACAGATTACTACAACAATAGTTGCAGGTACAGGTAATGCGATGATTTGATAAGAGAGCGATGCTTGCTTGTTTGGAGTTCTTCTGCTTCTTCTTCTTCGATCAAGGGATAGGTTCTGGGTCGGGAGCCTGGGATTAGCAGGGTGGATGTCGTTCTTATTTTTTGTTTGGTTTCGTTCGTAGTCGGATCCTGCTCTTCTGTATGATGATTGCTATGTAGTGGTGAACTGTTGTATTCATGTTGTAGCTTGTGGCGAGTGTAAGCCTTTATCTTGTATTCTCATCTATTCAGTACATGGTATGTTGTAATGATATCCACCTTGCTATGTGCTCGAAATGCGGTTGTGCCCCAATCATGAGTTCATCATGTGATTGGGATAGAATCGCATCTTGGGCGCTACAAGGTGCAGCGTTCACTCTGTCGCCTTCGGTGAGGGAGGCAATCCACTGCTGGCTACGCTGTTCTCTTTCACCCAGCGCCTATGTGGGAGGGCCTCCGACCCCTTCTTCCTCGCTGCCGTACATAGTGTGGGCAGATTCGGCCTCCCGTCACACACCTAGCCACATCCCGACGACCCTAAGGTATAACTTTCTTTGAAACCATCATTACTCTAGCTGCATGTGGATCTTTTTTTATTCTGTAGTCGAGTCTAGGTCTTGGTTCAAAGTGGAAAGAAGGGGGGTGGGGTGGAGCATGAATCTAGGACGTGGTTCAATGAGGAAAGGACGGAGGGAAAGTAATATAGACTGGCTATCCAGCCGCTCTGTTGGTCGAAAAGGGAAAAAGGGGGTAACCCAGTACACACATCTGTAAGGAACTGATCTCTTTGTTGGAAAAGGAAAGAAACCGGGGGGGGTGGGGAGTTTGTGCAGGACTAGATTTGCTGCCCTCACATAGGAAAAAGGTTCAAAGAGAACAAATATGGGACCAACACAGATATGCTACTTGGCAACATAATCTGTATCACCCATTTATACGTGTGGAGGCACATGGTGCTTTCATGTCCCATGTCCCACACAACTATTTTGCTGTTGTTCATCTAAGAATGCCGCTTGAAAATTGAAGAAATGCCACTGTTAAAAGTAAATTACATTTTTAATGAATGTTATTTTAAGAGAATGTCTCTGTTAATATGAATCAATGCAACCGTTTTAGAAATTCTACCATCCTACTTTGTTTTCCATCAAGATAAGATAGATGCTTCTTTTTGTGGCCCTATGTTTCATCCTCCTTTATTGGCTAGTAATTGTTTCCTTTTTTACCTCTGTGAAATCAGGGATATCTATTCAACTCGTTGCTATTGCGACCTTTTGCTTCACTACGCAAAACACTTTTGTTTTAAGAGTGTTTTGTGCAGTTCAACTTAAATGTCACACCAGCAACTTTGCTTGATTTAGTTGAACTACACAAAATGAGATTGGATTTCCTATTCGTGTTGGCAGATTCATATTTGATCTTGTCTACCTCATGAAAGGTTAGTACCGGCCTTCATCCACATGATTGTGCAGTGTGCTTTGAGATGCTGTGCTACTTGTATTGGTACTGTTTTAAATAAATGTTGAATTGAAGCTATTGTATTGCTGTATTTTCCCATTAAGTGAACAAAAATGGGACCAACCCAGACACGATGCTTGTTTCTTTGTTACAACAAACTCTGCATCACCCCCTTTATAAGTCGATGGAAGCACATGGTGCTGTTGCGGCGACTCTCCCCTGCAATTGTTTATGCGTTTTGTTAATCTAATGCCACTGGTAAAATTAAGCAATGCCACTCTTAGAATTAACTACTGAATCTTAGTTCAAAACCGCAACACTTGTTAGGGATCGGCGGGAGTAGCATTTCTGTTAGGGATCGGCGGGAGTACATGTTTAACAAATGTATTGTTGAGATAATGTCTCTGTTATTATATATCAGTTACAGTGTTTTACAAATGGTACTATCATGCTTTGTAGTTCTTTCTACATGTTTAACCAAGGTATTGTTAAGATAATGTCTCTGTTAATATGAATCAGTTACACTATTTTAGGAATGGTACTTTCCTGCTTTGTCATTTTTTATACATGTAGAACCAAGGTATTGTTAAGATACTATCTCAGTTAATATGAATGAATCACACTGTTTGAGAATTGCTACTGTCCTGCTTTGTTTCCCATTAAGATAAGGTAGATATTTTTTCTTCTGGGCGTATAAGTCATCAACCGTTATTGCTTAGGAATTTTTTCCTTTATACCTATTTGTGCATACAGGGATATCAAAACTTCTGCTCGGTTCTATTTTGACTCTGATTTTAGTTGAATTGCACAAAAGGAGCAAATATGTTTAAGGCAAACTGTTGCATTATTGGGCCTAGTTGATCTTTCCACTTTGAAGAAAGAACCAGTCACTGTTTGCGCTACATTACACAAGGAATGATCGAGAAGCTTTAGAGAGTATTAGTAGATGCTGGTGACATGACTAGTCTGCAGAGAGCGTGGGAAACTCAACAGCACGTGGAGTGCAAAATTCACTCCACAAGGAAAGGTATGACCAAGTCAGTGGCCGACGCAGCTATAACAAACGAGGTCAGTATCGGCCTTCATCCACATGATCGTGCTTTGTTATGTTGTGCTACTTATATTGTTGTATTGTTTTGAATAAATGTTTAATTGAAGCTATTGTATTGCTATCTTTTCCTGTTAAGATAATGAAGATGATTATATTTGTGAGCGCATGTTTAATCAACTAGTACCACTATTATATTCATCACACTTTTTCTCTATTTATGCAGACGGGGATGCTCAGCTTGATTTCAGTGGAACTGCACAAAATGTTCAGATGGTTCGTGTCCTCCATAATACTTCATCATGCACAATACATCGAACGGTTCTCTAATCATTCGTTGTGACCTTGAGCCTCCAGACTATCTACATGAAAGGAGTTGCCAATGTCTTTAAGGCCTTGCAACATATGAATACGAAATCCACCATGCTATGCAAGACATTGGTTGATTTCAGTGGAACTGCACAAAAAGATAAGCTGGTTAATCCAGCTCCATGTTCCATTGTAATGTGCAGACTGATGACAAACCCCGCCTGTTCCACAATCATAGGCATTAGATATTTTGAATAGGAAAAGCTTGTCAAAGTTTAATCATTGATGTTAGCAAGAAGACATTCGTTTAATATTTTGGAATTGGAAAACCTTGTCAAATTTTGCTCATTGATGTTAGCCAGAAGACAAGCATTTGATATTTTGGAATGGGACGCCCTTTGCTGTGAGCAGGGTCGATCATTTTTTCCTATTCGTGTGTTCAGTTCAGAAGTAAATATTAACTCTGATGAGATGCATAATCATGAATGTTGACTTATGTAAGGTATCTTAAGAGTTTGTTCTGAATGTTGTCTATGAAATGCCAGGCCTTGTGAGTTTGATTGCAAAGTTGAGCTTGGAATGCCGTGGCATGCGCCATCATGAGCTGTTCACCATGCCTCCTGAGAATAATGCTTCGTATTGTTTTGCATGTTGATCTAATGCCAGTGATTTGCATGTTAAGAAGATCATCCTCTTCTATTATTTCTGTGCTTAAGAAGTTCATCGTCTTATGTTTCATTCATAGCCTATACAACAACTAGTTCGGGTAGGCTAGAGGTGAAACCATATGATCTTCCAACCAACTCATCATCTTACCATTTCATGCCAGCTCAGTCTCTCGAAGGTGGTCATAGGGGTAGGGTGTGCGTGTGTGCATTCATAGGGATGAATGTATACGCGTATGTATGAGCGCTTGCATCTGTACTGTGTTATAAAAATCTTACCGTTTCATGCATAACCTATATTATAAAATATAAATGTATGAAATAACTTAAATTCTCTGGCCTTGCAGTCGTAAGAGCATCTACCGCCTCTTTATTTTTAGAAACTAGAGAACCTACAGCCGGACGCCCCTAACCCGCCTCAAACAACTGGGCGGACGGCCCGGTCATGAAATTCAACCCAGACGGGCTCCTCAAACGGGTGTCAAACGCCCAGGCCGACCGGCACCCCTCATATACAGGCCGAATATGGGGCGGATATGGTGCGCCCGGGCATGTCCGCCACGTCGGACTGACGTCGGGGTCCCATGCAGGATCCCCTCCTCCAACGGGGGGGGGGGGTGTGAATGGTGCATGTTGTCGGTCCGGCTTGCCGCCCGAGGCCAATAAATCCTCTCGCTCCGGCACCCACGCTCTCTGGCTTAATTCACCATGGCCAAGAAGAAGATAACCACCTACGCTATGCTCATGCTGGAGTATTAGTACCAGATCGAGCAGGAGATCCTGGCGAGGCGCATCATCCACATTGCTGCCGGGCTGCCTCCGGACTAGCCTGAGCCGGAGGAGGAGCAGGAGCTGGCATATGAGGAGGAGGGAGAGGAGCAACAGTGGCTCCGATGGAGGTGGTGGATCCGGAAGACGACGAGGAGGCAGAGCAGCTGGAGCTGGCTCCGGCATCAACACGGAGGACGCGAAGGCGGAGTTCGCCGTCGCCTATGTAGACGAGACGACGGAGCAGAAGGCCATCCCGGAGTCCATCCAGGATGAGGCCTATGTGGAAGCCACCCGAAGCTTCATCCGGTAGGAACGGGCGGCGACCGACACCCTCTTCGACGAGGTCGAAGTGGAGATGGATGCGGAGTAGCCGGAGGAGCCGCAGCTGCGACTGCCGGCCATGTACCCAGCGCCGGGCACGGAGATAGTGGACATCTTCGACGATGAGTAGGCTACTTGATCTACGTAGTACTTAGGTTTTTTCATTTGCATGCTTTTGTATGGATGGATTTAAAATTTCTAGTATGAGGTATTCGGATGTAGATGAGCAAATTTGAGGCTTCACCGGTCAGTGTCCAGCTGTAGATGCAGCAAGCTGCTACACAACACCGGTCTTCCGTTCTAATCCCGTCTCTTTTTTTTCTTTTTTCCGATTAATCCCGTCTTCTTTGCCAGCGAGCTTGCTGAGCTCGGGGACCAGGACCAGACGATGGGCGAGGCTTCCGACCAGGAGCCGGCGCCACCGCCCACGCCGGTTCATGCCATGTTCACCATAGAGCAGGTGCGACCACACTTCGATGCCCTAATGGCGGAAGAGCTACCAGCACCGCCGGAATCGGCATTCCGGCAAGCGCAAGAGTACCAGTGCTACAACCTCCGTTTCCTCAATGAGCATCGGCTCGTGGAGGGACGAATCACCGGCGAACAAGCGAACAACAATGCCATCGTGGACATGTGGCCCGATGATCCTGGCTTCCTGAATGAGCAGCGGGCGCTGTATCAGACCATCCGTAGGGCCCACGAGGCCCTCTCTGTCGCCCTTCAAGTTGTTGCGCTTGCCATGGTGCCGCTGTCTCGCGTTGTCAACATGGTCAACGAACATGAGGAATCAGGAGATGACTTTACTTGGAGAGGATGACAGTAAGGACCCACTAGGGCCATAGCCGTACGTACGCAAGTGCCTCCTTATTATATACAACTATAAAAAAATTTGCTTCCTCCTGGTTTCCTGACATCATGGTCCCACACCATTGTCAACCTATATAGTCAACAAACAAGAGAATTGCACAAGGAGCGGCCAATAGCTGGGACCCAGCAGCTCGAGCAGTATTTGTTTTTTGAGGTGTGAGCAGAGTTTTTCTTGAGCGATGTTTTTGTTGTTGTTCAGAGGAGCATGGTATCAACTGAGCGGGCTGTGGCCCGTCTAGCCCAGGTTATTTTTATGTTGACCAAATATCCAACCCAGATATTAATTTTTCAAGGTGAAAATGGCTAGCCCAGCTATACTTTTTTTGCGGAATACCCAACCCAGGTCAACTTGTTATTCTTCGCCCCACTGGGCTGCAAATCTTTCCTAGGAGGGATGCATTAGGCTTGCCAAGAAAATGGGCTTTAAGGAATAATAAATGGGCTGTAATTATAAAAATTGGGCTGTAAATATAAAAAACGGATCGAACAGGTAATTAGTTTCAAAATTATTATTTTTGGATTTTAAATTTTTTAATTTCATTACTTGTTGCGCGCGCAAAATTTTGTTGGATTTTTACCTAATATAAATTTATTTTGAAATTATATTTTATCTATCTCGAAATTTTGGGATAAAAAATATTTCGGATCCCATCAAAATGTGGGAAATTTTGTTGAATTTCTTTGAGCGGTTGGTTGAAATTATTAACCGTTGTCCTGGCTAGAAAGTGGGCTGTAATTTTAACAAACAGTAAATGGGCTGCAGTAAATTCCATTAGAATTCAAAAATGGGATGTACATTGTAACAAATCTCAAATGGGCTATATTTTCTCTGCCATGGATGTGATGCTCACTTGTGGGCCTACTAAGTTGACACGTACGCAAGGCTTTGTCAACTTATAGTCAACACATGATTCTAGCAGAAGTGGCCGTTGGATGTCCATCCAACGGCTGTGGTGCTTCTTCAATCTCGGATATTCTTGCTTCAGCCATCGAAACCACCATCGGCGGTACCGCCTGCTACCGCCTCCCATGGCCGGCTATGCTTCCGCGCAGGCCTCACTGGCCCACCCTACTCCCATCACCGTCCAGGCCATTCCTCTACTCACCAACACCTCATGTTGTTCTCCGGCGACGTTAGCCTCACACCATAGCCGAACCAGTGAACCCTCGTACTCCCCTCAGCGTGGGCATCCACTGCTATGTCTTCGCCGGCTCCAGGTCGTTCCCTTCCTAGGCCTCGCCATCGTCCACGTCGCTGGTTCTCTCGGCGCGGCGTGGTGAACTTTGTCAACAAACGATAGCCATCATAAGAGGCATGTACGTGGAGTGGCTGATAGTAGGGACCCACATGGCCCATGGCCGCACGCAAGCAAGTGCCTCCTCATTATGCGAAAACAAATGATTTCTCCCCCTGACAGGTTTGACCCACCAGCTACATCTTCGCACGCAAGGAAGTGCTTCCTTTATTACACGGAAAAAAAGTTACCTCTCCCTGATAGCTGGGACCCACCAGCTTTATTATGATCCATTTCGCGAAAATATAGATTGTACCAAAGATGCTAAATTATTTTCTTTTTATTCTACCTCAAAAAAGAATAAATTAAAAAACCCAGAAAACATCTTCGCACGCAAGGAAGTGCCACCTTATTACGAGCAAAAAAATGATTCCCCCTGCTAGCTGCGACCCACCAGATTTGGAGGCTGACTTGTGGGCCTACTAAGTTGACGCGTACGCAAGGCTTTGTCAACTTAGTCAAAACGATTCTAGCTGTAGTGACTGTTGGGTGTTAATCCAATGGCCGTGCCACGTCTTCAACCTCTGGTCTTCTTGCTCCAGCAGCCCAAACCAGCGCCCGCCGTATCGCCTGCTCCAGCCTCTCGTGGCCGGTTGTGCTGCCGCGTAGGCCTCACCACCCGACCATACTACCACTGGCTAGGCCTTCCCTCTTCTCACCCACACCCAATTTTATTCTTCGGTGACGGCAACCTTACACCGCAGTTGAACCAGTGAACCCCCGTACTTCCCTCCGCGTGGGCATCCACCTACCTCGTCTTCTCTGGCTCCGCGTTGTTTCCTTCCTAGGCCTCACCGTCGTCCACTGCCTTGATGCTCTCGGCGCGTCATGGTCAACAAGGTCAATGAACGACAACCATCGAAAGAGGACTTTAAGCGGTGAGACTGACAGCTGGACCCACCAGCTACATCTTCGAACACAAGGAATTGCCTCCTTATTACTCGCAAAATAAAAATGATTCCTCCCCTGACAGCTGGGACCAACCAGCTATATCTTCGCATGCAAGGAAGTGCGTCCTTATCCTCCCTGATAGCTGGGACCCACCCGGTCGAAGCGTACGTAGCGTTGTCTGTCTGGTCGCGAATGAATATGTACATACTGGTCGATCGGTCTCTCTGCAACGATGAACTATGGCCGAGCAAGCAGCGACACATGTAGTAGTAGAGCCCCCGACGTAGCAGTTCAGGCAGTCCCTTCTAAACCATGTACACGTATGTACAGCCACATGCCAAAAAATACGGCCACGTACATACATACGGGCGGGGTCTCGAACGCCCACTCGCACATACGTACAGGCAGGGCTCATGTACATGGAGAGGCAGCGGACGACAACAATAGCGTCCTGTTCATCGAAAGCCAACCGGCTGGGTCGGAACCGAGAAACTGCGTCGTGTTCATCGGGAGGCAACGGAATGCGTCCTGTTCATCGGGAGCCAACCGACTTGGACGGAACAGCTGAAACGGGGCCTGGCGTACCGCAAAACGGAGGAAACGGCCTTCTGTTCGACCACCTACGGTCGAAACGGGTTCCTGTTGATCGGGAGTGGTCTGGCGTACTGCAAAACGGTGGAAACAGACTTCTGTTCAAGTGCTATGGTCGAAATGGGGTCCTGTTAATCGGGAGGGGTGTGGCGTACCACAAAATGGAGGAAACGGACTTCTGTTGGAGCGGCTACGGTTGAAACGGGTTCTTGTTCATCGGGAGGGGTGTGGCGTACCGCAAAACGGGACTCCACAAGCTACTGTTCATCCACGTCTACTGCCTCGCTCCAGCCTCCACGGGCTACTGTTCATCCATAGTCGGCTTCCTCCAGCCTCGACCGGCTACTGTTCATCCAGCCTCCACGGGGGTCTAGTTCATCCACCCCAACCGGCTGGGTGTGTGGCGGCCTCCTCGGGGTCCTGTTCATCCAGCGGCAACCGCCTACTACCAGAGGTCCTGTTCATCCAGCGGCAACCGCCTACACACGGTCGGGGTCCTGTTCATATCCAACCCCCACCGGTGTCGCGGTGGAACACGATCACCTATGGGACCATTAGCCCCTTGTGGTTCGGCTGGGGGAGTTCGCATCATACAAAGAGCGGAGGCCATGGGACAACACGGCAGAGGTGACGCAAGTGGTTTTTACCCAGGTTCGGTCCGCCACGAGGCGTAAAACCCTACTCCTGCTTGGGTGGATTGATGGAAGGACAGTGGTGAATGCACAGCTCTCGAGCCCAGCAAGGTCGCCTCGGGAAGAGCAGCTACACGCGTATGAGTACACGAGGGTCCGAATCCTCTCTAAGGTTGCCATGGCCCTCCTTTTATAGGCCAAGGGGTTACCACAATGGCAAAACAGTCATTATCCAGTGATTAGATAGCTAACAGTGCTATCATACCTAACTCTGGCAGTTAGGACAAAATGCATTAAATGCACTGCTAGGTGTCATGTTGTGGATGCAGCCCGACAGGCCTGCCGTGCCACTTAGTCATCTTCCACCTATCTGCTTGACACGCCTCTGGACGGGTGTCATACGGAGGTGATCTTCCTTCCAAATGGCTGCCACGTGCCAGATGATAGCCACTTAATCATCTGGAGGCTCGACACCGCACCGATAGGTGACTTGCATTGCGATGTGGTGGAGCGGTGGAGTCTTGGCAGGGATGAAGGCCGCTAGAGGCCCCGGCAAGCCTGCGTGCGAAATCTTGGGACTTGTCTTCGGGGCGGCCTCGACCTGACTAGGCTCGCCTGCCCGGTAAGGGAGGCTTTTCCTTGGTGATATCTTGTTCTCTTGGCTTGTCTTGGTCTTCTTGATCCGCCCTTTGATTCCTCAAAGAGCTATCTCTCTGGCTTGGTTTTTGTCTTGAATGCTTGGTGCTGCCGGGTTGGCGGTCTACTGTTCATGCACAAGTCAGGGGAAACATACACCCCTATTTGTGTACCCCGATAGAAGCCCCCGGGCCTGAGCCATACGTGTCGCGGGGCACGTTGGGTTAGGCTCTAAACAGGGCATGTACACATGGCAAGGAAGCACTGCGCGTGCAGCGGTTTGTGATGATGACCAGCCAACTCAACGTCCACTCCACGTAATTACCGCAGGTCGTGGGGTCGTGGGACTGTAGCCGTTAATGTAAAATGGTAACTTCCTGAGAGAAAGCAGCGAAGAGCCAACCCCCCCCCCCCCCACGTTCGTTCCTCATAAAGGAGAAAAACGCGAAAGGGCACGGCTCATTTGCATCCGTTTCACCCTCCATCATCTTCCTCCTTAAGCCAAGCGACCGCTCCCGCACCCGCACTCACCTCCAATCCCCCACTCAGTCTTCCACCCTCCCTATGGCCCTGAAGGATGGGGAAGAAAGCCGCCGGAAGGGGGAAGCGGTCGACTACCGCAAAGGAAACCGCGGCAGAGGGGAAGAAGAAGAAAGCGGCGGAGTTGGACAGAAAACGGCGGGAAGATGTAGTGTTCTTCCCGTCGAGCTTGGATAGCAACACCCTGGTCATGAGGTATGACTATATGTGGGGGAGGGAAGTCTCGAAGGGGCATGGCACACCCGCGGTTTTGGCAAAGGGGAGAGAGGACCCGCCAAATTCATACCACTTTTTCTGCGTGTATTTCCTCTGCGGCCTCAGCCCCTCTTTTCTTGGATTTCTTTGAGGCGATGATGGTTGTGTGTGGATTCCACCTTTTGGATTTCACGCCAAATACAGTGGCATGCATGGCGATTTTCACCCATCTGTGCGAGAACTTCTTCGGAGTTGCCCCCAACGTGGATCTGTTCAGGCACTTCTTCATCCCGCGGGTCGAAAACAAGGCCCATCGCTCGGGGGATATAAGTTGGATCCCCAGGGGAAAGAGGGATTTTTGGGATTACCTTCCCGGTCAGCAGCGCCGCAAATGGGAAGAATGGAGGGCGCATTGGTGCTGGATTCAGGATGCGGATGCTCCAGAGTACTGCCAGGCACGGACAGAGTGCGTCGTGCGCGACAGTGATTGGGGGAGCCAGGCCTTACTGACGACAGGCTTTGCCCGACGCTGAACAGGATCGCCCGCCTCAAAGCTGCCGGGCTAACCATCGAACAGGTGGGGGCTAACTTCCTTCGACGCCGCATTGCACCGCTGCAGAAAAGGGATAGGTTCGCCTGGCGGTATGGAGATGCAAGGGACAGGATGCGCCTATATCCTAGCCTCACCAACAATTTGTCGGTTTACGATCATGCCTGGCTGTGCGAACAGCTATTTGGCAGCCTTGGGCCATTCAAATTGCCGACAAGGGTAGTCCCGCTGAACATCAACTCCACCCTGGACCAGATTTTGAACTAGATGTCTGACTACAATGCTTATGGAGTTGCAGCTGAGTGGCAACTACCTGAGCTCGATGCGGAGATCGAGTGGGTTTCCAATTTGGAAGAAAGGGCTTCCAGGGTGGAGGGCAACATGTTCAAGCGCACCTCCATGGTAGAAGCAGGGTTTATCAAGAGGCGGATCGAGGAGGACAAGGCGCTCCAGGCTGCCGGGAAGGCAAGGCCCGAAAGAGGGGAGGAAGAAGAGGAGGAGGAGGCCAAAGACGAAGGCTCTTCCCACGGTAAGAGCGAGGGGCATGCCGCGGAGGAGGCTGCCGGGGCCGAGCCTGCCGGGGTCAAAGCCCTCTATGCCGTGGCAGCAGAGGCCCAAGAGGGGGACGAGGCTGAGGAAGTGGAGCAGCCTGAAGAGGAGTGGCACGCAGCGGGCCCTCAAGCCCCGGAACCGGACCTGGAACAGCGCCCTCGTAGGCGGGCCAGCCGAGGAACAGTGGCCCCTGTTCCTGCACCCATCGCCAATAGGGAGAAGAAGACCATCTCTAAGGGCGATGGGCCGGATGTGGTGCGCCGCCATTCTTCTCACCTTTCTGGGGCCAAGACCCCTCCCACCAAGCGGCGAGCAATCATAGGGGTCGACCCCAGCTCCAAATCAAGCTCGAGCTCCTTGCGCAGCTCGTCCTCACTAGAGCCCCCGGCTTCCTCAAAGGGGTCGAAGCTGCCGGGAAGCACCGCTCCTCCGACCCTGAAGAGGGGCAGAGCGACCCCACCGCCTATGGAGTTCGCGCTGGGCTCCATGCTCATTGATTCAGAGTAAGGAAAATATCATCTCTTCTTGTCAAATCATCATGCACTTGCTGGTTTGCTGACCCAATCTTGTTTGTTGTTTTTGACAGAGATGAGGAAGAAACCCTCATCCACCGGGCCAAATGATCCAAGCAAGCAGAGTAGTCGGGGCCTTCGGAGGGCACGGGCTTGGCGGGAGGCAACACGAATGATCCAGCGCCAAGCCCCCAGCACGAAGGCATGGGACGGGCCTCCCTAGCCAGGGAAGGCATGGAAGAGCGAGTCCCATCTTCCGCCAAGGGAGAGAGAGCTCATCGAGAGTGATGCTCCCTAGGAGGGGCTCACCCTTCCTGATGTCCAAGCCGAGAAATCCCCGGCAAGGGCCTCCGCGGAAGGATCGACCCATGCTGATGTCGTGACTACTGAGGAAGGGGGCGAGGGTCATGCCCCGGCAACGGGTGTCACTGGGGAAACCGATGCCCTCCCACGGCAAACATCTCATGGTAATTTGCTCGCTCTTTGTCTTCTGTTGCTTGTTTTATTTTCCCTCAAGTCTCTGGCTCACCAATGTATGTTATCTCTTTGTCATTGCCCGCTGCTCTTACTTGTAGTCCCATTGGCTGAGGAACCGGAGCTGTTGGAAGAAGTGGCCAGTATTGGCAAGGATGCTGCTGAAGAGGCCGCCAGGATTGCTACCACGGAGGGCCAGGAACATACTGCCGGGGATATCCAAGAGGTTCCAAAGGAGGCAGAGAAGATCCCTGGCAGCGTGCCAGGATTGGAGGTGGTGGTTGAAGAGAAAGTTACCCTTCAAACTATGAGCCCTCCTCCCCAGTTTGGCACCTTGGTCGCGGCCCTGCAGCCATCTTCGAGCAGTCTAGCGTTGGTCCTTGCCCAACCTAGTCTTGGAGCCCCTGGCTCATCCACGGCAGTAAGTACAGATCTTGACAAAGAGATCCAGTGCATCATGGCACCCCTGTCTCGGCGAGCTGAAGAGGCTGATGATTCGGTCAGTGCAGTCATGGACCTGTCCTTCCTGGAGTCTGTGGTAACAGGCTTCAAGGAGATGCAGAACAGGTACAGCCAGAAGTGGCAGGCACTCAAGGAGCAACGCAACTCCGCCAGCCTCATGGATCAGAAACTGAGGGACAAGGGCAGCGAGTTGTGCACGGCAAGCAGTTCCAAACCCTTCTGCGGCAACAGGAGGTGATAACCATGGCAAAAGAGGACATCGCTGCCTGGGAAGCTCGTTTGGCGGAGCGTGCAGCGCTTCTGAACGCCAAAGAGAAGGACATCTCTTCCTGGGAAGAGAACCTCGAGGCCACCCTCCGCAACAAGGATGAGGAACTGGAGGCCCTTGTCCAGCAGCGAACCAAGGACCTAGAGGACAGGCACAAGGCGGCCCTTGACACGTTCACCCTTGACTCTGCTGCCCAGCTAAAGAAGATTGCTGATGACCTTGCCGCTGCATCCACTGCCAAGGCTGATCTTGACTAACAAGTGGCCAAACTGATAGAGGAGCTTGCCGGGAGTGCCAAGGAAACTGCGGCTCTCAAGGAGGAAGCACAGAAGGAGGAGATCCTTCTAAAAGAGTTGCAATTGCAGCTTTCTTCCAAGAGCCAGGACCTCGATACTGCCAACGGCGCCATTATTGATATGAAGGCACGGCTTGGCACTCTGGAGAGCAGGATCGAGTCTGCCGACGTCCGTGAGAAGCAACTGATGAAGGACTTGGACAACGCAAGAATCCACCGAAAAGATGCAGAGGACAAGATGGCGAACCAAGTTGGGCAGCGCGACCTCTGGATCAAGAATTTGGTGGATATCACCGAGCGCCTTTCTACCCAGATCGCAACAATGAAAATGAAGAGCCGGGCTTTCTTTGTGGGTCAACATGAGGTTCCCAGTGTCAAGCTGTCGCTCTTCTTCGAGGGGTTGACTGAAGGGTTGAAGACGTATGAGGACGAGAGGGACGCATGTTTCGCCATTGAGTCCCGAAAGCTCGCCCGCGACGCCCTCTTCATGGTCTTGAGCAACCTCGCCTTCCGCCACCCGGACCTCAACCTTGCCGATGGCTTCAGGAGGCTGCCGGCAGGTGCCGATGTTTCTGCTGCCAAGGAGAAGGCTGGCCCCTTCGTCGACAAGGTTCTCTCCGTCCCCAGGGTCCCAGAAGACCGTTTGGCACAGCCGTGAACCATTCTTGTTGTTGTGGCGCCCTGTAACAAAACATAACGCATGTCTCGTGTTTAGGCCCCGTACTATATTTTCTGTTGTCCTTGTCGAACTGATGTTTAATTAAGCTTAAGCACATGCTATCCCTCTTGTGTTTCAGCCATGGATGCTCGTATAGTTGGCTTCTTTTTGTGCGTTTTGGTTGACCGCCAGTAGCATGCTGGCACGATTGCTGTGAGGAGCGGGTCCTTAGCATTCAGCTGGCGAGGACATGCCCCGACAAGTTTTTCCTTAGGAGTCTTTGACGCAGCCGCCCACTTTGCTGAGTAGGCTCGAAACAAAGTGGGGGTGCAGACAAATCCGGCAAGGTGCCATCACACGAAAGATTTCACCATACAAAACACCCCGGTTGTCCGAGGGATAAGCAAATGCGAACTTTGGAGAAAAAATCAGTGAACATGTGGACTTAGCTTTCGTTCACGCTTTCCTCCTTCCTTAGTCACGGTCGTTCACCACGTCCGCATATCTCAAGGAGATGGCGCCTGCGTGTCGGCCTCAGGCCTGTAAAAGTTAACAATGGAAACATGCGCAAGAAGAAAACTTGGCAGTTCATCAGTTGCACGTCCACCCCGGCAAGGGACAGAGGGGGTAACTGAACACTTGCAGGTGACAACGCATGGTGAAAAGGAATGGTCGGTTCCTCTCTCCTCTTCCCTTTGCTATTTACGACATCATGGCTGCGAGCATAAAGGTCATGCTAGCGCGGATGGCCCTGCCGGAGCATGTTTGCAGGGGCGTCAATCAACGGATTTGCACCAGCGTTTCACTCAGGATTTTCCCTTGGCGGGGTAAATACTGGACCGAGTTCCGCGTGGGCTTATCGACATTGACGATGCCACTCCATGCGCAGCTCGATCGTCGACGAGAGGAAGTGGAGGAGGAGTCCATGTACCATGCTCTTTTGCTTGCTCCAGTGGTTCTCTCAAACCCGCAAGGAGGACGGCGCCGCCGTATGCCTCGCTTCTTTCCTCGGATAGGGGGCAGCATGGTGGGAGCGCCATCTAACCCGTCCGGGGTCGTTGCATCGTTACCACCTTCCGTTTCCGCCGCCGCCACCGCGGCTACGGTGGAGATGGGCGACAGGGCCTGGGAAGGATGAAGCGAGGGAGCGACGTCGCCTCTCTCCTCAGGAGTCGCCGATGATTCGTGCGCTGGCGGTGATGCTGGTGTAGCTTGACGCGCTGTTCATGACTTCGGGTTCGCGCAAGCGCCTCCCCCTACCTGGCATGCCAAAGATGTCGCGGTGGAATGCGATCACCTATGGGACCATCGGCTCCTTGTGGTTCGGCAGGGGGGAGTTCGCATCACACAAAGAGCGGAGGCCATGGGACAGCACGACAGAGGTGACACAAGTGGTTTTTACCCAGGTTCGGGCCACTGCGAGGCGTAAAACCTACTCCTACTTGGGTGGATTGATGGAAGGACAGTGGTGAACACGTACCTCTCGAGCTCGGCAAGGTCGCCTTAGGAGGAGCAGCTACGCGCGTATGAGTACATGAGGGTCCGAATCCTCTCTAAGGTTGCCATGGCCCTCCTTTTATAGGCAAAGGGGTTACCACAATGACAAAACAGTCATTATCCAGTGATTAAATAGCCAATAGTGCTATCATACCTAACTCTGGCAGTTAGGACAAAATGCATTAAATGCACTGCTAGGTGTCACACTGTGGATGCAGCCGGGCAGGCCTGCCGCGCCGCTTAGTCATCTTCCACCTGTCTGCTTGACACGCCTCTGGACGGGTGTCATACGGAGGTGATCTTCCTTCCAAATGGCTGGCACGTGCCGAATGACAGCCACTTAATCATCTGGAGGCTCGACACCGCACCGATAGGTGACTTGCGTTGCGATGCGGTGGAGCGGCGGAGTCTTGGCGGGGATGAAGGCCACCAGAGGCCCCGGCAAGCCTACCGGGGAAATCTTGGGACTTGTCTTCGGGGCGGCCTCGACCTGACCAGGCTCGCCTACCCGGTAAGGGAGGCTTTTCCTTGGTGATATCTTGTTCTCTTGGCTTGTCTTGGTCTTCTTGATCCACCCTTGATCCGCCCTTGGTCTTCTTGGTCGAAACCCTGTGTTATCAAATAGAAAAACCCTGCAAGCGGGCAGATATTTTTGAGATTGCGAGCACTACTGCAGGATGCTGCTAATGTGACACTACAATTAGAGACCCTTCGACGAAACTATGTGCGATGCATTAATCGCAAACGGTGATGTAAAAAAACATCAAAAAAGATGCAAAACGTTTGCGATGGCGAATACATCAAACACGGTTCAGATTTTAGTTGCGTGTGCGATGCGGGGCATATGGTTGATCCATACGAACTGTTAGCGTTGAGACACAACAATAGAAATGGGCAGGCAGATCAAGGTGTGTGCGATATACGACATACAGTTCACCGCGATGAACTATTTGTGATGAGGCGGAACAACAGAAACGGGCAGCCAGATGAAGGTGTGTGCGATATACGGCATACAATTCACTCGGATGAACTGTTTGTGATTGGGCAACACAAAAGAAACGGTCAGTCAGATCAAGGTGTGTGCGATATACGACATATAGTTCACTCGGATGAACTGTTTGCGTTGAGCCAAGAGAACAGAAACGATTCAACTTAACAAGATGTGTGTGATACGCGGCAAACAGGTCTGTAATCGGAAATGTGTGGGAAGACCGATAACAACACAGACGATTCCTGTTAACAAGCCGTGTGTGTTGTGAGCAAATGATTACTGGTATACAATTGTGAGTGATTGATGAAATCATCACCGACGGGTTACATTGTTTAGTCCGTGTGCGATGTGATTTGCTCTGTCTACAGAACATCAACATATATACTTATAAGAACAACATTGCACAACCAAATTAAGCATACAATTACATAAGTGACTACACACATAACATTTCCACACACCAAAGTAAGCAATTACATGCATACTAAACTAGGAGAAACGAGGATCTAATCATCTACTTCTTGTTGTGACGACGCTTGCCATTGTTCTGCTTCCGGCTGGATCCCTGGCCGTTTTGGGGAAGGAGGCACTTCCTCATGTTAACAATCCGCCTGTACATCTCGTAGCTTGTGTACGCCTCCTTGTCCACGTACACGACGTGAGCTTTGTCGAGTTTTTCCATCCAGGCCGAGTGCCGGGCACGATTGTCCTTATTGTAGGAATCCTTCATGTCTCTGTAGTAGGGGTCGATGATGGCCTTGGCGAGGTGAACTAGTGAGTCCTTCTCATGCTCCTTGCTGACCCAGATCTTGTATTGGCCCTGGATGTCGACAAGATTCTGGCAGGGGATGCCCGAATTCTTGAGCACCTTTACATCGTTGGTGATGTCCACCATAGCGAACATGTAGTGGGGGTTGTCGACAAACCTGGCGAAATGCTCACAAGGCCTTGTGGCCAGACAGTAGTGCTAGACGAGGATGTGATTGCACACACACATCTGGGCGACAGCGACCTTGGGACGAGACCCGGCACGAGCGCGGGTGTACTCGAGGTCGAACCCGACCACCTTGTACTTCTCCTAAGCAAGAAACAACTCCATGATGTGGATGGAGTGCTCCACCCAGACCGGGTTGTTGGTGTACGCCACTGAGAGCTCCGTGAACCTTATGTGGGTGTCCACCACGGCATGCATGGTGAACTGCTGCTCGTCGTTGGCAGCCGCTCGGAGCGCCATTGGAGCCGCGCAGGATACCCTCTAAGAATTTGTCGTGGTGGGTGTGCTTCTTGCAATAGTGGGGCGCGATCGAATGGTTGAAGAGACACAAGGGTTAAATGGCCGCTATAATAAATGGGGGCCGGCCGGCCTGTAATCGTGACGTCTTGTCACCGCGTTCATAGCGGAGGATTCCAGTGCATGCTTGAGAAAACCGCACGCATTTCATTTGACCACGCGTGGGCTCGAAGAGGCGCCAAATGTATTGTCAGTGAGCCTGTTCCCGCGCAAACGCGCAGTTTACCGCGCAAGCTTCCCGCCCGGCTAGTTTGGCACGCGTCAGCTAGAAGAGGGGCAAATCATGGGCGTTTACTGGCAAAAAGCTTTGTAAAAATGAAGTGTGTGGAATGACTTTGATCATAAGTTTACCCGTGGGTGATGAGGTCAAAGTTACATAGAAGGGTGATGATGGACACTCAAGTGCGATAATTAATTCTGCGCTCTACAGTGCACACGGTTGAAGAAACCAACTGTGTCCAATAATGTAGAAGATCGCAGTCGAGTTAGCTATATAGATCATTTGCTATGAGATCGACAAGGGAAACACATTCGAGAATGGTAAATAAAATCTAAGTCTATTGCATATTAAGGTCAAAATAGTACTACAAATATACGAGTCTCATACGATGCCATTTCAACGATTGTACCACAAAAGCCCGAAATATTACAAGGTTCAAATTCCAGAGTTATATGGCTCAAATTCGAAGATTACAAGGTTCAAACTAATATTAGAAATGAAATTCAGCTCATTCAGCTGCAAACGCCCGCGCTGATCAGCTGAACATGGATATAAGAGAGGTTCAAACTAATATTACCACTTGTAAGGCTTGTTTTGAAACCTCATCGTTTCCGCAAAGGGATCAGCCACTGACAAGTCATGTATGGGGTTGACACAATGACTTCCGATTACTCTGTCATCTGAAGTTCCAAAATGAAATTCAGCTTTTTTGGAGCCTTCTCCATTCTGCCGCAGCCGCCGACGCTGATCAACAAACCATTCATTTTTGTGAAATAAATGCAGGGCAAACCTCATTACCTTCAGCACCCTTGCTCTGACAACAAAGAACCTGACGAATATAATCTCTGGTAAGGTCCCTTTGTATGAGTTCAAAGTAATTTCTGAGAGATGCAGATCTAGGCATTCGATGTGATTGTTATACTGTATCACATTATCCACCACCAGGCCTAATATTATGTGCAAAAGAAGAGAACATGTTAGTGCCTACATGTAGTTTTGAACACTACTACAGGCCTATTTGGTTTGCAGGATTTGTAAAATGCACTAACGTGCCATCTTCGATCCTACATGATTAACATGGGCATTTGATTACAATCTTGAAAAATGTAGCCTTCTTCACAAGAGGTTGGAGTGGATGAAAAATTCCCTAAGAAAACTAGTACAGATGAATCCAAAGGAGAAATGCTTATGGATTGTAACGATATGAATCAAGCAACCAATATGGGGGGGGGGGAATGTATGTACTGAAATCCTCCAAAATTCCTTTAGAAATCATAGTACATTGTCATTGTAAACTTGGGAAAAGGTGCCAAAAATTGAACTCCCTTATAGTTAACATTTAACAGGAAAGGAACATCACCTCGATATACAACTTCTCCAGGCACGGAAAGCATCTCAGGAAACTGACAACTTGGTGCAGGTTGGGGCCGATAGATTCTAGTGCCAAGACCTTCACTGTGCGCAAATTCCGGGTCAAGCTTGTCGGAATCATTTTCTGGATGACAGATGAACATACATCTGCAAAATTAGAAATAATGTTGATATCAAGGAGAGGTAGAAGGCGACTGTTGTACCTGAACGGGTGTGGATCCAATAACAAGTTCGTAGTATTTGACAGACGAGTAGCCCACCACTGTCAATTTCGGCGTAGAAATGACATTGATTCTTGTTGGACCTCGTTGATCAACTACAAGTAATCTCTCAAGTGAAGGTATGTCCTCAATGACCATATTGTGGTCCACCTTTTGTGATCTCTTGTTGCAGCACCAACAACACACATAAATAGTCCGGAGCATCATGGAGGTGATGTGGAAGCTACTCAGCCCATTGATCGCCTGAAGACGAAGGTACTCGAGTGTAGTACAGCTAGGACTGGGCGTTCGGTTCCCCGGAACCGATCGGTTCGGTTCCTCGGTGTATTTAACATTTCGGTTCTGCCAAAATACTGACCGATCGGTGAATTGAAAATTAGCTGACCGAAGATTCTTTGCACCGAAATGTCAGTTCAGTCGTCGGTTCTACCGAAACAGCACCGAGATATACGTATTTAATAACAACCGCAGCCTACGTCTATTCGAATGTACAGTGCTTGTACCTCTGCCTACTATCTAGTAATATAGGCTAGCCTCCTTGGTTGTTTCCTCCTATTGATTCTCCTGGGCAAAACTTTACCCTGTAAAATTAGCGGTGGTGGCTCACTAGGTAAAGTACTACTACCTACTACCTACACAAGAGAAGTAGTACTCTCTTTTACACAGAATTTAAAGCGACGCTGAGCCCAGTGAGTCAAGGTCTGCACTTGGGCAGATAACACTTGATAGCAACAGGCGTGCAGGTCAGACATCTGTATTTCTCGGTTTTCAATCCACTTGGGTACCCTAGGGATAAACCCAAATTAACCGGACTAAATTCGGTTTCCAACAAATGCAAACCGGATGTACTACCAAAGTTCTCGGTTTCGGTGTATTCGGATTCGGTGCCGGTTAGTTTGGTTCGGGACATCGGTTTTCGGGTTATATGCCCAGCCCTAAGTACAGCCGTGGAGCAGGCGCTCCATGTCATCCTTTGGGATGCAGACGGCGACGAGCTCGAGGTGCTTCAGTCGTTGTAGAAAAAGAGCGGACACGTCATTAAGGGGGGGGGGGGGAATGGCAGTTCATGAACTTGGCGAGGTGTAGTGTGGGCGCGAGGCGGAGCGTGGACGTTGGCAGCGAGCGCATATGCCCATCATTAAAACTGAGCTCCTCGATCTGATCTAGGGCGGGGGATCGGAACCACTCGTCAAGCTTGGCTCGGTCCTTGCCGTTGGAACGGAACTTGCCCGTGATAAGACCTCTGATTGGGCCAAGGTGACTGGCGAGGATCTAGGAGAATGCATCCAAGCTTTTGCGATAGCCATGGCAGATCTCGTGGGCATCAATGAGGTCGAGAGGGGTGGAGTGCCATAGGGGGCGCCACCGCCGGGAAAGGACGGTTGTCCTCGCCCCATATTTGATTGGGAGGAGGGAGATGATGACTGTCAGCATATCATCGGGGAGGCTGCTGATGAAGTCTAGGCCTGCTGGAGTCACTTGCGGTTCTTTCTCGACCCGCCTCCGCTTGTTGGCAGCCTCATTCTCCACCTCCGGAGTCTCCTCATCAGCGGCGCTTTCTGATAGAAGTGGGAGTACATGGAACATTTAGTTAAGACAGGGTAAAAGAAAAGTGTATTGGTAACTAGAAGTTAGTAGGTAGGAATATAGTAAGAAAAATGGAATAACAATTGGTTGCTTAAATACTACACAATTCCTTTGATATTGCTGGGTAAGTGAACATGTAGATACTTGAAAAGAAAACTTACTTCGAACAAAGTCTGGATGGATGATATCGTCGGGGAAGTTAGCATATATCTCATGACCAGGCTCTTTTATGTGCAGTGCAATTTTAGTGCCAGCTTTCAGTACATAAAACTTAGAAATTTCTGTCCAAAGGCCCGTGCCAAAATAGGAGTCACCATTTTCATCAAGTCTTACAGTAGCAACAATTGTAAATCCATGGTTTGTGTTCAGTATGACATCCCTGCAGTCTTGAGTTATGTAAAGGGCAAGATTGTGTACTACAGATGATGTTGCATGGCAAGGGATGTGCTGCAGAAAATGGTAGGATTGTTAAAGAATATGGTAAAATGCAAATATGGGCGAAATTGAAAGAACAGTACAGCAGTTGAAATCAAAGGACAAAAAACTATAATTAAATAGATAGTGTAACCATGTTGTCATGGGAATATGAGAGTAATCAAAAGAACAATACATCATTAATTTGCCTAATATAGAAAGAAGAGGAAAAAAATCCCCTTTGACGTATATTCTGCATGTGACACCTTTTATCCAGATGTAGCAATATATAGTATATGTTCAGGAAAGTAGGCCATGCCAACCGATGTAGGGTGAGATTGAACATACCGTGCGCATCTTGAAGCCTTCTGGTACGGTGAGATGGAACTCCACGGATGTCTGGCCGAGGCCCCAAAGTCCTGATGTGTCTGTGCACTGTAGACTCTATGAATGAAAGAAAACCCTCGAATCAGCTTGAATAAAAATGAATTCGCGGTGATTTCGGCCAGGTGGGTAAAGGAGGCAGATGAACTGGGATAAGAGATGAGATAATATCTCAGTAATTTAGTTACCTTGTTGTCCATGAGAAAAAAAACCTCAATACCGCGGATTCCCCAATCGGACGGAGATGGGTCAACCACGAGCAGCGTCGAGAAAGTCGATGGTGATAGGCGCGGCAAGCGGAAGTGGCAAAATGTGGTGGGGTTTGCCGGCAGCCTGGCGGCGGTGACAGGCGTCGAGGTAAGTGGTTGCCGCGGCGATAGGCGGTGCCATGCAGAGTCGCGGAGGAGCTTGTGCAGGTGTGAATGGGGATCGGAGGGGGTGGCGGGCAGGGTGAGGGTTTTTGTGATGTGGGGATGGTGAGGGTTTTCTTTTTTCTTTTTTGAATTGGGTGGTGAGGGTTTTCTGTCACACAAAGAGTTTCAAAGGCAACGGTTTGCTAGAGCCAACTGTGTGTGATTGACGTAACTGGGAAAATGAAAGTCATTGCACACGGTTCCAATTTGGGAACCGTGTGTGATTGACGTACTATCTTCGTCCTGGTTTATTGGTCCCCTTTGTAATTTGTGCCAAATTTTGACCAAAGATTTAACTAACAAATGTTTATGTATGTCACCAAAAATTATATCATTGAACACTATGTTCAAATACGAATCCAACGATATAATTTTTGCCGACCTGCACTAACATTTTGTCAGTTAAATATTTGGTCAAAATTTAACACAAATTACAAAGGGGACCAATAAACCAGGATGGAGGTAGATTCCGTCAACCGAACTGATTGCATCCATATCCCACATTTAGACATAAATAAACATAGATTAAACATACTCAGGCATAGATAATAAGCGTACACAAGCATAGTTCAACCATAAGTATATAGTTCAACTGTCATTAAGCATACTCAAGCACATTTATAATTAAGACACTACATATCCATACATAGTTCAACCCCACATCTCATCTCATCTGCCGGCACGATCCTGAAACTTCTCCAGGTACTCAGCGTACGCGGCGTGCACCACCCTGCAAGAATACTTCTGCCTGAAGGAGCCAACGGCTCGTCCTCTTGCATGCGCCAGAACACTTTGATACGTGTCATGAAGCTTTTGGTTGCAAAATGGGCATCGATAGCCCCCGTTCCAGGTCCTAATACGCTTGTTATGCATTCCCGCATAAAGCTCCCTGAGGATTTGCCTCTTGTACCTCCTCTGGCCATCTTCATCCTCGCTGTCGACATCATCGGATAGCACCTATACATATAGTTAAAAAATGTGGCGTCAAATTTGGAATACAAACTAATCTCTAGCGAACATTTGACAGTTGCCAAAATGTGGCATCAAATCAATGTTTACATGCCGTAAAGTAGGATTAGGAATTTATGGCTATTTTTTAGACATATCCAGAGATTATGGTTCGATTTTTAAGCACAATCGTCTATGTACGGACCAATCTTGAAAAAAATGGCACAAACATATATGTAGGTCATTCAAAATCAATTGTCAAGACTTGGCTAGGAATTATTAGCACGAAGACTAACCCTAGTCGGATTATTAGTAGAAATCATTTGCACAGATGAAATAACTAATCACTTATCATTTGTACCATTCAAACAATCAATACACTACACGGATCTAGCGAAACTTACTCAGATTTCATGGATTGAGAGAACATAACCATATGATTTCTATTCCAAAAAGGGGGAGGCAGGAGTAACCAGAGAAACCCTCTGATGTATTTGACACATAAATGGGTATAGATGACTAACCGGTTGTCCGTCGGAGTCGGAGTCGGTGTGGACCTCCGGCTCCGGATGTGGAAGCACAACGCCGTCGACGATGTCAAGGTGCAACGATACCTCGTCGGCGGCGACGGCAACCTCTGTCTCCATCTTCACGCTGTGCTCCAGTGCTTCAGTAGCCCCGGCATCGCCACTCCCTCCGATGGGGCGCTTCAGCGGCATCCTCGTACACTCACGGCTTTGAGGACTAAGAGCGGCGTCAAGGATGCAGGCGGAGAGAGAGGACTGTGTGTGTGGCGAGGGTGGGGGGTGCGGCCGCTCGGGCGTGCCACTAATATGTTGTAGTGGGAGAGAGGCGGGCTGTGGTCAAACTGCTAGCTCACCTCCCGGTGAGCCTACGCACCGGACTGCTGGCATGCCTACCGTCATTTCACACAGCTACTCGCACGCCTCTCGATGACACGGTGCAGCGAGCATGCCTCCCGTCAATTCACACACCTGCACGCACGCCTCTCGGTCTGCCTGCGCGGTAGACTGCTCGCATGCGTCCCGTCAACTCAGCCTGCTCGCACGGCACACGTGTCGCGGGGCGGCACGTATATTGTTTTTCTATTTTGATGATTAATGCTGCCGCTTTATTGCTTAACCGAAGCATGACATGTATCCATTGCTGGTCTAACGCCCATGGTTCGAATAAATAATCCATTTGCGATATTTGTTCCCAATTATTAATAATCTCCCATTTGTAAGAAGATAAAGATTACATCAAAACTTGTCTCAAATTTGACAAAAAAAGTATAATACCACTGTGTATTGGTGTCCATATGACAACACGATAAGTTTCATGAATTTCAAATAAGTTTTGGATGTACTAGATTTTAAAAATCAAGATTCTCAATGTTTGAAATTTCTTGCACGGGGAGTAAACATGCACCCAATGAGACACATGTGTTTTTTCGATCCATTTAGGTGCACTGTCACATGTGCATGTAGCTCAAATTTGATTTTTGCACATTATACCCCTAGAAAATCAATCAATGTACTAAAACGTCTTAATGATTTCTTTTTTTTTCAAAATTAAAACGTCCCTCATTTGGTAACATATGTTCACCGCGGGAAAATTTAACATGCATCGTAGTTGCGGTGGATGCGTGGTGTGTGTGTGCGTCAGGGGTGGGGGGGGGTAGTCAGTACACTACGAGTCGCGAGCCACCGTGTGGGTTGGCCGTTTTGTGAGGCAGGTGCCACATCAAAGTCATGAATTCGTTGTTTAAAACATTACACAACCCTTTCATGCATACACTCACTTGCGTGTGATTCTTTCTGTGGGCCCACGAGGTCGTCGTCCATCACTTCGACCAATAGCCGGCAGAGAGGTTAATTTGACCAGCAAAGGTTGATTCTTTTTTGTTTGTGTTACGGTGGGAGTATATAGTACGCGTCGAAGAGGTGGGAGGGGACCATCATATATACTATGTACGCATCCGCGAACACACCTCACTCAGTGTCGGGACTTTTCGGTTTCCATGGCACGTGCCACATCAAAGTTGTGCATTGTCTATTCAAACATCACACAACACCTCTTTGGGCCACATGCATGCAGGCGGTGGTTATCCTAGGACACTCACGTGTGACGCTTCCATCTGTGGGACCGTGAGGTCGTCCTCCATGCATGCATCACTTTGACCTACATCGGGAGAGGTTAATTAATTTCACCATCTAGGAGGATTCTTTTTGGTTTGTATTACGGTAGGAGCGTATAGTATGCGTCGAAGAGGGGGAAGGGGACCAGCATATATAATACGCTTCATGAACCTTGCTCTGTGTGTGGACTTTATGGTTTTCGAGGCATGTGCCACATCAAAGCTGTGCATTTTGGGTATTCAAATATCACAACCACACACACTTCTCCATACATATGTTGGGCCCACATGCAAAGCGATGGCGGTTATCCTCTCACACCCACTCACGCAGTTATTAGCGATATCATTGCTTTCCATCTGTGGGCCCGCTTGGTTCATCACTACTTTGCTCGACAACAAGAGAGGTTAATTTGAATTAGGAGGGGATTATTTTTTGGTTTGTATTACGGTATATATATAGGTCATGCTCTGGGATGGCATGATATAGTTTGAGCACACATGCATGTGTATGCATGAATCCCTCCCACCGAGTCGAAGTGGGTAGTACCATGACACGTCATGAACTGATCTCGCTCTGTGTGGGGACTGTACGATTTTTGACGCACGCGCCACATCAATGTTGTGCATGGTATTCAAACATGCACGCATCACCTCCATACATACATATGCATGCAGTGGTTGTCTTCGAACGGTACACTCCCTCACGTGGTTATCGATGACAAGCCTATATATTCGTGGGCCCACGTGGACATCCATGATCACTTTGACCAACAACAAGATCGGTTACCATGGTGGATTCTTCCTTTGGTTCGTGTTATCGTAGTAGGTCGTGTTATCGTAGTAGGTCATGGTGAGATTCAGACCTAAGTTTGAGCGCATACTATGCATACATGCATGAATCCCCGTCATCGGCTCAAAGTGTGGTGTGACATACATATATACAATGCGTCATCAACTAACCCTCGCTCCGTGTGGGGATTTCTGGTTCCAAAGCACGGTGCCACAACAAAGTTGTTCCATTGTGTATTCAAACATCAACACTCCATACATATGTTTGGGCCACATGCAGGCAGTGGTTGTCTTCGGGGACTAGCTACTTGCATGATTATTGGCGAGCTAGCCCATCTCTGGGGTCGCATGAACGTCCATCACTTTGACCAACAACAAGAGAGAGGTTGTACAACCAAGGTGGATTCTTCTTGATCCGTTTTACAATACATCTTAGTGGGATGACCTCTCCCACCGAATGAAAGTGTGTGTGTGTGTGTGTGTGTGTGTGTTTGATGGGGGGGGGGACTGCTACTTCGCACTTTGCTAGGTGAACCTCCGTGGGGGTGGGCATGCGTTCATAGCTTAGGATTCCCCTCCTGCCGACACGAAGGGGGCAAGCAATACCGCGCACTTTGTGAGATAGGTGCCACATCGAAGTTGTGCATTTGGTATTTAAACATCAAACCACCCTTTTCATACATATATTTGGTCCACATGCAAGTGTGTTCATGTTCTGACCCTTTCCCGCGTCATTTTCGCCAAATTTATGAACATTAGACAAGTCGGATGACGCAACAGACACGGTTCACTCACACAAACCATGTGCCATGCCTGTGCCCCTGTCACACACATCAGCATAGTACATTGGGCTCCCCGAGGCTTCCCCTCTCAAAAATGTCCACCCGCCTGCAGGGTTTTTCTGTTTGATAACACACGGTTATTATGTTTCAACCGTGTGTGGTGTTTGTTGTTCCCGCTCCCGCCTGCATCCCTCGAAAATATTTGCTTGGCTCAAGGTTTTTTCTGTTTCATAACACACGGTTGTTATTTCGGGACCGTGTGTGATGCACCATCATCCAAATTTTCAATAGCCTCGGCATTTTACTCCTGCGTAGTAAAATTTTCAGTAGCCGCGTCATTTCCTCAAATACCCCCTCCACACACACACCCCAAAAACTCCTCGGGCGCGCGCGCGCGCACACACACCCCCACCACAACCCCTCCCTCTCTCGAAACCCTAGCAAGGTCGCCGCCGCCGCAAGGCCTCCATTGTCAACATCTGCCGGTTTGCCCGTGCAGCTTACCCACCGATCTCCATACCCTAGCCGCCCTGAGTTTCTTAGATGACGCCTGCCAAATGCCCCCTTTCCCACAGATCCCCATCCCCATCCCCATCCCCCACTCCAGAGCGTCGCAGCCTAAGCCCGGCTACGCTTCCTGTGGAGCTCGAGGAGCGACTGGCCCGAAAGAGGTGTATCACGACCTCTTCGCCCGATGTCGCCGAGGTGGCCACCGAGGAAGCTGACGACCATTACTGGCCATAGGCTCTCAATCAGCGGGCCAGATTATGCGGGTATGTCGCGGACGTCGGCTACAACATCGAGGTCGTCGACAGCGACGACCTGACGCGGGCTTTGTCATAGGTTAAGTGGCCCACCCCCAACCCCTCGGTTTCAACCACCGTCGATCTCATCCATGGCCCCGCTGCTGATCTCCTCTGTCTCGCTGTCAAGAATTTGCCATCCTACATCGCCATCGAGCCCCTTTTGTCATTTCTAAAGGACACGTTCTGCGACACTGGCTTGGGATCCACCTCCTCATTGATGGCAACCACGAGGAGGGCACCCTCTCTGGCTCTTCCAAGGGGAAAGATCCCATCTGCGACATCAGGGAGGGCACCCTACAACCGTGCTCTTCCAAGGGGAAGGAGCCCATCTGCGACAACATGGAGCGCACCCAGGGTCTGTGCTCTTGCCACGGGAATGAGCCCATCTGTGACAAGTGAGGAAACCCATGATTTGTTTTGCCGTGCCTCTTCACAGGGTGAACCCATGATTTGTTTTGTCAAGTGCCTTTTGTAGTGTAGTGAGAATATGTCTAGTTTTAATTGCTATATTTGGTTGTTTGCAGTATGCCTTGTTTATTTCAGTTGTTCACAATGTGATGCTCTATATGTGCAACTATTTATTGTGCAGTACATTTTCATCAATACCAGTTTTAAACATATATACCGATAGGAATGCATATATTTGCTTGCTGTTAAGCCTGTTATAGCTAGCATATGCCTCTTTTAAAGTTTTTTTTGTTCAGTTGTTTGTAGTTAGCATATGTCCAGTTTCAAATGCTATCTTTGGTTGTTCGTAGTATGCCTTGTTTATTCCATTTATTCACAATGTGATGTTCTATATGTGCAAATACGAATTGTGCAGTTCAATTTCATCAATACCAGTTTCAACAATACCACTATGATTGACTACATTTGGTTGCTGTTAAGCATGTTGTAGTTAACACGCCTTTCCATTTTTATTTAACAATAACCAGTGTACTTAGACTGGCACAATACCAGTTTGAATGACTATATTTGCTTGTTGTTAAATGTTAGGCCTGTTGCAGTTAACACACCTTTTCACTTGTTTTGCTTAACTAGCACTGGTACAATGAGGTGTTATACAAACGGTTTTTAACCCCTTTCTGCGATGGTGTTTTGAACCGTCGCCAAGTGAGTGATTGTGATAGGGGGGTCCTTCCCACACGACCCAGAAACCGTCGGGGATATGCACTCCTGGCACACACGCTCGGCAAAATGAGGCCGTGTGCGACGGGTGAGCGATCAAATACGGTTAAACGTACAGTTGTGCTAAAAAAATACAATTATACATGCCAAATCATTTCCGGTCATAAGTACATCCCACACAGTCAGTCCCCGCTAAACGTTTCCGTTCGTATGTACATTCCACACAGTCAATCCAAGGAATATATTTCCGTTAGTATGTACATCCCACCCAGTTAATCCAAGAAGTACGTTTCCGTTCGTATATACATTCCACACAGTCACTCCAAGGAAAACGTTTCCGTTCGCAGGTACATCACACATAATTTTCCCCATTAAATCATTTGTGATAGCGTTGCCATTGCACACGATATTAACAATTTTATTGTTTGCGTTATTCAATGCATCACACACGGTGCATAGAAGAAACTGTGTGGCAAAGGTTGTCCATCACACACACTTTTTATGTGGTAAACGTTTGCGCAAGGTGGCCTAACGCAAACAGTTTTCATGAGGATATCGTGTGTGATTGTTCTTTGATCCAACACGGTTTATTCCTAGAAACTGTGTGCGTTGCCTGAGGTCATCGCCCATGGTGTTTTCTCAATATCCGTTTGCAATAGAAAAACCCAATTAGCAGGCTAATTGGCCATTAGCAGGCTAATTGCCCTATTATTAATAATCCATTTATTAATCTAATTGACATTTCATATTAAGCACACAATATATTTCATTTCCATATTAAGGAAGCAGGATTTCATAATTGAAATACATTAGAGTACAATATCATATAGCTTCAGCACTCAGCTACCCCATTACACAACTGCACTAGCACCAAGTTTCACATGCAACATCTATAACCTTTCGAAATTAGCATCATAGACGGTACATAGACAGATGCATCTCATCTGGAAAACTACCGAAGCGGAAGGCGAATATTGAGCCTTCATTGATGTTGAAGGTCTTTGCAACTTTAGGCCAGTGCCTGTGGATGATTGACCGTCCATCCTTCGTCCTCTTCAGGAACACTTCAATATTGAACCGTGGGTGTTGTATGAAAACCTTCCTCGCCTCCTGACCATACAGGTGGTTTGAGAGGTAATCATCAGTGAACTGCTTTGGAAAGGCCTGAAAACAAGGATGTGCATAAATATCTTCTCTATATTGGAAATGGGGCAAAGGAATAAAAAAAGGCAAGGTATAATAGTTAGTACCATCTTGTAGTGAACTGACGTCGTCTTCATTGTGCAGACAATGATCTTGTTGTTTTTTGTCGCTAATTTCTTTATCCTAACAATCTTTCTGAGTTTCTTGACTTGACTGATATTCATGGACAACTCATTTCCCCATATGCAAAAAGGGTCGAATAGTGGGTCAAAACCTCTGACAGCAGGACCTACATGTGCAAGACCAAATTGTTAGAAACCTAAATATTAGAATGGTTCCTGCAATTGCATAATAATGTGCTATTAGACAAAGGACCATGCATGTGCAAACCTTGATTGTAAACCTCAGTGCTTCTCATTGTTTCCCTGCAACACATATAAGGTAGTTAGTCACCAGGTTAAGTGAGGGTTCGCATGCTATCAGTAAAATATGTTGATGAAAAATAAGCACATTGCAGATTCATCAGATAAATTCAAGCCACATGGAAAACCCATTTATCCAAACCAAGCATGATTAAGAACTAGGAAATATAGCAGTTGTATATGTTTCTCATGTATTAAGTGCAGCCAAATTCGATTTATTCCTCACATGCACAACAATACAAAATTCTACCCACGACAATTGGACATCGCATTGCAGAATTGAACCAAGCAGTTAACTAAACACCACAACAAATGAACCAAACATTAATTAAGCACCACATTGTACAATATAACATACTCCTAATAGAAGATCAGACAGTTAACCAAACCAAGCGTGCTTAACAACTTGGAAATATAGCAATTGTATTTGTTTCTCATGTATTTAGTACATCCAAATTTGATTTATTTCTCACATGGTATACAATAACAGAATGCACCCACAACAATTGAACATTGCATTGCAGAATTGAACCAAATAGTTAACTAAACACCACAACAAATGAACCAAACATTAACTGAGCACCACATTGCATAATGTGTAACATACTAGAAGATCAGACAGTTAACCAAACCAAGCATGCTTGACAACTTGGAAATATAGCAATTGTATTTGTTTCTCATGTATTTTGTAAAGATAAATTCGATTTATTTCTCACATGGAAGACAATACAAAATTGCAGCCTGAAGAATTGAACATCACATTTACATAATTGAACCAAATAGTTAACTAAAGACGACAACTAATTAACCAAACAGTTAATAAGTGAGAACCACATTGCACGACATATAGAACATATACACTAGAGCAACAGATTGCATGGTAAAAGTAGATAGCACAATTCACTAGAATTTGTTAAGGAAAGGCAGGAGCAGGACATGCAACGGGTAAACCGAGCATGCTTAACCGACGTAGCTAGCAAACTGAACATGGGTCCTTATAGTGAGCTAATAAGACAAGCTACTCCTCATCGTCGGAGATATCGATGATGATTGACTCCTTAGACATGGAAGAGGGTGAGTCCTCCACATCGTGGGTGCCCTCATCATAGTGGTGAGTTACCTGAGTCGCTCCGGGCACCAACCTGCTGGCTCTCGAGTTGAGGTAAGCACGTGCACGCTGAGAAAACACCTCGTAGTCTTCGTCGAAGGCACCGAGGGTGGCCTCGAGAAAGCGCCACAAACTGTCGTTTAAAGCACCCAACTGTGTCGCAGTGTCGGCACGCGAGGCATCGACGGTGGCCTCGACGGTGAGGTGCTCCTCCAAGATCTGGGGGTCGGCACGAATGGCAGCCATCGCGACCTCATCCGCGCGTGCGGCCGCGATTTGCTTCTCCACTGCCAAATGCTCCTTGAGCTCCTGGCTATACTGCATGCACCATGGCTTAGGGCGGCGCTTATTTGGGGGAGGGGTCGGTTATTTGGGTGGAAGGTGTCGCGCCAGCGGTCGGGGCATCTGGAATGTGGAAGGAGGAGGATGGGGGTCGGGTGTGGATTACCTGCCTGGATAGACGAGGCCGAGCAGCATGAAGGAGGGTCGCCGGTGAGGAGGTGGTGCTGCAAGAAAGGAGTGAAGGTTTCAACTTGGAAAGGAAGGCGGAAACAGGGGAAATGTGGCTTTTAGTAAGGGGGAGGGGGCGGGGAGGTAGATATTTCCGCGGAAGCCAAAAATTTTGAATCGGTGCAGCGAAAAAACTGGCGCGCAAAGTGTCATCAGACACGGTCCCTTATTCAACACTGTGTATGATATGTGAACATCACAAACGATTCATATAGCTTAACCCGTGTGTGATGAGTTTGAACGTCAAAAATTTTGGTTCGAATTTCCCTGGTTACAGTGGTCATCCACGTCATTGCATAATTTGGGTACACAAAGGAGACTACAGCACACCCACACTTCTTAATCGAGCAAGTTCAGCAATTAAACAGAGCTAGCTGACCTAAATATTACTCTAACAAATTAAAGACCGGCGCTCTTAATTAAACAAAACAAAGAGTACTACTACGGCTGGTGCTCGTCGATCTCCGCCGCCTCCTCCATGTCCAGCTCGCGCCCGATGGTCTCCTGGGGAAGGGGCTCCATGGCATCCATCGCACCATACTCGGCAAGCATCTCACCATCCGCGTCCGCCATCTCTTTGGAAAAGGCCGCCACGAGCTGGGCATGGGCGGCCGCGATCTGGGCTTGGACGGGCTCCGCCGTGGCAAGGTATGCGGCAGAGGAACAGACGGCTGCTCGAACGCTCTCGGTGATTGCCAACTCTTCGGCCGTGGGTTGCCGGCCGTTATCGAAGAAGCTTCGTTCGATTTGTGCGGTGACCGCCACAAGATGGGCATGGGCGGCCTCGACATGGTCGTCGGTGGCCTCCATCAGGGCTAAGGCCACCGCTGCAGAATGGACAGCTACTGTGCCACTCTCGCCAATTGCTATCCCAGAGGCAGATGTTGCTGCCACCACCTGAGAAGCAACAGCGGTAGTTTGGACTGCCTTGGCCGCCCGGTCGCAGATTGCGGCCGCGCTCATGCACCTTGTTAGCACGCGCATGGCGGCTGCGGCCGCGCTCTCGCCGGAGTGGGCCGCCGAAGTTGCCCTCACGACGCGGGTCCACGTCCCCATCTTTCACCGGCGACGATTGAACAGTGAAATGATATTTGGGGAGCAAGCTAGTGTGCTTGACATGCTGGCTGTGGACTGTAGCTGACGCACCTTCTCGTGTAAGCCATAGGCGTACTATACTCTGACAGTGCTCCAAGATATTCTGTACTGCATCTCACACGGTTGGTGATAATAAACTATGTGCGATCTACTTGATTTTTCATCGTGATTTGAATTACATAATGGGGTCACAGCGGCAATGGAGGGTGTTTGAATTGCTAGAACTTTTATCTGTAGTGAACATGCAACTATAGGTGTGTCGTAAAAAAACTGGAATTATTCAGGGTTCATTTGGACATTTTTATACATTAACTTGGTTTTCTAGCCATTTCAGGTGTCCAATTCAAAATTAAACTACATGCACATGCTCCGGTGCACTAACATGGGTTGTAAAATCATATATGTGTCCATGGGTTTATGCTTATGTCCCATGCAAGAAATGGGGATGAATTTCAAACACCACAGCACCGTGGCTCTCCTGCAAACGTTGAGGTACTTGCTATTGTAATTCTAGTAAATCCAAAACCCGTCTGAAATTCATGAACCTTGGCATGCTATCATGGAATGGCATCAACATGCTGGGGTAAAAAATATTGTCCCATTTGGGGCAGGTTATGGTATAAGCTTCTCACAAACCAGAGCTTCTCACAAGAAGCCCCATGGTTCCGTTAGGGAAACGTGTCACCTTTGTGGACAAAACGATATTCGTCGCCTCTTCTTGCTTTCAATTTTTTCCTGGTGTCAACATAGAACAACAAGAGTGTCGTGTTAAATTTTGGAATTTTTTGGGGATCGTTTGGAAATTTTTATAAGTTAACTGAGTTTTCTAGGCATTTATGTGCATAATTCAAAATTGAACTACATGCACATGCTCCAGTGCATAAAAACAGGTTGAAAAATCGAATGTGTGTCCTTGGTTGCAAGCTTAGGTCACATGCAAGAAATGAAAATGAATGTCCAACACCTTGACACTATCGCTCGGCCGCTAACATTGAGATACATGGTTTTAAAATTCTAAATCGAAAACTCGTCTGAAATTCATGAAACTTGACATGATATCATGGAACGACCTCGACATGCCGTGTTAAAAATATTGTCCCATTTGGGGCAGGTTTGGGTATAAGCTTCTCACAAACCAGAGCTTCTCTCATAACAAGCCTGCTGGTTTCGGTAGGGAACGTGCCACCTTGGGGGACGAAACGATATCTGTTGCCTCTTCTTACTTTCAAAATTTTTCTCGTGTCAACATAGAACAACAGGAGTGTTGTGTCAATTTTTGGGATTTTTCGGGGTTCGCTTGGACATTTTTATACATTAACTGAGTTTTCTATGCATTTATGTGCATAATTCAAATTTGAACTACATGCACATGCTCCAATGCATATAAATGGGTTCAAAATTGAAATGTGTGTCCTTGGTTGCATGCTTAATTAAGTCCCATGCAAGAAATGAGAATGAATGTCAAACACCTTGCCACCGTCGCTCGGCCGCTAACATTGAGATACATGGTTTATAAATTCTAGTAAATCGAAAATGCGTCTGAAATTTATGAAACTTGATATGCTAGCATGGAACGGCATCAATATGCCATGGTAAAAATATTGTCCCATTTGGGGCAGGTTGGGGTATAAGCTTCTCACAAACCAGAGCTTCTCACAACAAGCCTCATTGTTACGGTAGGGAACGTTTCACCTTTCTGGATGAAATGATATCTGTTGCCTCTTCTTGATTTCATTTTCTTTTCTAGTATCAACATAGAACAACATGAGTGTTGTGTTAATTTTAGGAATTTTTCGGGGTTCGTTTGGACATTTTTATACATTAACTGAGTTTTCTATGCATTTATGTGCAAAATTCAAATTTGAACTACAGGCACATGCTCCAGTGCATGTAAATTGGTTGAAAAATCAAATCTGTGTCCTTGGTTGCATGCTTAGGTCCCATGCAAGAAATGAGAATCAATGTCAAACACCTTGCCACCGTTGCTCGGCCGCAAACATTGAGATACATGGTTTTTAAATTCTAGTAAATCCAAAACTCGTCTGAAGTTCATGAAACTTGACATGCTATCATGGAGCGGCATCAACATGCTGTTGTAAATTTTTTGTCCCATTTGGGGTAGGTTTGGGTATAAGCTTCTCGCAAACCAGAGCTTCTCACAATAAGCCTGATGGTTTCGATAGGGAACGTGCCACCTTTGGGGACGAAACGATATCCATTGCCTCTTCTTGATTTCAATTTTGTTTCTAGTGTCAACATAGAACAACATGAGTGTTGTGTTAATTTTAGGAATTTTTTGGGGTTCGTTTGGACATTTTTATACATTAACTGAATTTTCTATGCATTTATGTGCATAATTCAAATTTGAATTACAGACACATGCTCCAGTGCATGTAAATTGGTTGAAAAATCAAATATGTGTCCTTGGTTGCATGCTTAGGTCCCATGCAAGAAATGAGAATTAATGTCAAACACCTTGCCACCGTCGCTCGGCCGCAAATATTGAGATACATGGTTTTTAAATTCTAGTAAATCAAAAACTCGTCTGAAGTTCATGAAACTTGACATGCTATCATGGAGCAGCATCAACATGCTGCGGTAAAATTTTTGTCCCGGTTGGGGCAGGTTTGGGTATAAGCTTCTCGCAAACCAGAGCTTCTCACAACAAGCCTGATGGTTTCGGTAGGGAATGTGCCACCTTTGGGGAGGAAATGATATCCGTTACCTCTTCTTGCTTTCAAAAATTTTCTAGTGTCAACATAGAACGACAGGAGTGTTGTGTCAATTTTTGGGGTTTGCTTGGACATTTTTATACATTAACTAGGTTTTCTAGGCATTTTTGTGCATAATTCAAATTTGAACGACATGCACATGCTCCAGTGCAGAAAAATGGGTTGACATATCAAATGTGTGTCCTTGGGTGCATGGTTAGGTCCCATGCAAGAAATGGGAATGAATTTCAAACAGCAGGGCACTGTTGATTGCTGGCAAAACGTTGAGATACTTTGTTTTTCAATTCTAGTAAATCCAAATTTCGTCTGAAATTCATGAAACTTGGCATGCTATCATGGAATGGCACCCGACATGCTGTGGTATTTTTCGTGTCCATTTTGAGAGAAGGCGCACTCGAATAACAGCCAACAAAGGCATTTTGAAACAAATAGCTGCCACTTTAACATCTCAAACGTTTGTATAATTTAAATCGTGTGCGTTCTGTTAACCATTCACGTGACGCCACGTGTCTCTCTTTTAATGGCTATAGGAGGTGCCGTGTGGACAGCTGCTTGACTGAACGGGAGGCGTGCGAGCGCAGTCCGGTGCATAGGCTGACCGAGAGGCGTGCAAGCTGTCCTCCAATGCGTAGGCTCATCGGGAAGTGTGTGAGCTGTATGCTGCGTAGGCTCACTGGGAAGCGAGCCCTTCGACTTCCATGGCCACCCGCCTTGCTCGTATCCTCTCCATTAATTGCGCCCGAGCCACTGTTTAATACGGGCGGCCTTACTGTTCGCCTCCCATTCCCCTCCCTCCCGCAGACCTCCACCAACGCCATGGCGCAGAAGGATCATCTGCCACTAGTCTTCAAGTTTGGTGAAGTCGACTTCGAGCTAGAGTAGATAGAAAATAAGGAGGAATGGGGCCTCATGGACATGGCCTTGAACGAGCTAGCCGCGGCGGTTGCTGCCCCCGCGCCCGTCCCAGCTCCCATCCCTGCACCCGCGCCAGCGACCATCCCCGTAGCATTGACGGGCTGGTCGCCGAGCACTATCGCAGAGCTGGAAGCCATGGGCGTCAGTGAGGTCTTCGTGGACCCGCGCGAGCTCGTGTACATGCCAGTGCCAGCGCCCGTGCCCGTGCTCGTGCGCGGCCCTGCACCCACCGCGGCGCCGGTCCCCGTGCGTTTGCCTGCACCCGCCTCGCCCGTGCCCGTGTGCACGCCCCCCTCAGTGGCATGGGATGCCGCCATCGACCGCTACCTCGCAGCGCCGCCAGTTGCCGTCCTCCCTCGCCCAGCCCGTCGATCGCGCGACGACATAATGTTTGATTTCCAAGTAAAGAACATTCTGTGCTGCCTTGAAGACTTCAACAACGCTGTCCCGGAAGACGACAATGACAACGCCGGTGCGGCACGCCACCTCCGCCGCCGCCGGAAATAGTTTTTTTGGGTTTAATACTGTATCTCGATCATTGAATATAAATTCGCAGTGTGACTGAATGAAAGATATGGTTTGAACGAACTTGCGTTTTTCTCTCTTAATGTATAGACTTATCAAACGATTTTCTTTAAAAAAAGGTCAATGGTTTTTAAATATAAAACACTCATCACAAACCTTTTAGTTAGAACACCCGTATGCAAACCGACAGCTTTCACAGAAAGCCAAGGGAAAATGTGATGAGCAGGATTTGTGCAGCTCTTGATCGCAAATGTTTTAGATAGAACACCCATATGCAAAGTGAGAGCTATGGTCTTCCCCAGTAAGTCAAGGTAAAATTCACATCACAGGATTTGTGCATCTCTTCAACACAAACGGTTCAGATTGAATACGGTATGCAAAGCCAGACTTCGGCGCTAAGCCAAGAGAAAATGTGCCGAGCAGGATTTGTACATCCCTTCAACACAAACGGTTGTTTTGGATGACCCGTGTGCAACCACGTACAGACAATTTGGTAAGATTTGCATCTGTCATATTGGGTATATTGCCATTTGTCAAACTGGAAAGATTGACATTTGTTGATCTAGTAACATTGCCATTAGTCAACCTTGTAACACTGCGATTTGTCAAAAATATGCAGCTAAAAATCACTAGCACTATCTAATTTCGCAACTAAAATTCAGTAATTAAGCATAGATTTCATTCATAGATTAAGCAGTCATTCTTTATACAAACAGTTCAACTTGACAGCTGAATCGACCAAACTTTTCCCTAATTGTTGCCAACCACATACTGAAATAGCTAGTTCAACTATATATACTAGTTAATTTTAAGTACGTTGTATAGTTCCACCACATCTATAGTCAGATGAACTGAACAAAATAGCCCCTAAATACTACTACTACGGAGGGGCTTTGTACTACTTCCGGCAGCCTCTCCTCTGTCGAGCGCGCTCAGTAAGAGGCAGAGGAGGAGGAGCCTACCGACGAGCTGGACAACTGCAATACGGTGCCTGCCGCTGCTGCACCTTCAGCGACGCTCACCTCGAACGCCCTCTACCGCTCCAGACGACCCCTCTCAAAGTGGTGGTTCTCCTCGTAGATCTCCTGATTCCTCGCCTCTGCAGCGGCATGTGCTGCGGCCATGGCGGTGGTAAGGCTCTTTGCCTGCTCGACGAGGCGCTCCTCCTCCTCCCGCAGGAACTCGATGTAGCGTGCAATGTCGCTGACGCACGTCCGGGCCTCCACCTTCGCCTCCCGCCTTCGGGTGATGGTGGCGGAGTGGGTGATGACCCCGGCGGTCAACGGTGGGCTGGCGGCCATGGCGGCCGACGATGGGGTGGCGGCCACGACCACCACCTCCTGCCTTTGGGCCGCGGCGGCGGAGCGGGTGATGGCCACGGTGGCCGGCAGTGGGGTGGCGGCCACGACGGCCACCTCCCGCCTTCAGGCCGTGGCGGCGGAGCGGGCGATGGCCATGGCTTTCAACGGTGGTGTGGCGGCCACGGCGACAGATGGTGGGGTGGCGGCAACAGCTGCCGACGGGCAGCGGCGGCGGAGCATGTGGTGGGTGTTCCACGCACAACCAACAGGGACGCCACGCGCAGTACACTACGCCGGGGACTGCGCCGCCACCGCGGTGTAGCCTCCCAGCTGGATCTGTCCTCTGCTGATGGCGGAGTGGCTGAGCGACGACGACGGACCGGTGCCATTGGCGATTGTGGGAGAAGTAGACGAGATAAGCTATAGGGAGGGAGGGGAAAATGCGACGCATGACTCGCCGGCCGTGAGGGTTTATATAGCAGGCCGGTAAGCATTGGGATTTTGGGGGATTCACCGAGTCGGGTGGGAAGCTTGCGCGGGAACCTGTGCGGTTGCGCGGGAACGGGTTCACCACCGTTTGGCCAAAAGAACGCCCCCACGCGCTGCTCAAGCTTGCACTCTAAGCCGTCTGCGGCAGCGGGGTGACAAGACGTGCGAGAGGAGGACGAAAGGACACATACACATACGGTTAATAAAATAGAAACATTTGCGATTAAATTACCTACTACTCCCGTCCTGGTTTATAAGTCGTCTTTGTATTTTTGTGCCAAATTTTGACTAGAGATTTAACTAATAAAATACGAATGCATGTCGCCAGAGATTATATCGTTGGATTCGTATTTGAACATAGTTTCCAATTATATAATTTTTGTAACATGCATTAACATTTTGTTGGTTCAATTTAAGGTCAAAATATGGCACATAATATAAAGGGGACTAATAGACCAAGACGGCGGTAGTAGCACACGGCCGCTCTCTACGCAGCGACGCAACTGTCGGCCGGCTTGTAGACGACAATTTCTTGCGTGTTCAACTACTCTATGTGCGTGGTTGCTTGCGGTTGAGGCGGCCGCGGCGTGCTCTGCTCGCGTCCCACCGCGCGCGCTCTGCTCTCATGTCCCTCCGGGCACTCTGCCCTCATCCCTCCATGCGCGCTGCCAGTGTTTGGGGCTGGCGCACGATCACACACGTTCGTGTGCATGCGGTTGCACCGGGCGCGGTGCCACGATGTAGTTACCCGATGCAAAAACTGCCGTGCGGATGCGCTAAGAATCCAGGCTGCCCGGCCCCCATTTATTCCTGCGGCCATTTACCTTCATCTCTCGTGCCACACGACACAATAAGCACACCCACGATGACACATACACAGAGGACATCCAGCGGTTCCAATGGCGCTCCCCATGGCTCCAATGGCGCTCCCAGCAGCCGACGATGACAACGGCGGGCAGTTCACCACGCATCATGTAGTGGACACCCACATGAGGGGGAAGGCCCTCTCGGTGGTATACACGAATGAGCCGGTCTCGGTGGAGAGCTCCATCCAAACTATGGAGCAGTTGCTTGCTGAGGACAAGTACCAAGTGGTCGGCTTCGACCTCGAGTGCACCATCGGTCGTGCCGGGCATGATCAGAAGGTTGCCGTCGCCCAATTGTGTGTGCGACATGACGTCCTCGTCTACCACTACCACTTGGCCACAAGGCCTTGCAAGCATTTCTCCAGGTTTATCAACAGCTCCGACTACAGTTTCGCTACGGTGGACACCACCAACGATCTAAAAGCGCTCAAGGTTTCGGGCTTGAAATGCCAGAATCTTGTCAACATCCAGGACCACTACAAGGTCTGGGGCAGCGACAATAACAAACAGAACTCCCTGGTTGACCTCGCCTCGGCCATCATTGACCCCTACTACATGAAGATGAAGGATGAGAGCAAGAAGGACAAGAACGCCTGGCACAGTGTCTGGCATGAGAGACTGGATGAACAACACGTCAAGTACGCGGCCAAGAACGCGTACACAAGCTACGAGATGTACATGCGGATCGTTGACATGAGGGAGTGTCTTCTTCCTGCCCCAGACGAGGGATCGAGCCATAGAGCAGTGGCGGGAGCGTCACAAGAAGTAGATGACTAGACGATCGTTTCTCCTAGTTTAGAATGCATACAACTGTTTATTGAAGTGTGTGTGAATGATCTGTATAGTCACTTATGTAATTGGATGTTTATTTCAGTTATATATATATGTATATGTATGTATATATATATATATATGTATATGTATATATATGTTATTCTTCTATAGACAGAGCAAATCACACGGCTTATTAGCGGCAATCGTCTGTGTTATTATTGGTCTTCGCACACATTTTTGATTACAGACCTGTTTGCCACATATCACACACATCTTGTTCAGTTGAACCGTTTGTATTGTGTTGCCTAATCACACACAGTTCATCCTAGTGAACTGTATGCCGTATATCGCACACACCCTCATCCGGCTGCCCGTTTCTATTGTTCTGCCTCATCGCAAACAGTTCTGCTGGATTAACCATTTGCCACGCATCGCACATGCAACTCCAATATGAACCGTGTTTGATGTCACCGCCATCGCAAACATTTTGCATCTTTTTTGACGGTTTTATTACATATTTGTTTGTGATTGATGCATCGCACACAGTTTCGTCGAAGGGTCTCTGATTGGACTGTCGTGTTTGGACCATCCTGCAGTAGTGTAGCATGCTTAAACCTGCACACTGAAGCTATCGTTTGGAGATTATTTTGTCTGCCATGGATATATTTGGTTGATGTTTAACCTGTTGTGCTTAACATGCCTCTCGATGTACTTACACACGATAATTTTGGGAACGACTGCTGTTTTCCATCGTGGTTAGTTTCATCCCATGGCTTATATATACTCACTCTTCAGGATATCGGTAGCTGGTCCATATAGGCCGGGGGCTGATAAGGGACTAATCGGTGAATCGGAATTTTAACTGAATATATATGTAACCCATTTATTGTTAGGTTAACTAGGGCATATCTAATATATCTGAGGCTACATAGCAACATGCACTATACCGAATGTCTAAATATGCAATCCTAGGCTACATAGCAACAAGGAAGAGTGTTACCTTAATGTTTTGATGATGTCTAGATATACATAGAAGAGCAGCAACAACAACAACAACACACCAGCAGTTAATCAGCCGATAATTTGTAAAAATGCAAAAAACTCCCTCCGGCCCATAATATAAGATGTTAATCCATCCAATATGTGAGTATATTGGATGTTATAAGATATTATATAATGGGACGGAGGGAGTGTTGTACTACATCATCGTGCAATTGTTGTTTAGCTTCTAATATTAACTTGGTGCTTTTAGGTACATATGTCATTGGTAAAGATCCGCGCTTCGACCCTTTCTGCATATGGGGCAATGAGATATTGATGAACCAGCATCAAGTGAGGAAGCTGATAAAGGTTATTAGTAAAATGGGTCAAAAGATGGCAATTAAACTATTTGTTTACACTTTATCCAAGACAAGAATGAACTGCAGGATGGTAAGTAAGAACTCTGCAACCTTATTTTTACTGCCCATAATGAGTTGTATTAGATGACAGTGTCTTAATCTTTTTCCTTTGCAGTGGTTCCCAAAGCAGTTTACTCAAGATTACCTCTCAAACTACATGATTGGTGGGCATGCAAAGGTTAAAGTATTTCTACCAGAACACGATGACTATCTAGATGTGTTCATGAAGACAGTGAAGGCTGTGCGGTCGGCCATCACAAGGGGTTGGACCAGAGTCGTGCGTGCCTTCTGCATGGAGGAGGGCACAATATGGGCATTCCGCTTCACCTTGTTTAGCAACCAGAATGTATTTCGCCTCTTTCTTTATCGTCTTTAATAGTACAAGTATATGATACGTCTCCAACGTATCTATAATTTTTTCTTGTTCCATGCTGTTATATTATCATTCTTGGATGTTTTACACTCATTTTATAGCAACTTTATATCATTTTTGGGACTAACCTATTGACATAGTGCCTAGTGCCAGTTGCTGTTTTGTGCTTGTTTTTTACTTCGCAGAAAATCAATACCAAACGGAGTCCAAACGCAACGAAACTTTTTGGAGAATTTTTCTGGACCAGAAGACACAAGATGGGCCAAAGAAGTACCAGAGGGGTGCCCTGAGGGGGGCACAACCCACCTGGGCGTGCCTGGGGGCCCAGGCGCGCCCTGGTGCGTTGTGCCCACCTCGGTGGCCTCCCGCACTGCCTCTTCGCCCTATAAATACCCACATATTCCAAAAATCCTAGGGGAGTCGACGAAACACAATTCCAGCCGCCGCAAGTTCCAGAACCATGAGATCCAATCTAGACACCATCACGGAGGGGTTCATCATCCTCATTGGTGCCTCTCCGATGATGCGTGAGTAGTTCATTGTAGACCTACAGGTCCGTAGGCAGCAGCTAGATGGCTTCTTCTATCTTTTTGATTCTCAATACAATGGTCTCTTGGAGATCTATTTGATGTAACTCTTTTTGCGGTGTGTTTTTTGGGATCCGATGAACTTTGAGTTTATGATCAGATCTATATCCATGAAAGTTATTTGAGTTATTTGATCTCTTTTATGCATGATTACTTAAAGCCTCGTATTTCTTCTTCGAATCTTTGGTTTAGTTAGGCCAACTAGATCGATTTTTCTTGCCATGGGAAGAGGTGCTTTGTGATGGGTTCGATCGTGCGGTGTTCTTTCCCAGTGACAGAAGGGGCAGCAAGGCATGCATGTAGCATTGTTATTAAGGATAACAAGATGGGGGCTATTCCTACATGAATAGATCTTGTCTACATCATGTCATCATTCTTATTGCATTACTCCATTTTTCCATGAACTTAATAAACTAGATGCATGCTGGATAGCGGTCGATGTGTGGAGTAATAGTAGTAGATGCAGGCAGGAGTCGGTCTACTAATCTTGGACGTGTTGCCTATATAATGATCATTGCCTAGATATCGTCATAATTATTTGATGTTCTATCAATTGCCCAATAGTAATTTGTTTACCCATCATATGTTATTTTCTTGAGAGAAGCCACTAGTGAAATCTACGGCCCCCGGGTCTATTCCTTATCATATTTGCTTTACGATCTATTTTTATTCGCTTTTTTTCAGATCTATTATTCCAAAAACCCAAAAATACCTTGCTGCACCTTTTTGCTATTTATTTTATTTCGGGTTTTATCGAAATCTATTTATCCAATCTATCACAAATTTATCTATCTTTTTACCCGTAGAGGGATTGACAACCCCTCCTAATCGTCGGGTTGCAAGTATTTGTTATTTGTGTGCAGGTACCGTTTACATAGTGTTGCTTGGTTCTCCTACTGGATTGATACCTTGGTTTCATAACTGAGGGAAATACCTATCGTAGATATGCTGCATCATCCCTTCCTCTTTGGGGAAATACCGACGTAGTTCAAGCGACATCAGTATACAACTGTGGTTCATCATTCTTTATTTGGTGCTTATGTA